>CM067337.1:36627500-37827500 GCA_034376525.1 Nicotiana benthamiana | reverse complement strand
GAAACCGGAGCAGAGGACGAGGGCTGATCCCTCTGCTGAGACTCTACTGTGGAGATAAGGATACTGTCTCCTCATGTGACCCAACTTACCGCACTCGTAGCAATGAACTGAAGCTGGAGAAGGGGACTGATGGGAATCCCTCGTTGCAGATGAACCCTGGGATGAAGAAGCAAGAGCAGAGGTCTGAGCTGGAAGGGCACTCAGTGCAGGCTGGCTCTATTGATGTCCATAATGACCCCGACCTGAAGAGGCTCCACTGGACTCTATACGTCCAGACTGAGGATGCCTAAATGAACGAACTCTACCCTGCTGGAAATGGCCCCTAGATGGAGCACCGCTGAAATTACCTGAACCTCGAGGCCTCTTGGCCTCCCTCTCTATACGCTCCCGACAGCGATCTGTTCAATCAGTCGAGCCGCATCAACTACCTCTTCAAACGTAGCTGTGGTAGCCCTCTCTCTAGTCATCAGTATGTGGATCAGATAGTTGAGGCCATCCACGAACCTCCTGATCCTTTCCCGATATGTCGGGATCATCCAAGTAGCTTGTCGAGCTAGCTTTGTAAACCTCAACTCATACTGAGTCACCGTCATATTTCCCTGAGTCAACCACTCGAACTAATGACGCAGCTCCTCCCTGTGAGATTGGGCCCATACTTCTCCAAAAATACCATGGAGAATTACTGCCAAGTGAGGGGCGCTGCCCCAATAGGCCTACGCCTCTCGAACTCTTTCCACCAAGTAAATGCAGGCCCTGTTAGCTGGAAAGTAGTAAAAGCCACTCCTCTAGACTCCAGAATACCCGCATTATAAAGCATACACCGGCATTTATCTAGAAAACCCTGGGCATCCTCGCCCTCAGCACCACTGAACGTCGTAGGCTGGAGTCTAGAAAACCTCTCCAACCGACACTGCTCATCATCCGACATAGATGGGATCACATGAGCTGGAGCTGGTGTCACTGGCGCAACTGCTGCAACTGGAGCGACTGGTGCAACTGGAGTGACTGGTACAACTGGAGCAACTGGTGTCTGCAATCCTTAGGCACCCTGCTCGGGTGTGCGAGCATCGGGGGTCTGATGAACACCCCTAGTCTGAGAAGTAGCCGCTGCAGTAGTGGCTGATACGGCCTGAGCCAGGCCAGTGCAGACGGACAAAATCTGAGCCAAAGCCTCCTGGAGACCAGGAATCACGATGGGCACTGCCAGTGCCTGAACAGGTGCTGCTGGAGCAGCTACAACTGGAGGTTGATCCTGGATCTGAGAACCTACTGGGTATGCAGGTTCTTCCCCTGCTTGTTCGCCTCGTCCAGCACCACGACCGCTTCCACGACCTCAAACATGTGGTACTGGTGGTCGTCCGCCACATCTGTTAGCATGGGTTCTCACCATCTGTGAGAGTAGAATACAAAAATTTAGTTTTTCATAGCAACAAGCCGCACGATATGAATTTCAAGAAAGTGAAGTGTTTCCAAACAGTTTTGTAGCCTCCCGAGGATAGATGTGGACGTCTACGTGCCGATCCATGAGACTCTACTAAATTGGCTCATGACTCACGAGGCCTAGTAACGTAGGCTCTGATACCATCTTGTCACGATCCAAACCCGGTCATGATGGGCCCAACCCTAAATCTAGGCAAGCCTGACCAACAATCGCTCTCAAATTAACAAAAAGTCTCAAAACCGATAATTTAAGAAGAAATGTAATACTTTGGAATAATAATCCAATAATATTAATAAAATAATACGGAGGGATACAAAATCCGACAAACACTCCCATAAGATCTGGGGTCACGAGTCTAGAGCCTCTAAAACAAACAGGATAGTATATCTAAACGAAATTACATAAGTTTGGAAATATATATAATAACAAAATTAAAATAGGAAGAGTAGCCGGGTATTGCGAACGTAAAGCAGCTACCTTAACAACTTTGAATAATCTCTGGAGACAACGCCTGCTCAGCTAAGCCTCTGGTGTACCTGAATCTGCACACAAGGTGCAGGGAGTAGGGGTGAGTACTTTCGACTCAGTGAGTAATAAGCATATAAAATGTCTGAAGATATTAAATCGAAGAAATACCACAAAGTAAAGCTAAAACTAACAGTCCGACACCTTAACTACGAACTAACAGCAAAGCAATATCAAGTATATCAGTCAAGTATGATGCAAGAATGCAATGAATTGCACATGAACCCGCTGCGATGTACAGCCCGATCCGTTTAACATCGACGACACTCACTGGAGGTGTGTACAAACTCCAAAGGGGCTTCTACAGCCCAAGCACAATATCATCATATCTCTACTGCGACGTGCAACCCGATCCATACTCAGTCCACAGTATGCATATGAGACACATAATAGATTCAATTCATTTCTCCAATTTCCAATTATTAAGAAGAATATAATTTAATTATTTAATTTCAGGAAAAGTGAATTAGCATTTCATAGCAGTGATTAAGCATAGGACTGAGATCAGTGATTATACAAATCATGCTATCACAAAGATATTCATCCTAGACGAATGCTACAAGTCGGCACAAGGCCCCAGATATGGCAATAAGCCCAATTTTTAACAATACAATGTGCGTATCAGCCGCCAATAAATTATATTTAGCACTCGGAATGGACCAAGAATCCCTAATCATATACGATCCTGCACCTGCCATGGGGTACGAGTCATGCCCTACTATAGCATCACGATGTGATAAACCGGGGTTTCAAATCCTCAAGCCATCATCTATACAAACTACTCTCGTTTAACCGTTCGTAGACTGGTCCGCAATGCCTTTTCCTCTTGAATCGGCCTCCTCACGCGTTGAATCTAGTCAAAATCACAACGAATACATAAATACGGGTTAAAGAAACATAACCCAATCAAAAATACTTGAAAAGTACTAAAATTCATGAAGTTGGTAAAACCCGAGCCCCGGGACCACTTTTCGAAAAATTCTGATAATAAAATCATCGGATTCCTCGTCTTGCCATGAGTCCGTACATATAGAGTTTACCAAAAACAGAGTTCAAATGGCCTTTCAAATCCCCAAAGTTTGTTTTCAAAATCTAGGCCTAGTTCTTCACAATTTCAACCTATTTTCATGGATTTGAGTGTTAATTCTTCACTAAAATGGTGTTTCTAAGTCAAGAGACTTACCCCCAAGCAATACCCGTTGAAAGCACTCTTCAAATTGCTAAAAAATCTCTCTTGGAGGAGAAAAAATGGTGGAAATATTAAGTGGGTCACGGATGAATTAACCCTTAAAAACATATTGTCCACCCAGGTATTTCCTCTATGAGATCGCATCCACCTCATTGCGATTGCATAGGTTAAAGTCCAGGTCCCCTAAATTCCTCTTATGCGATCGCACTAACCCCCATGCGATCGCACTAACCCCCATGCGATCGCATAGCACAATCCTTCCTCAGGGACGCCAGGCCCAGTTACTCTACACAATCGCAATGCCCTTCTTGCGGACGCACAACTCAAGGTTCCCAGACCTATGCGATGGCATGGGCTCTGATGCGACCGCATAGCACAAATAAGTGCTCCTCTCCCAGCCTTCTATGTGATCACAATGCCTCCTATGCAATCGCATAGAGCAATTCCTCTGCAACATTTCTTTTGCATTTCTACAACTTTCCAAAGCCAAAAATATTCCGATTGACCACCCAAAAACACCCCGAGGCCCCCTGGACCTCAACCAAAAGTGCCAACCTATCTAAAACATCACACTAACATGTTCCAATCATAAAAACACATCCAACAACACGAGAAACATTAGCTTACCACGTATTCAAGCCTAAGTTAAACTAAAACTTTCAAAACTTGCATTTCATCTAAAACCCGACTCAAACACATCCAAATGACCTAAGACTTTGCACACATATCCAAAATCACCTAACAGAGCTACTACAAATGTCGGAATTCCATTTCGACCCCTGGATCAAAATCTCACCTATCATCCGGAATTCGCCAAAATTCAAACTTAGCCAATTCAAGCCTAATTCTATACTGGACCTCCAAATTCAGTTCTGATTGCGCTCCTTAGTCATAATTACCACCCGAAACTAGTCAAATTGTCGGAAATTCATTCCAAGCCCTCTAACTCATAAGTCAGCATTCAGTTGACTTTTCCAAACTAATCTTCTCAAAAATAGACTAATTGTCTCATTTCTAACCGGACTACATCTGAATTACTTCAAAATTTTCAAACACATATAATGAAACATATAGAAGCATAAAAGGGGGAAAACGGGGCGGTCACTCACGTGATGACGGGTCGGTTCGTTACATCCTCCCCAACTCAAACAAACGCTCGTCCTCAAGCGGGTCAAAAAACATACCTGGAGTATCAAACAAGTGAGGATATTTGCTGCACATCTCCTGCTCGGTCTCCCAAGTGACCTCCTCCACGGGCCGATCTCTCCATTGCACCTTCACCGCAGCTATGTCCTTTGATCTCAACTTTCAAACTTGATGACCCAAAATAGCCATCGGCTCCACATCATAGGTCAAATGCTCATCCAACTTGATCGTGCTGAAGTCTAACACATGAGACGGATCCCCAACATACTTCCGGAGCATAGAAACATGGAACACAAGGTGAAGTCCCGACAAGCTAGGTGGCAAAGAAAGCATATAGGCCACCTCCCTAATCCTCCTAAGTATCTCAAAAGGCCCAATTAACCTTGGACTCAGCTTTCCTTTCTTCCCAAACTCATAATGCCTTTCATGGGTGAAACTTTCAACAAGACCTTCTCGCCCACCGCATAAGATACATCTCAAACCTTTCGGTCCGCATAACTATTCTAACGCGACTGAGTTGTACGAAGTCTCTCCTGGATCACCTTCACCTTCTCTAAGACATCTTGAACTAACTCTGTCCCCAATAATCTAGTCTCACCGGGATCAAACCAAACAACCGGAGACCTACACTGTATCCCATAACAAGGCATCATATGGCACCATCTGAATGCTGGATTGATAGCTATTATTATAAGCAAACTCTGCAAGTGGAAAGAACTCAGCCCAAGAACCACCAAAATTAATGACACATGTACGCAACATGTCCTCCAATATCTGGATAGTATGGTAGAACTGCCCGTCCATCTGAGGATGAAATGTCGTGCTTAACTGTACCTGTGTGCCCAAGTCATGATGAAAAGTCCTCCAGATCTGGGAAGTAAACTGAGTACCCCTATCTGAGACAATGGAAACCGGGACCCCATGCAATCGTACGATCTCCCGAATGAAAATCTCTGCTAACTTCTCCACAGAATTGGTAGTGCATACCGGAATGAAGTGCGCGGACTTGGTCTGCCTATCCACAATCACCCAAATCGAATCAAACTTCTTCGAGGTACGAGGAAGACCATTCACAAAATTCATAGTAATATTTTCCCATTTCCACTCCGAACATCCATCCGCTGGAATACGCCACCGGGTCTCTAGTGCTCATATTTGACCTGCTGACAGTTGAGACTCCGAGCCATATAATTCACAATATCCTTTTTCATCCTCCTCTAGGGGTAATGTTATCTCAAATCCGGGTACATCTTCGCGGCACCCGGATGAATCGAGTACCGCGAGCTGTGGGCCTCTTCTAATATCAACTCCCGGAGACCATCCACATTGGGCACGCAAATCCGGCCCTGCATCCACAACACACCATCATCTCCAATGGTCACATATCTGGCATCATCATGCTGGAACCTGTCCTTTAGGACAAGCAAATGCGGGTCATCATACTGGCGCTCTCTGATGCGGTCATACAAAGACGATCGGGCAACCACACAAGCCAACACTCGACTGGGCTCAGAAATGTCTAACCTCACCATCTGATTGGCCAAGACCTGAATATCAATTGCAAGGGGCCTCTCTCCAACTGGAATGTATGCCAAACTACAGATACTAATAGTTTTCAGGCTTAAAGCATCGGCCACTACATTGGCCTTCCCGGGATAATACAAAATGGTAATATCATAGTCTTTGAGTAACTCAAGCCATCTCCGCTGTCTCAAATTAAGATCCTTCTACTTGAACAAGTGCTGAAGACTACGATGGTCCGTACATACCATACAAGATGCACCATATAGATAATGCCTCCAAATCTTCAAGGCATAAATAATAGCATCCAACTCTAAGTCATGAATAGGGTAGTTCTTCTTATGGGGCTTTAGTTGACGAAAAGCATAAGCAATAACTCTACCCTTCTACATCAATACACAACTGATCCCAACTCTCAAAGCATTACAATACACCGTGTAAGAACCTGACGCTGATGGCAATACTAGTACCAGAGCTGTGGTCAAATCCGACTTGAGATTCTGGAAGCTCTCCTCGCATTCATCCGACCACACAAATGGAGCATTCTTCTGCGTCAACTTCATCAAAGAAGAAGCAATAGATGAAAAACCCTGAATGAACCTGCGATAATAACACGCCAAGCTGAGGAAACTCCGGATCTTAGTAGCTAAGGACG
Organism: Nicotiana benthamiana; assembly: GCA_034376525.1. NCBI lineage: Eukaryota > Viridiplantae > Streptophyta > Magnoliopsida > Solanales > Solanaceae > Nicotiana > Nicotiana benthamiana. The sequence continues at coordinate 37,821,023 of CM067337.1, read as the reverse complement.
ATCTGGGCCAAATCTGCACCGCCTCAATCTTCTTTGGTTCAACCTGAATACCATCACTGGACACCACGTGTCCCAGAAAGCCACGGTACTAAGCCATAACTCACTTTTGGAGAACTTCGCATAAAGCTTCTCCTCTATCATCTCTGCAATACCACCCTCAAGTGCTACGGGTGCTCCTCCTGGCTACGCGAGTATACCAGGATATCATCAATAAACGCAATCACAAAAGAATCCAGATACGGCCAAAATACACTGTTCATCAAGTGCGTGAACACGGCTGGGGCATTAGTTAGCCCAAAGGACATCAGTAAACACTCGTAGTGCCCATATCTCATCCTGAAAGTCGTCTTCATAATGTTTGAATCCCTAATCTTCAGCTGGTGATAACCTGATCGAAGGTCAATCTTAGAGAATACCCTTGCTCCCTGAAACTGATCAAATAAATCCTCAATACGGGGTAGTGGGTACTTGTTCTTCACTGTCACCTTATTAAACTCCATGTGGTCAATGCACATTCTCATTATGCCATCTTTCTTCTTTACAAATAAGACCAGTGCACCGCGAGGTGACACACTCGGCCGGATGAACCCCTTATCTACGAGTTACTGAAGTTGTTCCTTCAACCCCTTTAGCTCCGCTGGCACCATACGATAGAGAGGAATAGAGATGGGCTGAGCGCCCAACACCAGATCAATACAGAAATCAATGTCCCTGTCAGGCGGTATGCCCAACAAGTACGTTGGAAACACATCAAGGAAATCCCTTACAACGAGAACCAAATCAAGACAAAGAGCCTTTGCTCCACTTCTCTCACGAAAGACAAGTACGACAAACAACCTTTCCCAACTATTCATTGAGCTTTTCGGAAGTAAATCATTCTTCTAGGTACATAATCAATCACGCCTCACCACTCCATCCACAGAATACCCAGAATAGCCAAAGTAACTGTCTTAGCATGACAATCCAGAATAGAATAGTACAGAGATAACCAATGCATACCTAGAATCACATTGAAATCTACCATGCCCAATAATAGCAAGTCAACTCGGGTCTCCAGACCCCCAATAGTCACCAGACAGGATTGATATACATGATCCACAATAGTAGTATCACTCATCGGGGTAGATACGTGCACATGCAAGGCAAGACAACCACGGGTCGTACTCAAATGATGAGCAAAATATGAAGACACATAGGAATAGGTAGATCCGGGATCAAATAAGACATAAACATCTCTGTAGCAGACTGAGATAATACCTGTGATGACTGCATGTGATGCAATGGCATCCCTCATATTTGGAAGAGCACAGAATCAAGCCTGACCATCGCCAGTACGGTCCTCACCCTTGGGGCGAGCTCTGGCTACCTGGTCTCCACCCTTAGCTATATGAGTGTGTGTCGAAGAAACCAGAGCAGAAGACGAGGGCTGATCCCTCTGCTGAGAGTGTCTACTGCGGAACCGAGGACACTGTATCCTCATGTGACCCAACTCACCGCACTCGTAGCAACAACCTGAAGCTGGAGAAGGGGACTGATGGGTACCCCTCGCTGCAGATGAACCCTGGGTTGAAGAAGCAGCATCAGAGCTCTGAGCTGGAATGGCTCTCGATGCAGGCCGGCTTTGCTGATGTCCCTGATGATCCCGACCTGAAGAGGCTCCACTGGACTCTGTACGTCCTGATTGATGAGGCCTAAAGGAATGACCTCTACCCTACTGGAAATGGCCCCTAGACGGAGCACCACTGAAATTACCTGAACCTCGAGGCCTCTTGGCCTCCCTCTCCATACGCTACTGACATTGATCTGTCTCAATCAATCGAGCCACATCAACTACCTCCTCAAATGTAGCTATTGTATTCCTTTCTCTAGTCATCAATATGCAGATCGGATAGTTGAGGCCATCCACAAACCTCCTGATCCTCTCCAGATTGTTGGGATCATCCAAGTAGCATGCTGAGCTAGCTGTGTAAACCTCAACTCATACTGAGTAATCGTCATATCTCCCTGAGTCAACCACTCAACTGACGATGCAACTCCTCCTTGTGAGACTGGGGCACATACTTCTCCAAAAATACCATTGAGAACCATTGCCAAGTGAGGTGCACTGCCCCAATAGGCCTATGCCTCTCGAACTCCTCCCACCAAGTAAATGCATGCCACGTGAACTTGAAAGTATTAAAAACCACCCCACTAGACTCCAGAATACCCACAGTACGAAGCATACGCTGGCATTTATCCAGAAACCCTAGGCATCCTCCCCTCAGCACCAATAAATGTCAGAGGATGGAGTCTACCGAACCTCTCCAATCAACGCTGCTTGTCATCCGGCATGGCTGGGACCACATCAGTTGGTGTGACTGGCGCAACTGGAGCGACTGGTGCAACGGGAGGAACTGGTGTCTGCAATCCATGGACACCTTATTCGGGTGTGCGAGCACTGGGGGTTTGATGACCACCCTCAGTCTGAGAAGTAGCCGCTGCAGTAGTGGCTGATACGGCCTGATCCAGTCCAGTGTAGATGGAAAAAATCTGAGCAAAAGCCTCCTAAAAACCAGGAATCACGATGGGCACTGCCAGTGCATGAACAGGTGCTGCTGGAGCATCTACAACTGGATGCTAGTCCTGGTCCTGGGCAGCTGGTGGGTCTGAAGTTGCTGTCCCTGCTAGTTCACCTCGTCTATCACCATAACCGCTTCCACGGCCTTTAGCAGGTGGTACTGGTGGTCGTTTTCCATATCTGCTACCACGGGTTCTCGCCATCTGCGAGAGAATAGAATATAGAAATTAAGTTTTTCATAGCAACAAGCTGCACGATATAAATTTCAAGAAAGTGATGTGTTTCCTAAAAGTTCTGTAGCCTCCCGACGATAGATACGGATGTCTACGTACCGATTCGTGAGACTCTACTATACTGGCTCATCACTCGCGAGGCCTAGTAACCTAGGTTCTAAGACCAACTTGTCACGACCCAAACCCGGTCGTGATGACGCCCAACCCTAAAGCTAGGCAAGCCTGACCAACAATCACTCTCAATTTAACAATAAGTTTCAAAACCGACAATTTAAGGAGAAATGTTATACTTTTGAATAATAATCCAATATTATTAATAAAATAATATAGAGGGATACGAAAGCCGACAAACATTCCCATAAGATCTGGGGTCATTGAGTCTAGAGCCTCTAAAACAAACTAGATAATAATATATGAACGAAAATACATAAGTCTGGAAATGTATATAATAATAAAACTGAAATAAGAAGAGAAGCCAGGTCTTGTGAACGTCAAGCAACTACCTCAACAACTCTGAATAATCTCTGGAGATAAGGACTGCTCAGCTAAGCCTCCGATGCACCTGAATCTGAGGTGCAGGGAGTAGGGGTGAGTACTACCGACTCAATGAGTAATAAGCATATAAAATGTCTGAAGATAAGAAATCCACGAAATGCCACAAGTAAAGCTAAAACAAATAATCCAACACATTAACTACAAACTAACAGTAAAGCAATATCAAGTATATCAGTCAAGTATGATGCAAGAATGCAATGCAATGCACATATGACGCAAGAATGCAATGCAATGTACATGAACCCGCTGCGGCATACAACCTGATTCGTTTAACGTCGACGACGCTCAATAGGGGTGTGTACAGAATCCGGAGGGGCTCCTACAGCCCAAGAGAAATATCATCATATCTCTAATGCGGCGTGCAGCTCGATCCATACTTAGTCCACAGTATGAATATGAGACACATAACAGAATCAATTCATCTCTCCAATTTCCAATTATTAAGAAGAATATAATCTAATTATTTAATTTCAGGAAAAGTGACTTTCATAACAGTGATTAGACACATGACTGAGATTAATGATTATACAAATCCTGCTATCACAATGATATTCATCCTAGACGGATGCTACAAGTCGGCACAAGGCCCTATATATGACAATAAGCCTAATTTTCAATAATACAATGTGTGTATCTGCCGCCAATAAATTATATTTAGCACTCCGGATGGACCAAGGAATATTGCCCAATCAGCTTTGTAAGAAAATGTCTCGTGTGGGCCTTACACGAATGAGTTTCAGGCCCAAATCCTGGAAGGTTGTAGCGTTTTGTCTCCTAATTGAGCCCATAACTAATACTGATTTTTATCTAGACTACTAATTTTAATTCGTACACGGGAGTTTGGGATTTATGAACAAATAGACGATTATGAATTTTAGCCTTGCATCCAGTTAACACGTGAATTCTCAACTCATTTATATCCAGTTAGCTAAACAATGCTGAATTCGTAATATAAAAGCCAAATCAGTTTCAATCAACACATTATAATGATTTTTATGCATGAACTGAGACTGTAAACGAACAACAAAAATTATCCAGTATACTTAAAAGCAAGAAAATGCCTGATTTTACACTAATAAGCATGCAGTCTAGTTCAAATTCAATTTCCAACCAGTAAATTAACAAATCTAAATCAATTCATACTACCGCTGACATCTGTTAACTACTCACAACAATTCGAGTGTCCAATTATTAACTACAAATGATGATCTAGAATTTGTTTCCAAATTTATGTTGTTTACTAATATTGAAAGTTAAACTAATCACCAAAACGTAACTATACTAGGTTAATGAATGACAAACTGTCCAAACAGTCCTAATTATACAAATTGTCCTAGTTATTTCCAATAAGTACTGATTCACATGACTTTTGCAGCTAAATCTTGAAACTAGTCATGACTATAGGAAAAATCAGAATGAAGCACCAAATACTTTTAATCATTGATTTCACAAGTAGTTTATACACATTGCTTCAAACTTCCAGATCATTGGATACCAGAAAGTGTACCTGGAAATTGAAATACAACAAGAAGAAGGAGGAATCAGCATCAGGTCGAGTAATTAGCAGGATCAAACAGCAAGTCACAGTAGCGGGGAATCAGTTCGGACTTAGTTACCCATAGACCATTGTCAAACAAACCAGGACCAATTTCAACCAATACACCACCCAAAACAGATTGAATAAGCCCAAAACAACTCGAAATCACCCAGGATAATGCTTGAACTTCAGTAATTAGAAATGTATCTCTATCTAGGCTAGAATTTTGAACTAACAACTGAAATTCAAAATTCATCTAAGGAAATTTAAATGGAATAGTATATTTGGAGTTTTGCTATATATATTTTTTTTATTTTTGAGGGACTCAGATTGTGAAAATGAACTGCTAAGATGCTCCCACTTTAGTTTTGTCTTGGGATTTTGAAATTTTCAAACTTTCAGAGGTTTGAATTTGTGGAGGCTTTTGGAGGGAATTTTCAGATCTAAAACTTTTTCAAGAAGGCAGTGGGGACTGCCTTTTATAGGCAAAATTGAGGGAAAGTTCCAGATTTTCATTTACCCCCTTCCCCCTCTTTTATTTTTAGTTTTTATTGATTAGTCCCTAAGTATTTGGCTTGTTGCTCAAGTTACTGCCCTAAGTTATTGATATTTCAATTAAAACACTATTTTAGAAGATCCTAGAAGGTTCTAGCTTCACCTACAACATTATTTTCTACCTAGGAATACCTATACTACCCTTGCTTACTCTGAAATTTACTAAACTAGTCTAACTAAACCCCAACCCCTTTTACTAAATATGATTAACTAAAATTCTAGATTATTCAACTATAACCAAAAACAGTTTCAGAAACTCTAGGTTTGAATTTTCAGATGTTAAACAAAACTGAAGATTAATCATAATTCATATTTCTAATAAACTATCAATTAACAAACAAAAAATCAAAATAATACTCGGGTCATAAATTAACTAACTCGGCATTAGACTAAACTAAACTAAACAATTAAAAACATAATCTAACACATGATTACTAATCAAAATCATTAACCAAAAGGAGAAAGGAAACAGAATCATCAACTAACAAGAAGAAGAGAAAAAAAAAGCAGAATCATTAATTAAAAATAAAAGAATACGAACAAAAATAAATTAACATGAAAAGGAATCAAAACATTAATAAAACTAAACGAAGTTAAACAAAAATCAAAACAGAAATCAAACAAAAAATAAGCAAAAATTAATCAAAATGATGCGAAAAGAAGCCAGAATCATCAAACAAAAATTACAATCAAATAAGAAAGTAGAAACTCATTGTTTTTGAGTGTTTTACTTGACTGACATTCTTCAGACTGTAGATTTAAAATTTTAAGGGTTCCTCTTGTACTCAAGAACTCTGGCTTTAAATTTGGACTGAAGGATGTGAAGAGGCTGCATGGTGTTGATTCGGTATCATTTGGAGGTGTTTCGGGTTTGGCCGGAATCTTCGATTTGAAATTCGAAGAAACTGGATAAGATTTGAGGGAAAAAAAGTGTAGATATAGAACGGGGAGATAAAGAGGAAACTTTCGTATAATTTGGTGGGGAAAGTGTGGCAGCGCCGTCGTGGGCGACGGAGGCGGCGTCCACAGATTTGGATATTCGAGAAACTTGGCTTGGATTTAAGGGAAGAGAAGTGTAGATTCAGAAAGAGGAGAAGGAGGAGCACCTAGGGTATATTTTTTTGGCTCATGGGAGCATCACCGCCGGCAGAGAAGATTTTCGGCTGGCGGCGAACGACGGAAGGCAACGGAGACGGGAAGGGGTTCTTTAGGGTTTGTGTGTAAATGAGAGACGAAAGGGGGGGGGGGGTTCAGGGCTCCTACATTATTATATCAACTTGATCCCAATTCTGAGCTGTTGGATGATGTATCCTCGGCGACTCAGATCTATCACCATCAAAATGGCGTCGTTTCGTTACAAGGGGGCTGGACCGGGTAATTTGGGTTGGGTTTGATCCGGTTGGGCACCTTTGTCAATTGGGTTAGCCAGATGGCCCAAAAGACTGGCATGCTTCTTCTTTATTTCATTTTCTTTTTATTGGATTTCTTTTCTTTCCTTCTCTATTTAATTTTAGATTTTATTAGGTACAATATTAAAAATAGACAAGACTCTATTTATCTCTAAATTTAAACTAATTACTTCTCAAAACTCAAAAAAATCATATTTTAAAAAGAAAGCTTAAGGAAAAATCAAAAATTGAAAGTCAAATAATAATTCCCTAAAATTCAAATAATAAAGAAAAATCCTAATTTTAATGAATTCTATAAGAGTAATTTGAGTAAGGCAAAAATCACGTACTCACACTAATCCCAAGAACCCCCAAAGTCTATAACACAAGCACAACAAGAACCTCCAAAGTCTATAACACAAGCACAAAGCATATCCTCTAATATTTGAATAGTGCGTTTGGACTGTCCGTCCATTTAAGGATGAAATGGTGTGTTCAACTCAACCTGTATGCCCAACTCACATTGTACTGCCCTTCGGAAGTGCGAGGTGAATTGCAGTACCTCGATAAAAAATGATAGAAATGGGTACACAGTGAAGACGAATGATCTCGCGGGATGTAAATCTCAGCCAACCGCTTTGAAGAATTTATAATTTGCCACATGAATGACATATGCTGACTTGGTCAGCCCGTCCACAATAAACCAAACTGCATCGAACTTCTTCAAAGTTCGTGGGAGTCCAAGAACGAAATCCATAGTGACATGCTCTCACTTCCACTAAGGTATCTCTAACTTCTGATGTAATCCACCAGGTCTTTGATGCTCATACTTTACCTGCTGACAATTTAGACACCGAGCTACATATGAAACTATGTCCTCATTTATCCTCCTCCACCAATAATGCTTCCGCAAGTCCTGATACATCTTGGCGGCACCCAGATGAGTAGAATATCAGGAATTGTGAGCCTCATCAAGATTCAACTCACGAAGTCCATCCATATTAGGCACAGAAACACGACCCTGCATCCTCAAAACTCCATCATCTCCAATAGTAACCTACTTGGCACCACCGTGATGTAGTGTGTCCTTAAGGAAAAGCACACGACGGTCATTATACTGCAGCTCCCTAATACACTCAAATAAGAAAAATCGAGCGACTGTACAAGCTAGAACACGATTGGGCTAAAAAACATCCAACCTCACGAACTGATTGGCCAAAGTTTGAATATTTAATGCAAGTGGTCTCTCACCAACTAGAATATACGTAAGGCTATCCATACTAACTAAATTTCTAGTGAAAGCATCAGCCACCACATTGGCCTTCCCGGGATGATATAAGATGTTGATATCATAGTCTTTCAATAGCTCCAACCACCTCCTCTACCTCAAATTGAGATCCTTTTGTTTGAACAAGTATTGAAAGCTCCGATGATCCATGAATAACTCATACGAGACCTTGTAAATATAGTGCCTCCAAATCTTCAGTGCATGAACATTGGCTGTTAGCTCTAAGTTATGAACAAGGTAATTGTTTTGTGGACCTTCAGCTGCCGTGAAGCTTATGCAATTACCTCACGGTCCTGCATCAATACTGCATGAAGCCCAATACGAGATGCATCACAATATACCTTGTAAAATCCTGAACTTGTGGGCAACACTAACACTAGGGCTATAGTCAAAGCAATCTTGAGATTCCGAAAGCTCCCCTCACACTCAACTAACCATTTGAACGGAGCATCCTTCTGGTTCAACCTGGTGAACGGGGCTGCTATAGATGAGAACCCCTCCATAAAACGATGATAATAGCATACCAAACCCAAGAAACTCCGGATCTCTGTAGATGATGTGAGTCTAGGCATGTTCTGAACTTCCTCAATCTTCTTACCCTCTGCTGACACAACGTCCCTAGGAAAGCGATCGAGTCCAACCAAAACTAGTATTTTGAAAACTTAGCATATAACTGGTTGTCTCTTTGAGTGTGAAGTACAATCTGAAGATGCTAAGGTCAACGTCTTTGCATGACAATCCAATGGAGCGTGATAAAGTGAAAGCCAATACATACCCAAGAAAATATCAAAATCTACCATATCGAGAAATAGAAGATCTACACTAGTCTAAAGACTCCCAACAGTAATCACACACGGACGATAAATGGGATCTACAACAATAGCATCTTCCATAGGTGTGGACACATACACATGAGCACTCAACGAATCACGAGGCACAACCAAATATGAAGCAAAATAGGATTATACATAGGAATAAGTAGAACCCAGATCAAATAGAACTGAAGCATCTCTACTACAAACTGAAACAATACTTGTGATAACAACATCAGATGACTTAGCCTCAGGCCTAGCTAGAAAAGCATAGCATCGGGCAGGGCCCCACCACTCTGAATTACATCTCTAGGACAACCCCTAGTTGGCTGGCCTCTACCTCTAACGGTCTGTCCTCCACCTCTAACGGCCTGACCTCCACCTCCAGCTGCCTGACCCGTACCTCTACTTGGCTGAGCTAGCGGTAAAGCACATGGTACTAGAACCATGGAACAAGAACCCTGATGCTGTGAGCTACTCGATGCCCTAGGGAAAAATCTAGCAATGTGCCTCAAATCGCCACAAGTATAAGAGGACCTCATCTACTGTGACTGCTGACCCTGAAACTGACCTTGTCAACCTAAGTAACCACTCTGAAAGCTCTAGAGCGGAGGTTCACTAATAGAAGTTGGTGGTGCACTGTAGGCTGGCTAGTCGGAATAAGACATATGAGGGCCACGACCACCTGAAGCATCGTAGGATCCTTGGAGTGCTGAACAAAATAGCCTGGGTGGATGGCCTCTACCAAAAGTACCCCTATCTCTAGATGATGCACCTCTAAACCCACCGAAATTATGAGGCCTCTTGTCAGACCCCTGACATCCCCTTGTGCAAGAACCATCTCGACTCGTTTGGTGATATTGGTAGTCGTCTGAAAAGAAATCTTACTTTCGGTCTCATTGGCTATCGGCAACTTGATAGGCTGAGAAAATTCCTCAATAAAACTCCTCACCCTCTCTCCCTCGGTAAGAAGTAGAAGAATATCATGATGGGCCAGATCCACAAAATGGATCTCATATTGAGTGACAGACATACTACCATGCTGGAGACACTCAAATTGCCCGCGATAATCCACTCTCAGTGTGATAGGAAGGAACTTCTCAATAAATATCTGAGAGAGCTGGTCCCAAGTAAGAGGAGGCGACCTAGCTGGTCTAATTAATACAAAATCCTTCCACCAACTCTTGGCAGAACCCATAATTTGAAACACATCAAAATCGACCCCATTAGTCTCAACCATCCCAATGTTTCGCACTACCTTATAACAGTGGTCAAGATAATCATGTAGGTCCTCATAAGGTATACCACTAAAGTGAATTGGAAAGAGCTTGGTGAACTTGTCCAATCTCAATAAGCCCTCAGAAGACATAGCTGGTCCATCACCTGCCTGTGCCACAACAATTGGCTAAACTACCCCAACTAGCTGGGCTGCTGGAGTTTGATACTAGGTAGCCTTTTGCTCTAGAGTGTGGGTAATGGGACTCTATGGTCTTCCCTCGGTCTGAGAGACGACTGGTGCCACAATGAATGTACAGGCCTAGGCCACATTCTCTATAAGTCCCACTAAACAGACTAGATAGTCCTGAAGCACTGGGGTGGCGATGAACCCCTTCGGGACCTAAGCTGGTCCAATAGGCACAAACTAGGCAGGAACCTCCTCATCAAACTCCACATGAGGATTCACTGCTAGTGCTGCTCCGCGAGCTCTGCCCCTGCCTCGACCTCTATCACGGCCTCGGCCTCGACCTCTGCCTCTCCTAGGATCTTGCACTGGTGGCTCTAGCTGCTGCTCAGTTGAAGGTGCAATATGTTCTCTCCATCTGTGATAGAACAAGAGTAGAAGAGTTTAATTAGGAATGAGAGAACAAAACTGAACGATAGAGAAGAGTAAAAGTAAAATTTGTTCCTAAACTTCATAGTCTCGGGAAGATAAGTATAAACATATTTGTATCGATTCTCCAGACTCTACTAAGCCTGCTCGTGAATTGTGAGACCTAGGCAACCTAGTGCTCTGATACCAACATGTCATGGCCCGAAATTCCCATCTTTGGGACCGTGATGGAGCCTAACATTTCACTTGTTAGACAAACAGATTTTAGAGAGCCATTAAGTCAATTTTATTCAATTTCAATGCATAAAATCAATTAATCCAAAAGAAAATAAAACCGAGTGCGAAATAAAATAAATGCCCATAATATCTACTACAATCCGGATCTGGAGTCACAACTTATAGGCTTCTAAGATTTTTTACAAACAAAGTCTGAAAGAAATACAACTGTTTTGAACAAAAAGAAACAATAAAATAGGGAAAATAGAAGGGGACTCCAAGGTCTGCGGATGCCAGCAGATCTGCCACGAGTCTCCAATGAGAAAATCCAAGTTGATACTCGTCACAAATATCTAGGGCCGATACCAAAGTTTGCAAATAAGTGCAGAGTGAAATATGAGTACAATCGACCCGATGTACTCGTAAGTGTCGAGTCTAACCTCGATGAAGTAGTGACGAGGCTATAACAAGATACCCAAATAATAAACCTGGGCAGATAATAGTATATGTACAAGATAAAAAAAGCTAAACATGTACTACTGAGAGATGGGCATGCTAAGGGGATACGAGAGACGAGAGATAAAGCGAAAATGATAACTAGAACAGTTAATATGCCTTTAACCAGTAAAAAAATTAAGCACAATGATGAAAATTGAATGAAATCACCCTTCGTGCTTTTACTCTCACTCTCAGTACCAATCAGTAGATACGACACGTCATCACCATTCGTGCATTAACTCTCATAACATGGCACAACATCACCTTTCGTGCATTAACACTCATAATATGGCACGACATCACCCTTCATGCATTAACACTCACATATGGCACAGCATCACCCTTCGTGCATTAAGAATCTCCCTTGCCACATAACAATGAACACGTAATAACAAGGAGAAAGGATCAACAAGTACAAGCCTTACTTCAATAGCGATTCCACAATACCAATCTCAAATTTGGAATCAATACTCAACTATCACAAAAGCCCGTAAATATGGTGAGAATGATAAATTTAACAAACAACTAATTTAAGCATGGATAAAATGATCAAAGTAAGAAATAATTGCAAGGAAGAAGTCCCACCCGCTTGCTTTAACTTGCAACAACGCATAAGTACTTGTCACCTCACATATGCGTTGTACCCAAATCTAAACATGTAAAAAATTGACAAACAAGTCCTAATCCCTCAAGTCAAGCTTAACCACGATAATTACTTCACTTCAACGATCCACTCAAATCTCAACCACATCTTTTCCTTTCAACCAAGCCTCCAAACCAATAGAATCTAGTAAATTACCAACCAAACAATTCAAATTAAGCCTTAAGAACTACCCAAAATATCAAATGATTCAATTTAGGTCATTAAAAAAGTCAACTCATGGGCTCGATTGGTCCAAACCTAAAGTTTGGAGCAAAACCCGATTACCCATACATCCTCGAGCCCAGTTATGTAATTTGTTTTAGAATCCAACCTCAATTTGAGGTCTAAATCCCCACTTTACAAAATTTTCTAATTCTACCCAAATCCTCAATTTCCATGATAAAAACACAAGATTTTAGGTTGAAATCTTTGGAAATGAAGTGAAAGGTCGAGAAAATGGATTAGAATCACTTACCAATAATTTGGGGAAGAAGGGTGCTTTGGAAAATTGCCTTTAGGATTTTCTTGTTTTGAAAATTGAAAAATGAAAAAAAAATCTCGTCTAACTCCTATTTGATCAGTCGAAGATGTCACATTTGTGACATGGGGTTCACAGATGCAAACCCTGCAAATGTTAATAAACAACCACAAATGTGAAGTCCTTCCATTTTTGTTGTTATTGCATTTGCGATGACTTGTTAGCAAATATGAACATTGATCTTCCGCAAATGAAACTATTTGTTTGCAATTGTGATCACTCTACCCCTTGTCCCACTTTGCAAATACGAAGTCTTGTTCACAAATTTGAACTTGAGGTGCCTCGGCTACTCTTCGCAAATGCGAAACCTGAACTTGCAATTATGAGGTCTGAGGCCTGCATCGATCTGGAACACACAACCAAATTCCTAGGTCTAAATTCCACTCCGTAGCCTTTCTGAAACTCACCCCGAGCCCTCAGAGATCTAAACCAAATGTGTACACAAGTATAAAAATATCATACGAACTTGCTCGCGCAATCAAATCAGCAAAATGACACCTAGAACTATAAATTGAGCATCAAATAAAAGGAAATTTTCAAAAAAACTCATGAAATTCTAATTTAACAACTAGAAGTTCGAATCACGTCAAACCAACTTTTTTTCTCATCAAATTGACAGATAGGTCATAAATATAGTATTGGACCTATACCAGGTTCCGGAAGCAAAATACGGACTTGATATCCATAAAGTCAAACATTGGTCAAATTTTCAAAGTCATTAAGCTTACTTTCAAATTTCAACAAAGTGCGCTAACTCGGGCTAGGGACTTTCGAATTCGATTCCGGACATACGCCCAAGTCCCAAATCATGATATGGACCCATCAGATTCATGAAAATAAGAATATGAATCTTTTTCTCAAAACATTGACCAAAGTCAATTCAAAGGATTTAAGGCGAAGTTTTCATCTTTTCTAAGTTTTTAGCATAAAAGCTTTTCAAAATAACACCTAGACTACACACATAAATTGAGGAGGGATAATATGAGGTATTTAAGTCTTCAAAGTACATAATTATGTTCTAAAACATAAGATCAGGCCATCACACAAAGTATCAAGATTTGGCTATCTAAACAGTTTTTCCACGAAAGACTTGGGAGAAGCAACTTATATATTGGGAATAAAGATCTATAGAGATAGAACTAGGAAGATGCATGTGCTTTCCCATTCTTTGTACATTAATACCATCTTAAAGAGGTATAAAATGGATATTACTCCAAATAAGTCTATCTACCGATAGACATTGGAATTACTCTCAGTAGGGATGATTATCTTAAAACACTTGAAGAGAGTGAGAGAATGCATGAGTAGGATCCCATACGCTAGTGTAGTGGGAGCTATCATGTACACATCTTGACGTGGCTTATGCACTAGGAGTGACTAGCCGATATCAAGAAAATCCTGGTGAGGAACATTAGAAAGTGGTGAAGACCGTTCTTTAGTAATTAATAAGGACTAAAGACCAATTCCTCATCTATGAAGAGTCTGAGTTGAAACTTAAAGGTTATACCAATACAAGTTTCTCTTCAAATAATGATGATACTAGTTTCTCCCCTACTAGTGCATTGTCTTTTTCGAACCAAGAATTAACCCTTTTATTGAAAAGTATCTCCATAAGCATCTAACCCTTATTGAAAATCACTTCTCAAATTTACTATTACTATTCCAATAACGACTAACCCAATAGTCATTTTCTCCGGAACCCTACCGGTGCCGCTGATGACAACTTGCTGCAACACCACAGGATTTAGAGAGGCTTTTTATCCATTCACATGATTACTCTTTTTGTACCAAATATGTTCTTTCATCTCTGTTAGTAGCAGAAGAAAATCATATCCTGTTCTCGTCCCTGCCTTGGTATGCCTCATTGAGAAAAGTCTCATTTTTTTCGTTTGCTTTGTGCCCTATCCATATTCTTTATTTTTAGCTATAATTGTTCAATATTAAATTTTTCTTTATAATCGAGTGTGATTTTGATTATTTATACCATTTTGGGGCTACAGTGGTAGCAGTGACAACCCCTTTTTAGTTTTTTGGGTCGTGGTATTTTTTATGGTTTTCAAGGAAATTCTCGGAGTTGTTAGAGACAAGTTGGGCGCACGAGCACTAGCAAAGGAGAGTAGTCTGAGCGAGTGTCAGCAAAGGGCGGTTTGAAGCGGGACATGAGCGTACAACTATATCGAGTACATCAAATTAATTACAGGTTTTGTTCTCGGGAATTGGTACCTCCCATTTTACTATTTCCCTTTTGGTGTTAGCTCAATTGATGTTAATTTAGTTCGTAATAGTTCAATCATTCAACTAGTGCTAGCAGTCACTTGTTCCCTTCTAGTTTGATTCATTGTCCGTGTGCACTAGCGGATTGTGACGACCTGACCGGTCGTCTTAAGAATTAATGTCTCGATCCCCTATTAACTGTTTCCCCTGAGTCTATTTCTACCATTTTGATTTGCCGGGATGTTCAGTTTTAAGTTTCAGAGATTTTTGGGACACTTAGTCCCTAAATGAGAGCTTAAGTGGTTGAAAGTTGACCGTAGTCGGAATAGCGTAAAGACGGCCTCAAAATGAAAATATGATGTTTCCAATGGCTCCTGGTCGATTTCGGGCTCAGGGGCATGTTCGGATTGTATTTTGGAGGTCTATAGCAAATTTAGGCTTGAAATGAACGAAGGTTGAATCTTCAAAGTTTCCGGTTTGATAGTGAGATTTTGATACAAGGGTTGAAATGAAATACCAAGAGCTGCAGTAGTTCTGTTGTGTCATTTAGGATATGTGTGCAAAATTCAGGTCATTCAGACGTGGCTTGGTTGGAGGTTTGATCAAAAATGTGATTTAGAAGATTTTTTGAAACTTAGGCTTGAATCCAATGTGTTTTGGTTGATTTGATGTTGTTTGTAGTGGTGTGAAGATTGGTACAAGTTTGAAGTAGTAGGTGATGTTTGTGCTTTTGTTTGAGGTCTCGGGGGCCTCGGGGTGATTTCAGATGGTTGACGGAGAGTTTAGAATTTTTGAAGAGGTTTCAGATATTCTGCTTCAGGTATTTCTGCACCTGTGAATTGGGGACCGCGGGTGCGATGCCGGAGATGCGGGGACAAGAAGCGCAGAAGCGAAAAGGGCCTGGGAAGGCTAGAACCACAAAAGCGGCTTAGAGGCCGCATATGCTATGCCGCAGATGCGGAAAAAGGGATCGCAGAAGCGAAAATTGGGACTTGAGTGAAAACCTGCAGATGCGGTTCAAGGACTGCAAATGCGGTGCCGCGGAAGCGAAAATGCCTGGGCCAGAACATATAAATAGTTGCCTTCGTGAATTTGAGTTATTCTTTCACCATTTTCATCCGGGTTTGAAGCTTTTGAGAGAGATATTTGAGGAAAACAAAGGGGAATCATTTGAAGGTAATATCCTTGACTTCATAACTCATTTTTATGTAATTATAGACATAATTAGTGGTGAAAATTTGGGGGAAAAAGGGTCATTAGGGCTTGAGTTTAAGAGATCTTTAAATGAAAATTTGAGGGGTCATTTGGACTCCGATTTCAGTGTTCTTGTTATGTATAGACTCATGAGAGCACGAAATTTCTTAAAATATAAATTTCACCCGACTCCAAGACTTGGGTCCAAGGGGCGTTTTGGTCATTTACATAATTTCGCATATTAGCTTAGAGTTTAATTGTAGAATCAGTTACTTGAAGTGTTATTTACATTATACAATTGAATTGGATAGATTTGGGGCCATTTGGAGTCGAGTACTTGTGGAAAGAACGTGGTCTCGGGGTTATTTTGAGCCGATTCGAGGTAAGTGGCTTGTCTCACCTTGTGTTGGGGACCTTCCCCTTGGGATTGGTATATTTGGTAACTGAATTGCCTTGTACGTGAGGTGACAAGTACGTACTGCTACAAATTATTGGAAATCCAATTTTCTTTAAGTATTTATTAGTATGTTTCTTTTCCTGCTTTTATTACTTGTACCATTAAGCATGTTGTTAACTTAGGAAAAAGCATGTCGAAGTGATTTAACTGCTTTAATTGTTGAACCTGCTTACCTAAATTATGTGTAGCATGCTATGCTAGAATCACTTGTTTACCTTGATATGAAATTGCCATTTCTGTATAATTTCTTGTTGCTGTTGCATATTTATTTTGGGACTACAGATGTGGGATTTCGGTAGCTCCCCCTTGTGTATTTATTTTGGGACTACGGATGCAGGATTCCGGTATCTCCCCCTGCACAGTTATATGGAACTACGGGAATGCACCCAGTAGATTCCCCTAGTACTGAGTATTTATATTTAGGACTAAGGAACGGGATTCCTATAGACCCCCGCGCACTATGTGTTGGACCACGGGAGGGTATCCTGAGAAACTTCGATATGTGAATTTGGGACTACAGGACGGTATCCTGGGAGATCCCCAATTTGTTACTATTGGTGCTGAGTTGTATTTCCTTCCATGTTTACTTTGTTTGTGTATTGTTGTTGTTGTCTTATATATTCTGTTTTATTTTCACTGCTATTTTTATGTATATTGTTTTGTTCCATACTGTTGAACTTTACATTTTTGTTTGACCTCAGTAGGGCCTTGACCTTCCTCGCCACTACCCGACCGGGTTTATGCTTGGCACTTACTAAGTACTACTGTGGTGTACTCATGCCCTTTCTGCACATGTTTTTCATATGCAGATCCAGGTACTACTACGTAGGCCTACTATCCTTGAGGGAGACGACTGCTCTAAAGACTTTGAGGTGCATCTGTCGCATCCGCAGACCGAGGAGTCCCTTTCTATTTTAACTGTTAAACATTGCCCTTATGCATTTTCTTTCTTGTTAGATACTCTGGATTTAGACTATTAGATATTCCAAAGGCTTGTGTTCCCTATGTTTTCGGGTTTTAGGATAGCGTACTTGGTTTGAGAATGTAGTGTTGTATATGCCAAGCGACATTATAACTATTATTTCCCATTAAGTTATTTTGGTTTTAATTATTCCTTCCGCAAGTTTAGTTTATTTTTTGTACTTATTAGGCTTACCTAGTCGTAGAGACTAGGTACCATCGCGACAGTTCATGAAGGGAAAATTGGGGTCCTCACACGAGTCCTCTTTAGATTGTCATAGGTGTAGTGGCTATAGTCTGGGATGATAGAATAAGGGCATGTCCTCAGGTGGGGAAAAGTGTAGGGTGGGGGTCAGGGGGTGGGACGGGAGGCAGGGGAGGTAGAGGGGGCAAGAGAGCCTATAGGTTGAGAATCGGGTCATGGAATATAGGTTCACTAATGAGTAAGTCTATAGAGTTGTAGAAGATCCTTCAGAAGAGGAATATTAATATAGCGTGTGTCCAGGAGATTAGGTGGGTGACGTGGGTCGGATCGAGGGCAAAAAACGCGTATGGGTATAAGTTGTGGTACTCTGGAGTCCTGAGGGGTAAGAATGGAGTGTGTATCCTAGTAGATAGCCATCTTAGAGACTCGGTGGTAGAGTTAAGGCTGGTGAATGATAGATTAATAACTATTAAGTTGGTGGTGGGTGAGTGTACTTTGAATGTCGTTAGTGTGTACGCGCCGCAAGTAGGCTTGGATGAGGATATTAAAAGGCGCTCCTGGGAGGGGTTGGATGAGACCGTTCATAGTATCCCTCCTTCGTAAAGGTTATTCGTAGGAGGATATTTCAATGGTCATATTGGGTCATCTGTAGGTGGTTATACTGAGGTGCATGACGACTTTGGTTTCAGGGAGCGGAACGGATGTGGCACTTTACTGTCGGACTTCGCCAAGGCATTCAATCTAGTGATTGCGAACTCAAGTTTTTCGAAGTGGGAGGAGCATTTGGTTACTTACCAAAGTTCAGTGGCGAAGAATCAGATTGACTATCATCTCCTCAGGAGATGCGACAGAAGGTTGTACAAGGATTGCAAGGTTATCCCCGGTGAAACCCTCGCAATGCAGCATAGGCTTTTGGTAATGGACATTGGTATTATTATAAAAAGGAAGAAGAGGTCAGTATAAGGCCGCCCTAGGATTAGGTGGGGCACCTTAACTAAGGATATTGCTCAGGAGTTGGAAGGTAAGTTATCAGTAATGGTATCTTGGAGAATTAGTGGGTACGCAAATACTATGTGATCGACGACGGCCGAATGTATAAGGAAGGCAGCAAGAAAGGTGCTAGGAATATCTTCCGGCCGCGTCGGTAGCCACAAAGGAGACTGGTGGTGGAATGCAGTTGTATAAGGTAAAGAGGAAGCAAAGAAGGCGACTTACCTACGGTTAGCTGGGAGCACTGCGAGGAGGAGAGGAGAGCGAACATTGAGAGGTATAAGGTATCTAGGAAGGAGGCGAAGATAGCAGTCATAGAGGCTAAGACTACAACTTTTGCTCGTTTGTATGAGGAACTGGGGAACAAAGGCCGGGAGAAGAAGTTATTTCGACTAGCTAAGGTGAGAGAGACTTGGGATTTGGACCAAGTGAGGTGCATAAAAGATGATGACGGCAAAGTTTTGATGGGGGATGACTAGATTAAAAGGAGGTGGGTAGACCTACTTTTATAAGCTTCTAAATAAAAAAGGGGATCATGATATTGTACTAGGTGAATTGAGGAATGCTGACAGTCCCCATGAATTAAGTTATTGTAGGACATTGAGGTTGAGGAGGTCATGGAGGTGATGCGTAAGATGAGAAGGGGCAGAGCTACCGGGCAAGACAAAATTCTGGTTAAACTTTGGAGGTGTGTGGGTAGAGCAGGCTTGGAATAGATTACTAGGTTGTTTAATGTTATATTCAAGACTAATAGGATGCCTGAAAAGTGAAAGTGGAGTATAATGGTTCTGTTGTATAAGAATAAAAGTGATATCCGGAGCTGTAACAAGTGTAAGGGTATCAAATTACTAAGTCATACCATGACAGTTTGGGAGAGAGTAGTAGAAATGAGAGTGCGAAGGACAGTGTCTATTTTAGACAACCAGTTCGGGTTCATGTCGGGGCGTTCTACCACAAAAGTTGTCCACCTCATTAGGAGGATGGTGGAACAATATAGGGATAGGAAAAATGATCTCCACATGGTGTTAATTGATATGGAGAAAGCGTACGACAAGGTTCCTAGGGAGGTCCTATGGAGTTGCTTGGAGGCTAAAGGGGTTCCGATTACCTACATTAGGGTGATTAAAGACATCTATGATGGAGCTAAGACTCGGGTTAAGACAGTAAGAGGCGACTTCGAGCATTTTCCGCTTGATACGGGGTTGCACCAAGGGTCTGCATTTAGCCCATTTCCATTTGCCCTGGTGATGGATGCACTAACTCATCATATTCAAGGGGAGTTGTCAAGGTACATGCTATTTGCTGATGACATAGTTTTGATTGACGAGACATAAGGAGACATCAACGAGAGGCTGGAGGTTTGGAGACATGCCCATGAGTCTAAAGGTTTCAAGTTGAGCAGGACGAAGACGGAATACCTTGAGTGAAAATTTGGGGTCGAGCCGATGAAAGCGGGAGTGGACGTGAGGCTTGACTCTCAAGTCATTCCCAAGAGGGGTAGTTTCAGGTACCTTGGGTCGGTTATTCAGGGGATCGGGGAGATCAACGAGGATGTGACACACCGTATAGGGGTGGGATGGATGAAATGGAGGTTAGGGTCGGGAGTCCTGTGTGACAAGAAAATGCCACTATTATTAAAAGGTAGGTTTTATAGAACAGTGGTTAGGCCTGCCATATTATATGGGACTGAGTGTTGGCCGGTTAAGAACTCACACATACAGAAGATAATGGTAGCAGAGATGAGAATGTTAAGGTGGATGTGCGGGAATACAAGGATGGATAAGATTAGGAATAATATATTCAAAAGAAGGTAGGCGTGGCCCCCACGGAGGACAAGATGCTGGAAGCAAGACTCAAATGGTTCGGGCACATTCAGAAGAGAAGCACTGAGGCACCAATAAGGAGGTGTGAGCGACTAGCTATGGTGGTCACGGGGAGAGGTAGAGGGTGACCTAAAAAGTATTGGGGAGAGGTAATCAGACAGGACATGGCGCGACTTAGGATTACTGAGGACATGGCCCTTGACAAGGAATTGTGCTTGTCGAATATTAAGGTTTTAGGTTAGGGGGAAGTTGTAAATATTTCTACGGTGCGCCAAAGTAAAACTTGCCAGTTAGGAGTTAGATTTAGGATGCTAGCAGTCATCTACTGATGCAGGGCTTTATCTGCTGGTTATTATTGTACTTTTCATCTATTTCGTATCTCTTATATTGTTGTTATTTTATTATGATTCTACTTATGGTACTAATATATCGTTTCTTGTTGCCTTCTTGAATCGAGGTCTCTTGGAAACAACCTCTCTGCCCCTCGGGGTAGGGGGTAAGGTCTGCATACATCTTACCCTCTCCAAACCCCGCTTGTGGGATTATACTTGTCGTTGTTGATATTTTTGTTAAAAGGTGGTGCAGTGAGTTGGAAAAGTTCCAAACAAGCTACAGTAATTGATGTAGTGACAGAAGCAGAGTATATAGTAGCTAGTGAAGCTGCTAAGGAAGTTGTATGGAGGAAAAAGTTCTTAACTTAACTTGGCGTGGTTCCTTCAATAGAAGGTATGGTTCCATTGTGATGTGACAATACTGGATCCATTTCTCAAACAAAAGAACCAAGATCGCATCAAAATGCAAACACGTTCTACGAAGGTATCACTTGATAAGGAAAATCAATGAACATAGAGACGTCGAGACTCAAAAGATTGATGGAAAGAAAAATGCTGCAGACCCATTCACTATAGCTCTTGGTGCAAAAGAGTTTGATAAGCACTAGTGAATATTAGGAATGAAGTACAAGAGCGATTGACTCTAGTGCAAGTGGGAGATTGTTAGGGATATAGTAGATATGCCCTAGATCCAATCTCATATTTGATGATTTGAACATATTTTTGTGAATCTTATTTCATATAAAATATATATGGAATTTGATATGCTTTTATCATATTTATTATTAATTGATTGATTAATTTAATAAGGTACTTGATTATACTTTGAAACTTGTCATCGTGATAGTGATCATGATAATGAGAGTTAAATTTCTTACAATTTATTCTAAATTTATTCTTGATCGTAGGATTATTAATTTGGTTATTAGTAATCTAATTGGATCAATATTTATGTGAGAGTCTTTATGGGATAAATTTAGTTGATGTCATTAATTAAATTACATAGATAGATGATGCATATGGAGATGTGATCATTGAACTGGCTTAATTGGATAATTCCTAATGGTTAGAATTACAATAAACTGTCAATAGAATATTCCTGAAGAATGTGATGTAAGAGTTTCCTTTGATGTGAAATCGTCATAGTAATTGACAAGTCATTTATTGTGCTTTGATACTAAACACCTATGGACTTAGTGATTGATCAAGATGGAATCTGTCTACTCTTGATAATGAATTTAAGCTCTATGTTGTCATGAATTATAAACGACCAGACTAAGACCTTGGCCGGGGGATTGAATGAAAGAAGATAAGAGTTTCTTAGATCATTCAATGGTTGATTATATTTGACATGAACACATAGTTAGTCGCCTATTAGGATTTGACAGTTGAACCAAATCCTAGGGTGACTCAAAGCTATAAGGACAGAAGGAAATATTACTTGATTCTTCTACTGGTTCTTGAGAGTGAATTGTATACTTTATTCTATCCGGTCATTAAGGAGTGTTTCTAGACGCCACCCTTGATTACTATATTGATATGATTAATTTACCAGCAATTTAGTATTGAACCTATGGGGTCGCACACTAACGAGTGTTTTGATCTTTGCTAAAGGATTAGTTTTTTATTATTTGATGATTAAATTAAAAAATTTAATTAGTCAAATAAATTAAGTTATTAGTCCAAATAATATATTATTATATTCTTTACTAGCGGATATAATTAAATTTGTGAACAAAATAAAGTTTTTTGGAATAGAAAAATAAATTATATCTCTTAATTAAAATATATATATACAGTGTTATTAAAAGCGTTCGCTTCTCGCTTTAAGCTATGAAGTGAGGCGAGGCGTAGTGGTAGCGCTTTTCTGGTAAAAAGGCGACTCACATTAGAAAAGGTAGCACTTTTCTCGCTTAAGCGAGAAGCGACGAGTTAGAAAAAGCAAGAAAAAGTTCGCTTAAGCGAGCAGAAGGAATCAACAGGTTTTTTTAAAAAATTTGGACAAATAAACATACGAGCAGAAGGCATCTGTTACCGAAACATACAAAGGTCTTCTTCTCCAGCCCAACGAACTCCAGCGACGACTTCATCTCCAGATCTCAGTAAGTTTCTTCTTCTTCTTCTTTTTCTTCCAATTTTTTTTCACTTTTAAGCACTCATTTTTTTGCCCTAAATAAATTTTTTGTTTTATGTTATTAAAAGTGTTATTTATGCTTGTTTTCTATTTTGCTTCTGTGAATCAATTGTTATTTTTTTTGGTTGTTGACTGTAGTAAATTTAATTTGGTTATTCAATGGCATCAAGCCAAAAAACAGATCCAGCTTGGGCGTATGGAGTTGCAGTTGACAATAATAACTCAAGAGTGCAATGTATCTTTTGTCAAAAAAATTAATAACGGAGGAATACATCACTACAAGAGACATCTAATCGGTGGTTTTAGAGATGTCAAAGAATGTTCAAGTGTTCCGGATACTATTAAGAAAGAGATGAGAGATTATGTTGAGAAAAAAGAGGAGTTAAAAATCCAATGAGCCATGGAGCATCTATGATTAATCTTCTTGAGTGAAGATAGTCAAATGGATGAGGATGACCATGAATTCAATGAAATAATGAAGCCACCTCCCTCTAAATCTTAAAGAAAGAATTCAACAAGTGAAAGTGGATCTTAATCTTTTTTTTTTCACAAAAACCAAATGAAAAGAGAAAGGGTGAAACTATTGACTTAGAATCTTGTAGGAAGATTTTGAGGGAGCATGTTGTAGATGCTTTTGCAAGGTGGATGTATGATGCAGGACTCCCTTTTAATTGTGTGAATTACACCGATAGTTTGGTGAATTCATTGAGGTCGTTGGCCAATATGGCCCGAGAATGAAGTCCCCTACCGATCACGAAGTAAGAGTTTCTTGTATAAAAAAGGAGGTGGAGAGACAGACAAGATTGTTGAGGAGCATAAGGCGCAATGGAAAGTTTATGGTTGTTCCATTATGATGGACAAATAGTCTGCAAAAAATAGAAAAATGCTCATTAATATTTTGGTGAATTCTCCGAGAGGTAGTGTGTTTCTTGAGTCTTATGATGCTAGTGACTCCTCAACCAATTCCAATAAAATATTCAACTTGTTTGAGAAGACAAAATAAAGCAATAGCTTGGTGTGTATATACAAGCCGATGAAATTCTTGGATTAGCTTCGGTCATTAGAGGCAGATTGGCACCATGTGAGCAACTCTTTTCAATTGTTTAACTCTTTAGAGATATTAATTTCAAGTTATTAACTTCTAAAATAATACTTCTACAGTGAATGATGGATGCAATTTGGTTATGAAGTTCCAAACTTACAACAATTTGCTATAAGAGTTTAAAGCTTAACTTGTAACTCATCCGGATGCGAGAGAAATTGGAGTATTTATGAATATGTGAGAGGCTATATTACATTATTACTAAATTAAAGTTTTCTCAGTTATCCTAAGTACTCCTCTTGGTTAATTTCTACATCCTATGCAGATTTATACTAAGAAGAGGAACAGACTTGAGCTAAAGAAACTCAATGATCTTGTGTTCATAAAATATAATAGAACATTGGCTCGCCGTTACAAAGCTCGCAATATCATTGATCCAATTTTATTGGATAACATTGATGAAGCAAATGAATGGTTAGCTGGAGGCCCCGAAAATCATGAAGAAGAAGAAGTGTTTGAAGGAGAAGGTCTCATTTTTGGTCATGTTGCTATGGCAAGTAGAGAGGAAGTACTTTAAGAAGTAAAGAAAGATTATCTACAAGTATATGTGCATGTACAAATGGAACCCTAATTAATAAAGCTTCCAATGATGAAGAAGATGATGATAACCAATATAATAACTCGAACATAAATGACACTTCAAGAGTTTGAAGATCTTGTTGAAGAATAGGATGTTGCTCCTTTTGTGATTTTGTTTTGCATTTGCTTAATATGTTATGAATTTTGAGGATTATTCGTTATCTAGTTTTAGTATCTATGATTTGCTTCTTGATTCACATTTGCTTAATATGTTATTTTTAATGAGTCTTAGCTATTTATCTATGCCTATTTTATTTTTTTTATTTATGTGTTATATTGCGCTTCATAGCAAAAAAGTGCGCGCTTCGCTTCGCGCTTCTCGCTTCCGTGAAGCAAGGCCTCGTCACTTTTTTGCGCTTAACGCTTTCCAAAATACTGTATATATAATTAATATTTCATATAAGAATATATATGAAATATGAATAAAAGGATTGAAAAGTTGAATCCAACTTTGAAAAGGATCAACATAAGTCCTAAAAGACGCGTCGGCCAACACAAATATCATTTAGAATGGGATTCAATTTTTCCAAATAAAAAGATTCCATAATTCCAATTTAGGAATGAACTTTGAGAAGGAAAACCAACTCCACTAACTTTCCTTGTCCTTGAAAAAGTGTTGCAAGTTCATGTATGTATCTACATATTATCAAACACGAGTGGGCCATGGAAAAAGGAACGGAAGTGCATGAGCCGCACAAATATTCAAGAGATTATATATTTTTGACAAGGAAATTATTTTCCTTGTTTCGTTTATTTCTAGGCTGAATTTTGAGAAAACTTCAGCACCTGAATAATATTCAATTTGTTCGCGGAATTTCATTTATCAAAGAGTTGATAGCAAGGTTAAGTCTCGATATGGATACATATAGAGCTTTCGTACTATCGAAGAAATTTTGAAACGAGACGCTCCTCGACATGTACGTCTTAGATCCGATCTTTGACATGTAAATAAATTTTTAATATGAAAAGATCTTCCTATGATTGTTATTATTTTCCGTTGCGTGGTACGAACACCTATATGCAATCTTCTGGTGGTATCAGAGCCATTTTCAAGCTGAGAGCTTCAAAGGTTGTTATAATAACAAATTGGTATTTTGCGAGATTACTTAAATAATCACACATCTAAAATCATCATGTTCCTTGATTAGTGACCAACCCAGCTTAACCAAGAACAACATACATTTGATATTAGATTTATATTAATTTATTGTTCCACAAAATAAATTTATCTTTGAGCAACACGATGAAGAATTCTCAGAGTAACAATATTCTAGTGAAGATGGTGAAGCCTTCTCTGAATACCAAATTATAAAATGACCTTATAAATGCAGAAACCAAGAAGTCCTATGTGCACAATGTACTGCAACAGCTAACATTGATCTTATGAAATCAACTTATACATGCCTAGTACCACACAGGTACTCGCCTACTGCTCGGACACGCTTCTACAAACTCTAAGTGTTGTTGTGTCCTTGGTCCCAATCCATTAACTTAGTGTGTGTTTGATATAAAGAAAAATATTTTCTTGTCTTTGATTAGAGAGTAGAATCAAATGACATCTCTGGTGAAACCAACAATAAGGTATCAGATTTACTCAAAAATTGAACACTAAAAACATGTTAGCCTACAAGATAGCAACTTTCCCTTTTCTTTTCCTATTATTCAAAGAAACATTCACAAAAAGGTATACAAAAAATGCCGGAGGAACTGAATCAATATCAATAACATTAAGAATGCAAAACCAAAAGCTAAAGAGAGAGTGCTAGGAGTTATATCAAACTTCTTTTCTTATAAGTAGGCAAAGCCTTAATGTCCCCCCTTCTTTTCCATGTTTCTTTCCTTTGTTATGTTTAATAAAATTGCTCCACTAGCTAATCATGTTAGGGATTCCCTTACAAAAAAATATATTTTTATTAGAATTATTTCGCAATAGAATCAGGAAAGTTTGTAGTCAAGATGAGAGTACAAGCATTATGTCTTATAGTGAAAAATATCTGTAACAACTAAATACAACTCCTCCGGTAATTTCACAGTGAATATAGAATTAGTATTTCTTCACAAAAACATAAAGCATTATACAACAAAATATAGCTACGTACTTTACGATGGAGCTATACAAGAGCGCTCAAGGACATGTATAATGGAGCTAAGACTAATGTTAGGATTGTGGGAGACGACTCATAGCATTTTTCAGTTGTTATGGGATTACACCAAGGCTCTGCGCTTAGCCCGTTCTTATTTGCCTTGGTGAGGGATGCATTGGCACACCATATTCAAGGGGATGTGCCATGGTGTATGTTTTTTGCGTATGACATAGTGCTAATTGATGAGACGAGGGTCGGTGTTAACGGGAGATTAGAGGTTTGGAGACAGACCTTCGAGTGTAAGAGTTTCAAATTGAGCAGGTCTAAGACAGAGTACATGGAGTGCAAGTTAGCATTGAGTCGAGGGAAGTAGGCAGGGACGTGACGCTTGGACCACAGGTCATCCCGAAGAGAGATAGCTTCAAGTACCTTGGGTCGATGATTCAGAGGGACGAAGAGATCGACGAGGACGTCACTTACCGTATAGGGGCAGGCTGGATGAAATAGAGGCTTGCATCTGGAGTTTTGCGTGACAAGAAAGTGCCACTAACACTCAAGGGTAAGTGTTATAGAGTTGTGATTAGACTGACTATGTTGTATGGGGCAGAGTGTTGGCCAGTTAAAAATTCTCATATCCAGAGGATGAAAGTAGCAGAGAGAGGATGCTGAGATGGATGTGCGGGCATACTAGGATAGACAAGATTAGGAATGAAGATATCCAAAAGAATGTGGCATGGCCCCTGTGGATGACAAGATGCGGGAAGCGAGGCTCACATGGTTCGGGCACGTGCAGAGGAGAAGCATTGATGTGCCGGTAAGGAGGTGTGAGCGGTTGGTCGTGAGGGTACGAGAAGAGGTAGAGGGAGGCCTAAGAAGTATTGGTGAGAGGTGATCAGGCAGGACATGGTACGACTGTAGATTTCTGAGGACATGGCCCTTGATAAGAAGGTCTTGCGACCAAGCATCAGGGTTGTAGGTTAGAGGATAGTAGAACTTTCCTTACTTCATACCGGGGGTGAGGCGGTGCTAAATTAGGGTTAATCTTAGATGGCTTGCAGTTTATGTTGAATCCACACTATACTTATTGTTTATCTTAGCCTCGGGCCTTAGATACTGGTTACTGTTATTGCGTGTCATTCGTCTTTTGATTGCTATGCTTCTGTTACTAGTACGGTTTCTATTGGAGTTACTAATGAATTGTCTTTTCTCGTTTTTTATTTCCGTCTTTCTGAACCGAAGGTCTATCAGAAACAACCTCTCTGTTCTATCGAGGTAGGGGAAAGGTCTGCGTACACATTACGCTCTCCAGATCCCACTTGATGGGATTTTACTGGGTAGCCGTAGTTGTTGTCGTTGTTGTTGTTGTATATATCTACGTACTTTCAATTAAAACTGACTAATGTTTATCACATGGGCTACCAAATAATTCATGATCAACTCGGACCATAATGTTAGCTATCTAATTCCTTGAACTTTTTCACTCATAACGTATACATCTGATACTTACCAACCCAAAACAAGTTAAAATCAAAACGATAAAAACTACTCGCACAAGATAAAATTGGAGACCTCTATTTAAAATCAGAAATCTATCCTAGCACAGTGGAACTTAAGACCTGATCTTGCCATTTATCTATCTTTATACGGATCTCTTCCCTAAGATATTTTCCAAATATTCCAGTCCGGTCTCCTCTGAGCGAATCTACACGGGCTGCATATAGAGATTTTGTTGCCAGCAGTATACAGACTTGCTTCCTTATAGACGGAGGTGTACTTTGAATTATGTCTGTTTGCTCAATATACCCTGATGCTAAATTGGTACCAAGATTCAAAATACTACAAGCAGCCATTTTCGCCAACGACGAGAGACCACCAGCTGAAGTTATAAGTTTTGCAGCAATTGCAGTTCCAACAATTGCAGAAAGATTTGGCGCAATATTGTCGAGAACAACAGTTTGGGACAATTCGTCCATATCAGCTTGAGACCTTTCCTCTATATCTGCTAGGAAAAAATTAGTAATAGTTGCCATTGTAGTGCAGCAAAAACTCCGAACGTACAATTGTTGTCGCTAAACTGAGTTTAAACGGTGCTTTTATAAACGTGCAGTGGGCTTTAATTTCTAATCAAAATAGGAGTAGAATTTTATTTGTTTAGGAATATGTGTGAGTGTTTTGATTACGAATTCTAATAGGAATTGGTTTTTAATAGTAAAGGATTTATTTTATTTTATCATAACTAGTAGTCCTACCAGCGCAATGCACGTTCAATATTAAAAAATATTAATTAAATTAAATTAAATTATAATCGGGCTAGCAATCACTTAGTGGAAAAGGAAGTGATCGAGCGATGACAACCAGGAGGTGGGGTTGGAAGCAGCCATCCTTTGAAGAAAGCGTAATAGCTCACTGGTCTAGCTCCATGGCACCGAAAATGTATCACATTTCATTTCCCCCTTCATCATTTGATTTTTCGCATCTAAGAGCTGATCTTGCAAAAGGAGTTTGTTTGATCCTATTAGACCATATTGCTTTAGAGCCCGTTTGGCGTTTGGCTTAGCTGATTTAGAATAGTTGATAAGCATTAGGTGCTGAAAAGTACTTTTAAGTGCTGAAGCTGATTCAAAAAAGTAAGCAATTACGTGTTTGGATAAAGGTGCTAAAATTAATAATAAACAGCTGAACAACTGAGTATACAAAGAGTTTTGTTTTTTTTAAAAAATATTTCAGGGATATAATAGTAAAAATTTTGGTTAAACTTAAAGTGCTTATAAGCTGAATTTTGATAAGTTGGGGGAGACCAACTTATGGCTTTTGGCTTATTTTTGGCTTATAACACTTAACTTATAAGCACTTTTAATTTTACCAAACGCGTAGATAAGTTAAAAAATGCTTATAAGCCAGTTTGACCAGCTTATAAGCTTAGCCAAACACCCTCTTAATAAATTTTAATTATCATCTTATTTGTCAATACGATATACCCAACTCTCACAGATGTTTGAGTAGTTAATTTAGGTAATTAATTTTTTTTATTAATTTCAATAAATAATTTTCCTGTTATTAACTAATTATGTCATATGAGTTTTTTCTAGGCTACCACTTGAATTAATGTGGTGACTTTTTCTTTGGCTTTTAATAATATATAGATAGATTATTAGCATATTACTTGTTTAATATTTTTGTCTGCTATTTTTTTATAATATAGTAGAAGATATATATTTTATTACTCTTGAAAAAAAAAATATATATATATATATATTATAAATTTTATTATATTTTTCTCAATAATATTGTTTGAATTTTAATGAATAATATACTTTTTATTTCAAAAAATAAAAAATGAAATGATTTAAAAAAATAAAATAAAAAAATTAACTAACTTAAACCAACCCTCACCCATGTTTTTGTTATTAACTAGTTATTCCATAAGGTTTTTTTCTAGACTACCACTTGGCTTAAGGAGAGGACTCTATCCTCTCATTTTAATAATATAATATAGAATATATAATATTAGAAAGAAACTACTCCTTCAAATATAATAACTAATTATTAACTTAAAAAACTAATTAGTTGCTAATTATGCCATGCAACCTTTTTTTATACTACCTCTTGGCTTTAGAAGATGGCTTTGTCCTCTCATTTTAATAATATATAGATATAGAAGATATAAAAAATATAGAATATTAGAAAGAAACTACTCCACAATTTGAATTAAAAGTTTTTATTGCTTTATTTTCATTTTTTATTTTAAAATAATTTTAAAACTCCAACTTGAAACTACTCCCCAATTTGAAATGTTAGTTTTTTTATTTGTTTTACTTTATTTATTTTATATTTTAAAACTCCATGTTGAAACTACTTCCCAATTTGAATGAGAAGTTTTTCTTCTTCTTTTTTAGTTTTTTATAATAGTTAATTTTTTTTATTTTAAAATAATTTTAAAACTTCAACTTGAAACTACTCCCCCAAATTTGAATGGATAGTTATTTGTTATATATCTATATTTTTGATATTTTTATTATAACTAATTATATGATATCTACATTTATTAGTTAAAATAAAATAACTAATTTATATATATATATATATATATATATATATATATATATATATATATGGCAATTTTTACTTTTTTTATAGATATTTAAATTCAAATATAATAACTTATAACTAATTATTAACTAAAAAATTAATTAGTAACTAATTATGCCATGTGACATTTTTTTATGTTGCCACTTGCTTAAGAAGATGGCGTTGTTGTCTCCTTTTAATAATATATATTCAATAATATTGTTTGAATTTTAATAAATAAATATACTTTTTATTTCAAAAAATAAAAAATGAAATGATTTAAAAAATAAAATAAAGAAATTGACTAACTTAAACCAATCCTCACCCATGTTTTTGTTATTAACTAATTATTTCATAAGGTTTTTTTCTAGACTACCACTTGGCTTAAGTAGAGGACTCTATCCTCTCCTTTTAATAATATAATATAGAATAATAGAAAGAAGCTACTCATTCAAATATAATAACTAATTAAACTAAAAATCAGATTAGTAGCTAATTATGCCATGCAACTTTTTTTTATGCTACCACTTGGCTTTAGGAGATGACTTTGTTCTCTCCTTTTAATAATATATAGATATAGAATATATAAAGAATATAGAATATTAGAAAGAAACTACTCCACAATTTGAATCAAAAGTTTTTTTATTGCTTTATTTTCATTTTTTATTTTAAAATAATTTTAAAACTCCAACTTGAAACTACTCCCCAATTTAAAATGGTAGTCTTTTTATTTATTTTATATTTTAAAACTCCAAGTTGAAACTACTCCCCGATTTGAATGGGAAGTTTTTCTTCTTCTTTTTTCGGTTTTTATATAGTTAAATTTTTTTTATTTTAAAATAATTTTAAAACTCCAACTTGAAACTACTCCCACCAAATTTAAAAGGGTAGTTATTTTATATATATCTATATTTTTGATATTTTTATTATAACTAATTATATGATATCTATATTTATTAGTTAAAATAAAGTAACTAATTTCTTTTATATATATATATATATATATGGTACTTTTTACTTTTTATTATTTTTATTTTTTATAGATATTTAAATTTAAATATAATAACTAATAACTAATTATTAACTAAAAAACTAATTAGTAATTAATTATGCCATGTGGCATTTTTTATGTTGCCACTTGTCTTAAGAAGATGGCTTTGTTGTCTCCTTTTAATAATATATAGATTAGGGTTAAGACTTAAGAGTGGAAAAATCACAAATTTACTAGTACTAAATTCAACTGAAATATAGTTTAACTTGATTTTTAAGGGTAAAAAATAAGAACACAAATTTCTAACACGAAATTTTAGTAGACTTTTTTTATATTCTACGTCGTGCATTTCATATCGGGCAAAGTTGTAATACAATTAATTTTACTTACATTAATTAGGAGTTAATTGTTAGAAATGTCTTCTACTTTGGAGTGGGGATAGCCATGGTTTAATTTGATTTTTAAAATCGAACCAAAATTATAAAGTCAACCAACTAGAAAAATCAGTTAATAAAATATACATATCGAACCAAACCAAATAGAGTTGGTCTTTTTGTTTTGGGTTTATCAATTTTGGGAAATTTTCACATGAAATACAGCTACAATTCATTGATGAATGTTAGAGCTAAATATACATTTGTCATGTATCGGTATATGTTTAGCAAGAATCAAACAAATTGATTTATCTTATGTATTGAGCAAATTTGGTTCCCTATGTTCTCATGCTATCGATGCACGTCCTTGACATAGAGACCGACCTAACTGAGGCCAACCCGAGTAAGGTCGACCACAGTAAGTGGACGGACCGAGTGACATGACTCAAGACGACGTCGTTTGAAGCTCTGACTCTTTCGTACACCGAGGCCACCAACTTATGTACTTTTCTTTGATTATTTCGAGGAAGGTCTCCTAATATATAAAGGAGACCTCCCCCTTTGTAAAGGCTCATGGGTATTTTTCTACTCAGAATATACAACTCTCTCTCTCTCTCTCTTGTGCAAAGATTATTACTTGTTCTATTGTTCTTACATCTCAAGATATCTACATTATTATCACCGATATTAGATGCACGATACTCTCTAGTTCATATAACGCTTGATTCCGATTAACCCTTGTTTATTTTCGATTATTCTTGTGCTTAATAAGTATTTACATAACTTTTTAGCAAAATAATTTGGCGCCGTCTGTGGGAATTTCGTGAATCAAAGTTGTAGTTTGCTTCTAGAAATCCTTCAAAAACCACTTTCTACAACCTAGAATGGCTGAAAACAATGCAAGAATGAAAGCTATCGTGGATGTTAGAGCCAATCTCATGGGCCCTCTCAACGCGGCTGCTGAAGGGGATGCTCTACACGCAACCCTTAATAAACTGATAAACGTGGAAAACTCACCTTCACCTTCTGAAGATATGGTGGTTCCACGAGAAAAAGAGGCTTCTACATCTACAACTAAAGAAGCACCCCCAGAGGTAAAGAAGTTACTGGAAGAGTGGTTGAGAAACGCTCTGAGTAGTTTAGCTGGGAAGCCACCCCAAAACGCTAGATGCACACCAGCGACAGACCATGTTGTAGCCGAAGATGAACTCGAGGTCACACAAATGAACAACGTGCCCGTCGGTGCTCAAGCCCACGGGGGAACACTCACAGTCATCCTAAAAAAGATGGAGGAAATGGAAAATAAAAATAGGTCACTTCCCGACTGTCGACGCCCCCCTTTTTTGAAAAGAAGTCGGGTTTTACGACATTATGGGCAAAATAACTCTTATTCCCGTTTGGGAATTGGGTTATGGAATTTGAAAAGTCTCCACCTAATGATTATAGTGCATTAGGACACTTTAAGAAGAGAGTATTTTGAGAAGAAAACCAGAGTTCGGGTAAGGGCTTGAGATTATCTCGAGGGAAAGGTGTTAGGCACCCCTCAAGATCCACTAA
The DNA here is from genome assembly GCA_034376525.1 of Nicotiana benthamiana. Taxonomy (NCBI): domain Eukaryota; kingdom Viridiplantae; phylum Streptophyta; class Magnoliopsida; order Solanales; family Solanaceae; genus Nicotiana; species Nicotiana benthamiana. Next base: position 37,787,308 of record CM067337.1, on the reverse strand, counting down.
TGTGGTTCCAGACCGTGTTGATTGTGATTTTATAAATTGATGAAACAATTAAACAAATAAGGTTCACACATATAACATTCACACAACTTGAAAAGCTTTAAAGAAGAAGGAAGGACATAAATTTAAAATAAAAGAGAGGATTGATTTGCAAAAAAACATCACTATAGGAGGACACTTAAATAAAGCAAACAAAAGAGAGGAGGGTCCTAGGTTTAACTACAATATGGATCATTCGATACAATATCCGCACATGTTCCCAAAGAGGGGTCGCTTTATGATATTATCGTATCGTCATCATCTCCATATTCTACCCTTCCCACCCCGTTAAGGTATTTAAGCGCGTTGGTATCGTTTCACTTATTGCATGATAATACCCGTCCCAACCTGTTAGTCCTGGGGTATTGGGACTTCTAATCCTAAGAGGGTGAGAGAGATAGGATATATATAGAGTTTCAAAGGTAAAAATACTAAAAGGACAGACAAAAATACGTAGCATATAAGTGGTATGCAAATAGGACAATTAAAGGCTCAAATAAACCCTGCAACATAACAACAACTAGTTTAGCATGACTTCAAATACTGATTTGATCTTTAAAAGAGGTTAAAAAAGCAAGCAGATTAGTTTGACACATGAAAGTTAGATAGAAAATCCGCTATGCGCCCTCCGGGACCGTTATTAGGAATTGACAGGATTTAGAAAATTAGGAGAAAAATGACAGTTTCATACAAGAGTCTATTAAAAGAGATATGAAGTTGCAGATAAATTTAGAAAAGGCTTGCAAGTCAGCCACATTGTTGGAACCAGAGGAAGGTTTTAAAGACCTTAAACATTAAACTTAGGCGGGCAAAATGTTTGAACATAGATTTAGCATTTTAAAAGACGTTCACAGGTTCAGAGTAATGTGAAAAGGACAGACCTGGGCCCGAGCAAACAGACTCAAGACTAGTTGGACTGAAACGTTCTTACGCACTAGGAGAGATGGTCTTTATAACATGCACATTGATCCTTCTCGTTACCGCTTTTTTACAAGTTTGGACGACCTATTGTTTTGCCTAGCACTTATATGGTTCCTATAGGCATATTTTCTAGGTGAGATTATGAGAAGGCAAACCTATAAGCAAGGTTTCAATATGAGACTGTAAGAATGCAAACCTATAGACATGATTTCTATTATGAAGTTGATGCAATAACGAAAAGCCTTACAGACACGGTATCTGCACGAGATTGTACAATAATGAAAGCATATAGACATGATATCTATATGAGATGCAAGAAAGTAAACCTATAGACATGATAAATATATGACATTGATGCAAGAAAGTAAACCCTAAAGACATGATGTCTATATGAGATGCAAGAAAGTAACCCTATAGCCATGGTAACTATATGACATTGATGTAAGAAAGTAAACCCTACAGACATGGTAACTATATGATATTGATGCGAGAAAGTAAACCCTACAGACATGGTAACTATATGATATTGATGCAAGAAAGTAAACCCCACAGACATGGTAACTATGTGATGTTGGTGCAAGAAAGTAAACCCCTCCCATATTCCCTTTCACTAGATACCCCAAGTTTTTTTATTACAAGTTATTTATAAGAATTTGGACAGAAAAAAAAGAAACAACATCAAAGGAAATAAGTAGATACATCAATACTACAACAGGCCCGAAGAAGCGCAAAACAACTTTAATGTCCAACATATGCCTTTTACCAAATTCGGGCTTCCAAATCCAAGGCTTTCTCTATAGAGTAGTGCAAGTGTGGAATTACTAGCCCCAAAGCATCCAAGTTCAGAGGAGACTCTGGGGTCCCCTAAGCATGGCTTATCAAGGGGAAGTAGGACTTAAAGCATTAAGAATAAGAGTAAAAGTGATGAATTAGAGGAAGACCAATGTAGGAGATTGTCATATCTAGCCCATAGAGTGAGGCTGGCACACCCCTAACCACTTACAAAGGTTAACAAACAGGAGCAAACTTGTAAACAAGTCAGACTAGGGCCTGTACGATGATTAGGACACCAACAGGCCTTTGTCAAGGCTCAAACACATAATAAGGGGGTAGGGAATGGGATTACTTGGAGTATAGGTCGTTAACAACCTTAGTTCTAAACTAGGAGTGGCAATGAGATGCCACCCTAATCCAGAACACACTCATATTCATATAGGGATCAGGGAAAGGGGAATCACATAAGAGAGCAAGACTAAATTAAAGGGATTCAGGGAAAGGGAGTGTACAAGAACTCAAACCACTTATGAACAATAAATAGACAAGAGAAGGGACTGAGCATGCTGAACTGAAAACTAGAACATAAAGAGACATGGAAAAATGGAGAACTAAACATACTGCAAGTGAAATACACACAGACAAGGGAAATGAGGAAAAGGATTCAACATGCTAAAGCTTAAACTGAACAGACAAGGGAAAAAGGGAAGAGGATTAAACATGCTGAACTGAAATAGAAATACATAAATAGATTTGGGGAAGGGGATTAAACATGCTAAAGTTCAAATTGAAATACACTAACAGACTAGGGGGAAGGGAAAGGGGATGGACATGCTGAATTCAAATTGAAATACACAAACAGTGAGCAGGGTCAAGTAAACAACTAGTTGGAGATTGATGATATAAAATTAGGAGCCTACCAGTTGCATTTTGAATAACTGAGCAAGTATAGATCCCTATAATTAGCCTTGGCTTTCAGCCAGCTAATTCTTAGCAAATAGAGCAAGTAACAGAGAAGAATGTAGAAGAGAAGAGAGTTTTCAGTGAGGATTAGAGACTACTCGTGTATCAGTGTGTGTGTGTCTTTGGGAGAAGAGGTGGAGGATATTTATAGTTTAAAAAATAAGCAGCACTAAGGCAAGAAAATAATCCCAGTATCAATTACAATCAATTAAGGAAAGGGTTTCCCCTAATTAAGGAACCAGAATTGAGGTAAATAACACAAGTTTATTTTTGGAAAGAAAATCAAGTATAAGTCACAAAATACAGGACAAGTTTGTAAAAGGGGTTTGCAATTCACACGTTTAATAAATAAGGCAAATCAGTCATATAGAGGATCAAGGAACTAATTGATTCTGCACTTGGTCAAAGAGCATGTCCAAATTAAAAATCAAACGAATTCATCGAAAATGAATTTTCCCAAAATTAGGGCTATCAGAAAAGGGAAAAATAGAACTATATAAAGATATGTCCAAATTCGAGCATGCGGGACTGGAATTAGTAGAACAATCATGTAGCAGAAGCACTCAAGTAGGAAATCAAAATCGGCTAGGGTGTTAAACATGGAGCGAGTAAGTACACAGAGAAAAAAAATAAACAAAATAAAAAAGGAAAACCCCTGAAGCTTAGGGTTTTTGTCACACATAGCGTGTAAAGAAGAACATAGATGAAAGTGAACACAAATGACGAGCAGGGAACATAGCAAACATATTAACTCTGAAATCCTAGAAGTAACATAGTAAAGAAATACCTAGGAGTCATGGTGGAAAATACTCAGAAATCACAATAATAACTAGAAGAAAACACAGTAGAGCAAAAAAACCAAGGAAATCAGAGTAACTACAGAAACCCTAATTTTTAGAAGACGAACAGTTTGAAAACCAAATCGGCAAGGAAAATATGAGCAATACATAAAAGTTTTTTGAGAACACAAGGATCTAGAGGAGATCATAAAAATAAATACTCGGAGATAGCATAGAGAGTTAGGGTTTCAGAGATAGCACCCAAGATAGCGAGAAAGCCTAAAACGGACTGGTTCGGAGTCGACGAAGGACTCACAGCCTCAAGGCTGATTGGATAAGGGCCGAACACGGCTAAAAACTCAGGTTGGAGGACTTCTAGTGTAATCAACTCTTAGGTAGGGCTCCGATCTTCGAACCCAGGGACCAGGAGAGGCGAGTAGTGACAAATATAGGTGTTTGAGGGCTTGAACGGCCATGAACGCTGGTGAAATAGAGCCGGGGAAGATTAGGGTTGAGAGGGGCTAGAGAGCATTTAGGGATTCAAAGGCGGCTGGTTTTGGAGAAATGATTTTAGGGTTAGGGGCATTTGGGTTTAATTAAGGTAAGTTAAACGTGGACCGTTGATCTGAGTGATCAACGGTTGTGATTAAAAGAAAACTGGGGCGGGTTAGTTTATGCGGGTTTGGTTAGGGTAAATTCAAATTGGGTCAGGTAATTGGGGGGTGAATTTTTGAGGAAATGTTGCTATAATTAAAAGACTAAAGGGCTACAATTTAAATGCTCAATTTCCCCTAATTTAATTTTATAAAATAATAAATATTATTATAAAATCCCAATAAAAATATTACGTTAATAAAATATGTATAGGTATCGATTAAAATTATAGGAATAATGTTTTAGTTGAAATACTTGTCAAATTGAGAAAGGGGCTAAAATTGCAATTTAATGCGATTTTAATTTAGAGACACCTAATGCACTTGTAAAATTTTTTTAAAAATTATGTAAAAATATATTTTTATGTAAATGAGAGGATAAAATAGATTACTTATTAAATAACAAGGTTTGAGACTAAATGTTGGATTTTATAGTACAAAATAAGTCGTAAATTAGTTTTAAAATACTTGAAAAAATGTAGAAAAAATACCAAACTTTTTGTGGATGGTTATGTATGGATCTACATGCTATTTTGGGAATATTTTGATATAGAAATACATTGGAAAAAATTGGGTATCAACAACCGCCCCTCTTTACCCGAGGAGGATGAAATAGTTGTTGGGTAAAGACAAGATGGCCAATTTTGACCGGAAATGACGATTGTAAGGGAACTTCGACTGCGATCTGGCTTCTAAGCTGCCTACATATCCTTGGTTTTACAGGAATCGCGTCGTATATAGTTCAGAGACCATTGGCGAGACATGCCAATGAAATTTGGAAGAGGCGAACACAACAGGGTTTGAAACTTGTCAAGGGTTCGGAGATCGGACGGGCTGCGGAGAACTAGAGCGGGACAGCTCCTGATGAGGTGGCTGTGCCGCCTGGTGTACATGCAAATGAACAATGTACGGATATTTTGCATAATTTAAACGTGATGCAAGTTCCCGTTGGACCATGAATGTTATCTTCGGAGAATTAGGATGGCGTCCTCAGAATATGACGTCCTGGGCTATGAAGAGCATAAAAGTAATGATTTGTAGGCCAATGGTGTTCTCGGGCTATGCAGATGGTGCCTCCGAACTATGACGCCTTTTAATAAGTTGGCAATATTTCAGCCCGTGAGAAGGTGGCAATATTTCAGCTGAATGAATGCAAGGGTGGCGATGTTTCAGTCGAGCTAGAATTTAAAATGTCGGGCGGCGATATTTCTGCCAAATGAAACCGGGTGGCAATCTTTCAGCCAAAATGCAAAAAGGGAGGTAGAGCTTAACCTCGAAAGGCGGAGAATAGCCGTATGCAAAATGGGGGCGGATCTTAGCCTCGGAAGGTAGAGGATAGCCTTATGCTATGCAAAATGCAGATGGAGACAAAGCTTAGTCTCGAAAGGCATAGAATAGCCTTATGCAGGATGGAGGCAGAGCTTAGCCTCGGAAGGTGGAAAATAGCCTTATGCAGGATGGAGGCAGAGCTTAGCCTGGGAAGTCAAAGAATAGCCTTATGTGGATGGACGCATAGCTTAGCCTCGGAAGGCAGAGAATAGCCTTATGCAATGCAAAAATGCAGATGGAGACAGAGCTTAGTCTCGAAAGGCAGGGAATAGCCTTATGCAGGATGGAGGCAGAGCTTAGCTTCAGAAGGCAGAGAATAGCCTTATGCAATGCAAAAATGCAGGTTGAGATAGAGCTTAGTCTCAAGAGGTAGAGAATAGCCTTATGCAAGATGGAGGTAGAGCTTAACCTCGGAAGGCAGAGAATAGCCTTATGCAATGCAAAAATGCAGATGGAGACATAACTTAGTCTCGAAAGGCAAAGAATAGCCTTATGCAGGATGGAGGCAGAGCTTAGCCTCGGAAGGCGGAGAATAGCCTTATGTAGGATGGAGGAAGAGCTTAGCCTTGGAAGGCAGAGAATATCCTTATGCAATGCAAAAATGCAGATGGAGACAGACCTTAGTCTCGAAAGGCAGAGAATAGCCTTATGCGGAATGAAGGCTGAGCTTAGCCTCGGAAGGCGGAGAATAGCCTTATGCAATACAAAAATGCAGATAGAGACAAAGCTTAGTCTCGAAAGGCAGAGAATAGCCTTATGCAAGATGGAGGTAGAGCTTAACCTCAGAAGGCAGAGAATAGCCTTATACAATGCAAAAATGTAGATAGAGACAGATCTTAGTCTCGAAAGGCAAAGAATAGCCTAATGTAGGATGGAGGCAGAGCTTAGCCTCGGAAGGCAGATGATAGCCTTATGCAAGATGGAGGCAGAGCTTAGCCTCATAAGGCAGATGAATAGCCTTATGCAGGATGGAGGTAGAGCTTAGCCTCGGAAGGTAAAGAATAGCCTTATGCAAAATGCTGAAATATAAAGGAGAGGATGATGGTGATTTCCTTAGCTGGTAGATGATTGCAATATCAATGACTGCTTGGGAAGTGTTGAAGGTAGATAGTAAGCCTTTGCGAGGTAAGTGGTGGTTTCGGGAACTTCAGTTCTGTAATGCACCTGCATCGCCTATTTATATCCTGGATTCCTGCATCCAAAGAAAGATCGTGAGTTCTGTAAGGGGGAGGTTAGTTTGCATCCCTTGACTCGTGGCGTCTTGTACCATTTGGGGTAGCGTTGCTGAGCGATAGTGGTCCAAATGATTTTATGCAAATTTTGGCAATCGTGATGCAAATGTATAAGTATAAGTAAAAAAAAGATAATTTTGTTTTATAATGAACCACGACTGCAACATGGTTCAAAGCACGACAACCTTGGTGGCTCTAGAATTTTGAGGGTCCTCCTCAAAATTCTGCCTTAGTTTACTGGGTCAATGCTGATGCGGAAACTAACAAACTGACTTCGGAATTTTGAGGGTCCTTTTCAAAATTCTTCCCCAGTTCCAAGTGCGGGGAAAGATGGTATTTTATTAAGGATGTGATTGAACCCATAGGGCTGCCTACGTATCCCCTCTTAAACACGAATCATGTCAGGCATAGTTCAAATTACATCATAAAGAAAAAACATACTGATTAAACGTAGTATCTCTTCACTGCATCTGAGTTGATCGGATTTGGCCAAACTTCTCCATCCATTTCTTGAGAATAAGGGCTCCTACAGTTAAAACCCGATGAACCATGTATGGACCTTGCCAGTTGGGAGAGAATTTCCCTTTGGCTTCATCTTGATGTGGGAATATCTTCTTTAACACTAGTTGTCCGGATGTGAACTTTCTTGGTCGAACTCTCTTGTTGAAGGCTCTGGACATTCTATTATGGTATAGTTGATCGTGGTAAACCGCATTCATTCTCTTTCCACCTATAAGGGCTAACTGCTCGTAGCGACCCTTGACCCATTCTGCATCATCTAGATCAGCTTCTTGTATGATTCTCAAGGATGGAATTTCTACCTCGGCGGGGATGACCACCTCTGTACCGTAAACCAACATGTAGGGAGTTGCTGCGGTTGATGTGCGAACTGTGGTACGATAACCCAATAAAGCGAACGACAACTTCTCATGCCACTGCTTATGCCTTTCGATCATTTTCCTCAGTATCTTCTTGATGTTCTTGTTGGATGCTTCCACAGCTCCATTCATCTGAGGTTTATATGCTATAGAGTTCCTGTGCCTGATCTTGAAAGTTTTGCACATTGCTTTCATGAAGTCGCTGTTGAGATTGGAACCATTATCCGTGATGATCGACTCTAGAATCCCAAACCGTCAGACAATACGATCTCGGACAAAGTCTGCCACGACTTTCTTGGTTACTGCTTTGTATGAGGCTTCCGCAACCCACTTAGTGAAGTAATCAATTGCCACTAAGATTAACTTATGTCCGTTTGACGCGGCAGGCTCGATTGGTCCAATAATATCCATTCCCCAGGCAGCGAATGGCCATGGCGAGCTCGTTGCAGTGAGCTTGTTAGGAGGTACCTTTATCATATCCGCATGTATCTGACAGCGGTGACACTTTTTGACATACTGAATGCAGTCTGTTTCCATAGTCATCCAAAAATATCCTGCTCAAAGTATCTTCTTTGCTAGAACTAAATCGTTCATGTGCGGCCCACAAGTTCCTGAGTGCACTTCGTCCAATAACTTGGTTGCTTCCGTCGCAACGACACACCTCAATAGTCCTAAATCAGGGGTCCTCCTATACAGGATTCCTCTGATGTGAAAGAATTATCGGACAACCTTCGAAGCGTGTGCTTCTGAGTAGAATTAGCAAGCTATGGATATTCTCCTGTTGTTAGATACTCTTTGACTCATGGAACCAGGGTTTCCTGTCGGCTTGTTCCTCAACATGTACACAATATTTGGGTTGATCACGAATCTTGACCTGGATAGGGTCGATAAAGTTTGTATCTTGATGCTGAATCATGGAAGATAAAGTGGAAAGCGCATCCACGAACTCATTCTGTATTCTTGGAACATGTTGGAATTCCGTTTTTTGAACCTCTTTCTCAACTCCTGTATGTGGTGCAGATAATGGAGTATCTTGGAATTCTTGGTTGCCCATTCTTCTCGAACCTGGTGTATGAGTAGGTCTGAGTCTCCGATCACTATTAGCTCCTGAATGTTCATGTCAATGGCCAGTTTAAGCCCCCAGGTGCAAGCTTCGTGCTCGGCCATATTTTTGGTGCACGGGAACCTGAGCTTGGCGGATACCGGGTAATGTTGACCGGTTTCTGATACCAGGACTGCTCCGATGCCAACTCCTTTGAAATTTGCAGCTCCGTCAAAAAACATCCTCGAACCGTCATAGGATTCTGCAATTTCCTCTCCTATTAAAGCTACTTCTTCATCGAGAAAATACGTCTTCAATGGTTCATACTCCTCTCCTACAGGATTTTCTGCGAGATGATCTGCCAAAGTCTATCCTTTAATTGCCTTCTGGGTGACATAGACAATGTCGAATTCACTCAACAAAATTTTCCACTTTGCGATCTTTCAAGTGGACATGGGCTTCTGAAAAATATACTTTAGTGGATCCATTCTTAATATAAGGTAGGTAGTGTAAGCACAAAAATAATGCCTCAACTTCTAAGCTACCCAGGTCAAAGCACAACAGGTGCGTTCTAGTGAGGAATACCGAGCCTCGTACGGGGTAAATTTCTTGTTAAGGTAGTAAATAGCTTGCTCCTTTCTCCTCGTCTCAACATGTTGTCCCAAGACACAACCAAATGCTCCATCCAAAACTGCGAGATAGAGCAATAAAGGCCTTCTAGGTTTAGGTGGAACCAAGACTGGAGGCGTAGACAAGTATTCCTTGATCCTGTCAAAAGACTTTTGACATTCATCGGTCCATTTGGTGGCGGCATCCTTTTTTAGCATCTTGAAGATAGGTTCGTAGATGATGGTAGACTGAGCTATGAACCGACTGTTATAGTTGAGTCTCCTCAGGAAACTCATTACCTCTTTCTTGCTCCTCGCCGGTGGAAACTCTTGAATAGATTTGACTTTTAACGGATCCAGCTCTATTCCTCGGTGGCTCACGATGAAACTCAATAACTTTCCCGCAGGGACCCCAAATGCGCACTTGGCGGGATTCGGTTTCAAGTTATACGTCCTTAATCTATTGAAAAATTTTCAGAGGTCCTCCATGTGATCTGCAACCTTCTTGGACTTAATGATGATGTCGTTGAATGTCTGCTCGTCGATACCCTCCATTATGGCTTTGGTTACCATGGCTAGTCTTGTATGGATTCTAGCCTTTTTCATCGGAAAGACTATCATGCCCAGGAAATAGAACATGAATACAAAGACTCTTTTATGTATGTGCCCCAAAAGAGGTGAGGGCGAATTCGTCCATGTGAGTGCGGTAGGATTTTCTATGTCCGAACCTTTCATACATGAAGTCGAAGGATATGTAGGAGTCCTTCAAACTGGTCAGATTAGGATTATTCTTGAGCCCCATCATTTTCAGGAACCCTCTACCTTTGTGGTTTTCTGGCATAAGCAACTCAGGGCTATCCCAAGGAATTCCGGCTAGACCCCCAATTTCTTCCAATAGCGGCGTCATTTCAATACCCCCAAAGCGGAAGACAGACCGTTAACTATCCCAAAACGTAGTAGCAGCTTCCACAATCTTGTTATCTGGCCTAACTTCCAAGAGTGAAGGAAGATTTCCTAAGTGCTTGCGGATAAGAACCCGATCACTACCACGCAGATCCTCCCACCAGCTTAGTAACTTTGGTGAATGTTTGATACCATACCGAATCTGGGGACCTCGTGCCTCATTTCCTGCAAAATAGAGTGTTAGGCCCTAACCCCGCCGGACTCGACTATTTAAATCGAAAATTGGAAAAAAGGCGTTTAGTTCTCCAAATTAATGCACATAACGTGAATGTCCGTTTGGGTTCCGAGGAAACCCGATGGACTTTTGGTTTAGGCTATCCTAATGAGTCATTATGCGGACAACACAAATGATGCATACAACTATGAAATATATGTATTTTCACGTTCATACAATAATGATTACAATAAATGCTCGAAATTAAAGATGGAATTGAAATAAAGTGAGGTAATGAAGCAGTAAAACAGTTAAAGAAAAAGAAAGACATGAAGAAACAAGTTACTAATTGTGATGAAATGATTAAAGCAATAAATAAAGGTAGTAAAGAAAGCAATAAAGACACGAAACACGTAAGGGTAGAAGCCTTAAAAAGAAATCCCTAGCAGAGTCGCCATGCTGTTGACGCCCCCTTTTCGAAAAGAAGTCGGGTTTTACGACATTATGGGCAAAACAACTCTCATTCCTGATTGGTAATTGGGTTATAGAATTTGAAGAGTCGGCACCTAATGATTATAGTGCATTAGGACACTTTACGAAGAGTGTATTTTGAGAAGAAAACCAGTGTTCGGGTAAGGGCTTGAGATTATATCGAGGAGAAGATGTTAGGCACCCCTCAAGATCCACTAATGTGGTTCCCGGCCATGTTAATTGTGACTTTATAAAGAGATGAAGCAATTAAACAAATAAAGTTCAGACATATAACATTCACACAACCTGAAAAAGCTTTAAAGAAGAAGGAAGGACATAAATTTAAAATAAAAGAGAGGATTGATTTGGAAAAAAACATCACTATATGAGGACACTTAAACAAAGCAAACAAAAGAGAGGAGGGTCCTATGTTTAACTACGATATGGAACATTCGATACAATATCCGCACATGTCCCCAAAGAGGGGTCGCTTTATGATATTATCGTATCGTCATCATCTCCATATTCTACCCTTCCCACCCCATTAAGGTATTTAATCGCGTTGGCATTGTTTTACTTATTGCATGCTAATACCCGTCCCAACCTGTTAGTCCTGGGGTATTGAGACTTCTAATCCTAAGAGGGTGAGAGAGATATGATATATATAGAGTTTCAAAGGTAAAAATACTAGAACAACAGACAAAAACACGTAGCATATAAATGGTATGCAAATAGGACAATTAAAGGCTCAAATAAACCCCGCAACATAACATCAGCTAGTTTAGCATGACTTAAAATACTGATTTAGCCATTAAAAGAGGTTAAAAGAGCAGGCAGATTAATTTGACACATAAAAGTTAGATAGAAAATCCGCTTTGCGCCCTCCGGGCCCGTTATGAGGAATTGACAAGATCTAGAAAATCAGGAGAAAAACGTCAGTTTCAAACAAAAGGTAATTAGAAGAGATTTGAAGTTGCAGATAAATTTAGAAATGGCTTGCAAGTCAGCCACACTGTTGGAACCAGAGGAAGGTTTTAAAGACCTTAAACATTAAACTTACGCGGGCAAAACGTTTGAAACCATAGATTTAGCATTTTAAAAGATGTTCACAGGTTCAGAGTAATGTGAAAGGGGCAGACCTGGGCCCGAGCAAACAGACTCAAGACCAGTTGGACTGAAACGTTCTTAAGCATTAGGAGAGCTGGTCTTGATAACATGCACATTGATCCTTCTCGTTACTGGATTTTTACAAGTTTTGACGACCTATTGTTTTTCCTAGCGTTTACATGGTTCCTATAGGCATATTTTCTAGGTGAGATTATGAGAATGCAAACCTATAAGCAAGGTTTCTATATGAGGCTGTAAGAATGCAAACCTATAGACATGATTTCTATTATGAAGTTAATGCAATAACGAAAAGCCTTACAGACATGGTACCTACACGAGATTGTACAATAATGAAAGTTTATAGACATGATATCTGTATGAGATGCAAGAAAGTAAGCCTATAGATATGATAACTATATGGCATTGATGCAAGAAAGTAAACCCTATAGACATGATGTGTATATGAGATGCAAGAAAGTAACCCTATAGCCATGGTAACTACATGACATTGATGCAAGAAAGTAACCCTACAGACATGGTAACTATATGATATTGATGCGAGAAAGTAAACCCTACAGACATGGTAACTACATGATATTGATGCGAGAAAGTAAACCCTACAGACATGGTAACTATGTGATATTGGTGGAAGAAAGTAAACCCCTCCCATATTCCCTTTCACTAGATCTCCAAAGTTCTTTTATTACAATTTATTTACAAGAATCTGGACAGACAAAAAAGAAACAATATTAAAGTAAATAAGTAGATACATCAATTACAACAGGCCCGAATTAGCGCAAAGCAACTTTAATGTCCAACATATGCCTTTTACCGAATCTGGGCTTCCAAATCCGAGGTTTTCTCTTTAAAGTAGTGCAAGTGTGGAATTACTAGCCCCAAATCATCCAAGTTCAGAGGAGACTCTGGGGTCCCCTAAGCATGGCTTACCAAGGGGAAGTAGGACTTAAAGCACTAAGAATAAGTGTAAAAGTGATGAATTAGAGGAAGACCAATGTAGGAGGTGGTCATACCTAGCCCATAGAGTGAGGCTAGCACAGCCCTAACCACTTACAAAGGTTAACAAACAGGAGCAGACTTGTAAACAAGTCAAACTAGGGTCTGTACAATGATTAGGACACCAACAGGCCTTTGTCAAGGCTCAAACACATAATAAGGGGGTAGGGAATAGGATTACTTGGAGTATAGGTCGTTAAACAACCTTAGTTCTAAACTAGGAGTGGCAATGAGATGCCACCCTAATCCAGAACACACTCATATCATATAGGGATCAGGGAAAGGGGAATCACATAAGAGAGCAAGACAAAATTAAAGGGATTCAGGGAAAGGGGGTGTACAAGAACTCAAACCACATAGTGAACAATAAACAGACAAGAGAAGGGAATGAACATGCTGAACTGAAAACTAAAACATAAACAGACAAGGAAAAATGTAGAACTAAACATGCTGCAACTGAAATTGACATAGACAAGGGAAATGGATTCAACATGCTAAAGCTTAAATTGAACAGACAAGGGAAAAGGGGAAGGGGATTAAATATGTTGAACTGAAATTGAAATACATAAACAGATTTGGGGGAGGGGATTAAACATGCTAAATTTCAAATTGAAATACACAAACAGAAGGGGGAAGGGAAAGGGGTTGGACATGCTGAACTCAAATTGAAATACACAAACAGTGAGCAGGGTCAAGTAAAAACCTAGTTGGAGATTAATGATAAAATTAGGAGCCTACCAATTGCAACTTGAATAACTGAGAAAGTATAGATCCTTATAATTAGCCTTGGCTTTCAGCCGGCTAATTCTTAGCAAAGAGAGTAAGTAGCAGAAAGAATGTAAAAGAGAGGAGAGTTTTCAGTGAGGATTAGAAAGTACTCGTGTATCAGTGTGTGCGTCTTTGAGAGAAGAGGTGGAGGATATTTATAGTTTGATAAATAAGCAGCACTAAGGCAAGAAGATAATCTCAGTATCAATTACAATCAATTAAGGAAAGAGTTTCCCCTAATCAAGGAACCAGAATTGAGGTAAATAACACTAGTTTATTTTTGGAAAGAAAATCAAGTATAAGTCACAAAATACAGGACAAGTTTGTAAAAGGGGATTGCAATTCACACGTTTAATACATGAGGCAAGTCAGTCATATAGAGGATCAATGAACTAATTGATTTTGCACTTGGTCAAAGAGCATGTCCAAATTAAAAATCAAACGAATTCATAGAAAATCAATTTTCCCAAAAATTAGGGCTATCACAACAGGGAAAAATAGAACTTTATAAAGAGATGCCCAAATTCGAGCATGCGGGGGCTAGAATTAGTAGAACAATCATGTAGCAGAAGCACTCAAGTAGGAAATCAAAATCGGCTAGGGTTTTAAACATGGAGCGAGTAAGTACACAGAGAGATAAAAAAAAGGAAAACTCCTGAAGCTTAGGGTTTTTCCACACATAGCGTGTAAAGAAGAACATAGATGAAAATGAACATAAATGACGAGCAGGGAACATAGTATACATATTAGCTCAGAAACCCTAGAAGTAACATAGTAAAGAAATACCTAGGAGCCATGGTGGAAAAACTCCGAAATCACAATAATAACTAGAAGAAAACACAGTAGAGCAAAACAACCAAGGAAATCAGAGTAATCACGGGAACCCTAATTTTTAGAACACGAACAGTTTGAAAAACCAAATTGGCAAGAAAAATATGAGCAATACATAATTTTTTTTGAAAACACTAGGATCCAGAGGAGATCGTAAAAATAAATACTCAGAGATAGCATAGAGAGTTAGGGTTTCAGAGATATCACCCTAGATAGCTAGAAAGCCTAGAACGAAGTGGTTCGAAGTCAACGAAGGACTCACAGCCTCAAGGATTGTCGGAGAAGGGCCGGACACGGCTATAAAACTCAGGTCGGAGGACTTCTGGTGTGATCAACTCTGAGGTAGGGCTCCGATCTTCGAACCCAGGGACCTGGAGAGGTGATGAGTGACATATATAGGTGTTTGAGGGCTTGAACGACCATGAACGCCGGTGAAATAGAGCTGGAGATGATTAGGGTTTGAGAGGGGCTAGAGAGAATTTAGGGATTCAAAGGCGGTTGGTTTGGGAGAAATGATTTTAGGGTTAGGGGTATTTGGGTTTAATTAAGGTAAGTTAAACGTGGACCGTTGATCTGAGTGATCAATGGTCGTGACTAAAAGAAAACTGGGGCGAGTTAGTTTAGGTGGGTTTGGGTCGGGTAAATTCAAATTGGATCAGGTAATTGGGGGGTGAATTTGGGCAGAAATGTGGCTATAATTGAAAGACTAAAAAGCTACAATTTTAAATGCCCAATATTTCCCTTATTTAATTTAATAAAATAATAAATGTTATTATATATCCCAATAAAAATACTAAGTTAATAAAATATGTATAAGTATCGACTAAAATTATTTGTAACGATTTTATGGTTAAAATACTTGTCAAATTGAGAAATGGGCTAAAATTGCAATTTAATGCGATTTTAATTTAGAGACACCAAATGCACTCGTAAATTTTTGTAAAAATATATTTTTATGTAAATGAGAGGATAAAATAGATTAATTATTACATAAAAAGATTTGAGACTAAATATATGAGATTTTATAGTACAAAATAAGTCGTAAATTAATTTTAAAATACTTGAAAAAATGTTGAAAAAATACCAAACTTTTTGTGGATGCTTATGTATGCATCTACATGCTATTTTGGGAATATTTCGAGCATAGAAATGCAAGGGGAAATATTGGGTATCAACAACGACCAGATGAAGGAGCACCAAGAAAGAGGACAGATCCCGGGTGCGCCTAAACTGCTGCCAAAGCGAGACGTGGGGAGGTTCGTTGAACAACCCTACACAGAAGAAGCTGCACCATACCCCATCCCAAAGACCTTCAAAATGCCCCACTACTTGAAGGTATATGACGGGACCTCAGATCCCGAGGACCATCTGCTTCACTATGTCACGACAGTCAAGGGTAACGATCTATCAAGGGAGAAAGTACCATCCGTACTTCTGAAGAAGTTCGGTGAAATTCTAACAGGAGGGGCCCTAACGTGGTACTCCCAGCTACCGACCAAAAGCATCTCCACGTTCGAAGAGATTGCACATAAATTTGTCACCGCTCATGCAAGAGCCACGAAGGCGGAAGCACGGCTCAGGGACATCTTTGTTGTCCGACAGACCTCAGGAGAAGGGCTCAGGGAGTTCTTAGCCAGGTTCAACAGGGTCAGAATGAGGCTACCAAACGTGTCCGAAGGCATGGCAGTCGTAGCTTTTTCAGAATGGGCTCAGCAGAGACAGCTCAAGGGCAACCCAGAAACTGCTTAACCGCCTTATGAAATATCCCCTCACCACATGGGAGGAGATTCACAACGCCTACTGTGCCGAGGTACGTGGAGATGATGACGACCTTAACGGCCCAACCCGGTAGTTAATAATGGTGCACCCAGAAATCCGAAGAGACCGGCGCAATGAGGGACGACGGGAACAAGTCCCACGCCTCAACAGGGAGAGGCACCAACCATATATCAGATCCTTGCATCCGCCACCACCAAGGCACACAGACGCCTTACAACGACATGTCGCCTACTGCGTAATTACAGAGGTATGCCTCCTTTACTATCTGCACATAACTTTTGTGTATCTCCATCAGAAATAGTGTACGCAGAAGCTTCGGTCTCGATCGATTATACTATTGGTTAATTGGGTAGGTGTCGATAGCAGCATAACCTTTGCTTTGGTCCATACCACGAAACAAGAAAAGATCTAAGGCTTTCTCACTGGAAAAGCTGGGCAACAAAGTACAATGGCCGGCGAAGATGAAGTCCGACCCTACCACCAGAAAATCAAACACTCTATGTGAGTTCCACCAGGAACGAGGGAACATAATTGAAGAATGCATAGGTCTCTGGCAGGAGGTGGCTCGGATGTTGAACCAAGGATTCTTGAAAGAACTACTCAGCGACAAAGGAAAACTCAACTTCGCACGTGGGAGGGAACAACCTCATGGCCCGCTAAGGCCACCCTCGCAAACATGCGCCATCAACATGATCATTGGGGATGGAAACGACTCAGCAATCAACCATGTCAAATTCATCACCACTCACAAATTAAAGCGAACCATCGCTCACGAACGGTATGACGACTTCGAAGATAGTATCACCTTCGATAAGTCTGATACTGACGGTTTGTTTTTCCCCCGTTATGATGCTTTAGTTATTACTTTACGCATAGTAGATACTGACTTTAAAAGGATTATGATCGACGATGGCAGCGGCGCATGCATCATTCATCCAAGAGTTCTTGCACTAATGGAACTCGAGGATAAGATAATACCACGCTGTATAACACTAACTGGTTTTAATAATGCATTGGAAAGAACCTCTGGAGAGGTAACAGTAGCTGCTCTGGGGGGAGGAATTACGATGGAAACCACTTTCTACGTAATGAACCAAGCAGCGACATATAACGCCATCATTGGACATCCGTGGATACAAGCCATGAGGGTAGTCCACTCCAGTTTCTACCAAGTGATCAAATTCCCTACCCTATGGGGTGTTCAGCATACGGGGCGAGCCACACACCACCCAAGAGTGCTATAAAATCACTCAATATTACACGCACACCAAATTACTTAAAGGAGCAAGTGCGAAAGCATAGCAATCAGCCATGTCGAAGACTAAGATCCGCCTGATAGAGGACGCCATCAAAGATCCCGATGACGTTGAGGTTAACAAGGCCACGGTCGAAGACCTCGACCCCATTCAGCTGAGCAACATCGATTTTAGAAAGAAGGCTTACATAGGCCACGACCTTTCAAATCCAAGTAAGTATCGTGAATTTCTATCTAACCATGCAGACCTGTTTGCTTTTTCCCATGAAGATATGCCAGGGATTCCACAAGAAATTGCCTCCCACAAACTGAACTTCGATCCGTTATACCCGCCCGTGCGGCTGGTAAGGAGAAAATTCAATGCCGCCATCAACGAAGTAGTAAGTGAAGAAGTAGACAAACTGCTGGTGAATGGTTCTATTAGAGAGTCCAAGTATCCGGAATGGGTCGGCAACGTTGTAATGGTCAATAAGAAAAATGGGAAGTGGCGGATGTGCATGAATTTCACCGACCTAAACAAATCATGTCCAAAAGATTCTTCTCACTACCCCACATCGACCAATTAATAGACGTAACGGCAGGGCATGAGTTGTTAAGCTTCCTGGCACGTACTCCGGCTATAATTAAATCATAATGGCCGAGGAAGATCAGGAGAAAAAAAAACTTCACCACTCACCAGGGAACATACTGCTACAAGGTAATGCCCTTCGGGCTCAAGAATGCGGGGGCCACATACCAGAGGCTGGTGATTACGATGTTCGAAGAACAACATGGCAAAACAATGGAGGTCTATATTGGCGACATGCTAGTGAAGTCGTCAAAGAAAGAGGACCACCTCGATCACTTGAAAGAAGCCTTCGAAATATTAAGAAGATATAGTATGAAACTAAATCCTGAAAAATGCGCCTTCAGCGTAGCCTTGGGAAAGTTCCTGGGGTTTCTGGTGTCATAAAGGGGCATCGAGGTCAACCCATACCAGATCAACTCCATAGAAGCCATCCCAGAAATACTAAGCAGCAAACAACAAGTGCAAAAACTGACAAGTTGAATAGCCGCCCTCTCCAGGTTCTTCTCACGCTCCTCCGACAGGTGCCATAAATTCTTTGTTGTATTGAAAAAAGACCAGGGACTACAACGAAACAAAAAATGCGTCGAGGCCCTGAGGAGCTTGAAGACATATCTGTCATCGCCACCCCTACTAGTCAAAGCCAACCCAGGCAAACCGTTGTTGGTGTACTTGGCCGTATTGAAAATCCCGGTCAGCGCCGTCCTAGTGCACAAAATAAAGGTACGCAATCTCCTATTTATTAAATTAGAAAAACTGTAGTGGACGCTGAAACCCGGTACCCACACCTTGAGAGGCTAGAATTAGCACTCGTAGTAGCTTCACGAAAGCTACGATCCTATTTCCAGTGCCACCCCATAAAGGTAGTAACGACCTTCCATTTAAGGAGCATCTTACACAAGCCCGAACTCTCAAGCCGGCTCGCCAGATGGGCCGTTGAGCTCAGCTAGTATGATATCACATACCTTCCAAGGACCGCCATCAAGTCGCAAGTCCTAGCCGATTTTATTGCGACTTCAGTGCGGAAGTCCTGCCAGAGGCGGAACTCGAGGAACAACGCGCATCCTCCAAAAATAACCTATGGGTCCTTTATACAGATGGCACAACCAATGTGTCGGGATCGGTACTTGATCTCGTCCTTGAGCGCGGGCGAAACGATTCGTCAGTCCATACGATGCCCAGAAATGACTAACAACGAGGCCGAGTATGAGGCCGTTATTGCAGGCATGAAACTAACCATCAAGTATGGGGCTCATCGAATCCTTCTCCATTGCGACTCCCAACTTGTGGTAAACCAGGTCACTAAGACTTATCAAATCAAAGAGCAAAGGTTGCAGAGTACCAAATAGAAATCCACAAGCTAATGGCTACGTTCGATGAATGCCGCTTCGAGTAGATTCCTAGAGCATTGAACATCGAAGCAGGTGGCCTGGCAAAATTGGCCGCAACCAACAAAAACATCGACAAAGAAAGTGTGGTCACACTCCTCCACTCGGCCATTGATTATATCGAGGTACTTTCTTTCAACTTAACTTGAGACTGGTGCAACCAGTTCATATCATATCTACACGACGGGACATTGCCCCCCCCCCCCCCGACAAAAAAGAAGCAAAGAAACTCCGCATACTGGCCACCTGGTACTGCATGATCGATAGCGACCTCTACAAAAGGACGTTTGGTAGGCCCCTGGACAAATGCATAGGGCCAAACCAAACGAGGCCGGTACTCGAAGAAGTACACGAAGGTCATTGCAGCGCCCATACTGGCAACTGCGCCCTTGTGTGATGCATCATACGTGCCAGCTACTACTGGCCTACCATGAAAAAAAATGCAGTTGAATACGTCCACCAATGCGAACAACGCCAAAAGTACGCCCAATGATGCACAAACCAGGAAAACCCCTCCATTCCGTCACTTCCACCTGGCCCTTTATCAAATGGGGAATGGATATAGTCGGTCCCCTACCCGCAGGACGAGCAAAGGTACGATTTTTACTTGTTTTAGCTGACTATTTCTCCAAGTGGGTGGAAGCAGGTGCATACACACAAATACACAAACAAGAATTCATCGAATTCATATGGAAAAACATCATATGCCACTTCGGCATCCCCAAAGAAATCAGTTACGACAACGGGCGAAAGTTCATGGTAAAAAATATGATCGAATTATTCGAGAAATGGTGTATCAAAAGGATACTATCCATGTCGTACCACCCCACCGCCAATAGCCAAGAAGAGTCCTCCAACAAAACAATTTTAAACATACTGAAAAAGAAGCTTGAAGACGCCAATGGGCTATGGCCCGAACTACTACCTGAAGTTTTATGGGCACACAGAACTACACCCAAGTCCAGCACCTGGAAAACCCCGTACTCACTAGTTTATGGATCCGACGTGGTCATACCTGTCAAAATAGGCAAACCTAGCCTAAGGTATTCGCACACCAGTGGAACAGAAAACGACACCATCAGACTTCAAGATCTCGATGAAGCCGAAGAAAGAAAGGAAATGACATACATCAGGGTGGTAGCCCAAAAACAACAAGTCGAAAGATATTACAATAAAAGGGCAAAAATAAGGCCACTCAAAGTAGGAGACTACGTCCTCAAAGCCAAGATGTTGGACTCTAAAGACCCAAGTGAAGGAAAACTAGGCACAAACTGGGAAGGACCCTACAAGATCACGACGACAGGCGGGAAAAAGGCATTCCAGCTAGAGACAATGGAAGGAAAAACACTCTATAACAGTTGGAACGTCGCTCACCTCAAACATTTCCACTTTTAAAAGGCATCCCCTAAGTCGTACTCTTTTTCCCTTACCCGAGTTTTGTCCCAATTGGGTTTTCTCGGGTAGTTTTTAGACGAGGCGGCAAATGGAACGCCTGAATATGTTTGCAGTACAAGTGTATTATATCAGCCTCTCCGTGTACTCTCCAAGCCCGAAATGATACAGGGAATGGATTAGTGCCATCTTCAAATGTATGAAGACACTACGACCAACTCCAATGTATAGAAAGGCTAAGGCCATCTCCAAATGTATGAAAAGGCTACAGCCATCTCCGAATGTATGAAAAGGCTACGACCACCTCCAATGTATGAAAAGGCTACGGCCAGCTCCAATGTATGAAAAGGCTACGGCCATCTCCAAATGTACGAAAAAGGCCAAGGCCATCATTTTAACATGGCTACGGCCGTCGAATTTTACGTGGCTAAGGCCATCATTTTTCATGGCTAAGACCGTCGAATTTTACATTGCTAAGGCTATCGTTTTTACACGGCCAAGGCCGTAATAATCTTACATGGATAAGGCCATCGTTTTTACACGGCTAAGGCCGTCGAATCTTACATGGATAAGGCCATATTTTTTACATGGCCAAGGCCGTAAAAACTCTTACATGGCAAAGGCCATCATTTTTACACGGCTAAGGCCGTATAAAATTATACATGGCTAAGGCCATCATTTTTACACGGCTAAGGCCGTCTTACATGGCTAAGGCCATCATGTTTACACAGCCAAGGCTATAAAACTCTTACATGGTCCATCATTTTTACACGGCTAAGGCCGTAAAAACTCTTACATGGCTAAGGGCGTAAAAATTCTTATATGGCTAAGGCCATCGTTTTTACACGGCTAAGGACTTAAAAACATTTTACATGGCTAAGGCCATTATTTTTACACAGCCAAAGCCGTCGAATTTTACATGACTAAGGCCATCGTTTTTACACTGCTAAGGCCGTCGAATCTTACATGGCTAAGGCCATCGTTTTTACGCGGCCAAGGCCGTAAAAACTCTTACATGGCTAAGGCCATCGTTTTTACATGACTAAGGCCGTAAAAAATCTTACATGGCTAAGGCCATCGTTTTTACATGGCTAATGCCGTAAAATTTTTTTACATGGCTAAGGCCATCAGTTTTACACGACTATGGTCGTCGAATTTTACATGGCTAAGGCCATCGTTTTTACACGGCCATGGCCGCAAAAACTCTTACATGGCTAAAGCCATCATTTTTACATGACTAAGGCCGTAAAAACTCTTACATAACTAAGGCCATCGTTTTTACACGGCTAAGGCCGTAAAAAGTTTTTACATGGCTAAGGCCATCGGTTTTACACGGCTAAGGCCGTCGAATTTTACATGGCTAAGGCCATTGTTTTTACACAGCCAAGGCCATAAAAACTCTTACATGGCTAAGGCCATCGTTTTTATACGGCTAAGGCCGTAAAAACTTTTACATGGATAAGGCCATCGTTTCTACTCAGCTAAGGCCATAAAAAATCTTACATAGATAAGGCTATCATTTTTACACGGCTAAGGCCGTTGAATTTTACATGGCTAAGGCCATCGTTTTTACAGGCCCAAGGCCGTAAAAACTCTTACATGGCTAAGGCCATCATTTTTACAAGGTTAAGGCCGTAAAATCGTACATGGTTAAGGCCGCTGTCGAACACGAACTAAGGCTGTCAAATTTTATGTGGCCGAAGCCATCATTCTGCATGGCCAAGGCTGCCAAATCTTAGACGCTCAGAGTGGTCGCCCTCGAATGACCCACTTAGCTCAACTGCGGCAACAAAGAAAAACTAAGGCAATTATCAAAAATACAACAAGGTTCCAGAAAAAGATTAACTATGGCGAAAGTCATATGTCTATATCTTCAAAAGGGTCAACACCCATGATACAAAAATAGGTATTTACAAATATATTTGATTACAAAAATCCTAAAGGCCTCCGCCTCTCCGATCATCCTGCCTCGCCTGGTATTCATGTGGCTTGTCTTCTTTCCCAGGAGGGTACGTTTTAGAAATCCAAGAGCTGGACTCCAAATGATTAATGTCTGTAGAGTTACCCCTTCCCGGTCTAGTGATTCGGAACTATAGCCGGCTGCTTTACGGGCAGCTCTAACCAACTGGCATTGACTCTCAACCTCCGCCTCAAATGCTCGCCCGTCTGCCAAAAATTCCTCAAGTACGACCAGTCGAGCCTTCCCATACACCCACATCTCATGCGCCTCACGAGACGCATCAGCCTGTACAAGAGCCCACTTGAGGTCCTCAATCACGGCCTTCTTAGCATCAAGTTCCACCGATAAGGTCGCAACCCGAGTGCGCAATTCTGCCGCCTCCTCTTCTACTACGCGGTCAAGCTGTAATTCTTCATCCTTAGATTGAATAAGGATCTCCATCTCCGCAGCACGAGCAACAGCGGCCATGAGTTGCTCGTCAACTTTCTCCAACTCAGTCACCCTCTTCAACTGCGCCTCAGACTGCACGAGGCCCCCACGGAACACCCTAAAGTTAGGGTCCTATTTATACATGTCGGCCAAGGTTTGGTGCGCCTCACACGTCCTGTTGTACTTTTGGACCAACCTATTGTATTTGGCCACCTTCTTCTTCAGATGTCGACCCCTCTCCGCATCTAAGATAAGAGTCTGGAAAAAGCCGAAAAGTAAGTGCATGGAGAATCACCCTCCACAAATGCAAAAATAAAAAAAATAAAATAAAAATAAAAATCAATCAAGTCAAAGACATACTTGAAAAGTCGTACCCACCATTCTTCGTGCTGAGTCCCTTTCGCTGGTCTCCGCCAGGGCCGCCCTCTCAGCACCCGCACACAGAACTGTCATGCTCGTGGCTGCCTCCTCGTAGTATTCCAACAAGTTATAATGACTGGGAATCACTATGCGACGGGATGACTGGCCAGCCACCATCTCCACTTGGTCTAAGGACCCACCTTCTTCACCCTCGTCCTCCATAGCGATTTATGGGCTCGCCACGTCCGCATATTCAACCCCTCTCTCCGCGGCCACCCGCGACCTGCCATCTCGAGCACGCACCGGGCGGAGGTGAGTATCGGCCTCCCTTCTAAGAGCAGACCTCCCCGAGTGGATGGCCTCAGCTATAAAGACCAGCCTAGACTCAGGGCAGGCTGGCTAACCTTCTCTGTCTGTGTAACCACCGCCTTGCCAGCACGAACCCGGCATCTCTTCATCTCGAACGACTCTTTTTCTTCAAGGCCCCAATCCGTGGGATGCAAGTGGGGCTCAAATGGCGTCACCTTGATAGTAGGCATCCTTATAGGGGAAACCTCGAGGACAGTCCTAGGCACAGCTTCCGATATCTCCTCGGGCGTCATTTCAAGCGTAGCCCCAAGCACCCTCTCAGACATTGCCTCGGAGCTATCGCTGATGCGGCCTCTTGCCTTAATGGGGGAGAAGCACTGCCCTTAGACATACCTACGAGGAGCATATCCTCCTCGTCAGAATCAGACACCGCCGTAGAAGGGCCGGTCAAAATTTTCTTCTTCTTCTTCTGTGCCTTCTTCAAAGCGCCCCGACCTACCAAAACATGTATGAGTTGACCAAGGAAAAATAAAGGGAGCCTACAAGCTAGAACGGAGGGGAAAGACCAAGCAAGTCCATTACCATTCGGGCCATAGAGCCTGAGGAATTCTGGCCAGGTACGGAACTCCTCCGCAAACAGTATCAATGCTCTCACCCATGACCTAATGTCATCAATCCTTCGAGGAGTGCAAGCTGTCACTCATAAAGGTAAAGATAAATCTACGATGGTTAAGAAATAAGATTGCCGTAAAAACTGCATACAGGAATGCTTACATGCTATGTTCCATGCCTCCGGGAACCCTTCGGGGTTAGACACCAGATGTTCAGTATGCACGTAGAATAATATCTTCCAAAATTTACGACTGGCCTTGTCGTCAGCCTACACCACAAAACTCTTCTTGCCCCGACGTAATAAGTGGAGCATGGTACCTCTCATGAAACTCACGCTTAACATTTGCAAGAGGTGGTGAACAGAGACCTCCTCCTCAGCCTTAACTGCATAGGTGGTAATACTACACACCTTCAGCGCATACGTGGTAAGTTGGGCCGGGCACGCCCCATACAAATGACAAAGCTCCTCCTCTATACCCGATCCGAAAAGCATACTCGTAAAATGTGCAATATCCAGGCTGTGTACATTGGCGTAGTCTGTCCCCATGGGAGTCATCTAAAGGTAATCAGGAATATTGTACGACTTCCTAAGAGCAGCCAAATGAGATGACACCAGGTTGCTAAGTTCCCAAGGAGGAAGTTTATACTTGTTCTTAAAATCCTTCCGTGTAACCATGTCCTGTGGAAGTATGTTGGCCGTTGATAGAGGGACGAGGACCTCCTCAGCTTCCCCTTCCCCATTATGAAGATGATGAAACACTAGAAGGGCATCACCATTGGTCTTGGTGCTATCATGGTGACGCTTAACCATGATGGAAGTTATGAGAGAAAGGCACTTTAGGGACACAGGGTTCAATTCCCAGGAACGAAAATTTTAAAAAAATCAATGAGTACCAGAAAAAAAGACGAGAATAAGATTGAAGAAATACTCTTCGAAAACGTTCGCAAGTTGAATTGAGTTCAACCTCTCCTCTATTTGTAAGGAAAGGCACACAAAAATGGAAAAGGCATGATTTGAAAATTGGCATGAGAAATCAAAACGTCACGTCATGTCCTGAACCACCTCGAGAGAAAAAGTAATGATCACGTACGTGATCGATGATGTCATCCTAAAAAGGAGACTTAGAAAGAGGTTATATGTCAATGACATAACGCCTTCGCATATGATCACGCCCTTTTTCACAGTATCTACGGGTACGGCTAAATTTTTAGAAAGGTCGAGCGCGTATGTCCGTTCATTGAAGACGTTTTTCAGCTACGTCCCCAACAAACGGAGGGACTATCTGTATTGGAAAAATTTGGTTCCCTATGTTCTCATGCTAACTATGCATGTCCTTGACATAGATACCAGCCCAACTGAGGCCAACCCGAGTAAGGTCAACCCTAGTAAGTGGACGGACCGAGTGACATGACTCAAGACGACGTCGTTTGAAGCTCTAACTCTTTCCTACACTGAGGCCACCAACTTATGTACTTTTCTTTGATTATTTTGAGGAAGTCTCCTAATATATAAAGGAGACATCCCCCTTTGTAAAGGCTCGTGGGTATTTTGCTACTCAAAATATACAACTCTCTCTCTCTCTCTCTTGTGCAAAGATTATTACTTGTTTTATTGTTCTTATATCTCAAGATATCTACATTGTTATCACCGATCTTAGCTGCACGATACTCTCTAGTTCATATTACGCTTGATTCCGATTAACCCTTGTTTATTTTCGATTGTTCTTGAGCTTATTAAGTATTTACATAACTTTTAAGCCAAACATCTTATATCAACTGAAACACGTGTGAGAAATTTTATTGTATGATATAATAATTATTCATTCTCATAAATCAAACAACAATCTTAATCCATATATTTTTCATTTTTTTTCTAATGTACCCAACATTAATAAATCGTTGAATAAATTAATCCAAAATAACTTCATAGAAGAATAGAATATTCAAGCAAGCACCATGAATATATGACAACTCTTTATGACACAAATGATAAATACAACAACGACCCAGTAAAATCTCATAAGTGAGGTCTGGTAAGGGCACTGTGTACGTAAACCTTACCCCTACCCCGAGGGAGTAGAGAGGTTGTTTCCAAAAGACCCTCGGTTCAAGAAGACAAAAAGAGACAATATCATCAGTACCATCAATAGAGACTAAATGAATAATAACAACATCATATAGATAAGAAAATAGATATTGAAATGCAAAAGCGATAGCCAGTAAAAAAGACACAACACTATGAAAAAACGAAAGGGTAGTGAGGCACTAACATTAACCACTAGCAATAGAAGACAAAAATCATATCAAACTAGCCTCACATAGGTATGAAGTAAAAAGAGACTCAACTACCTCCTAACCTTAAACCCTAATACTCGACTCCATAACTTCCTATCAAGGGCCATATCCTCGGAAATCTAAAGTCTCGCTATGTATGTCCAGCCTAATCATCTCTCCCCAATACTTCTTAGGCTTCCTCTACCTCTTCACGTACAACAACAAAAATCCAGTATAATCCCACAGGTAAAGTCCGGGGAGGGTAATATATACGCAGACCTTACCCCTACCCCAAGGTGCAGAGAAGCTGTTTCCAGGAGACCCTCGGCTCAAGAAAGAAACAAGTGACAGAAACAAGAATCGATATATTAGTACTAGCAATAGACTCATAATAAATAATATAAAATACACATCATAACATAAAATAACATAAAATAACAATGAGCAACGACCATCCAAAGAATCCGTAAAAGGTAATTTCTCTTTTATTGATGTTGGAAAATATTGAAATTTGAAACACGTTGATACCTTATTGAAAAAGTATTTCACTTCTTGAAGAAGTATACCCTTTCCATGAATATAAAGTCTATTGTTGTCGTTGATAGTTGGAACTAGGAGAACTGCCATTAAATGGTCTTCTACGGGGAATGATATAAAATCAGTTTTGTTAGTTAGGTGTTACGATCCTAACCCCGATTATGATGGCGCCCAACTTACTGCTAGGTAAGCCCGACTTTTTCAAAAATATTTTCCAACTTAAGCAGATTATAGCTAAACAACATATGCAAAAATAGTAAACCATAATATAGAAAATCTAGGAATACGGATAAAATATGCGGAAGTTTAACACAGTACTGCAACATAGCCCAACTAGGACCCGATGTCACGAACATGAGCCTATAATACGGAATCCCAACCTACTACAATGTCTGTCTAGGAAATATAGAACAAAAAATAGAGATAGAGGGGAGGGATCAAGGCTACGAATGCCATGCAGCTACCCTTTGATGCTCCCAAATACTGATGCTCAGCTAAACAAGTGCTCACTCAGCCTGTGGGGTACCTAGATCTGCACGCAAGGTGCAGGGAGTAATGTGGGTACTCCGAACCAGTGAGTAATAAACATAAATAAAGTCAGAAAATAAGAAATCATGAAATAATACAAAGTAATGCATTGCATATGATGGTACATTCCTGTACACACTGCGGCGTGCAGCCTGAGCCGTCCATATTTATTTATCATCAACGACGCTCACTGGGGGTGTGTACAGACTCCAGAGGGGATCCTACAGCCCAAGCGCAATATCAATATAATTAACCGGCCCCCAGCCTCAACAACAATGTAATACTACTGCGACGCGCAGTCCGATCCATCCTCAGTCCAGAAAATCATCATGAGCCCTTTGGGCATTTGTAAAACAGTAGTTCTCAGCCTAAAATATCATTTAGAAATATCATTTAAGGAATCAAAGTTTAGAAATATGCTGAGTTTGCAAAACAGTATCTAAAACCTTGGATAGAGATCAAATAATATTCAAAGTATGCAAAAACAGTGATATCAATCCCTGAAGGATTCAAATACAGTTAAAACACACTGTTCATCAAATGCATGAACGCTGTTGGGGCATTGATCAGCCCGAAAGACATAACCAGAAACTCATAGTGACCATATCTAGTCCTGAAAGCAGTCTTAAGAATATCCGACTCCCTGATCTTCAACTGGTGATAACCCGAACGGAGATCAATCTTGGAGAACACCATCGCTCCCTGAAGCTGGTCGAATAGATCATCAATACGAGGCAGGGATACATGTTCGTCACTGTTACTTTGTTCAACTGCATGTAGTCAATACACATTCTCATTGTGCCATTTTTCTTTTCACAAATAGAATAGGTGCACCCCACGATGACACACTCGGCCGAATAAACCCCTTTTCTAGGAGTTCCTGAAGGTGCTCCTTGAATTCTTTCAACTCCTCTAGTTCCATGCAATACGACGTAATGGAAATGGGCTGAGTGCCCGGCAACAGGTCAATACAAACATCAATATCCCTGTCCAGTGGCATGCCGAACAGGTTTGCAGGAAATATGTCAGGGAAATCCCTCACAACGGGAACATAATCAAGACAAGGAGTCTCAGCTCCAACATCTCTATTAAACGACAAATATGAGAGACAACCCTTCCCAACCATACGCTGGGCCTTCAAGAAAGAAATAACTCTATTAGGAACATAGTCAGTCATACCACGCCACTCGATCCTCTGAACACCCGGCATAGCCAAAGTGACTGTCTTAGCATGACAGTCTATAAAAGCATGACACGGAGATAGCCAGTCCATGCCCAGAATAATATCAAAGTCTACCATTCTCAAAAGCAATAAATCAACTCAGGTCTCCAGACCCCCAATAGTCAAGAGACAAGGCCGATACACATGGTCTACAACAATAGTATCGCCCACCGGGGTAGATATGTGCACAGGTAAAAAAAGAAACCCTCGGGTCGTGCCCAAATGATGAGCAAAATATGATTACACATAAGAATAGATAGAACTGGGATCAAATAAGACAGAGGCATCTCTCTGGCAGACTGAGATAAAACCTGTGATAACAGCATCTGATGTAAGGGCATCTGTCCTGCCTGGGATAGCATAAAATCGAGCCTCGCCGCCGCCTGATCGGCCTCCACCTCTGGGGCCATCCCTGGATTCCTGGCCTCCACCCTTATCTGTCTGGGCGGGTGCTGAAGAAATAGGAGCAGAAGACGAGGGGTGATCTATCTACTGAAACTAACCACCACGACATTGAGGACATTGCCTCTTTATATGGCCAAACTCACCGCAAATGCTGAATAAGGGGACTGAAAGGAACCACTCGTACAAGAATAACCAGCCAATGTACTCGGCATAAATGAACCCTGAGCTGAAGGGGCATATGATGAGCTCTAAGCTGGAAGGGAACTAAATGAAGGTTGAACCTGCTGGAATCCCTGATGACTAGGGCTTGCAGACGTCCCATTATACTCTGTACGGGCCGACTAAGGAGGTTTCAAGGAACGACCTCTACCATGCTGGAATTGGCCCCTAGACGGAGCATCACTGAAGCTACCTAAACCTCGAGGACTCTTGGCCTCCTTCTCCTCTCGCTCTCGTCGTCAAACCGTCTCAATATCACGAGCATTATCAACCACCTTCTCAAACGAAGCACCCAATACTCTCTCTAGTCATCAAAAAGTGGAGGGAGTAGCTAAGGCCATCCACAAATTTCCGGATCCATTCATGGTCCGTCGGAATCATCCAAGTAGCATGACGGGCCAACTGTGAAAACCTCATCTTGTACTGGGTCACGGACATGCCCCCCTGAGTCAACCACTCAAACGGATGTCGCAACTCTTCTCTATGGAATTGAGGTACATACTTCTCTAAGAGGGGCAGCACCAACAGGCCTACGCCTCTCAAAATCCTCTCACCGGGTAAATGATGCCCCTGAGAACTGGAAGGTAGTAAAAGCCACACCACTCGACTCCAAAATCCTTGTGATGCGAAGCATGCGCTGACACTTGTCAAGAAAACCCTGGCATCCTCACCCTCAGCGCCACTAAATATAGGAGGCTGGAGCCTACCAAAGCTCTCGAGACGATGCTGCTCATCGATGGCATAGCTGGAACCATAAAGTCCTGAACTGGGGTAGCCGGTTGAGCTGGAGCTGCTCCCAGTGTCTGCAATCCCTACACAACATGCTCAGGTGTGCGAGCAACAGGGGTCTGATTACCTCCCCCGGCCTGCGAAGTAGCTGCTGTTGTAGTGACTGAGACTGCCTGAGCCAGGCCAGTTCAAACTGATAGTATATGAGCCGGTTCCTGTAGAAGTGCTGCTGGGCATCCACAGCTGGAGTCTGGTCCTGAGTTAGGGTAACTGGTGGATTAACAGGTACTGCCCTCGCTGCTCTGCCTCAGCCTCGACCACGACCACGTCCACAGCCTCTGTTGGCCTCAATGGGTGGTACTGGTGGTCGTCTATCACGTCCGGTAGCACGGGTCCTCGCCTTCTGTGAGAGAATAGAATATAGAAGTTTAATTTTTGGATCAACAAAGTTGCATGAAAAGAATTTCAAGAATATGAAATTTTTCGTAAAGGTTCTACAGCCTCTCGAGGATAATACAAACGTCTCCATACCGATCCGCGAGACTCTACTAAATCGGCTCATGATTCGCGAGACCAAGTAACCTAGTCTCTGATACCAACTTGTCATGACCCCAACCCCGGTCATGATGGCGCCCAACTCAATGCTAGACAAGCCCGACCTTTTCAAAGATATTTTCCAACTTAAGCAAATTATAGCTATACAACACAGGGAAAAATACTAAACCATAAAATAGAAAGTCTATGAATACGGATAAAATATGCGGAAGTATAACAGAGTACTGCAATATAGCCCAACTAGGACCCGGTGTCACGAACATGAGCCTCTAATATAGAATCCCAACCTACAACAATGTCTGTCTAGGAAACATAGAACAAAAGATAGAGATAGAGGGAAGGAATCAAGGCTGCGACACCATGCAGCTACCTCGATGCTTCCAAATATTGCTGCTCAGCTAAACAAGTGCTCACTTAGCCTGCGGATGTACCTAGATCTACACGCAAGTCGCTAGGAGTAATGTGAGTACTCCGACCCAGTGAGTGATAAACATAAATAAAGACTTAGAATAAGAAATCATGGAATAATACAAAGTAAACTATAACTGGCAGTCAAAAACATATAATAGTGAAGTAATAAACATATGAAATCAGAGTACAGATAGTGAGGCAAGTATTACAGGTAAAAAATGAATGCATGAATGCATATGATGGTACATTCTAGTACCCACTGCGGTGTGCAGCCCGAGCCATCCATATTTATTTATCGTCAACGACGCTCACTGGGGGTGTGCACAGACTCCGGAGGGAGTCCTACAGCCCAAGTGCAATATCAATATAATCAACTGGCCCTCAGCCTCAATAACAATGTAATACTGCTGTGGCGCGCAGCCCGATCCATCCTCAGTCCAGAAAATCATCATGAGCCCTTTGGGCATTTGTAAAACAATATTCTTAGCACAAAATATCATTTGGAAATATCGTTTAAGTTTTCAAAGTTTAGAAATATGGCTGAGTTTGAAAAACATTATCTACAACCTTGGACCGAGATCAAATAATATGCAAAGTATGTGAAACTGTGATATCAATCCTTGAAGGATTCAAATAATTAGCACGAAGCACAAATATAACAATTAAATCCAAGTATGATAATTATCATATAAGTTCTAGTAAAAAACACAGTAGAAACATCTCTCAGGACGGACCAAGTCATAGTCCCCAAATAACAAACGACCCTGCACTCTTCACAGAGCGCGTATCTCTCCTCAATATAGCGATACGATGTGAAATTCTGGGGTTTCAAACCCTCAGGACATCATTTACATCCATTACTCACCTCTACCCGGCCAAAGTCTAGCTCTCTATGCCATTACCTGTTGAATCGACCTCATCGCGCGTCAAATCTGATTAAAACCACACGAATCCGTCACAATATGCTAAGGGAACAAAACCCAATCAGAATAATCGAAAAACAACAAGAATTCCTGAAATTAGAAAAACCCGAGCCTCGGGCCCACTTCTCAAGAAACATTCACACCAACAGATTCCTTATCTCGCCACGAGTCTATACATTTAAAATCACAACAATAGGAGTACATTTGATCCCTCAAATCCCTATTTTAAACTCTCTTAAGTTCAAGACCTAAATCACTTCTGCGGTCCCGTTCCCGCTTATGCGGAACCGTTCCCTATTTTAAATGCTCTGCCCAGTGATTTCGCTTCTGCGGTCCCGTTCCCACTTATGCAGAACCGCTTCTGCGGTTTTCCCACTTATGGGCCACGACAGCTTCTGCGGTCCAGAAATCGCATCAGTGAGACTTCTTCTGCGATCAAGGCTTCCGCTTCTGCAAAACCTGCTTAAACCCAAGGCTAGTATCTGCGGCCTCCCCTTCCGCTTCTGCGTGACCGCACCTGCGATCCCATAACCGCAAGTGCGAAGAAACCAGATTCCAACTAATTTTTAACAACTCCAAAACTCTCTATTTAACCACCCAAACTCACCCCGAGGCCTCCGGGACCTCAACCAAAAACACAGACATGATCCAATGCTTCATCCGAACTTGTTGCAATCATAAAAACATATCCAACAACACAAAAATCCTCAATTCTCATCGAATTCAAGACTAAGTTCTTCAAATTCTTCTGAAACTCGCATTCGATAAAAAAACCAAATCACCTCCGAATCATCAGAAATTTTGCACACACATCCCAACTGGCCTAACGAAGCTACTGCAACTCTCGGAATTCCATTCCGACCCCCTGATCAAAATATCACCTATCAACCGGATATTGCCAAAATGTTAACTTCGCCAATTCAAGCCTAATTCTAGACCGTACCTCTAATATCAATTTCGATCACACTCCTAAGTCACAAATCACTCCCCGAAGCTAACCGAATCACCAAAAATCACATTCGATCCTTCTAACTCATAAGTCAACATCCGATTGACTTTTACAAACCAAATCTCCCTTAAAGAGACTAAGTGTCTCATTTCCTACCAAAACCAATCCAATTAAACTCTAACACACCAAATGCCGATAACGAAACCTGAAGAAGCATAAAATGGGGGAAATAGGGCAGTAACACATGAGACGACGGGCCGGGTCGTCAAATCCTCCCCAACTTAAACAAGCACTCATCCTCGAGCGGATCTAGAAACATACCTGAAGCCTCAAACATGTGAGGATATTTGCTCCGCATCTCTCGCACGGTCTTCTAGGTAGCCTCTTCCACGGGCCGACCTCTCAACTACACCTTCGCCGAAGCTATGCCCTTTGATCTCTATTTCCGAACCTGACGACCCAAGATAGCCACTGGCTCCACATCATATGTCAAATCCTCATCCAATTGTACCGTGCTGAAGTGAAAAACATGAGACGGGTCCCTAACATACTTCCGGAGAATAGAAACATGGAATACCGGATGAACGCCCGACAAGCTGAGTGGCAAAGCAAGCATATGCCATCTCTCCAATCGTCCTAAGTACCTCAAAATGCCCAATGAACCGCGAGCTCAACTTCCCTTTATTTCCAAACCTCATCATGCCCTTCATAGGCGAAACCTTCAACAAGACCTTCTCACCCACCATACAAGATACATCTCGAACCTTCCGGTCCGCGTAACTCTTCTGACGTGACTGCGCTGTACGAAGTCTCTTCTGGATACATTCACCTTCTTTAAGGCATCCTGGACCAACTCTGTCCTCAATAATCTAGCCTCGCCGGGCTCGAACTAACCGACCGGAGATCTATACTGTCTCCCATATAAAGCCTCATACGGTGCCATCTAGATACTGGATTGATAGTTATTGTTGTAGGCAAACTCTGCAAGCGGCAGAAACTCATCCCAAGAACCTGCAAAATCAATCACACAGGCACGCAAAATGTCCAATAAAATTGGAATGGTATGCTCGGACTGCCTATCTATTTAAGCATGAAACGCTGTGCTCAGCTCTACTTGTGTACCCAAATCTCGCTGAAAAGTTCTCCAAAACTGGGAAGTAAACCGATTACCCCTATCTGAGATAATAGAAATTGGGACCCCATGCAACCGAACATTCTCCCGGATAAAGATCCCTCCAAACCCCTCTGAAAAACAAGTCGTACATACCAGAATGAAGTGCGTGGACTTGGTCAGCTGATCCATATTCATCCAAATCGAATCAAACTTCCTCGAGGTCTAAGCAACGCCACTCACAAAATCCATGGTGGCTCTCTCCCACTTCAACTCAGGAATTACCATCTGCTGAAGTAGACCACCCGGTCTGCGATGCTCGTATTTTACCTGGTGATAATTGAGACACTGAGTTACATAACCTACAATATATTTCTTCATTCTCTCCACCAACAGTGTTGCCTCAAATCTTGATACATCTTCGCGACACCCGGATAGACGGAATACCGCGAGCTGTGAGCCTCCTCAAGAATCAACTCTCTAAGCCCCTCTACATTGGGCACACAAATCCAACCCCGCATCCTCAATACACCATCATCACCAATGGTCACATCTCTGGCATCTCCATGCTGAAATCTATCCTTGAGGACAAGCAAATGCGGACCATCATACTGGCACTCTCTGATGCGATCATATAAAGAAGACCAAGAAACCACGCAAGCCAATACCCAACTGGGCTCTGAAATATCTAATCTCACAAACCGATTGGCCAAAGCCTAAACATCCACTGCAAAGGGCCTCTCCCCAATTAGAATGTACGCCAAACTCCCCAAACTAACTGCCTTTCAGCTCAAAGCATCAGCTACTACATTGGCCTTTCTCAGATGATACAAAATTGTAATATCATAATATTTTAGCAACTCAAGCCACCTCCGCTACTTAAAATTAAGATCCTTTTGCTTGAAAAAATGCTGAAGATTGTGATGATCGGTGAATACCTCACAAGATACGCCATATAAATAGTGCCTCAAAATCTTCAAAGCATAAACTGTAGTAGCTAACTCTAAGTCATGAACATGCTAGTTCTTCTCATGGGGCTTCAACTGACGAGAAACATAAGCAATCATTCTACCCTCCTGCATCAACACACAACCAATCCCGACTCTAGAAGAATCACAATAAATAGTATAAGAACCTGAAGCTGATGGCAAAACCAATATTAGTGTTGTGGTCAAAGTTGTCTGGAGCTTCTGAAAGCTCTTCTCGCACCCGTTCGACCATACAAATGGAGCACCCCTCTACGTCAACTTGGTTAATGGCGAGGCAATAAATGAAAACCCAGAATGAACCGGCGATAATAACCCACCAAACCGAGAAAACTACGAATCTCTGTGGCTGAGGATGGTCTAGGCCAACTCTGAACCGCCTCTATATTCTTTGGATCAACCTGAATACCATCACTGGACACCAAGTGCCCCACGAAAGCCATTGAACTAAGCCAAAACTCACAGTTGGAGAACTTTGCATAAAGCTTCTCCTCCCCCAGTCTCTAAAATACGACTCGCAAAAGCTCCATGTGCTCCTCCTGACTAGGCGAGTACACCAGAATATCATCAACGAACACAATAATAAAAGAATCCAAATACGGACGAAACATACTATTCATCAAATGAATGAACGCTGCTGGGGCATTGGTCACCCCGAAAGACAAAACGAGAAACTCATAGTGACCATATCTAGTCCTGAAGGCAGTCTTAAAAATATCTGACTCCCTGATCTTCAGCTGGTGATAACCCGAACGGAGATCAATCTTGGAGAACACCCTCGCTCCCTAAAGCTGGTTCGAATAGATCATCAATACGAGGCAGGGATACTTATTCTTCACTGTTACTTTGTTCAACTGCATGTAGTCAATGCACATTCTCATTGTGTCATCCTTCTTCTTCACAAATAGAACAGGTGCACCCCACGGTGACACACTTAGTCGAATAAACTCCTTTTCTAGGAGTTCGTAAAGCTGCTTCGTCAATTCTTTCAACTCCTCTAGTTCCATGCGATACGGCGTAGTGGAAATGGGTTGAGTGCCCGGCACCAGGTCAATACAAAAATCAATATCCCTATCTAGTGGCATGCCTAGCAAGTTTGCAGGAAATACATCAGGGAAATCCCTCACAACGGGAACAGAATCAAGAATAGGAGTCTCAGGTCCAATAGCATTAGCAAATGCCAAATATGAGAGACAACCCTTCCCGACCATACGCTAGGCCTTCAAGAAAGAAATAACTCTACTAGGAACATAGTCAGTCATGCACGCCACTTGATCCTCGAAACACCCGGCATAGCTAAAGTGACTGTCTTAGCATGACAGTCTATAATAGCATGACACAGAGATAGCCAATCCATTCCTAGAATAACATCAAAGTCTACCCTGCTCAAAATCAATAAATCAACTCGGGTTTCTAGACCCCCAATAGTCACAAGACAAGACCGATACACATGGTCTACAACAATAGTACCGCCCATCGAGGTAGATACGTGCACAGGTAAAGCAAGACACCCTCGGGTCGTGCCCACATGATGAGAAAAATATGATGACACATATTAATAGTAGAATCGAGATCAAATAAGACAGTGGCATCTCTGTGGTAGACTGAGATAAACTTGTGATAACAGCATCTGATGCAAGGGCATCTGTCCTGCCTTAGATAGCATAAAATTGAGCCGGGACGCCTCCTGATTGGCCTCTACCTCTGGGGTGACCCCTGGCTGCCTCGCCTCCACCCCTATCTGTTTGCGTGGGTACTGAAGAAACCGGAGCAAAAGACGAGGGCTGATCGCTCTCCTGAAACTGACCACCACGACGTCAAGGACACTGCCTCTTCATATGGCCAAACTCACCGCACTTGTAGCAACTACCAATTGATGGAGAAGGGGACTGAAGGGAACCCCTCACACCAGAATGACTAGCCAATCTACTCAGCGCAGATGAACCCAGAGTTGAAGGGGCATATGATGAGCTTTGAGCTGGAAGGGCACTAAGTGAAGGCTGACCCTGCTGAAACCCCTGATGACCATGGCCTGAAGACGCCCCACTATACTCTGGATGGGCCGACTGAGGAGGTTTGAAGGAATGACCTATACCACGCTGGAACTGGCCCCTAGACGGATCAAAATCTCACCTATCAACCGGCATTCGCGCAAAAATTCAACATAGCCAATTCAAGCCTAATTCTACAGTAGACCTCCAAATTCAGTTTCGATTTCACTCCTAAGTTACAAATCACGATCCGAAACTAGTCGAATCATCGGAAATCCATTCTGAGCCCTCTAACTCATAAGTCAACGTTCGGTTGACTTTTCCAAACTAACTTCTCATAAAGACACTAATTGTCTTATTTCTACCCAAACTCCATCTGAATTACCTCAAACTCTCCAAACACATGTAATGGGACATATGGAAACATAAAACGGGGCAATAATTGACGGGACGATGGGTCAGGTCGTTACAATTAGGTTTGAGTAAGGAGAATTGATAAATCAAACCAGTGTTATTAGAGCAATAAGCACCTCGAGCTCGGTTATCTTGGGGGCCTCGAGATGAGCTACGAGCAATAAAGTAAAAATAATAAAGCTGAAGAACCATTGTGGAGCACAGTAAACGAGAAAAACGGAGTAGAAAATTCTATTACAATGAATGAGATATCCCCTTTACAAACGATTGGGGTCCTCTTTATATAGAGGAGAAAATCCTAATATAGTACATTCCTAATTGTGGTAAAGAATTCTATTGATATATGTGTATAACAATCTAGTATGAACCTGTACCATTTCGTACAAATCTTAACCGTTAATTTATGCTCTAATTCCCGTGTCCTTGAAAACTTCCCGCTCTTTCTTGAGTGCGATCGAAATTGTACTGCTCCCGAGGCAGACTACGACGGGCCTTCTATTTTCTTCTCGAGGTGCGCATATCCCAGTCAGGCTCGATTCTTACTTCGAGCTTCTAAACTCGAGCTCAAAGTATGACCAAGTCTTCAAAATCGAGCTGTCCGATTTAGACCGTATAAGGCTGGTAAATAATTATATCTCTTGGCCCACGGCAGTGGCATTTCTTTATAATTAAGTATATACATTGAAGTAATTATTCAAACTTACGACTGCGAAATTATATTGCAATTAGTAAAATGCTCATTTTGAATTGACGGATGAGATTCATCATTTCGAATGATCAATGGCCTATATTTTTCAAGTTGGTCAAAGCAAGGAAAATGCAAGGACTGAGACTTTTCTTGCACTTTTGCGTTCTCCCCAAGTTACCGTTACCGTTATCTTTTTACGGAGGTAAACTTTTTACTGCTTTTACAGCAGCTACCGGCGGTGAAAAAGACTGACGACGGACGAAAACGTGAAGGGAAGTTTCTTCCGTTGAATATATATCAAATTTCTCACGCTTTAGCAATTGAAAAAGAAAACAAAATTTTTAAAAAACGAA
This sequence comes from Nicotiana benthamiana, assembly GCA_034376525.1. NCBI lineage: Eukaryota > Viridiplantae > Streptophyta > Magnoliopsida > Solanales > Solanaceae > Nicotiana > Nicotiana benthamiana. Next base: position 37,748,441 of record CM067337.1, on the reverse strand, counting down.
AAGAAAATAAAGCATTTAATATAACTTATATATTAGAGAGAGAAAGAGAGACGTAAAGAGAGAGACTTTATAATTTCTTCAATCATCTTTTCTTCATTATTATCCGATCCTTCAAATCTTTCTTCATACGCTTAATATGTATGCATATACGTACAAAATTTGTATATGAGAAAGGAATCTATCTCTATTTCTGTTCAAGTACTGAAAGCCTAAAAATTCAATTTTCAGGGTCATCTGATCCAATTTTGTACATATTCTTTGTGAATTCATTGTAAAAAAAATATATTTGATTCATGAATTTGATGCACAAGTAGATAAAGATTTGTTAAGTACATAATACAACAAAGAAAGTTTTTTGAAAAATTTGTTGTTGTGTTTTACTAGAAGTTTAAAGTTTTGATTTTTATTTTTAATTTGTGGGGTTTGGTAGTTGTGTTCTTTATTGCAAAGTAAAGGGAAGTTTAGAAGAAGACAGATTGGGATTAAATAGCTATTTTGTGCTATTCTGTTGTAATTTGAAGAAGCGGTGAGTTTTCAGTTGTGGGGTTTGGATTTTTCCTGTGTTGGAAGGAAAAGACGAAGACAGCTGTGAGATGAAAGTTTAAGACTTTTCCCATGTAACGTTTTTTTCCCCTAGGGCTTATCAAGAAGTGGTGATATATAGGAACAATCTTAAGGGTTATGATCACAGGAGTAGAAAATAGAAGATTCAAGAATCAGAGGGTTGTTTTTTATTTTAGTGTTGTTGTGTTTGTTTTGCCCTTGTGGTCTGGGGCATGGGAATGAGGAATGATGACCAAAAACCACCTCTTGAAGGTGGAGTAGTGCCTAGGTCAGGGAGGGGCAAGCATGGTGTTTTTCCTAGTTCATTTCGAGCACTCTCCAAGATTGTATCCTCTGGTGCCTCAACTGTTGCTTCCACAGTTAAGTCAGCAGCTTCAGCTGCTTCGGCTATCGTGGAGAGGGATAATGAGTCCAGCCATGATCAGGTGCTATTCCCGTGTTCCTATGCCCTTTTGTAGTTTGTAGGTGTAAAAAGATTGAAACTTATACACTTGTTAACTAGGGGCTGCTACTTGTATATTTATAGTTGAATGTCATGAATTCTGGAAGCAGTTGGTTAATGCAGTTCTGGTTAATGCTTTGAATGTTATACTAATTTTACCTTAGACAAGTAACGGCTGCAAATGACAAAAATTCAGTTTACTTTATATGTGTTACGGTGTATTCTTCCCCTCTTTTGTGGTTAGTATCCTTTGCACAAAATTTAGCTCCCAAGTAGAACTTATGTCGGTTAAGCTTCTTAGGTTGCATATCATGTGAACTTTTTCTTGTTGCCACAGCGAGAGTGAATATAAGTAAGAGAAATGTATCATAATTATATGGTTCAGCAGGGGAAGTGAGATACTTCGACATTGACTGATCTGCTATCATTCCTATTTAGTTTATCATGCTCTCTTTCTCTCTCTAATGGCAAATACACTTTTGATATGCCGTATATTGTGTATATATGCATATCTAATGGTCTCTTTTCCTTGTAAAAGAAAGAAAGGATATGCATATCTTAACTGGTAATGTGTAGCATTAGGTTCTTTGGGAGAGGCCTGTTTGATCGGGCATGCTTATTGAATTAGTAATAAAATTTTCTGGATGCATTTGTGATCAGGGGATATTCATAATTGCCAAATGACCTTTCTTCGATATAGTATCATGGGAGTTGGGGCCCATGGATGAGTTTGTCGGGTTCTTCTTATCTTGTTTTGGAAAGCATGCTAAAGATACCAGAAATTTTGTTCTTGTAGTGTTTTTTGGATTTCATGCAATCTGACGGCATATAACCTTTTTTCATTTAATGTGGTGTTTTGGATCTTTCGTACAGTTCGTTAAAGTTACTGATTTTTTACTTTATTTCTGGACTGCTAACTTCCGTTTTGTCGTGTTGGTCTAAGATTCCGCGTGGGTTTTGTCTGGTTATTGTTTCTACATTAATGATCCTTATGCATAATTAAACCTTTTTATTTTGCCATTGTCGTGTATCCAGATTTCTCGAATCATACGATATGTGGCATACTAGTGTTGCACTTAAGAATTTAAATGCATGTTAATGTTGCTTGAACTCTAATACTACGAATGGGAGTGTTAATCATATTTTTTTAACCCAAAAAATGGGAGTGTTAATCATATGTAGAGAATGGAGGTCTGAAGATAGATGGCACAAGAGTCATGTTACCATGTCCTTGTAATTTGGGTGGGCTTGAGTGTTCGGTCAAATAAAGGTTGTGAAAGTTTGGCCAAACTTAGAGAAGTTTTGGGTGGAAGAGTGCGGGAAAGAGACATCTCATTAATGAAAGAAAGTGTGAGCTCGAGATCTATGGCCTTAATTGTAGGAGATCTTCATGTTTAAACTTCAAACGTGCTTTTATGAAAAGATTTAACCAATAAATACAAAAATTTAACCAATTTCCCTCACCCCATGCGAAAAAAGAAAAAGCTTATGTCATCTGGGGCAATCAGAAGTTTGAAGTAATGTAGGTTTAATGCTTTATTCTTTGACAAGTAATGGAAGTTTATAGTCCAAAAGGAAAGGTGAATCGCCTGCGACTATGTAATTTAATGCATTACAAGCTAGGGACTTGTGTTTTGGTGCCTGTAGCTGGTGAATTTCCGTCCAAACAAAGGGTTTCCATTCCCTCCACTTAACTTCAAATTACAAAGATGCTTTTGTCGGTAGAACAATAAGGACAACCTGGTGCACGAAGCGTCCCGCATTCATGCAAGATCCGCGAAAGGGCCGCCCTCCCAGAGGGTGTGATATAGGAACCTACCTAGAAGCAAGCGTTAGTGGCTGATTCCACGGCTCGAACCCTTGTCCTGTAAATCACGCAGAAACAATTTATTGTTGCTTCAAGGCTACCCTTCCATGTGTAGAACAAAAAGAAAAAGAAAAAGAGGTATTCGTGGACAATAATATAATTGTATAGCAGTTCTTTGGCACATATGCCGAACTTCAGAAGGGAGTTGCAAGGTTGGACATTAAAAATTAGATGCTGCTGTTGGAAAAGCTTTAGGGTTTGATTCATGATGGGACGGTAGAGCCAGGCAGGGGCGGATTTACAGTCTACCAAAGTCACGTGAACCTGTGGTCTTCGACAAAAATTGTGTATATCATATGTATAATTCATATAATTTGTCTAAGTACTAACTTTGTGAACGCATGATTAGATTTGTTGTTTTGGTTCACTGGTTAAGTAGTTGAAATTTTCCCCTGGGGACCAGGGATAGATCCTTGTTGAACTCATCTTTTTTTTTTAATTATTTTTTTATAAAATCAAACTAGTGGTGAATCCATCCTCTAAGAATCCTGGACTCGGCCAGGATGCTAAGGAAGGAAGATTTAATTATAAGTCTGGGCCTTCTTGGGGCAATTCTAGTTGGCGATAAGCTCGAAGAATATCAAAGGGATTTATACAACTATTGGTTGCTTTATTTTAAGGCTGAAAAGACTGATGATTGTCTTCTGATGGGATGATTCTCAAGTATTGAGTGTAGATCAGGTTGATACCTTGATAAGTTGAGGAATTAACATTAATTTCTGATTCTTTTTTTGTGCAGTTGTAATTTTGAATCCGGTTTCAAAGATATGGCTAAGGGGCCATAAGATTTCCAGAGAAATTGTCCTAATACTGAAAGCGCAAATATTTACTTTGGTTGTTTGATTTGGTCAAACTGCATGCATATAACCCCCCCACCACACACACACACACACATTTATATGTATGTATTAAGTAGGTTGTTGGACATCTAATTTTTAGATAGCATTTTATGATATTAATTCAAATATTTTTGTTGCTTGTGCTTAGAGATATTCATTGCATTGTATGTGAATAAGGTTGGAACTTTGATGCTCTCACGAAGGGAAATGTAGCGTATCTCATATTCCTCTTCTACCACACACAGGTTCTCTGGGCTGGGTTTGACAAGTTGGAATGTGAGAGAGGCACAACTCGGCAAATTTTGCTCCTGGGGTGTCGTTATGGCTTCCAAGTTTGGGATGTTGAAGATGGTGATAACGTGTGCAACTTAGTTTCCAGGCATGATGGTCCTGTTTCTTTTGTGCAAGTGTTACCGAAACTAATAGCATCGAAGATTCCTGACGACAAATTTTCTGTTAGTCGCCCAATGTTGATACTTTGTGCCGATGGATCTTTTTCTGGTGGTAGTAACACTGGGGAGGGCATAGGAACTCCTCATAATGGAACCTTCCAATATTATCATAACCAAGCAAGTGCCACTTTTCTGCCTACTGTTGTTTGGTTTTATTCCTTGAGATCTCACTCTTACGTGCATCAATTGAAGTTCAGATCAGTTGTTCACTTGGTAAGGTGCAGCTCCCGAGTGATTGCTATCTTACAAGCAGCTCAGGTATGTGACATGATGTCACAAAGTCTTACTCAGGTTTATCTGGCTAGACATAAGGATTACATTGCTTTTATGCAGATACACTGTTTTGATGCTGCAACTCTAGAGAGGGAATATACTATTGTCACCAATCGTGTTGTCGCGGCGTTTCCTGCTCCTGGAAATATAGGCGTGGGACCTCTCGCAGTTGGTCCCAGGTGGATAGCCTATAGTGGAAGCCCAGTTTCAATCTCGAATTCTGGTCGAGTCAATCCACAGCACCTTACTCCTTCTGCTAGTTTCCCAAATCCAGCTCCAAATGGGAGCCTTGTTGCTCATTATGCAAAGGAATCAAGCAAGCAACTTGCTGCTGGTATTGTGACTCTAGGCGACATTGGGTACAAGAAGCTGTCGAGGTACTATTCTGAACTGCGACCAGATGGTAATAGTTCTCAGTCTGGGAATGCTCGTGTAAAGGTACCCGGAGCTGCTAATGGTCATTTTCCAGATGCGGACAGCGTTGGAATGGTATAAGCTACTCTTATCAACTGTCTTTCAAAAATGTTGGTTTAAATTTTTATGAAGTCATTTTTAGGCTTTTGGGAGCTTTGCCATCATTTCCTTTCATCATCATATTAACTCTCATGCCGTGTCTACTGTTGTGTGGACATTTATGTGTGTCCACACATTTTGGGCTTTGTGTTTTATTATTTCTAATGGTGGTATGTGATTACCGTTCAGTGCTCTATATATAGTGGTGGTTTTGACCAACATTGAACTCTGATCTAACTTGTTTCATTTTGTGCGTCCGCAGGTCATAGTCAGGGACATCGTCAGCAAAGCTCTTGTTGCACAGTTTAGGGCACATAAGAGTCCCATTTCAGCTTTGTGCTTTGATCCTAGCACTACTCTTCTGGTGACAGCTTCAGTTCAAGGTCATAATATCAATGTATTTCGTATAGTGCCTGGACTATCTGGGTCTTCTTATGTCCATCTTTATACGCTGCAGCGTGGACTGACTAATGCGGTAAGTATTCCTAAGTTGCTTTTTCTTCCTTGTTGAATTTGTTTGCTTCTTGAGGTTTGAAGTCAATTATTATTTCCTTTTGAAAATCTCAGGTCATACAAGACATAAGTTTTAGTAGTGATAGCCGGTGGATTATGATAAGCTCTTCTAGAGGAACTAGCCATCTTTTTGCGATATCTCCTTCAGGAGGATCAGTTGATTTTCATACTGCTGATGCATGTTTTAGTGCTTGCACTAATGGCTCTGGGGTGATGACAAAACCTTCAGCTGCGAGGACCATGAATTCTCAAGTGCTTAATCAACAAAGTATTTGTGGATCTGGCCCACCCGTGGCACTTTCTACTGTTGGCCGAATAAGGAGTGGAGCTAATGGTTGGAAAAATACTCTAAGTGGTGCTGCCGCTGCTGCAACTGGAAACGTTAGCTCTCTACCTGGGTCCATTGCTTCAGTGTTTCAGTACTACAAAAACTATAACCAATATACAGATGCAGCCTTTCTAAAATCAAATTATCACTTGCTGGTTTTTTCTTCTCCTGGCTGTGTGATACAATATGCTTTACGTATGTGTTCTGGCCTAGATTCTGTTACGACCATTCCTGCAGTGGCTACAACATTTGAGTCAGGCGTTGAGGTTGATACAAGATTAGTCATAGATGCAATCCAGAAGTGGAATATTTTCCAGAAACACAATCGCAAAGAGCGAGGTGGTAATATTGATATATATGGTGAAGTTGGAGATTCTGATAGCAGTAAAGTATTTCCTGAAAGCATAAAGGTGGAAAATGGTCTCTATTCCAAGACTAGGAACACAATCACAGAAGAAAAGAGAAGTTCTGATGAAAGACATCATATGTATATATCTGAAGTGGAGCTTGAAATGCATAAACCCCAGATTCCATTATGGGCAAAACCGGAGGTACTTCACTATTTTTATGGTACCTCAGTCCGTGTCAGTAAGTCTCATGCTGCCATTGTGTAATGGCTGATATCTCCTCTGTGCTTTTGTAATTGTCTTGCAGATCTATTTTCAATCATTTGTTACAGATGGGATTAATGTAGGCGATGTCTGTGCTTTTGGAGGAGAGTCTGAGATAGAAGCAATTCCAACTCTCTTAGTCGAGGCGAGATCAAAAGATCTAATTCCAGTTTTTGATTACATTCAAACTTCCAAGACACAGCAAGGGAGGTAATTAGTGTTTCTTTCTGTTTGTGAATGTGTCATCCCTGTTATGGAAAGTTGCCCAACTATTTGGGTATGCTTGATGGTTTGTTAATCGTGTTGAAACATGCATAAGCTGAAATGTGCCTTGGGGCAGGCAATGACTGTTTTGTAGGTCATGTGTTAAGTCATCAGTTGTTGCACTGCTACATTTGTAATGTTTTGCTCATACTTTTCTTGTGGAATATGGTTATTTTTCTGAAGTTAGGTGTTTGTTATTAGGGCATGTGTTAACGGTGACCATAGCCAGCAGTCACTTCCTAGGCTGGAGGTCTCTGGAAACTGCAATCTTATGGCTAATGGTGGTTATGGATCGCGTCATTCTGTGAATGGTCCCAGGAGCGAAGTTCACTGTGGCCAAGAAGTAACTGGTTTGGATGGTATCTCAATGACAGGTCAAACAGCTAATGGCTTTGTAAATAGTAGTGAGAGCCCTAAAACGGACAGTCGGCTTGCTTTTGTAAATAGTATGGAGAGCTCTGTGAAGGAGATACAGTCTAAGTTTGTAAATAATAACCTAGATGGCGCAGAAATGGAGAATCATTTCGAAGATGAAGTTGACGACGTTGATTGAAGGTAACTGACGTTGCTTTCTTGATTGTTTTCATCAGCTTTATGCATGCACTTTCAAATAAATGCAGGACACATGATAATAAGATTTTCCTCAGATCATTGAAGTCATAGCACGCTCTCCATAACTTCAGTAAGCTAAAATAAGTGTCTTATTTTGAACATGTTGAGATGAATAAATGCTAAAATAAGTATCTATGAGTTATCTCTGCTTCACTCTCATTTTTATGAGTGAAAGACAACAACAACAACAACCAAGTATAATCCCACTTAGTGGGGTCTGGGGAGGGTAGTATGTACGCAGACCGTACCCCTACCCTGGGGTAGAGAGGCTGTTTCCAAATAGATCCCCGACATCCTTCCCTCCAAGAACTTCCCACCTTGCTCTTGGGGAGACTCGTACTCACAACCTCTCGGTTGGAAGTGGGGGTTGCTTACCATCAGAGCAACCCCTCTTGTCTATTTTTATGAATGAAAGTTTTCATAAAATTAAAATTTCACTCTTTTTTTGAATCTTGCAGTTGATTAATATATTGGCTTCATTATCTTGTCAGGTTTTCGTTATTCGTTGATTAAGTGGGAGGTCTCTGTAAGTGTTAATATTGGTGGGGGAAAATGTAGAGAAGGAAAAGGTATAGGTTGTTCCTTGACCCAACGAGCAAAGTCATGTGGATGGATGCTTTGACTTTGTAAATATTAGACTCTGAAATTTGTCCAATAAATAGTTGTAATATGTAAAAATAATAGCGCAGATCTTATAACCTGTTGCTTTGTTTGATTACTTTCGTTAATTTATATCTTCAGTTATTTGGAGACAACGTGAATTACCTCGCTTACGCGGTCGCTGCTCCTCCAGCTTGTTAACTGCGAGCTGTGTGATTTTGAGTAAATTTTGTTTACAACTATTTTTGCTGTTAATGAGTTTAGGGCGAAGTACGTGATTGAAATGGCTTTTTAATAAGAACTTAGGAGTTCTTAAATTGTTAAAATATCATGGTATAGTCAGTTTTTACACTGGTCAATGAAAAATAGTCAGTGTTTACCAAGTCAATGAGAAATAGCTACTATTTTGCTGCAACAGCGACCAGTCCAGTATAATATACGGGAGTTCTGGTGCATTTGTGTACGAACTCCATCATATTATGCTGGACCAGTATACTTTGTTAACTCCTGCAGTGTTCCAAACTCCAGTATATTGTATAGGACAATTATACTTGTTGGAACTCTCGTAAAATTCGCGGGCATATTTTTTCGGATTTTAAACAGTGTTTTTGCTCAGATTTAAAGTGGATAAATTTCAATGACTTTTGAAACTTGGCTATTTTTCAACGACAAGTGGTAAATCTAGCTATTTTTAAATTTCTCGCTCTTAAATTAGCAACCCTTTTTTTGTTCCATCAATAAAATATAGGAACGTCAAATACTATAATTATCAAGTCTTTCATGCCTAAAAAACAAGATTTACTAATTTGATCATAACTACGTGTCAATTATCATAGTTACTTATTTAGTGCTGCTTATATTAAGTCTAGAACATTGAAAATTTAGAAGTATAAAATCAGTAAGCTGTTATTTTTCATCTTCGCTTCCATTTTTAGTAGGAACCTTATTCCTCTAAATCATTGATTTCACAAAAAGATAATATAATATTGAACGAAAATGACAGGTGATCAACTAACGTTTCAATAACAAAAACGGTTAGATAACTCCTTTTGCTTGTTTTTAAGCATTAATAAAAAAAAAGTTATTTTCTTCTAGAATATTTAAAGTTAGTTAAAAGTTTTGATAAAAATTAAAACTTTCATGGGAAACTGATTTGGAAAGCAATGAACTAAAAATGCAGCTCAAATTGATTCACCTTTAGTATGAGTTCGTGCAGCCCGAGACACTAAGCTCCCGCTATGCGCAGTTTTGGAGAAAGACCAGATTGCAAGAGTTTATTGTACGCAACATTATCCTAGATTTCTGGAAGAGGCTATTTTCACGACTCGAACGTCAATATTTATTGAACCCTTGAACGAATACATGGTCCATACAACTTGCCAAATATTTTGACCCTTAATAAACACACATTAAACTCGCCCAAGTCAAAATTGCATGCATAGATGATGATGTTAATTTCCTGGTCAGACAAAAGACATTGCATTCATTGAGCATAATTGGATTAATTAAGCAAATAATATAAACTCTAGGAAACCAAACTCAATTCACGTGGAAGAGTATTAAAGCTAATCTCCAAACTGCTCAGAAACTGTAAAAATACGAATTAGAATAGTTATCTCTGGATAACTTTACCACAAAGGCACAAATTATGCTACTAACTTGTGTAAGCCAGTGTAATATTTACAGCAAACAACAACAACCCCGTAAAATTCCGTAAGTGGGGTCTGGGGAGGGTAATGTGTATCCTGAAAAGGAGTAGAGAGACTGTTTCCGAAAGATCCTCGTCTCAAGAAGACAAGCCAGTGCAATATTTACAATAATAAAAATAGTCTAATGTTTCCAAAATATGTTTAGCTCCAACAAACCAACAGCTAGAGGCTCAACCCCACCAGAATTTGGATTTTAGAGTCACCCTGGTATGATGACTAAGAAAAAAAAACAAAAGGAGAAAGACAGTGGGTCATTTTCCAATTTAGAAACTATGTTCAATCAACAGCCTGAACTCCCACATTGTATAAATCAAGCTTCTATTCTTTAACAACTTCATGTTGGAGGCAAAGTGAAGCAACACCAACCTCTGCTACTACAATATTTCTTTATTAGTGTTGTGTCTCTTTCCTTCAAACTACTAGTACTACAATTCTTGAATTTTCTTCCATGTGAAAAGTTAATACAAACTTGGTAAAACCTGCATATGTAACCTCCATACTAAGCAAGGTTAGGTGATTGAAAACAACTCCTTTCCCTCTCCAAGTACTTCCTTTTACAGCATCTCTCTACAGAGTTCTTCTGCATTCTACTCAACTTCTTCTCTGAGTTATTGCCTAATGAATGACTAGACTAAAAGTACCAACATTTTTGTTACAGTCAGAGTTCAAGCACTGTGGTTTTTTTTCTGCCTATTTTTGGCTTTTTGTTATTGAATGTTAAATGCAATGCAGCTCCACATATCACCAAGTCTAAGGCATGTCACTGTTCTGCCTGCTAAAGGTTTCAAGAATTTCATTAAAGTAAAAGTTGGCTCCAAAAGGTTATCGTATCGCATGGTCTTCTACTTCCTCCTGTTCCTTACATTCCTGCTCCGGTTTGTCTTCGTGTTAACAGCTATAGACACTATCGATGGAGAACGAAAATGTTCGACTCTAGGTGAATCTCTCTCTCTTTCTATAATGCTATATAGAAGATGTGAAAAATATGTTTAGGTACATTAATTAAGCGGCATTAGGAAAAGGATAATGAGAGGAATTTAGTTTCATGCATAATCTTACATGGTATTAGCAAATATTAAATTGCTACAGATATATAGCTCTAGAAGCAGTATGCTACCAAGCATTAATGCATTGTAAATACATCGTGAAATATATGTGTTACTATGGAAAGAAAAATAGCAAGCACATATTATGTTTTAGAGAGAACGAGTGAAGCTACATTCTCATAAGGGTTCGTCGAAAAATTACATTGTTTATATAGTTAAAGTATTAGGTTTTAGAGTTATATAACATATATTGAACATCCTTGTCGGGGAGTTATTTTCACTTCTTTCAAGTTTGAATACCCTTGGATAAATTCCTGGCTTCGCTACTGTTAGAGAGTCAAAGATGATCAGAACACTGTTGCTCAAATTAGCTGTAGCTTGTAAAAGAAAACTAAATCTGTCTATACTGAACTTACTTGGCATTGAAATATTTGTGATCATCCAAATATTCTTACTCATTTATGAATACAGAAAGCTCAAGTTGATGTTATTAGATATGCATTGAACTTAAACTTGCCTTAGTGAAGGAACTGCAGAATCTGTTAAATTAAGAAAGAGGATACTTGGAGATCTTTCTCAGGGAAGCTAATAGATAAAATTTGCATCTATTTCTGATGATTAAAAGCTTGACACATATATCACCTTTCACTTTCCCCCGTTGTTTACTTTCATGGACGATAAGGCTGAAAATCATTCTGCTATATGCATTCTAAAAGTATCATTTACTACAGGTTGCTTGGGGAAAAAAATTGGACCAAGGATTTTGGGGAAACGGCTTGAATCAACTGTACGCTTCTGAGTCGTGTATCTTTCCCCTGTGCATAACACTGCGATATTCTCCTATTGAATAATGAAGATATCCCCCCTTACTAATGCTTCTATTAATTAGTTTTGGGATTACATTGTCTTGTCTCTCATTTACCTTGCATTTGTTAGGTTCCTGAGGTGATATACCAAGTATTGGAGGAACCTTCAGAGCAAACTGAAATGCGAACAAGGCCTGAATCTCCTCAAACATTAGATGAGTTTATTGCAGAAATGAAGGTTGGAAGACCAGACGCGAAAACCTTTGCTGTCAAGCTCAAATCTATGGTATTATGTTCTTATCGTCCATTCCACTAACATATGTAGGAATAGATATAGTGAAGCAAAAGCCCATAAGATATCGATAGTTCATACACTCCAGGCAAAAAGGAAATCCTATAATCAGTCTAAATGTAAACAGTTTCTCATTGTCTAATTGGTTCCAAGTCAAAGACTGATTAGTGCATATTGCTTTTGTAGGTCACACTGCTAGAACAAACGACGAGAACTGCCAAAATCCAAGAATACCTGTATCGACATGTGGCATCTAGTAGCATCCCAAAACAGCTGCACTGCCTTGCTCTCAAGCTCGCGCACGAGCATTCTACCAATTCCAATGCCCGTCTCCAATTACCATCGCCTGAACTTGTCCCCGCCCTTGTAGATAACTCATACTTCCATTTCGTTCTTGCCTCTGACAATGTTCTTGCTGCTTCAGTTGTTGCTTCATCACTCGTGCAGAATTTCTTGCGCCCTGAAAAAATAGCCCTTCACATAATCACAGATAGAAAAACCTATGCACCTATGCAAGCTTGGTTTTCGTTGCATCCTTTAACACCTGCTGTTATTGAGGTTAAAGGGTTGCATCATTTCGATTGGTTCACAAAGGGGAAGGTCCCGGTTCTGGAAGCTATGGAGAAAGACCAAAAAGCTAGATCACAGTTCAGGGGAGGGTCATCAGCAATTGTGGCAAACAAAACTGAGAAGCCTAAGATCATCGCAGCAAAGTTACAAGCCCTCAGTCCCAAGTATAATTCACTGATGAACCACATAAGGATACATTTGCCAGAAGTAAGACCCTGAAATTTAAGGCATATATATTTCACTTGAGTTACATGTAACATCCATGATTGACGATCCATCCCCATTTTCCTGGATAATGATTATCTACTGAGAATATAAATTTCTTTTCAGTTGTATCCCGGTCTAGATAAGGTAGTATTCCTGGATGATGACATCGTCGTTCAAACGGATCTTTCACCTCTATGGGACATTGACATGAATGGCAAGGTGAACGGAGCAGTGGAAACATGCAGGGGAGGGGACAAGTATGTCATGTCAAAGCGCTTCAAGAGCTATTTAAACTTTTCTCATCCTCTAATAGCAAGAAGCTTTAATCCCAGCGAATGCGCGTGGGCCTATGGCATGAATATTTTTGATCTAGAAGCATGGAGGAAAACAAATATAAGTCAGACATACCACTACTGGCTCGAACAGGTAATCTACAAGTGACATCAAAATAGGTTTTTGTTTCCAAAGTAATTATCGAAAGTCATAATTGAACATTCTATCATTAAGTTTTGCTTTTCCTATGCAGAACTTGAAATCGGACCTAAGTTTATGGCAGCTAGGGACATTACCTCCTGGTCTAATTGCATTTCATGGCCACGTCCACGCCATTGATCCCTTTTGGCACATGCTAGGACTGGGGTACCAAGATAACACAACTGTAGCAGAAGCTCAGAGTGCTGGTGTGATCCACTTCAATGGTCGAGCAAAACCTTGGCTAGATATAGCATTCCCACAACTTCGACCCTTGTGGACAAAGTACGTTAACTTTTCTGATATATTTATCAAAAGCTGTCATATTAGAGCAACTTGAAATGACCTCGGATAAGAGCATGTCGATAAATGAGAGAACAAAGTTTGAGGAGAGTTCACAGGAACTAAAGGCCTCCAATACCTGATGCAAGATGGCAATAGCGCGCGAGCTCTGATCACTTGAATTTCTGGTTCTCCAATGTATTTTATTTTGCAGTTTAGATTCTATACAATATGATGGATTCTTTCAACCAAAAATGCTTATACAGATGGTAAAAAAGATACTATTTTCGTTCGCCATGTTAAGTATATCTCCAGGTCTATTATGCAGTATTAGCAAATAATTAACATAAGATGGATAAGTTGGGAAATGAAAATACTACAACCAAACATTCTTATAAAGGAGACTACAACAACATACCCAATGTGAATATTTGTACACCAATCTTACCCCTACCTTACCTTAAAGAGGTTGTTTCTCATAGATCTTAGGAGACAACAACATCAATTACTACGTCTTAACACCAAGCTAGTTTGAAGGCTGTATGATTATCATCTGCTCTAGTTGGACTTGTTTCATTTCAATATAATACTGAATAATTTTTCTTTTGAAGAAATTTACTTCTCTCAGTTAAGAGACTCTCTACAATTTTTATGGGTATACAGATCTCTAAAAAAATTAAAATACTATTGCCAATTTGAAGCCGGAGAGTATTTTCTTTTTGGCTTTCCCCCGGTATCCGGTATCCGCATTGGAGCCCGACTATATCTGGATTCGCGTCCTGTAGTGCCTCATTCGTGGGGAAGCGCTTCCTACCAAGGATTTTTTCATACCCAGGGCTCGAACTCGACACCTCTGGTTAAGGGAGGAGCAGTCTCATCTACTGCACCATCCTTTAGTGGTGAAGCAGGGGAGTCAAATTTGACCTGAGCATACAAATTTGTCCGAATTATATACATCAAATTTATATCTCTACTATATGAGTGATTAGCAAGGAACGTATATTCTATAAGTAATTAAAGATATGAAACATACAGATCAACCCAAATTCTCTTCAAGTCACAAATTAGAAATTGCCAAATATTAATATAGTCACATCGTCGTCTATGATGATTTTACAAGTTCAACTAAAGTATTCATTGCTTACATCTACGTATACATGTACAAGAAAAATTAGAACATTTAATAAGATCACTCTCGTTCTAAATTCACTACAGGGCGCAGGCGCCTGTCGTTCAAAACATCAACGAACAGCTTGTAGAGACAACCTCCGATGATCTTGTTTCTGCCAGTGCAAGGAAGATTTGGTAGCAGTGGACAAAGTGGCCTTAGAATCGAACTTCTTGCCACAACTAGGGCACATGATGATAGTACTAACTGAGCCCGCACCAGTACTACTTTTGGTCTTGGTAGAATAATAATATTTGCACCATCTGCTGCACCTAGGGCACTTCTTCTTCTCAACTCTTGAACTAACTTCGCGTCGAACGCGAACATGACCATGACCATGACCATGACCATGACCATGATCGAGGGAATAGAAGTCGTGACGAACAACTGGTATTTCATTCATGGATATTTCACTAGACATGCCACTAATTTTATGAGTTGTTTGATGAGATATTGAATAATAACCCAACTTATTTTCATCTTCTTGTTGTGTACTGACCCTTGAACTAGCGTAATAATTCATCAAGTTGAGTTCTTGGACTTTAGTGCCGCCTTGTATTTTGTTATCATCAGATTCCTTGAACTGAAAATTAAAGGAAAAAAGATCCAGCAATTTCTTCTTCAATGATTGATGAAATAGGTGGTTGGCCATTGAGGAAGTGAATAGAAGCACATGCAAATTGCATTTAGGGTGGTAATATACTTTAGTAGTAAGTAGTACTTATATAAGAGAAGTGTTTAATATTTCTCCTTTCCTAGTAATATTAGGATTAGGATTTAATAACTTTAGTAAGTAGAAGAGACTCTAGTTTTTTATTTCCTTTTAACATTCGGATTAGGAATTTATCAAGGGTTGTTCCTTACACCCCAAGCAAATAAGGTTCTTGTCTTTGGCTCCAAGAATTCGAGGCACATAAATTTATATAAAACTAGTGTCAAAAGTACATGCTTGTATTGATGAGTACAATATTTTTAGATTATACAAATATTACTAACAATATTTTTGAGTTATTAAATATAAACTAAATATAGTAAGTTCTTGAAAATAATATATGTCAATTTTATCTAGCTAAATAAAAGAAAAAAACTATGTCTAGTGAAGTCATCAAGTGCCTTATTATAATGTTGTTATATGGGTTATGTATTTGCCGTAGAAAACCTATATATATATATAGAGAAGCGCAATGTGCTACTCTTTCCGGCCCAAAATAAGTAATTCTTTGACTTTTTTTTGTGGTCCAAAATAAGTGATTTTTTCATATTTCAAGAATGAATTAATTATTTTTTTTTCCTACATTGTCCTTGGAGTAAATAATGTTTGAGTATGTGTTAGGATTATTTATGAGTGTAGACATGTCATTTTTGACCTACGCATTATAATCACTTTTAATAGTCCTAATATTTTTAGGATATTTATTTGAGCTTATTCCTATAGGATTTCACTTTTTATTAATTTTAGTTCTATTTTTAAAGGCATAAAAATTGAAAAAAGATACAAAATAGTTTCATTATATATTTTCCTATATTTAACTTAAGGCCATTAGTATTTTATAGCAATATCTTTTGTTTCACTATGATTCTACTTTTGTTTCGAATATAATATTTTATATAAAATAATACATACATACATACATATATATATATACATATACACACACATATATACATATACACACACATATATACATATATACACACACACATATATATATATACACACACACACACACACACACATATATATATATATATATATATATATATATATATATATATATATATAATTGATAGTTTACTTTTATTGGTTAGAATTATTTTTAAATCATTTTTCTAAATAAAAATATTTAAGTTTCCTTAATTGTTGAATTTAAAGAGGTTAAGGCCCCAAATTGTGGCCTAATTTCGGACATTTAAGGCCTAAATCTGGCAGCCCAAACAACCCACCGACCCGCCCCAATTCCCCTTTAAAATCCTAGCCCTCCATCCCAATTAATCTGACGACCCACCTTAATTCCCACAGCCCCAAATATAAACATTATATATCCCAAAAAAAAGAAGAAGAGAAAAACCATAATCCTAAACCTAACTCTCTAAGACCAGCCGCCACCCCTCCATCGCCACCACTCGAACTCGCCGGAATCGGACGAGTTCACTCAGCCTGGTCCCCCCGCGGTCCCCCCTTCTCTCTTCTCCATATGCCACTTATTAATGATAACAAACTCAGGATATTCGCTAATGATTTCGCCCAAATCGAATCCGCCCTCTCCCTCACGCGCTTTTGATTTCTTCTACGGATCTCGGATAAATGGGAGCGGTTGGATGTGAGTGAAATCACATCCACGCCTTCCATTTTTCTGATTTTTGTCTTATGAAAACTTTAGGAGGATTTTCAGATTTTTGGGGGAACTTTTTCGGGTTTTTCTTAGAGAACAAGAAGAAGCTTCTAGGGCTTCATATATATTGGAACATTTGGACAGATTGAAGGGGTTTTTTTTTTTGGTTTTTTTGGAGACTGAATTTTCAGGAGATTTTCGGACAAAAAAATTTGGAGAAAGTTCTAGGGTTCTTCTCAGCTCTTGAGGTTTTTGTTGGGTTTTGCTTTTTTTTTTTCCAGAAAAACAAGAAAAAATAAAAAAATTGTTCGAATTTAAGTTTTGTTCGAGCCTGGTTTTCATTTAAAAATCAGAAAATTTTCAGAAATATTTTAGTTCCTTCTTCTGGTTTTTGCTATTTTGACAGGGAGATCGATTGAGCGAAGTCGAGTTTGCCGTTTGAGTTCTTAGTTGCTGGTTTGGTTCCTGCTGCCGCTGCATCGCTTGTTCATTTCAAAACTCATTCGGAAAGTCAGTTTGTAATCGCGTACAAACAAATTCAATCAAAAGCTCACAACATTCAGGTTCATTCATTACTCTTTTTGCTTCTACTTGGTGTCCGATCGAAATAGGATAAGAGTATAGAACAAGACGATTGAATTCGCATGTCGTTAGAGTCAAATTTTTGCTGGTTTTGAATGTTGATTGATTGCGGATGAGTTCTTTTTAATATGAATATGTTCTGTTCTGTTTTTGTGTTGGAAGTATATTTTAGCTTCGAATCTGTTTGCCTCCTACTACTGAAGGATTGATTACATGGCTTTAAAAATTGAAATAGCTGATCTATTTCTTTGCGTAGTTCCCTGAAACAAGCAGCTTGTTTGTGAGATTTTCAAATTTGTGAGCTCGTCGAAAGTTCTGTAGCCTTCGTCTCAATTCTGCCGGTCTCTGTTTGAGCTCGTGCTTTGTGTCGCGTCAGATAATTGTGTGCTGAATGTTATAGTGACAAGCATCATGTCTAGTTTCCATTTTTAATAGATGAATAAGGTCTTAATGAATTTTCTGCACTCTCTTGGGCTTCTAATAGGTTGAAATCATCCATTTATTTGAAGATTTACAAGCTACCTCTTAGATTATCCATATGAACAAGTGTTTTAGAGCATGATCTTGCCCATATTTTGGTAGTTTGAAAAGTCACTGATTCTAAATTAGGATTAATGGTTCTGTTTCCTCTATGGTCATGACTTAATGCTAGGCTAACTTGTGTGTTTGGTTTGCTCTTAAACTCGTGGGTCGACACTTAGCTTCATTCACAAGCAACATAATTTGATTTTCTTGTTCGCAAAGGTCGTGTTTAGTAGGTTCTAATGTTGTAACGTGAATCCTTCATCACTATGCTTCAAGTTCTATTTAAATGCCATCAGAACTTACCATTGGTGTCATGGGGTTTTGCTTAATTGAGTCATGGCTATTTTCCTTTAGGTTACATTTTCTGGCATGCTCGCTTCACTTTCGACACTAAAATTATCACTCGCTGCAAACTTTCTTCAAATATAATTGAAAGTAAAACAGTTTTCTTGGAATTCTCAAAGTTATTTGGTGTAGTAGTTTATGAGTGAGTCAACTGGTGTTCCCTGTTTTGAATAACACTGTCCATGCCTTCCAGTGAGTTGCACAACACATGGTTCAGTGTTCTGTTAAACTTTCTGCAGTTCTATGATTTGAAATGATTCTGAAGTTTCTCACATGTATTGAACTAGGACCTCTTTTTGTTTATATGACCAACCTAGAGAGTTTCAGTGGAGGATTTTCTTCTTTAAGTTAGTCTCAGTTGGTATGGAAAATAAAGAGGAATTAACTCTTAGTAGGATTTATATCTGAAAATACTTTGAAGGTTCATTTTCATGTCCTCAGAATAGTTTAAATATTTAGCAGAAGTCCTGCCATCATTTGCATTACATTTTATCCCTGTCCACTCCTAGAATTGTCTAAGTTAGCTTAAATGGTTTTTTTTTTTGAAAGTTCATGTAGTAATAGCATCCAGGAAAAATGGTACACTAACTCCCAAACTAATTGTATGTGCTTTAACCATGTCATCTTCTTTCTGTATGTACTTGAGTGTCATATTGGGATAGATTTTTATCATTACTCCCTCACTCTAAATGCTTGCTTCCTTAGACGTTTACTGGTATGTACCTGTTTTGTTGAGTGGATGAATATTTGGGGTTTGGCCAAATGCACGAAAGAAGAAACCAAAAGGGGACTGAGCATAAAATTAATTTCCGTTTCGTTTAGTTTTATTTTATTATTTTTGTTACCTCTTCCGCTAGGAGCATGTTAGGCCGACAACACTTGAGTAGGCAATCTTAGGAGTTCTCATTTGCTTTTGGTTTCGAGGCGAGAGGTCCTACCTTAGTTAAATTTATCCGGGGAATGCCCCGAATGACTTGTGTATATTTTTTTCCCGGGGAATGCCCCGAAGTACTTGTATTTGGAGGCCTAAAGTGAAACTCAAAGTATTTTTATTTTATTTTTCTTTTATTAGGTGGGAGCGACCTCGGACCTCTTGTGTGTTTGTCTTTCTTTTCTGTGTTTGTTTTTCTCAATTCGAATAGAGGCCAACTAGATCTAGTACGCAACCGTGACCTTCACGGGACTTGGGGAGGGCTTAACACATTCTCCCCGAGTCAAATGAACCCCCTTCCTAAATCTCTGGTGCGGACTTAGTTTTGAGTCCAAAGTGTTTCTATAAGGAAGAAATTATTTTTTTTAAAACCGGTGGCCTGGCACACCGAAATCAAATGCCAGGTGCCGATTCCGAGTTAATCCTTTTAAACACATCTTTTTGTCACTTTTAAAATTGAAAACCTTTTTCATTCTTTACTAAATCGATTTAAATTTTAAGAGGGTTTAGTGGAGTTTGTTTAAAAAAAGGGGGTGTGACATCTCTGGCGACTTTGCTGGAGAATTTTGCGGGTTCGAGCTAATACTTGATTTTGTTGGCTTTTAAAATATTTGGTTGAGGTTTTTATGCCTTTTCATTAGCTTTACATAATATTTATTATGTTTTTATATTTTATTATTATTTGCTAATTGCTTATGTATTTATAATTTTTGCTTTATGTGTTTACTGTTTTATAACTGTCATCATTTGCATAACCCCAAGTCTTCTTTCTGCAACAAGTCTTTCGGAGTACGTTTGAGCATACACAACCTTTTTGTGAGTCACCCGTGTCCTTAGGGGGGTGGCATGGGAGCGTGGAGTGGACAGACAGCTAGAGCAGCCGCTATCGACCACGTGCCACCCCGAATTGCCTTGTCTAGTGAACTTTAACCATAGGTCAGTATTTAGGTCATACTTATGTGCATCATATCATTGAAACCTAGTATGGTTCGGTCTTAGGCATCGTATCCCGTTGTAAGGAGCCTGTCCAAATTTTGTCAAAATGGGCTCGTGGCCCAAAATGACATTTAATCATCCTATGTGCTAAATATTTCATTATTGAGGGTAAAAAAGTCATTTGGCGGATTGATGTTTGAGAAAGAAGGGTAAAAATGAAGAAAGTAGGGCTCACTCGTATTTTTCTTTCATAGTATTTCAAAAATAAAAAAATATTGAAAATAGAAAATTGAATTTCTTTTTACATTTTTCCATTATTTTTCAAAAATTCAAAAAATAAAAAGAGAATTCTAAAAAGATTTTACATTTTTCACCATTTTTCAATTTTTCAAAATGATAAAAGCTACAATATTTTTCAAACTAGTTTCATCTTCCCGAACTACGCGAACCTGATCCTCGTCTTCCCGGGCGAGATACGTAGGAAACCCACATAGGGTCTGGTCCTCCTAGTATCTTAGGTTCTTGGCTTTGTGGGGTGTTAGCCAAATTTTTGCATGTCTAATCACTGGTGGCCACATCGATCATTCTTGCAAGATAGGGTTATTTTTGCAAAAGTGGTTCAATAACCCATGACCAAGGATCTTGAAGCTCGTCCTTTTAAGTTTGCATATTTAGCCACCTCTGGCCATATCGGCCATTTTTACGAAATGAGTCGTTTCTGCAAATCAATTTTGGGCAATGATTTTTTTTTTTAAAAAGGTTAAAATCCATTAGTGAGCTATTCCCATATCTTTAAGGTCACCTTTTTGAGTTTGCATATTTAGCCACTTTTGGGCCCTCATGCCGCCAACAACAACAACAACTACCCAGTATAATCCCACCAGGTGGGGTCTGGGGTTTTGGGCCCTCATGCCATTTTGCAAAAATAGCCCAATCGTCTCCTAGGAAATATTGCGGTGTCACATAGTGTTTTGAGTCATTAACCGTATTTTCTCCCATTCAGGTATGGATCCACTAACCAATGCTAAAGTATCAATAGTGGTCAAAGTCCCTAGAAGGCTAGTAAAATGGTGGAACATGTTCATATTACTAGAGCAGCATGATCTGATGGGTAAATTAGGGACTCTTATTTCTTTAATGGACTTCACTCCCGTCCCGACTTTGTAGAAGCAATGTTGACATTTGGGACCCACAGGAGATGATATTCAAGTTTAGGGACCTTGAGATGACACCCACCTTAGCTGAGATAGCCTGGTTAACCCGCTTGTCATACCTAGACAAAGACTTGATTTATACAAGGGCTCACTCAAGCACCAAGTTCCTTATGATCATAGGGATGGATTTGGAAGATCACATGGGATTCCTAGATCAAAATTGGGTACTTTTGGACTTTTTATTCGAGAGATTTTCACGTCCTACTGGGTATGAGACCTTCGTAGATGAATTTTCCATATCATATGATTCTTGGAAGAAGAAGCGTCCTATGGTCTTCGCTATTGCATTGTTGGGTTTCCTGGTATTTCCTCTAGAGGGTAGGCATATTAGCACGCGTCTGGGGTCAATAACTTTTGCAATCTTCCATGATAGACACAGTAGTAAGGTCACTTTGGTTCCGACTATTTTGGCAGAGATCTATCGGGCTTCAACCAAGATTCGAGAAGGTGAGAGGTTCTTTGAAGGAAGCAACTTGTTGCTACAACTGTGGATGATGGAACGTTTACATCCCGCCTCCATGTTTGAGAAAGATGTGATTGACCGTTGTCTGAGAGATCGAGTGAAGTGCATCGAGCATAGAATAACGTTCAATAAGTTCCGCCTTACCACTCGGAGTTCAAAATTGGGTTGATTATTTGGGGTCTTTGACCGAAGAGAAGATTTTGTGGTCATACCTATGGATTGATTTGGACGTGATCTTAGCAGGATATCGCGTGCAAGACTTTTTGGTGCTGATAGGACTTTGGTATACTAGACATTATACCCCTACTAAAGTGATGCGCCAGTTAGGGAGGCAAGAAGAAGTCCCTTACATTCCTGATTCTCGTAAATTCATTAGGGAATTTGACGCTATGCCGCATAGGGAGGTCAACATCCAGACTTATTGGAGTTATGCAATGAAGATGGGTAGGGATGCTTTAGCAACTGACCCACATTCACCCGAGCATACCCATGAGTACTTCATATGGCTACAGTCTACTCGGTGGGGGGGTTAGCAGGACATTGCCCCGGCGTGTTAGAGAAGTATTTGATGAGGATGCCACCTCACGGATATTTCTTAGACAGTTGATGGATGGATTTACCCAGGCAGAGGAGGCCCATGCAGTAGAAAGGGTTGGGGTTTGAACTACACTTCAGTCACTGAGATCACAGTTGGCAGGGTTGGTAGAGAACATGGGGCAACACCGTGAGTACCTTACTAGAGTCAGCCTTCTAGATGCAGGCGCACATTCCAGGGTTGTCATTCCCAGCTTCGAGGTGTCCTTGCAAGGTATGATACAGAGCTTAGATTTGACAGGATTGACGGGGCCATTCGGATCCTCATCAGACCCGTCCCAGCCGGGGCCGTCGCATTCAGGAGCAGCTCGAGGAGTCATTCTATTTAGATGTTTTGAGATTGTCTTATATTGTCTTTTACTTTCGTATCTTGTCTAGGAGTACTAAGTCCTTTAGGTAGTATCAGAGTCTGTCATAGTGTAGTCGAGTCTGTCGTGTCTTTCATTATCGTACTTCCTTTTTGTATTTTAATATCGAAAAATGTTTAAATGAAAATCCTGAAAAGAGTTTATTTTATTGTATCTTTGTCACTTTTCAAGATATTTTATTTTATCTTTGTCACTTTTTCAGAACTACGCTTTGTCTGATTCATCAGGGACATGATACGTAGGCGGCCTACATCGGGTTCGATCAAATTATTTTTGCATAAAATAAAATAAAATAAAATAAAAGAGAAGAAAAAGGAGTGATAAGAGGTGTTGGAGAAGAAAGAGAAGGAAAGATTGAAATGGGCATGTTGGGATGATGCCATATGACCCTGCGACCCTCAAAGCCATTTTAGAACCGTTAATTGTTACTAGGTGCATTGCACGTAATGTGATATTATCATATGATAAATGCCCTAACGCTAACATGGTAGTTTTGTGTTGTTGCTCCTTGTTACATCTGTTTGATAACAGGAAGGTGGTTAGTTTGTTGGCATCCTGGCAAGTTATCCCTACAATACTCGATCAAAACGTCAAACAGTCATGGCTAGCAAGGAAACGGACACTGGAGTTGTAGACCCACCAAGGGATATTGTTGAGTCGGAATCAGAATTGCAAGAGGAGGTCCGGAGGTTGAAGCGTCAGATGGCATAAATGTACCAAGCCATAATTAAGGGACACCTTCCACACTTCTTCCCTTCCAACTACACAGAAAATCCTGCTTCCGTTCCACCACTCTCTCAATCTCAGATGACCAATACCATTGATTTTTCCCCACAACACACTCCTGGCTTTACCCCTTACCACAATTACCCCGACACTTCCTCCCAAACCTTCCATGCTCCACCAGCCAAGAGAGCTACGTACCCTGCTCTGACATCTGCTCTTATATTGGTAGCCCCTCCACAAGCTACCCTCCACCGATCCTCTAGTGAGCCCGCATTCCCCGCTCCAGATACCCACTACTATGCACCATAGCCCATTTTCAAAGTCCCAGATTCTTACCCTTACACTCCCCAATTTGAGCCTCATGTTGAAACTGACAAACCACCCAAGAACGCAGAGCAAGAAGAGATGTTTAGCAAGGTACAGAGTCTGGAGCAATCATTGAGAAATATGAAAGGGTTGGGTAACCAGGTGAGTGTAGCCTATAGCGATTTATGTTTATTCCCCGATGTCTAACTTCCTGCCGGTTTTAAGATGCCCAAGTTTGACTTATATGACAGACATGGGGATCTTGTAGCTTATCTGCGGGGTTATTGCAGCAAAATGAGAGGTGCCGACGGAAAAGACGAATTGCTCATGGCGTACTTCAGCCAAAGTATGAGTGGGGCAGCTTTAGAATGGTACACCCGCCAGGACACTAGTAGATGGTATACTTGGGATGATATGGTTCAGGCCTTTGCTCGACAGTTTCAGTACAATATAGATATTGTTCCAGATCGCATATCTCTTGCCAACTTGGAAAAGAAACCCGGTGAAAGCTTTAGAGAATATGAGTTTCGATGGAGAGAGCAAGCTCCACAAGTCAATCCTCCTATGGATGAAGAGGAGATGGTCAAATACTTTCTTCGAGCCTTGGAGCCCACTTACTATGGCCACTTGATCTCAGCCATTGGTAAGTATTTCAATGATGTGTTAAAGATGGGAGATATGGTGGAAGAAAGGCTCAAGTCGAGTAAGATCATGAGTTATTCCGATATAAAAGCAACTACCCAGGCAATCCAGAGTGGTACCAGAAGTTTTCTTGGAAAGAAGAAGAAGGAAGATGTCGCTATGGTTGTCTCCGGATCATGGCGTGGCCCGAGGGGTTCACCTCAGCAATACACCCATCCTCAACCCCGACCCCAAACCTACACTCAAGCTCCATATAATCCACCTCAACATTACTTCAGCCCACAGAAACCTCAATACTCATCCAGGCCATCCCAATACCTTGTCCACCATGCACAGTCACATGCTCACCCCGCTCCTTACCCATAATGGCGTGCTCAAGCGCCGCATAATATCTACCCAGCTCCACAAAAAACCTATCCACCTCCACAACCCTACCAAAACCCCACTAGTCCAAACTTTCGATCAAGGCTATAGTATAGGAGAGAAAGGCAGCAGCGAAAACAAACTTTTACCCCGCTTGGAGAGTCCTATGCTAGTTTATTTCAAAGGTTAAGGCAGTTGGACGCCTTGAGGCCAATTGAGTCAAAGATACCAAATCCCGCTCCAAAGAATCTCGATCATTCCCTAAAATACGCCTATTGTTCTGATGCTCCAGGACATGACATAGAGAAGTGTTGGCATTTGAAATGGGCGATCCAGGAACTCATTGACGCAAACCGAATTGTAGTCCAAAGTCCAGATGCGGCAAACATCATCAAACCCTTTTCCAGCCCATGAGGAGACGCATATGATTGAAATAGTTCACAAGGATGGGGAGTCCAAGAAGTCTTCTAAGTCCATCATGATGATCCGGGCTAGTGAAAACAATTTGGTTACAGCTCAAGACTCTACCAAAGCAGCTCCCTCAACAGTTGAAGAGGTGACACAAAAGCCGAGCTCGAAGCCACCAGTGTTGGTCGTGAAAGGGCTGTCGAAAGATATGGGCAAGTCCAAAAAGTTCAAAAGTGGTGGTACCAGGGATTCCAAGTAAGCTTGTTATAGTTGTGAAAGGGGCCCCTATCACGCGTATCATCATTAAACCAGTGACCCAGCTGCCAGTGGTTGATGCCAAGGCTGTTCCAAGGATTTACAAACGAATGGTAGTAACACACAAAGGAAAAGAAATAGAAGAAGAAGTTAATGAAACTGGGGGATTGACTCGATCTAGGAGATGTTTAACCCCATAAGAACTAAGGAAAGCCAAGCCGTCCAAAGATATCCAAATACCAGTAAAGAAATCAGTCATAGAGGAAGAGGCTAAAGAATTCCTGCAAAAGATGAAAGTGCAGGAATATTCCATTGTAGAGCAGCTAAGGAAGACACCAGCTCAGATCTCTCTGTTGTCTTTGCTGATACATTTAGAGGAACATTGTAGGGTCTTGATGAAGATTTTAAATGAGGCACACGTTCCTGATAAGATCACAGTGAACCACTTGGAAAAGATAGCTGGCAAGATCTTCGAAGCAAATAGGTTCACTTTCTTAGAGATGAACTGCCTGTGGAGGGTACAGAACACAATCGAGATCTTTATCTCACGATGAAGTGCGACGATTATGTTGTTTCAAGGGTTTTGGTTGATAATGGCTCCAGTGCAAACATTTGTCCCCTATCTACTTTGCAGAAACTGAAGATTCGCACCGAAAGAATCCATTTGAACACTGTGTGTGTTGGAGGCTTCGATGGGGGAGGTAAAGATTCTGTTGGAGACATAATGCTCGAATTGTCGATAGGGCCAGCTGATTTTACCATGGAGTTTCAAGTTGTGGATGTGGTTGTCTCCTATAATCTGTTGTTGGGTAGACCCTGGATACATGCTGCCAAGGAAGTCCCTTCTTCTCTGCAATGGTAAAGTTTGAATGGGACATGCATGAAGTAGTTGTGCATGGTGATGAGGAATTGTCAGCTGGTAATGACACGATTGTTCCATTTATCGAAGCCGAAGATGATAAGGGACCTTGGGTCTATCAAACTTTTGAAACAATGTATATTGAGAATATCCCTGAAGGAGAATACATTCCGGGTCCTAAGTATCCTCCGTATCTGTCATGGATACGAATGAAATGTTGAAGAATGGTTTTGTGTCGGGCAAGGGTCTAGGCTCATCTCTACAAGGTATTGCGCATCCAGTGCGCCCCACTGGGAATCCTGGTACATTTGGTTTAGGATTCACGCCCACAGAAATGGGCGTGAAAAGGGTCAAAAATCTAAAACAGGAGGCATGGTCGCTCCCCAAGCCCATCCCACACATCTCTATGTCTTTTGTTAAACCAGGGGATGAAAAACCTCCAACCTCCTCAATTCCAAAACCTGTGGTAGATGTTGATGAAGAGCTGATCAAGAGGTTCCAAAGTCTGTTCAAGAGGTCAACATGGTAGAAGTTGGTGAAGGCTCTAGTAAAGCAGATGTGCAGCTCGTTGGCCCACATGTGAAGCTTAGCAATTGGGAAGATACTCCTCTCCCCACCAGGAAGGAGTTTTGGTAGTTTTCTTTGTTTTATATTCTTTTATCTGGGTTATTCCAGGGTTGTAATCCAGATTTTTAGTGTTTTCTTGTTTCGATGTTCAAAACCTTCTATCCTTTTGTTTTCAATGAAATGAAATTTCTCGTTTTCCGTTATTCTTAATAGTGTTTATTTTGTTCTTTTTCTTCTTTTGTACAGTTCTTCTTATGCTGGTTGCAATGACATGACATGCATGAATAATTTTCAGCCGGGTCTTAAAAGCCAATCTAATTCTGAAATAACAATCCAAGAAGTAGAATGTGATGATGAAATAGAATATGATGAAGAAGCATTATTTGAGGAAATCAGTAAAGAGCTAAAACAATTTGAGGAAAAACCAAAGCCTAACTTGAGTGAAACTGAAGCAATCAATCTAGGGGACCAGGATGATGTTAGGGAAACCAAGATAAGTGTGCATTTAGAACCGCTAGTTAAGGAGGAAATAATGAGAACGTTGATTGAGTACAAAGATGTTTTTGCGTGGTCATATGATGATATGCCGGGCCTGAGCACTGATTTGGTAGTTCATAAATTGCCAACTAACCCAGCATTCCCTCTTGTCAAGCAAAAGTTGCAAAAGTTCAAGACCGATATGAGTGTGAAGATCAAGGAAGAAATCACAAAGCAGCTTATTGCAAAGGTTATCCGAGTCACTCGATATCCTACTTGGTTAGAAAATGTTGTGCCAGTACCGAAGAAGGAAGGTAAGACCAGGGTATGTGTTGATTACCGTGATCTTAACAAAGCAAGCTCGTAGGATGATTTTCCATAGCCGAACATTCACATTCTGATCGATAATTTGCCAAGCATGAGATTGGGCCTTTTGTTGATTGCTACGTAGGATATCACCAGATCTTGATGGATGAGGAATATGTAGAAAATACGGCGTTCATCATGCCTTGGGAGACATATTGCTACCGGGTAATGCCATTCGGTTTGAAAAATGTTGGGGCAACCTACATGAGGACAATGATCACCATATTTCATGACATGATATACAAAGAGATTGAGGTTTATGTTGATGATATGATCATAAAGTCAAAGGAGCAGTCTTACCATGTTAAGGACTTGAAGAAGTTTTTCGTAAACTCCGCAGGTACAACCTCAAGCTCAATCCAGCGAAATGTGCATTTGGTGTCCCCTCTGGGAAACTGCTGGGATTCGTGGTTTGTAGACGCGGTATTGAGTTGGATCCATCAAAGATCAAATCCATTCAAGAGTTGTCACCGCCAAAGAATAAAACAGAGGTGATGAGTTTGCTTGGAAGGTTAAATTACATCAGCAGGTTCACAGCTCAGCTCACGACAACTTGTGAGCCCATCTTTAAGTTGCTGAAGAAGAATGCTGCGGTCAAGTGGACTGGCGAGTGTCAATAAGCATTTGATAAGATCAGGAGGTACCTGTCAAACCCACCGGTGTTGGTCCCACCAGAGCCTGAAGGACCTTTAATTCTCTATTTGACAGTCTTGGATAATTCTTTCGGTTGTGTGTTGGGTCAACATGACATCACAGGGAAGAAGGAGCAAACAATCTATTATTTCAGTAAGAAGTTCACTCCATATGAGGTTAAGTACACTCTGCTCGAGAGGACATGTTGCGCCTTGACTTGGATGGCACAAAAGTTGAAGCATTATCTGTCGTCCTACACTACTTACCTCATTTCTCGCATGGATCACTTGAAGTATATCTTTCAGAATCCTATGCACATGGGAAGACTGGCAAAGTGGCAAATTTTACTTAATGAGTTTGACATCATCTATGTGACTCGGACTGCGATGAAAGCCCAAGCCTTGGACGACCACCTAGTCAAGAATTCGAGGGATGATGAATATGAGCCATTGCAGACTTATTTTCCTGATGAAGAGGTCATATGAGTTGATGAGGTTGAGCACGATGAAAAGCCAGGTTGGAAACTCTTCTTTGATGGAGCTGCTAACATGAAAGGGGTCGGAATAGGGGCTGTACTTATCTCCGAGACAGGGCAATACTACCCTGTAATAGCCCAGCTTCGATTTTATTGACCCAACATCATGGCTGAGTACGAAGCATGCATTCTGGGTTTGAGCTTAGCTATAGACATGGGAGTCCAGGAAATACTTGTTCTGGGAGATTCAGATTTGTTGGTTCACCAAATTCAAGGAGAATGGGAGACTCGAGATTTGAAGCTCATACCGTACCGACAGTGTTTGCACGATCTCTGTCAACGATTCAGGTTGGTTGAATTTAGACATATTCCCAGGAGTCATAATGAGATTGCTGATGCCCTAGCTACCCTGGCGTCAATGTTACATAATCCGGATAAGGCTTATGTTGACCCCGTGCATATCCAAGTTCATGATCAATATGCTTATTGTAATGTGGTGGAAGAGGAAATCGATGGTGAACCTTGGTTTCATGATATCAAGGAATACATCAGGTCGGGGATATATCCAGTACATGCCACAGGTGACCAAAAGAGAACCATTCGGCGTATGGCTAGTGGATTTTTCTGGAGTGGAGGAACCTTGTACAAGAGCACTCCGGATTTAGGACTGCTGAGGTGCATAGATGCTAAAGAAGCTTCAACTATCATGGCCGAAGTGCACTCTGGAGTTTGCAGGCTGCATATGAACGGGTATGTCTTGGCAAAGAAGATACTTCGAGTAGGTTATTATTGGCGCACCATGGAACGGGATTGTGTCAGCTTTGTTCGCAAGTGTCATCAATGCCAGGTGCACGGATATTTGATTCATTCTCCCCCGTCTGAGTTGCATACAATGTCTACACCTTGGCCCTTTATTTCTTGGGGCATGGATGTTATTGGGCCAATTGAGCTGGCAGCGTCGAACGGGCATAGATTTATCCTGGTGGCCATTGATTACTTTACCAAGTGGGTCGAAGCTGTAACTTTCAAGTCCGTAACCTAGAAGGCAGTGGTGGATTTTGTGCATTCAAACATCATTTGTCGGTTTGGAATTCCCAAGGTGATCGTCACAGACAATGCTGCTAATCTCAATAGTCATTTGATGAAAGAGGTATGCCAACAGTTCAAGATCATGCATCGGAACTCCACCGCGTATCGCCCCAAGGAAAAAGGAGCTGTTGAGGCTTCCAATAAGAATATAAAGAAGATACTTCGTAAGATGGTTCAAGGTTCTAGGCAGTGGCATGAAAATATGCCCTTTGCATTACTAGGTTAGCGCACTACTGTTCGTACTTCAATAGGTGCAACTCCTTATCTGCTAGTAAACGAATTTGAGTCAGTTATACATGCGGAAGTTGAGATTCCTTCCCTTCGGATCGTTGCAGAAGCTGAAATTGATGACGACGAGTGGGTCAAAACCCGGCTCGAGCAGTTGAGTTTGATTGATGAGAAACAAATGGCTACGATATGCCATGGACAATTGTATCAGAAGAGAATGGAAAGACCATATAACAAAAAGGTGCGTCCTCGAAAATTCGAAGTGGCCAGATGGTATTGAAACGTATCCTTCCTCATCAAGCTGAAGCTAAAGGAAAGTTTGCCCCGAACTGGCAAAGGCCATTCGTTGTGACAAGAGTGTTGCTAATGGTGCTTTATATTTAACAGACATAGAAGGCAAATGTGTAGATATGACCATCAATTCTGATGCAGTTAAGAGGTACTGTGTATGATTTTCTTGCTTACCTTCAGTTGCATTTTGTACTTGGCATATTCAAAGTTGAAATGACGAAGGCATTTTTTTCAGCTACCCAAACACTTTCATCCTTTGCTACCCTTCTTGAGCCTTATTTATCTTCTTTCATTCCCCTCTTTTGGAATCAACAGCAGAGGTAAAAACTAAAGATGATGATGAAAGGTGAAAATAAGAAAAATGAAAAAGAAAAAGAGAAGAAAAAAAGAAAAAAAAAATAAAAGAAGAAAAAAAAAGAAAGAAAAGAAAATAGAGAGATAAAAGAAAAAAAAGAGCAACAAGAACGAACAACTTTGAGGATGCCAGGTCAAGCGAGATAGAGGTATGATTTACATCATGGGTAACACTTTGTTCATGGGTGCAAGAGAAAAATTTAAAATGAGAGAATCTTATTGGTGAAAACCCTCGCGGGCACCGTAAGGCGATGGTGAGCTGAGAGAAAATTTAAAATGAGAGAGTCTTATTGGTGAAAACCCTTTTAGGGCACTACACGTCGAATGACGCTCATAACTTTATAGAGAAGTTGGATTAGTGAAAGCTCGATTTTGAAGTATAAAGATATGGCATGAACTGAAAAAAATGATTGGTCGGACAGATTAGGCTGATCAGTCCGAAATGCATGTCATGATCATTGGAGCCGGCTACTTCCCTCAGATAAGTCCTCTCTTTCTCATTCTTCTTCGCATAATCATTTGTGTTCAAAATTTTCATTTATTCCTTTTGTTAAAAATCATTTCATTTTACTCCTTGAGTCTGTTTTTATGAGTTTCTTCCTAGTTAGCCCTTGTTAAACAAGCAGGAAAGGATTTCAAATCCTACTACCAGCTTCTAAATTGGCCAAAGTGGATTCTGTCTAGCTACATCCAAATTGACATGATTCAGAGCAATATGGTGATAACTGAGGTTCAGGAAATCAGGTGAATCTTGAATTTTGAGGAAATACAAGGATTCAGCAACTTCCTAAATAAAAATATAATGCAACAAGTGAATGTGAGGGACTCAGGTCATGCGGAGATTTCGTGGTCTAGTGTCAGTCAAAAGATCAAACAACTCCTTGCTAGTCCGAAGCAGCTAATCAAAATGAAGCATGGCAGTGGCGGAAGCAGATGCTCAGCAATGATGCCGCAAACTAACCACCACATTTTCAAACTAACAAGATTTTATTTGTCTGAAGCAGGGGCAAGAAAATTTATAAGTCCACAGGGACCTCCCATGGAAAAGCATGGTTCAGGGAGGAAGAAATTCTGTTCAAAATCCTCCAAGATGAGATCGTGTCTCAGGTAAGATCGTTTTTAGTTCTCAGGACCCTCCTGGATAATGGGATTTAGTTTTGAAAATTCTCAGGACCCTCCTGGATAATGGAATTTAATTTTTTAACAATTCTCAGGACCCTCATGGATAATGGGATTTAGTTTTTAAAATTTTCAGGACTCTCCTGGATTATGGGATTTAGGTTTTTAAAAATTCTTAGGACCCTCCTAGATAATGGGATTTAGTTTTTAAAATTTTCAGGACTCTCCTGGATAATGGGATTAAGGTTTTTAAAATTCTCAGGACCCCCCTGGATAATGAGATTTAGCTTTTAAATTCTTAGAGTTCTGTAGGTTATATGATCCGATTAACACTCACAAATATGACCAAACCCCAAACTGGGGCAAAAATGCTTCTTTTGTTTTGTCTGTTTTTTTGCAGTATCAGGCGCCCACCTGGATAACGAGGGAATACATATCAAGTCTTTGCAATCAGGCGCCCGCCTGGATAATGAGGGAATACATTTCAAGTTTTAGCAATCAGGCGCCCACCTAGATAACGAGGGAATACATTTCAAGTTTTCGCAATCAGGCGCCCACCTAGATAACGAGGGAATACATTTCAAGTTTTCGCAATCAGGCGCCCACATGGATAATGAGGGAATACATTTCAAGTCTTTGCAATCAGGCGCCCACATAGATAACGAGGGAATACATTTCAAGTTATCGCAATCAGGCGCCCACCTGGATAACGAGTGAATACATTTCAAGTTTTTGCAATCAGGCGTCCACCTGGATAAAGTGGGAATACATTTCAAGTTTTTGCAATCAGACGCCCACCTGGATAACGAGGGAATACATTTCAAGTTTTTGCAATCAGGCGCCCACCTGGATAACGAGGGAATACATTTCAAGTTTTTGCAGTCAGGCGCCCACCTAGATAACGAGGGAATATATTTTAAGTTTTAGTAATCAGGCACCCACATGGATAATGAGGGAATACATTTTAAGTATTTGCAATCAGGCGCTCACCTGGATAACGAGGGAATTAATTTCTAAACTACTTCAACTCAAAAATTCAAGAAGCGTCATGAGCCCGCCAAGAGAGAAGGGCCCATTATCATGTTGCATAATGAAGATCAAGTAGAGATTCATGAAAATTTCAGGACAAGAAGTAGATAGGATCTTGTATTATTCTTTTATTTTTGATGTAACGGCAGGAACCGCGGACTGAAACCTAGATAGCACTTGACTCGACTCTCCACCTCGGTACTCCATCGCGCTTCTCACTTCGAACTACACGTGGCTTGATTCGTTTATAGCCAAGGATATGTAGGCAGCTCCGAGACCAGGGCTCAGCCACATTCTCTTTTCTTTGGATTTTTTGTTTCTTTAAATAAGGGTCGGGTCAAAAATCATGTCTTGTTGTTCTTTGTCTGAAAACACCTTGTGTTTCCCGCCAAAGAGGGGCAGCTGTAGACATATAATTTTTGACCTACACATCATAATTACTTTTAATAGTCCTAGTATTTTTAGGATATTTATTTGGGCTTATTCTTATAGAATTTCACTTTTTATTAATTTTACTTCTATTTTTAAAGGCTTAAAAGTTGGAAAAAATACAAAATAGTTTCATTATATATTTTTCTATTTTTAATTTAAGGCCATTAGTATTTTATAGCAATACCTTTTGTTTCACTATGATTCTACTTTTATTTTTAATATAATAATATATATAAAATAATATATATATAGCTTCATAAGTATGATATGGATTACTTTTATTGGTTAGAATTATTTTTTAAATCATTTTTATAAATGAAAATATTTAAGTTTCCTTAATTGTTGAATTTAAAGGGGTTAAGACCCCAAATTGTGGCCCAATTTCGGACATTTAAGGCCCAAATATAGCAGCCCAAACGACCCACCGACCCGCCCTAATTACCCCTTTAAATCCTAGCCATCTATCCCAATTAACGATGGCCCACCTTAATTCCCACACCCCCAAATATAAACATAATATTTCCCAAATCAAAAAAGAGAAACCCCTAATCCTAAACCTAAATCTCTAAGACCAGCTGCCACCACTCGAACTCACCGGAATCGGAGGAGTTCGCTCAACCTGGCCCCCCATGGTCCCCCCTTCACTCTTCTCCCTATGCCACATAGAAATATAATCCGCCCTCTCCCTCACGCGCTTTTGATTTCTTGAACGGATCTCGGATAAATGGGAGTGGTTGGATGTGAGTGAAATCACATTCACGCCTTCCATTTTTCCGATTTTTGTCTTATGAAAACTTTAGGAGGATTTTCGGATTTTTGGGGGAACTTTTTTCGGGTTTTTCTTGGAGAACAAGAAGAAACTTCTAGGGATATATTGGAGCATTTGGACAGATTGAATGGGGTTTTTTTTTTGGTTTTTTTGTTGACTGAATTTTCAGGAGATTTTCGGACAAAAAAAATTGGAGAAAGTTCTAGGGTTCTTCTCAGCTCTTGAGGTTTTTGTTGGGTTTTGCTTTTTTTTTTTTCCAGAAAAACAAGAAAAAATAGTTCGAATTTAAGTTTTTTTCGAGTCTGGTTTTCATTTAAAAATCAGAAAATTTCCACTAATATTTTAGTTCCTTCTTCTGGTTTTTGCTATTTTGACATGGGGATCGATTGAGCGAAGTCGAGTTTGCCATTCGAGTTCTTAGTTGCTGGTTTGGTTCCTGCTGCTGCTGCATCGCTTGTTCATTTCAAAAGTCATTCGAAAAGTCAGTTTGTAATCGCATACAAACAAATTCAATCAAAAACTCTCAACATTCAGGTTCATTTCATTACTTTTTTTGCTTTTGCTTGGTGTCCGATCGAAATGGGATAAGAGTATAGAACAAGACAATTGAATTCGCATGTCGTTAGAGTCATATATTTGCTGGTTTTGTATGTTGATTGATTGCGGATGAGTTCTTTTTAATATGAATATGTTCTGTTCTGTTTTTGTGTTGGAAGTATATTTTAGCTTCGAATCTGTTTGCCTCCTACTACTGAAGGATTGATGGCTTTAAAAATTGAAATAGCTGATCTATTTCTTTGCATAGTTCCCTGAAACGAGCAACTTCTTTGTGAGATTTTGAAATCTGTGATCTCGTCGAAAGTTCTGTAGCCTTCGTCTCAATTCTGTTGGTTTCTGTTTGAGCTCGTGCTTTGTGTCGAGTCAGATAATTGTGTGCTGAATGTTATAGGTGACAAACATCATGTCTAGTTTCCATTTTTATTACATGAATAAGGTCTTAATGAATTTTCTGCACTCTCTTGGACTTCAAATAGGTTGAAATCATCCATTTATTTGAAGATTTACAAGCTGCCTCTTAGATTATTCAAATGAACAAGTGTTTTAGAGCATGATCTTGTCCATATTTTGGTAGTTTGAAAAGTCAGTGATTCTAAATTAGGATTAATGGTTTTGTTTCCTCTATGGTCATGACTTAATGCTAGGCTAACTTGTGTGTTTGGTTCGCTCTTAAACTCGTGGGTCGACACTTAGCTTCATTGACAGGCAACATAATTTGATTTTCATGTTCGCAAAGGTCGTGTTTAGTAGGTTCTAATGTTGTAACGTGAATCCTTCATCACTATGCTTCAAGTTCTGTTTAAATGCCATCAGAACTTACCATTGGTGTCATGGGGTTTTGCTTAATTGAGTCATGGCTATTTTCACTTAGGTTACATTTTCTGGCATGCTGGCTTCACTTTCAACACTAAAATTATCACTTAATTGACCTTATGTCTTGAGAAGTTTAGGTTAAGTTGTGAAATTTTCCTCGCTGCAAACTTTCTTCAAATATAATTGAAAGTAAAACAGTTTTCTTGGAATTCTCAAAGTTATTTGGTGTAGTAGTTTATGAGTGAGTCAACTAGTGTTCCCTATTTTGAATAACACTGTCCATGCCTTCCAGTGAGTTGCACAACGCATGGTTCAGTGTTCTGTTAAACTTTCTTCAGTTCTATGATTTGAAATGATTATGAAGTTTCTCACATGTATTGAACTAGGACCTCTTGTTGTTTATATGACCAACCTAGAGAGTTTCAGTGGAGGATTTTCTTCTTTAAGTTAGTCTCACTTGGCATGGAATATAAAGAGGAATTAACTCTTAGTAGGATTTATATTTGAAAATACTTTGAAGGTTCATTTTCATGTCCTCAGAATAGTTTAAATATTTAGCAAAAGTCATGCCATCATTTGCATTACATTTTATTCCTGCCCACTCCTAGAATTGTCTGATTTAGCTTAAATGGTTTTTTTTTAAAAGTTCATTTAGTAATAGCATCCAGGTAAAATGGTACACTAACTCCCAAACTGATCGTATGTGCTTTAACCCACGTCGTTTTCTTTCTGTATGTACTTGAGTGTCATATTGGGTTAGATTTTTATCATTACTCCGTCACTCTGAATGCTTGCTGCCTTAGACGTATACTTGTATGTGCCTGTTTTTTTGAGTGGATGAATATTTGGTGTTTAGCCTAATGCACGAAAGAAGAAACAAATAGGGGACTGAGCATGAAATTAATTTCCGTTTCTTTTAGTTTTATTTTATTACTTTTGTTACCTCTTCCGCTAGGAGCATGTTAGAACACTTGGATAGGCAATCTTTGGAGTTTTCATTTGCTTTTGGTTTCGAGGCGAGAGGTCCTCCCTTAGTTAAATTTATCCGGGGAGTGCCCCGAAGGACTTGTGTATATTTTATTCCGGGAAATGCCCCGAAGTACTTATATTTGGATGCCTAAAGTGAAACTCATAGTATTTTTAGTTTTATTTTCCTTTTATTAGGTGGGAGCGACCTCAGACCTCTTGTGTGTTTGTCTTTCTTTTGTGTGTTTGTTTTTCTCAATTCGAATATTTTAGTATCCAGCTAGATCGAGTACGCAACTCGACCTTCACGAGACTTGGGGAGTGCCTAACACCTTCTCCCCGAGTCAAATGAACCCCCTTACCCAAATCTCTGGTGCGGGTTTAGTTTTGAGTCCAAAGTGTTTCTAAAAGGAAAAAGTCATTTTTTAAAACCGGTGGCCTGGCATACCGAAATCAAATGCCAGGTGGCGACTCTGAGTTAATCCTTTTAAACACATCTTTTTGTCACTTTCAAAATTGAAAACCCTTTTCAAGCTTTACTAAATCTTTTTTAATTTTAAGAGGGTTTATTGGAGTTTGTTTAAGAAAAGGGGGGTGTGACAATGTGAAGAGATATTAAATGTTAATATGTTAATTTTATTGCAAATTAATGTTAAATGGTAAATTTTTTAATTTGTGTGAAAATAATTTTAAAAAATCACTTATTTTAGATTGGAGGGAGTAATATGTATTCAAATCGCTTATAATAATATTTTAGTCCTTTTATGACTTTTACACTTCTCAAAGAAAATAATTTGGAAAGGCAAGCTTGAATATAGCAATTAGCAAGTCTTGAAATTTTTTAACTGAATTTGAGGATAATTTAAACTCGTCCATTCATGATGGATGATTATGAAGAAGCCCTTAATTCCCAAAGTAGAGTTAAAAAGCTTGATTAAATTTCATTTTCTCCTTATAACCTTGATTAAACAGAAAGGTGGAAAGTAACAGTAAAATGAGAGCAAGAGAATATATTCGCGTCCTTGTGAGTTGTGATTTCTTGGTTTACCTATTAATTACCGAAGTTATGTGATTGTCTTTTTAAAAAAATATAAGGACTAATTAGCATAATATACTTAATATAAAGAGATTAATTTTGTAGAAGGTTGTAACAATAAATTTTTCAGCTACACTAAAATTAGATTATTCGAACTTAATATACAACTGTTAATTATCCTATCTCAAGTATTTCAAGAATTTGAAGTTCAATTAAAGAGTATAATTGTGGTCGGTAATTGGAGAAACTTTTTATGATAATATTTGTTAGAATGTATACGTATATTTTTTACACAAATATTATGTGATTGAAGGGTGAAAAAGTTGTCTAATTCTAAATGGGCATTTTGACATATTAATGTTTTTACTGTGGGTGTTCCTACTTTTAATTTTTGTTATATGCATTAAGAAAGAAGTATAAAACAAATTCCACCGAACACAAATTTTCTTGAATAATATGATTGGTGCATGTATGAGTCAAAATTTGACTCGCGATAATTAATGAGATTAATCCACCCTTAAGCATATGCGGTTTGATTAATGGCATGACCATTCCTTAATAATGAGTGCTCAAAGATCGCTCAGCCCAATCAACGAGGCTACGGCCTACTCGCTAGGGATGGCCGTCCCCTCAACACGGCCGTGTCTGCCTAACGCTGACTGGCAAGATTCACAGCTATAAATACCAAGAGAAGGAACCCTAGAAGGAGGGATGCTCTTTCTTCTTCAATGCCACTTCTAAAAGAAGAGAGGATCTTTGTAAGGCTCTGAACCTCTCCATGGAGAGGCAGACCAAATCAATATTATCAATAATAGATCTCAACCCTCTTCTCATGAACCGATAACTTTTGTCTCTTGTATTTTTCATTTGGTCCTTGGTTATTAAGATCTGCTATGATTGGCCTTCTATTTATTTTAATTGATTTATGCTTATAAAGTGTATGAGAACTTTGAGCTAAACAATTTGGCGCCGTCTGTGAGGATTTCATAGCAGAGTTGCATAGTTCATCCTTGGACCAAAAATGGAAAAAGAACACCCAAAAGGGAAAGCAACACAACTCGAATGATCCAAGGAGCCAAAAGAGCAAAAGAAAAAGTTGAAGAAAAACAAGCAGATACCCCTCTCCCTAAGGGGAGAACACGGGCGAGAGACCCTCGTCCCTCTAACACGAGACCTTGCCGGAAAGTGGCACAAAACCAGGATCCATAATAAAATGGCTTCTGCAAACTCGTCAAGAAGGCTACGTGTAGGTTAGACAATATCTCAAACGAAAACCTAACCCCCTCCCCCCAAGAATACAACTCAGGTTATGTGCCTTCGACATCAAAAAATTACAAAGGTTCAAGTACGGCTGAACAACATCTCAGGCTATATGCTTTCAACATAAAAAAATTACAAAGGTTCAACTACGATTGAACAACATCTCAGGCTATGTGCCCTCGCCCAATAGTTCAACTATGAGTTGAACTAGGACTAATCAGAAATTGCAAAAGTTAACTATGGTTGAAAAACAACTCAGGTTATGTGCCTTCGACATCAAAAAATTACTAAGGTTCAACTACGGTTGAACAACATCTCATGCTATGTGCCATCGCCCAAAAGTTCAACTATGAATTGAACTGGGACTCAGGCTATATGCCTTCGACATCAAAAATTGCAAAAGTTCAACTATGGTACAACAATTCAGGCTATGTGCCTTCGACATCAAAATATTACAACGGTTCAACTACGGTTGAACAATATCTCAGGCTACGAGCCCTCGCCCAAAAGTTCAACTATGAGTTGAACTGGGACTCAGACTATGTGCCTTCGACATCAGAAATTGCAAAGTTTAACTACGGTTGAACAACAACTCAGTCTATGTGCCTTCGACATCAAAAAATAACAAAGGTTCAACTATGGTTGAACAACATCTCAGGCTACGTGCCCCTGCCCAAAAGTTCAACTATGAGTTGAACTGGGACTCAGGCTATATGCCTTCGACATCAAATTGCAAAAGTTCAACTACGATTGAACAACAACTCAGGCTATGTGCCTTCGACATCAAAATATTACAAAGGTTCAACTACGTTTGAACAACATCTCAGGCTACATGCCCCCACCCAAAAAGTTCAACTATGAGTTGAACTGGGACTCAGGCTATGTGCTTTCGACATCAAAATATTACAAAGGTTCAACTACGGTTGAACAACATCTCAGGCTACGTGCCCTCGCCCAAAAGTTCAACTATGAGTTGAACTGGGACTCGGGCTATGTGCCTGCGACATAAAAAACTGCAACGGTTCAACTACGGTTGAACAACATCTCAGGCTAGGAGCCCTCACCCAAAAGTTCAACTATGAGTTGAGCTGGGACTCAGGCTACGTGCCTTCGACATCAACCATAGTCGAACAACGATGCAGAACGCGCGACCCAGTGTTGATACCTAGTTTTTTTCCATATACTTCTATACTCAAAATACTCCCAAAATAGTATGTAGATGCATATATAAGCACCCACAAAGTGTTTGGTATTTTTCTACATTAGTTAGAGATTTTAAAATCAATTTATGACTTACTTTGCACTATAAAACCCAATATTTAGTCCCAAATCTTGTTATTTTGATGATTAATTTATTTTATTCTCTCATTTACATAAAAATATAATTTACATAATTTTTACAAGTGCATCAGGTATTTCTAAATTAAAATTGCATTAAATTACAATTTTAGCCCATTTCTCAATTTAACAAGTATTTTAACTACAAAATCATTCCTAATAATTTTAATTGA
Source organism: Nicotiana benthamiana (assembly GCA_034376525.1). Taxonomy (NCBI): domain Eukaryota; kingdom Viridiplantae; phylum Streptophyta; class Magnoliopsida; order Solanales; family Solanaceae; genus Nicotiana; species Nicotiana benthamiana. The sequence goes on along the minus strand of CM067337.1, from coordinate 37,708,189 downwards.
TACTTATACATGTTTTATTAACTCAGTATTTTAATTGTAGTTTTATAATTCCATTTACTATTTTTATGAAATCCTTATTGGGGAAAATGACTATTTAAATCGTAGCCCCTTTTATTTCAATTGTAACCCAATTGCAGCCCAAATTCCACCCCAAATTGACCCCTAATTGCATTACCCAATTTCCAATCCACCTGACCCAAATCCGTTCTAATTAACCCGCCCGTCCCCTCACTTAAAATAGTGTCTGTTGATCATTTAGATCAATGACCCACGTTACACCTGCCTTAATCAAACCCAAAACACCCCCAAACCCTAACTATTCTCTCATTTTAGCCGCCCTTGTATCCCCTTACCCCCAAATGCTCTCTAGCCCCTTCTGAACCCTAGCATGCTCCAGCTCTGTTTCACCGGCGATTATGGCTTCCCAAGCCTTATCCACCACTCCTTACCTCCTATGGCTCTTGGGTTCGAAGATCGGAACCCTATCTCGAAGGCTATCAACCTAGAGGTCCTTCGACGTGAGTTTGTAGCCGTGTTCGGCCTTTTCCTGGCAAGCCTTGAGGCTGTGAGTCCTTCGTCGACTCCAAACCAGTCCGTTCCAGGCTTTCTCATTCCTCCATGGTTCTTTCTCTGAAACCCTAATTTTTGATATTTTTTATGTGTTTATCTTTACGATCTTCTTTAGATCCCAGTTATCTTCTAAAGTTTCAAAGTATTTCTCACATTTTCTTCGCCAATTTTGTTGCAAACTGTTCGTCTTCTTAAAATCTAGGGTTTCTCTGATTTCTTTGATTTTTTTTATTGCTTTGCCTTATCTGATCTACTGTATTTTCTTCTAGCTCTTACTGTGATTTCTGAGTGCTTTCTACTATGGCTCCTAGGTATTTTACTTTACTGTGTTGTTTCTAGGGTTTCCGAGTTATTATGTGTACTAATTCTCTGTTCTTCATTATGTTGTTCTTCCTGGGTTCATCTTCATCTATGTTCATCTCTACTCTCTATATGAGACAAAATCCCTAAGTGCTAAGGATTTTCCGCTCTCTCTATGTACTTACTCGCTTCATGTTCAAACCCTAGACTCCTCTAATATTTACTTTTGTGCTTCTGCCACATGATCTGTTCTATAATTCCAGTTATGCATGTTCAAATCTATGCATCTTTATATAGTCACATATATCCTTCTGAACAACCCTTATTCTGGAGAAAATTGATTTCTTACAGCTTGTTTGATTCTTTAATTTGGACCTGCTCTTCGACTAAGTTCAAAATCAATCAGTATCTCAATTCCCTGATTCTCTAGGTGATTAACTTGCCTTATGTGTTAAACGTGTGAATTTCAAACCCCTTTTATACGAACTTGTCCTGTATTTTGTGACTTATACTTGATTTTCTTTCCAAAAATAAACTGAGGTTTATTTACCTCAAGACGGTTCCTTAATTAGAGGAAACCCTTTCCCTAATTGATTGTAATTGATACTGAGATTATTTTCTTGCCTTAGTGCTTCTTATTTTCAAACTATAAATATTCTCCACCTCTTCTCACTTTACACACAGAGATACATGAGCTATCCTAAGTTTACTCACTGAAAAACTCTCTCTTCTCTTCTGTTCTTCTCTGTTACTTGTTCTATTGCTAGATTTTTGCCGGCTGAAAGCCAAGGATAAATTATAAGGTCTCGTATGCTTTACTACTCAAATTTGCAACTGGTAGGTTCTTAATTTACATTATTAATTCCCAAACTACCTGTTTACTTAATCCCTTTTCCCTATCTGTTTATGACTAAGGTTCAGCATGCACACCCCTTCCCCCCATGTCTATTTGCGTTCAGTATGTAGTTGATTTCAACAATGCACATCCCTACCCCATATCCCCCATACTTCTGATACTGTATACTTTTGTGAGTGCATTCTTGTACATCCCTTTCCCAAAACCTTTTAGTTAATTCTGTTTATTACAAGTGCCCTTATGTGACCCCCATTCCCTTAACCCCTGTTTGTATATGAGTGTATTTTGGACTAGGATGGCACCTCATTGCCACTCCTAGTTTATATCCAAGGTTGCATTCATCCTATACTCAAAGTAATCCCATCCCCTCAATCCCCCTATTATGTGTTTGAGCTTGACACAGGCCTATTGGTGTCCTAATCACCATACAGGCCCTAGTCTGACTTGCTTTCAGGTCTACTCCTATATGTAAACCATGCAAAGGTCAGGGGTGTGCCAATCTCATTCATGGCTAGGTATGACCATCTTTTGCATAGGTCTTCCTAATTTCTCACTTCTGCACTTACTCCTAGTTCTTTAAGTCCTACCCCCCTCTGGTAAGCCATGCTTAGGAAACGTGGAGTCTCCTCTGAACTTGGATGCCTTAGGGATGGTAATTCCACACTTTGCAGTACTCTAATTGCTTAGGGTGTAAGCAGTTCCTGGGTTTCCTTGTAAGCCTTTGGAACTTTGAAACACTCTAATGAGAAAGCCTCAGATTTGGGAGCCAGAATTCGGTAGAAGGCATATGTTGGACATTAAAGTTGCTTTGCGCTTCTTCGGGCCTGTTGTAGTTATTGATGTATTTATCTTATTTCCTCTAATGTTTTTATGTCCAGATTTTGTAAGTAATTTGTATAAAAGAACTTGGGGATAGATTAAAAGGGGATATGAGAGGGGTTTACATTATTGCATCAATTAATGGTAGAAATTATGCCTATAGGGTTTACATTATCGCAATCTCATATAGAAGGCACGCATATAGGTTTTCCATGCTGCATTTCACTTAGAAATTATGCCTATAAGGTTTCAATACTGCATCTCATGTAGATACCATGTCTATTGGTGTACTTTATCGCAATCTCATATAGATATCATGTCTATAGGGCTTACATTATCGCATCTCATATAGAAACCATGCCTATAGGTTTCAATATCATATCTCATATATAAACCATGCCTATAAGCTTTCAACATTGCATCTTGTATAGAAAACATGCCTATAGGATCTCAGTGTTGCATCTCGCCTAGAAAACATGCTTATAGGAATTGTATAAAATACTAGGCAAACAGTAGGTCTTCTAAAACGTATAAAAGCAGCAATACAAAATCAGTATCATGCATGTAATGTTCAAACTCGCTTAATGGGTTCAGAACGTTTCAGTACAGTTCGTCCTAAATCTGTTTATTTTTAAATTGGGCCCGGATCTGCCCTTTTTACACTACTCTGAACCAATTGTTGGAAACACGTTCTCAATGCGATATACTAAACGTGTATTCTTTTGTAGGTTTTGATGAATGACAAAAGCACAAATTGATATATGACGGAGTTCAAGTACAAGAGCACAAATGTTGAGATTGAAGCTCAAGACGTTGTTTTTAATTGTTATTGTTGAGTTATTCTTAAATGTGATCTTGATCCTATAACTTGACTCCATAACATGGCTTCTCTCATAAAACTATTTTCCAAAATCATGCATACTTATTTCCGTATCAAATAATTTCAAATGATGCATATTTACATTAGACAAAATGTTTTCTAAACATGCCTAAAAAATCTGGGCTAAAATAATCGATTATGAACTTATGATAATCGACTGTTTCTGAGCCAAGATTGCATGACAATCGATTATGAATTAATGGTAATCGATTGTGAGTAAGACAGTGAACATCAGGTTTTTTCAAATCTGCATGATAATTGATTGTGATCAAATGCCAATCGATTGGTGTTGAGGTAAAGTTTTTCAATACTCAAAATAATCGATTATGAACTAATGATGATCGATTATGTTGAGACAATGTCTTTTAGTGGTTTTAAATTTAATTAAGTAATCGATTATGTCTTTAGATAATCGATTATCACTGAGACAGTAAGTTTTATGATTTTCAGAAAATAACAAGTAATCGATTATGGCTTTAAATAATCGATTATCACTGAGACAGTAAGTTTCATGATTTTCAGAAAATAACAAGTAATCGATTGTTGCAAAGGACAATCGATTGTTGAAGCTGACCGTTGTCAAATGATTTTCAAATACCTCAAAGTAATCGATTATTGGTTTTCATATAATCGATGTTTTGCTTAAAATCTGGAAATGATTTTTAGAACGTTGCTGAGGTAATCGATTATAGATTTTATATAATCGATGTTTTGCTTAAAATCCGGAAATGATTTTTAGAACGTTGCCAATATAATCGATTATGGATTTGGTGTAATCGATTATCTGTTTTTGAATTTTGCCAGTAATCGATTATGGATTGTAAGTAATCGATTATTAAGCGTAAAATATGGGATTGATTTTTGATCTGACTGGCAGATAATCGATTGTTCGGTCTTGACAATCGATTATCACTGAGTAAATTCAGCAATTAGACAACGGTAAGACCAAGTTTTGCACCTATAAATACAGCTTCAACTCAGTGTTTTACACACAACAACATACACTAACTGATCATTACATTGCTTTAAGCTTTCATTCAATTGTTCATCATTTTCTACTCATTTCATAAAGCTTTTGAGAGCCATATTATTGTTCAAAGTTGTTGTGATCTTGAGCGTATTATTTTACTCATATCTACTCATCAAGGAGTACCTTTGTTAAGTGAGTGTTCAAGTATTTCAAATACTTGTAAGAGAATTTTGATTCTCTTGTGTTGAGGAACTTGTGCTTCCTCTGTTGAAGTCTTTGGGATTGTATCCCCGAGCAAGTGAAGTCTTTGGGATTGTATCCCCGAGCAAGTGAAGTCTTTGAGGTGAGGAACCTCCGAGCAAGTGAAGTCTTTGGGATTGTATCCCCGAGCAAGTGAAGTCTTTGGGATTGTATCCCCGAGCAAGTGAAGTCTTTGAGGTGAGGAACCTCCGAGCAAGTGAAGTCTTTGGGATTGTATCCCCGAGCAAGTGAAGTCTTTGAGGTGAGGAACCTCCGAGCAAGTGAAGTCTTTGAGATTGTATCTCCGAGCAACTGTAAAGGTTTGTTAAGCACCCGTAAGCTTAACAAGTTAGTACAAAATCTCGAGAGAGTCTCTCGGGGACTGGACTAACCACTGTTGTGGCCAACCAGGATATATCCTTGTGTAAGTTATTTTTATTGCACTTATTTACTTCCTGTAAAATTTAAATTCCGCAAGAAAACGCTAAATTTCATTAAAACGCTATTCACCCCCCCTCTAGCGTAGAGCGTTATTTCTAACACCAATATCATCTTTAAAAGTGCTAAATCTGCGGTTTTGAATTATTTTGGCTGCCTAAGTTTATACTTTAAGGTTCTTTTGAAAAATTTCTTCTTCCATCCTTTTATTCAAGAAGTTCAGCTAATTGTAAGCCATTTCTGAACTTTTTCTGCAAAACTTTAATTTTCTCTTTAACAGACCTATGTCTGAAACCAATGCTTTCTCGAAAGTACTGGTTTTAAATCCAGTCAACTCCTAACAACGGGCCCGGGGAGCTCGAAGCAGATTTTCTATCCAAATTTATGTGTTAAACTAATCTGTCCTCTCTTTTAATCTCTTCTAAAAACCAAATCAGTATCTGAAGTCATGCTAGACTAATTGTTGTTGTGTTACGGGGTTTTATCTGAGCCTTTGAATGACTTATTTGCATACCTCTCAGATGCTATTTGTTTTGATTGTCGTTCTAGTATTTTTACCTTTAATACTCCATATATATTCTATCTTTCTCTTCCCCCTCTTAGGATTAGAAGTCCTAATACCCCAGGACTACTAGGTTGGGACGGGTATTAGCATGCAATAAGTAAACGATACCAATGCGTTTCAATACCTTAATGGGGAGGGAAGGGTAGAATATGGAGATGATGACCGGTGCGCTAATGCCATATGCGACCTCCCTTTGATGAGTGTGTGCGGGGTATTGTACCGATGTGATCCATATTATAGTCAAACCTAGGACCCCTTTTTCCTTTGCTTGCTTTGTTTAATGTTTTCTAAAGTAATGCTTTCAAATCCATTCTCTCTTCTACTTTGTTTAACTTATGCCTGTCCTTTTTTAAAATTCCTAAGTTGTCCAAATGCTTATATGCGAATCTTATTTGTCTACTTGCTTCATCTCTTCATAAAGTCATATTAGCACTATCGGGAACCATACTAGTGGATCTTGAGGGGTGCCTAACACCTTCCCCTCGAGATAATCTCAAGCCCTTACCCGAACTCTGGTTTTCTTTCAAAATACTCCTCTCATATTTAAAAGTGTCCTAATTCACTATAATCATTAGGTGACGACTCTACAAATTTCATAACCCAATTCCCAAACGGGAATGAGAGTTGTTTTTCCCATTATGTCGTAAAACCCAATTTCGCTTTTTGAAAAGGAGGCGTTGACAGCATGGCGACTCTAGTGAGGAATTTTCTTTAAGGCTTTTACCATTACGTGTTTTGTGACTTTATTGCTTTCTTTACTACCTTTATTTATTGCTTTAATCATTTCTTTATAATTACTAACTTGTTTCTTCATGTCTTCCTTTTTTCAAATGTTTTACTATTTTACTGCCTTTACTTTATTTTAATTCCATCTTAAATTCCGAGCATCTATTGTAATCATTATTGTATAAACGTGAAAATACATGCACTTATTTCACTATTGTAATTGCATCCTTCAACATTATTTTCCACTCGTGCCAAACAAACCTATAGCAACGCTTATAATGAGTGGTTGCGCTCTGCCAATATTTATAAGCCCCTTAAATTTGGCAAAGGCATATTTGCGGTAAAACCAGTCGATCAACGGTGTAGTCGACGGTTCCGTGCCTTTCCCTCTTGAGTTGTCCGCTCAAGGGTACCTTGTATAGCACTTCAAAAGTAGAAACCTTACTTTGTTTATCTGTTCATGCATCATGGTCAAACTAGCCGAGTCAGTTATGTCGTCCGCATAATGACTCATTAAGATAGCCTAAACCAAAAGTCCATCGGGTTCCCTTGAAACCCAAACAGACGCCTTCACGCTGTGTGCATTGATTTGGAGAACTAAAAGCCTTTGTCTAATTATTGATTTAAATAGTCGAGTTCGGTGGGGTTAGGGCCTAATACTCTATTTTGCAGGAGATGAGGCACGAGATCCCCAGATTCGGTATGGTATGGTATCGAACATTCACCCAAAGTTACTAAGCTGGTGGGAGGATCTGCATGGTAGTGATCAGGTTTTTGTCCGCAAGCACTTAGAGAATCTTCCTTCACTCCTGGAAGTTAGGCCAGATAACAAGATAGTGGAAGCTGCTACTCTGTTTTGGGATAGTGAACGGTCTGTCTTCCGCTTTGGGGGTATCGAGATGACACCACTGTTGGAAGAAATCGGGGATCTAGCCGGAATTCCTTGGGATAGCCCGGGGCTGCTTATGCCAGAAAACCGCAAAGGTAGAGGGTTCCTGAAAATGGTGGGGCTCAAAAAGAATCCTAATCTGACCAGTCTAAAAGGACTCCTACATATCCTTTGACTTCATGTATGAAAGATTCGAGCATAGCAAATCCTATCGCACTCACATGGACGAGTTCGCCCTTACCTCTTTGGGGCACATACATAGGAGAGCCTTTGTATTCATGTTCTGTTTCCTGGGCATGATAGTCTTTCCGATGAAGAAGGCTAGAATCCATACAAGACTAGCTATGGTAACCAAAGCCATAATGGAGGGTATCGACGGGCAGAAATTCAGCATAGCATTGCGGTATTTAAATATGTTGTTGCAAGAATATAAGTCGTTTCCTATTTGGGTGCCTTGTTGTGTTAGTGGTAGGCCTAGCGACAGATATGATTTGGAGAACTTATAACACCAAGTGCCTCATTTTATCGATAGAAAATAGAACGAGTCAAAACAAACTGAAATAAAGAGAAATTGTCACTAATGGACCGTGGCCTTATTACATCAAGAAAGCAGTAAAAATCCTAACTACTTGGTCCTAGAAGGACCTTCCCCAGAATTCGATATCTTTGCCTCCCTCATACAGTTTCATCAACTCGTGCAGTCCCAGCCATAACTAAGCCCGAGCCAAGTGCCCATCTTCGTTACCTTCAGCTTCCTGACAGTCATTGATCTTTTTCAGAAACTTGCCTTCCAGCTCCACTAGACCCCATTCCAAGTACCCTAATAGGTTGTTTGCGCGGATAGCCATGTCCTTCCACTCATTGATTAGCTTTTCTTGGGCCTCTAGTATTTCCTGATGTTCACTTTCACACTCTCGCATCTATTTGCCTAGCTGATTGTACTTGACCTTTGCTGCAGTCTTTTCATTAATAACCCTGTGACAATGGACGAAACCTATTTTTCCCAAGCCAATATGATTGTCTTCTAACCATCCTAGATAAAGTAGCGCATGCCCCGCCTGAAACCTAACTGGTTCAATAGACTCCTTTTCCAAAAGGAGTTTGGAATTCCACATATGCTGAGCCCGACACCGGTGTGGGCTATCGTCATCTTGGAAGTCAGCCCTGTAGTGACTCATCTTTTCTACCTTGGTATAATCTTCTTTCTTCCAGCTTGCCCCATGACTCGGAGAGGGACATAAGGGTAAGTTCGTTTTAAGCCGATGAGTACAAGGAATGGCGCATCCCTAGACCGAATGATAAACTCCCCAGTTGGAAACCCTCGTACATCCATTGTACCTGCTCTTCTTTCAGATTCTCCAATAGTTCTACCCATCCAGTGGCGTCCTGTGGGCGAGGCGAACATATCCGGCATGAAGTGCATTCGCTTTGGAAGAAGGAAAGCGATATGATCATCCCATTCTCGGCGTATGATCTCTTGTCTATGATCTCCCTTCTGGAGATGTTCAATGAGCCAGAGTTGTAGTAGCAAATTGCACCCTTCAAAGTGTGGTGCCCCTTGTTGACATTTCTCTAAGGCTCGGTACAGTTCGGCGAGGATCATGCGTGTTTTCTTTCTCAGAACCCGCACTAACTTTTTACCTTTTTTGTTTTTCTTTTATTTTTATTCCCCTCCCCAAAGGTTAGTTCGTGTATTCTGGAGTCGTCAGCATACTCAACAAGATATAAGGGTCCTCCTCCTCCTCCGAGTCCCCCCAGAAATAGGAACAAAAGAAAGATGGGAGATAATGAAGCAAGAAAGTAAATTGAAGGAACTTCCCAGGGTACCCCGATAACCAAAGAGATTGTTTTTAATTTGGAGCAAACTTTGCTAAGGTTTCGAGAGGAGCTAGAGCAGGTTCGAAGTTTGGCAAGTTTGTCCATCTCCCTTGCAGCTGCAGATGTCAACAATCAGGTCCCTGCACCTCTGTAGAAGACCCCGACCCAAGCTCGCAACAATGCTCCACCACTCATCCCTGAGCCCCAAAATTCTCGGAACCACCAAGATACCCCTATCTTTGTGGATATTGTGTCGTACTATACACAACCCATATTAGATATGTCAGAATCAAGCTCACTCATTCAGAACTTGGCTGCTGAACTCAAGAAACTCATTAGCAGGGTTCAAGGCGTGGAAGGTAATAAGGGTATGGAGGGTCTGAATTATGAAGACCTTTTTGTTCAACCTGATGTCGAACTCCCAGAGGGTACAAACCTCCTAAGTTCGAAATGTTCGATGGTATGGGTGATCTCAGGGTTCACCTCAGGATGTATTGTGTAGGAGTTGGTTGAGATGAAAGGATCCACATGAAGCTGTTCATGGGGAGCTTGAAAGGTGATGCTTTATCTTGGTATATCAGCCTAGATGCGAAGAAGTGGACGAGTTGGGTAAACATGGCGTCCGATTTCATGGAGCGTTTCACGTTCAATACTAAGAACGCGCCAGACGTGTTCTATATCCAGAATTTGAAGAAGAAGCCCACTGAAACCTTTCGCGAGTATGCTGCTCGTTGGAGGTCGGAAGCTGCGAAGGTCAGACTAGATTTGGAAGAAGAGCAAATAAATAGGTTTTTCGTCCGTGCTTAGGATCCGCAGTTCTACGAGAGATTGATGCTGATAGAGGGGCAAAAGTTCTCTGATATCATCAAACTGGAGAAAGGATCAAAGAGGGGATAAAAAATGGTATGGTTACTAACCTTGAGGCACTGCAGCCACCAACAAGGCCCTACAATCTGGTGGTACGTCAAAGAAAAAGGACGTAAACTCCGTAATGGTTGTGCAGAGAAACCACTCACCCATGCAATACCAACCCTACCCTCCAACTCCACTCACGTACCAACCCTCTCTAAATTATCAGGCACCTTCACCTCCCTATCAAAATCCATCACCCGTCTACCAATCATCTCCATCACCAACATATCAACCCATCTCGCCAGGATATTCCCAACCCGCACGCATATACCAAGCTTACAACTCCCAACCTCCTCACAATCTATCACCACCTACCCCCCAAAACTTCCCACGACCAAGACCAAACTTTGACTGCAAACCGCCCAGACAATACACCGCTATTGCTGAAGCCATTGACCAACTTTATGAGAAACTCGAAGCCGCTGGATATGTTACACCCATCCCATCCATAGCCCCAGAAAACCATTCCCAATGGATCAACCCAAATAAAACCTGCGCATACCATTCGGGGATGAATGGCCAAACTATCGACGAGTGCCGCTCGTTGAAAGACAAAATTCAGACCTTAATTGACAACAAGGTCATCATAGCTAAAAATCCTGCTCCCAATGTTCGCAACAACCCTCTACCAGAGCATTAGGGTGGAGGCGTCCACATGATTGATGTTGAGGATGACTGAGACCCCAAAGGGTCAATCAGTTTGATATTTGAAGGAGATGAGCCCAAAAAGTCGGCGGCTACTCTTAATCCTATTATTGTAAAAATCCAGCTAGCCGAGGGCGACATGGTGAATATATATCTATACAATTTGAGTTCGAGGCACCTCCTGCAAAGGTGACAAAACCAATTGAGGTGGAGTTCGGGAATCCAAAGGAGCCCACACTGATTGAAGTTACTATGTTGCCTCCAAGGGTGCCCATTCCAGTCACCATGTCAGACATAACCCCATTTCAGTCAAATGCCATACCTTGGGATTACATAGCTGAGGAAAGAAGGAAGGAAAATCAAGCACGGGCGAAGCAATTTCCGCGCAAGGTATGACTAGAACAGGCATGGTGTACACACCAGAGCACCTAGCTGAGTCCAGCAAGCAGGCCTCTGGAAGTCCCATTGAAACTGGACTTGATGTTCTCTGGATGAAGATACAGGCTAAAGAATATTCAGTTGTTGACTAGCTAAACAAGACTCCAGTACAAATTTCTATCTTGGCATTACTGCAAAGTTTCGAGGCGCACAAAAATGCCTTGATGAAGATATTGAGCGAGGCTTATGTCCCGAGCAACATAAAAGGAGGACAGATGGCGAACATGGTAGGGCAGATATTGGCGGCGAGTCACAAAATCACTTTCCACGAGGATGAATTGCCACCAGAAGGGCTTAGCCATAACAAAGCACTACACATCACTGTGCAATGTGAAGATCATTCATCACCGTGATCTTAGTCGACGAAGGTTCTAGCCTCAATATTTGTCCATTTATCACCCTCAAGAAGTTGGGAAAAGGATTGCATGAGATAAAAGATGGGGCTATTAACGTTAAGGATTTTGATGGTTCTTAGAGTTCCACCCTCGGGGAGATTAGCCTCTGTTTGCAAATGGGGCCCACTTGGTTTGATGTTGATTTCCAAGTCATTGAAGTACCAGCATCCTACAACTTACTGCTGGGACGACCCTGGATCCACGCCGCTGGGGCTGTGGCATCAACCTTTCATCAGGACGTGAAGTTTGAATGGAACCATCAGGAAGTTATCATCCATGGAGACGGTAACAACCCTATATACAGTCGCCTAGACCATTCCGATGATCGGCGGCAGAAGAAGAATAGGCAGAGAAACATATGATCATATTGAGCGAGTCAACGCAATGGACAAGGACACATGGTGGAGTAACAAGGTCGAGAGCATTGTGAATTGGAGTGGGTATGAACCAGGGAAAGGACTTGGTAAGTATCTTCAGGGCATCACCAAACCTATCCAGTTGAAGATGCATGGTACTACCTTCAGACTAGGGTACGAATACACTAGGCAGGAATTCAAAAACTGGTCACCACCATTGCGCGGCCCATATTACCCATTGGAATACCCCATACCTCAGTTGGAACAGACATTTCAGCCAACCGACACTCTCTACGGGTCAGAAGAAGACGAGGCTCTTGCGGCAATGAAGAACCTGTTTCTGGAGGAGGACATGGACTGTTGTGTGACTTTTGAAGAGGAAGGGGAAAAAATCCCTTCCATTCAGGCTGTGAACCGAAGGGAGCACCTCACCAATTGGTCAATAAGGACCGCCATCACCTAGAAATCTTCGGGGTAGCAAGGCTGAACAAGCATAATGCATCTTTGTGTTAGTTGTTTTCTTTACTTCCCGCATTGTCTTTACTTTCCAAAAGAGCTCCGATGTTTCGATCATTTATGAATTTAATCAAAAGCATTTTTCGGTTTATCAAATATCTCGCTATTAATTACTTTTCTCTGCTATTTACTTTATTTTCCACACAGCATTACTATTACGTATCTTGATGATAATCCGACAACTGTAACTTGCAACGAGGCTATGCAACAAACGGACATAGACTCATAGGAAGATGATATACCAAAAGAGGTTGTCAGAGAGGTCGAGAATTTTGAGAATTGACCTAAGTCCAACTTGGATGAAACTGAGGTCGTCAATTTGGGAGATACAGAGAATGCCAAAGAAACGCGCATCAGTGTGCACTTATCACAGACGGAAAAAGTGGAATATACAGAGTTCTTAAGGGAATATGAGGATATCTTTGCATGGTCTTATGACGATACGGCCGGTCTTAGCACATCCATCGTCGCCCACAAGTTGCCGACAGACCCTGCATGTCCACCGGTAAAACAGAAGCTCAGAAAATTCAAGCCAGATATGAGTTTAAAAATCAAAGAGGAGGCCACCAATAAGGTCAAAGACAGAGTTCTTCAAGTGGTAGATACACAACCTGGTTAGCTAAAATCGTGCCAGTACCCAAGAATGATGGGAAAGTCAAAGTCTGTGCCGACTACTGGGATCTCAACCGGGCCAGTCCCAAAGACAATTTCCCATTGTCAAACATACACATTCTGATCGACAACTGCGCCAAGCATGAGTTGCAGTCATTTGTCAACATCTTTGCGGGGTATCATCAGATATGGATAGATGAAGAAGATGCAGAGAAAATGGCGTTTATCATGCCATGAGGAATGTATTGCTACAGAATGATGCCATTCGGATTGAATAATGCGGGAGCTACTTATATGAGGGCCATGACTACCTTCATTCATGAAATGATACATAAGGAGATTAAGGTATATGAGGACGATTTCATCATCAAGTCCAGGAAGGTTGCAGATCCAATGGAGGACCTTCGAAAGTTTTTCAACAGACTAAGGAGGTATAACTTGAAACGGAATCCCGCCAAGTGTGCATTTGGGGTCCCTACGGGAAAGTTATTGGGTTTCATCGTGAGCCATCGAGGAATAGAGCTGTATCCGTCAAAAGTCAAATCTATTCAAGAGTTGCCACCGTCGAAGAACAAGAAATAGGTAATGAGTTTCCTAGGGAGACTCAACTATATCAGCCGGTTCATAGCTCAGTCTATCATCATGTGCGAACATATCTTCAAGATGATGAAAAATTATGCCGCCACCAAATGGACCGATGAATGTCAAAAGGCTTTTGACAGGATCAAGGAACTTCTCTATGCCTCCAATCTTGGTTCTGCCTGAGCCTGAGAAGCCTTTATTGCTCTATCTCGCAGTTTTGGATGGAGCATTTGGTTGTTTCTTGGGACAACATGATGAGACAGAAAGAAAGGAGCAAGTTATTTACTACCTCAGCGAGAAATTTACCCCGTACGAGGCTTGGTATTCCTTACTAGAATGCACCTGTTGTGCTTTGACCTGGGTAGCTCAGAAATTGACGCATTATTTCAGTGCTTACACTACCTACCTTATATTAAGAATGGATCCGCTGAAGTATATTTTTCAGAAGCCCATGCCTACTGGCAAGCTCGCCAAGTGGAAAATTTTGTTGAATGAAGTCGACATTGTCTTTGTCACCCAGAAGGCAGTTAAAGTACAGTCTTTGGCAGATCATCTCACAGAAAATCCTGTAGGAGGGGAGTATGAACCATTGAAGATGTATTTTCCCGATGAGGAAGTAGCTTTCATAGGAGAAGCTATTGCATAATCCAATGACGGTTGGAGGATGTTTTTCGACGGAGCCGAAAATTTCAAAGGAGTGGGTATCCGAGAAGTCCTGGTATCAGAAACCGGTCAACTTTACCCGGTATCCACCAAGCATAGGTTCCCGTACACCAATAATATGGCCGAGTATGAAGCTTGCATCTTGGGGCTTAAACTAGCCATTGACATGATCATTCAGGAGCTGCTAGTGATCGGAGACTCAGACCTACTCATACACCAGGTTCGAGAAGAGTGGGAAACCAAGAATTCCAAGATACTCCCTTATCTGCACCACATACAGGAGTTGAGAAAGAGGTTCGGAAAAATGGAATTCCACCATGGGAATTCCACCATGTTCCAAGAATACGGAATAAGTTCGCAGATGCGCTTGCCACTTTATCATCAATGATTCAACATCCAGATACAAACTTCATCGACCCTATCCAGGTCAAGATTCATGATCAACCGGCATATTATGCACATGTTGAGGAAGAAGCCGACGGAAAACTCTGGTTCCACGACATTAAAGTGTACCTGACAACAGGAGAATACCCAGAGCTTGAAAATTCTACCCAGAAGTGCACGCTTCGAAGGTTATCCAACAATTTCTTTCATAGAGGAGGAATCCTGTATAAGAGGACTCCTGATTTGGGATTATTGAGATGAGTCGACACAACAGAAGCGAGCTATTGGGGGAAGTGCACTCAGGGACTTGTGGACCGCACATGAACGATTTTATTCTAGCAAAGAAAATACTCCGAGCAGGGTATTTTTGGATGACTATGGAGACGGACAACATCCAGTATGTCCAAAAGTGTCACCGCTGTCAGATACATGCGGATATGATAAAGGTACCTCCGAACGGGCTCACTCCAATGAGCTCACCGTGGTAATTTGCCGCCTAGGGAATGAATGTTATTGGACCAATCGAGCCTGCCGCATCAAACGGACACCGGTTCATCTTAGTGCCAATCGATTACTTCATTAAATGGGCTGAAGCAGCCTCATGTGAAGACCCAAAGGGTCATCACCATAATTCTCCCTTTCCTTGCAATTCTGAGGCCTTGAAAACCTCTTATTGAGTTGCCTCGATTTGCATGTGCAGTCTGGTCGCGAAGCTGGAACATTTTTATGTGAAAATACTTGAGTTGTGCGTTAAAAATTATGAATTTTGATACTAATATGGCTATCGTTGACTTTGGTCAACGTTTTGGTTAAACGGACTCGGACCCATGATATGACAGTCCCGGAGGGTCTGTAAGGAAATTTGGGACCCGGGAGTATTCCCGGAATCAAAATCCGAGGTCCCAAGCCCGAGTTCGGAGCTTTTCTGTGAAACTGTTTTATGAATATGCTTAAGAAAAAATGAAAATGGAAATTGATCACAAATAATGGTATCGGGCTCGTATTTTGGTTCTGGTGCCCGATACAAGTGTTAAATAGGCGTTAAGCGCTATCTATAAAGTTTGGTTAAAAACGGACGTCGTTTGACGTGTTTCGGACAAAAAGTAGAAAATTTGAAAGTTCTGAACTTAGAAATAAAAATCATGAGTTTTGGGGGTTGATTCTTTGATTTTTATGTTATTTTGGCGATTTGATCACTCGAGTATATCCGTAGGATGATATTGAGTTAGTGTGTGTGGTTGGTTGGAAGCCCCAAGGGCTCGAGAGTGTTTTCGTGGGTGGTTCGGGATGTTTTGCTCATAGGAAAATTGTAGAAAAATTGCAGCAGGTTTCTCTTCATCGCATTCGCGATGCCCTCCTTTTTCCCTGCTTCGCGTTCGCGATTAACCCATCGCGTTTGCATATAACAAAAAAATTGGACCTTTGTTGAGCTTTAAGTTGCTATTTTCGGATTCGAGGTAAGTGTTTGATCTAACTTTGGCTTGAGGGAATAATATTAGGATTATATTTTCTATGTGGTATGTGGAGTCGGTGGATAGGTATGGTGACAGTTACCTATGCGCCTGAGTCTAGCATGACCGTGTGTCGTAATTGCTATTAAATTGTCGAAAGAAGTAACAATTTGTTATAATTACTTGTTAAATGAACTATGAAATGATAGTTGAGAAGCAAATGAGTTATGGAAGGATTCATGGTATTTTCCCTTGCCGGGATTTGTTGTTGAATCGTTTCCCTTGCCGGGACTTATTGTAGAGTTGTTCTTCCCCTGTCGGGATTTGGGTTGTTAGCTATACCCTTGCCGGGTTAAACTATTATATTGATGTGCTTCCCTATCAGGATCTTTTATGAAGAGATTTTTAGAGTTATTCAATTGTATCACATATTGGGATCGTGTGGCACGCCGACCACGAGATATTATGATTAGGATCGGGTGGCACGCCGACCACGATATATTATGATATGGATCGTGTGGCACGCCGACCACAAGATATTATTATGGGATCATGTGGCATACCGCCCACCTATTGTTATTGCCCTGAGATGCCGGTGACATTTATTATGGGATCGTGTGGCACGCCGCCCACTTATTGTTATTGGCCTGAGATGCCGGTGACATTATGCACAGAGAATACGGGAGTGTGTGGCGCGTCGTCCACTGTAAATGCCGTGTAACTGGTTTATGCTATTGATTGTGTGAGGATGAGTGATAAAGTACTATGGGTGATGTCGTACACTGTGATGGATTATCTTGGTGAGGACGAGAGTAAAAGTACGATGGGTAGTGCCGTGCAACGTTTGTTTTACTGGTCTTTCTCTTATTGGTGTTTGTTATATTGTTTCCCATTTCCTTGTTGTTGATGATTAGATAATTGAACTGCTATACCCCCGACATGTCCCCTCCCTATTATCTATTTAGATTTTTGTTATTTTCTGTTATTGCACATACATCTGTACAGGTCGGTTGTGATAAGTCCGATTTAGCCTTATCACTACCTCGCCGGGGTTAGGCCGGGCACTTACCAGCACATGGGGGCGGTTGTGCTGATACTGCACTTCTGTGCCTTTTGTGCACAGGTTAGGACACAGCCTGCGGACCGCAGCTTTAGTTCGGGAGTGATCCTCCAGTGCAGAGGCTCTAAGGTAGTTCGCTGGCGTTCACAGGCCCCGAGTCTCCTCTATCTATTTCTTTCAGTTTGTTTAATTGTATCAAACTGACATATGATGTATTTCTTTCAAACTACTATTTTGAGTACTCTTTAGTTGTCTGTGAGTAGTGAAACCAGATACTAGGTAGAGAGAGACATGTTGTTAAATTCCGTATTTAGTTTTCGCTAATGTTATTAAAAGACTTTCGCATGTTCTAATTAATAATTATAGTATTTCATTTGTTTTAGATTTAAGTTGGTAAAAATAATTATAAAGGTTGGCTTGCCTAGCTTCGACAGTAGGCGCCATCACGACTCCTGATGGTGGGTAAATCCGGATCGTGACAAGTTGGTATCAGAGCACTAGGTTACTTGGGTCTCAAAACTCACGGAAAAGCTTGGTAGAGTCTGACATATCGGTACGGACACGTCTGTATTTATTCCCAGAGGCTACAGAGTTAGGAAAAGTTTCACTTTTTTCATTCTTGTCGTGCGATTCTATTTCTTAAATATTTATTGTCGTTCTACTCTGTTCTTTCGCAGATGGTGAGAACACGTGCGTCTTCTTCTTCCGCGCAACAGCCCGAGCCTCAGTAGCAGCTCCCGCCAGGGACAGGGGGCGAGGCCGGGCCAGAGGCCGTGGTAGTGGCAGAGCTCAGCCCCAGGCAACAGTTCCAGAGGTGGAGCCTCATATTGACTTTGATGAAGAAATTCCAGCTCTACCAGCTCCAGTGGGCCAAACTCAGGTTCGAGGAGAAGTGATGTTTTCTTCGGATCTTATGGATGCTCTTGTCCGCATAGCAAGCTTTATGGATAGTGTTGCTAGAGCGGGATTGCTTCCAGTAGCACCATCCACTTCTCAGGCTGGAGGAGGCGTTCAGACTCCTGCTACACGTACTCCGAAGCATGTGGCTCCCCAAACTCAGGTTACATTGGTTCAGCCCGCAGTGGCAGCTCAGACAGGTATTGTAGCTCAGGCTTGACATGGGATCAATTCGCGAAGTTATTTTTGGAGAAGTTTCTCCCTGTCACTCAGCGGGAGGCACTTCGCAGGCGGTTTGAGCGCCTCCAGCAGGGCTCTATGTCAATTATGCAGTATGAGACGTAGTTTATTGATCTTTCACATCATGCTATTGTCATACTCCCCACCGAGAGAGAGAGAGGGTGCGGAGGGTGGATGGGTTGGTTCAGCCGATCCGTATTCAAATGGCCATGAGCGCCGGGAGTGAGATTACCTTTCAGGAGGCAACGGATGGCGCCCACTGGATAGAGATGGCACTTTCTCAGGGAGGTGGTTAGGGTCTGATAAGAGGCCTCGACATTTTGGTAGATTCTGTGGTACCACATCGGGAGATAGGGATTCACATGACAGAGGCCATCCCCCGAGGCCTTTCCAGTCAGCCCTCCAGGCTTCCCATGGTACTTCAGGCGGTTGCAATTTTTGGTCGCAGTATTCCATCCAGCATTCGCTTCGATATTCCCAAAAGCCGAGGGCTTGCTTCACTTGTGGCGACCTGAGGCACATTTCCAAGTATTGCCCTTGAGCTTCCAGCAGTTCACATCCGCAGGATCCACGTCTCATGATTCAGGTAGCTAGAGGCGGGGGTAGAGGCCATAGAGGTGGAGGTAGGGAGCATAGAGGTGGAGCTCTGACCGCCAGAGGCAGGGGTCAGCTCGCAGTCATCCCAGAGATACAGTTCAGGGAGTAGGGGGTCCGCCCCATAGCTACGCTTTGCCGGCCAGGCTGGAGGTCGAGTCAGTAGATGTTGTGATCACGTATACCATTCTGATTTGTATTAGAGGTGTTCCAGTGCTATTTGGCCATGGACCTACGTATTCTTATCTATCGTCCTATTTTGCACCCCATTTGATAATGCCTAGTGAGGCTTTGGGTATTCATGTATATTGATAATGCCTAGTGAGGCTTTGGGTATTCATGTTTATGTGTCCATGCTAGTTGGTGATTCCATAGTGGTCGACTGAGTGCATCATTCTTGTGTGGTGGTATTTGAGGGTCTTGAGACCCGTGACAACTTATTTCTCTTAGAGATGGTGGACCTTGACGTTATATTGAGGATGGATTAGTTGTCCCCGTGACCTTGGTTTTACCGGAATTTCCCCATTTAGAATGAAGAGGGATTTTAGATCCTTTGACCTGCAGTGTGATATTGTATGCGAAGGCTCAACGTATGATTAAGAGAGAAGTTCTTAGCTCAAATGGCATATGATCGTGACTCCAACGCAGAGGTTCCTTCCATTTGTTTTGTTCCTATTGTTCGGGAGCTTCCCCGATGTTTTTCCATTAGACTGCCGGGCATGCCGCCCGACAGGGATATCGATCTTCGCGTTGATCTGGCGCCGGGCACTCAACCTATTTCCGTTTCATCGTATCGCATGGCCTTGCCAGAGTTGAGAAAGTAAAAGGAATATTTTTAGGATTTGCTGGATAAGGGTTTTGTTAGGCCCAGAGTTTCGCCTTGGGGCGCACCAACTTTATTGCGAAGAAGAAGGACGGTTCGATGAGGATATGTTTCGATCAGCTTCAGAGCACCAGAGTGTTTTCCAACGATATATCTGGTATTTGGTTACCATCAGTTGAGGATTAAGGCATTAGGTGTCCTTAAGATAGTTTTCCGCACCGGAATTGATATTTCCCACTGAATCAGGACCTTATACGGTTTATTGTATTGCTTTCCGGGTTGGGCTTGGCACAGTGTTGATGCAGAGTAGCAGGTTCATAGCATATGCTTCAAGGCAGCCCAAAGTCACGAATTATCCAGTTCATGACTTACAGTTGGAAGCCATTGTTCATGCCTTGAAGATCTGGAGGCATTATTTGTATGGTGTGACATGTGAGGTGTACACGGATCACAAGAGCCTTCAGTACTTGTTCAAGCAGAAAAAGTTGAATTTGAGGCAGCGGAGGTGGTTGGATTTGTTAAAGGATTATGATGTTTCTATTTTATACCACCCAGGGAAGGCCAATGTGGTGGCCGATGCATTGAGTAGAAAGTCCGCCAGCATGGGTAGTCTTGGATATATTCTGGTCAGCCAGAGACCACTTGCCTTGGATGTTCAGGCCTTGGCCAATAGATTTTTGAGATTGGATATTTCTGAGCCTAGCGGGGTATTAGCTTGCACGGTTATTACTCGCTAGTCACTGATGGAGCGTATCCGGGAGCGGGAGTTTGATAATCCCCATTTGTGTGTCCTGAGAGACACGGTACATAGGGGAGGTGCCAAGGAGATGACTTTGGGAGATGATGGCATATTGAGGTTGCATGGGCGAGTTTTTCTACCCGATGTTGATGGTATTCGAGAGTCGATCTTAGTGGAGGCCCACAGTTCTCGATATTTTATTCACCTGGGCGCTGCGAAGATGTATCAGAATTTGAGATAGCATTATTGGTGGCGTTGAATGAAGAAAGACATTGTTGCATATGTGGCTCGTTGTCTAAATTGTCAGCAGGTTACGTGCGAGCATCAGAGGCCTGGTGGGTTATTTCAGAGGATTGAGCTTCCCGAGTGGAAGTGGGAGAGGATCACTATGGATTCTTTTACTGGCCTTCCGATGACCCGGAAGAAGTTTGATGCTATATGGGTTATTGTTGATAGGCTGACTAAGTCAGCGCATTTCATCCAAGTTGCCACCACATATTCATCCAAGAGGTATGCTGAGATTTATATCAGGGAGATTGCTCGCCTTCATGGGGTGCGCATATCTATTATTTAGGATCGGGGTCCGCAGTTTACCTCGCATTTTTGGAGGGCAATGCATCATGAGTTGGGTACCTAGGTCTAGTTGAGTACAACATTTCACCCCCAGAAGGACGATCAATCCGAGAGGACCATTCAAATTCTTGGGATATGTTCCAAGCCTGCGTTATTAATTTTGGATGCTCGTGGGACCAGTTCTTGTCTTTAGCGGAGTTTGCCTACAACAACATCTACCAGTGCAGTATTCAGATGGCTCTTTATGAGGCGTTGTATGGTAGGCGGTGTCGGTCCCCAGTCGGATGGTTTGAGCCGGGAGAGGCTCGGTTATTAGCTACAGTGGGAGGCGTTGGATAAGTTCAAGATCATTCAGGATAGACTTCGATCGGCTCAGTCTAGGAAAAAGAGTTTTGCATATCGTAAGGTCAGGGATATTTCTTTCATGGTTGGTGAGCGATTATTGCTCCATGTATCGCCTATGAAGGGCTTCATGAGGTTTGGGAAGAAGAGAAAGCTTAGCCCTAGATATTGGCCCATTTGAGATTCTGGACCGTGAGGGGAATGTGGCTTATAGACTTGCATTGCTGCCTAGCTTGTCAGTCGTGCATCCAGTTTTTCACGTATCCATGCTTCGGGAGTATCACGGTGATCCCACCCACGTGTTAGATTTCAGTATTGTCCAGTTGGACAAGGATATGTCATATGACGAGGAGCCGGTGGCTATTTTAGACCGGTAGTTTCGACACTTGAGGTCGCGGAGTTTTCCTACACTACGTGTTCACTGAAGAGGTCAGCCTCCTGAGGCATCGATCTGGGAGTCCTAGTCTGATATGAGGATCCGTTATCCCCATCTATTCCCCAACTCAGGTACTTCTTTCTTTTGTACGTTCGAGGACGAACGGTTTTTTTAGAGGTGGAGGATGTGACGACCCAAAGGGTCATCACCATAATTCTCCCTTTCCTTGCGCTTCTGAGGCCTTGAAAAGCTCTTATTGGGCTACCTCGTTTTGTGTGTGCAGTCCGGGCGTGAAGCCGGAACTTTTTTATGTTAAAATATTTGAATTCTATGTTAGAAACTATGAATTTTGATACTAATATCGCAATAGTGGACTTTTGTCAACGTTTTAGGTAAACAGACTCAGACTCATGATGTGACGGTTCCGAAGGGCCCGTAAGGAAGTTCGGGACCCGGGCTTATTCCCGAAATTGAAATCCGAGGTCCCAGGCCCTAGTTCGGAGCTTTTCTGTGAAATTGTTTTAAGAATATGCTTAAGGAAAAAATGAAAAAGGAAATTGATCAAAAATAATGGTATCGGGCTCGTATTTTGGTTTTGACGCCCGGTACAAGTCTTAAATGGGCGTTAAGCGCTATCTGAAAAGTTTGGTTGAAAACGGACATCGTTTGACGTGTTTCGGACTAAAAGTGGAAAATTTGTAAGTTTTGAACTTAGAAATGAAAATCATGAGTTTTGGGGGTTGATTCTTTGATTTTGATGTTATTTTGGAGATTTGATTGCTCAAATAAGTCCGTAGGATGATATTGAGTTAGCGTGTGTGGTTTGTTGGGAGCCCAAAGGGCTCGAGAGTGTTTCCGGGGGTTGTTCGGGATGTTTTGCACCTAAGAAAATTGTAGAAAAATTGCAGCAGGTTTCGCTTCATCGCGTTTGCGCTCGCGATGCTCTCCTTTTTCCCTCCTTCGCGTTCGCGATTAACCCACTGCATTCGCCGATAACAAAAAAATTGGACCTTTATCTTTTCCTCTACGCACCCGCATAAAGTCTCCCGTGTTTGCGGAGCCTGTCCTGTTCATTCTACGCGTTCGCTTATGGTCCCCCGCGTTTGCGTAGGCCAACTGTGAAGCCCCAACTTCTATTCTACGCGTTCACGATTCTTCCCACGCGAACGCGATGCTCAACCTGCCCAACCCTTTGCAAACACGACCCTGTTCACGCGAAGGCGAAGGGTAATTGCCCAGCGAAAATATTTAAACTCCAAAAAAGTGTTCACTCCGGATTTCACCCTTTTTTCACTCGAACTCTCTCCAAAAGTCCTCCATTGACGAGGTTCAAGCTCTACCTTCTTCCCAACTCTTTGGGTAAGTAATCCCAACATTATTTCCTCACTATTCCTTCATCAAATCATTAAATTGCTAGCTCTAAAACATGAAATCAAAGTAGAATTTAGGGGTTTTGGGTTTAGTTAAGGTTTTTGGAATTTTGGGTATTTCAACCTCAAATTGAGGTTAAATGTAAAATCTAATTATATATTTGAACTCGTGGGGTTTTGGGGGATTGGGTTTTGGTCCTAGCCTCGAGTTTGGACCACGTGGGCCCAGTGTCGGATTTTAGTATTTTTGAAAGTAAGCAGGCTATGGGATTGTATTTTTGGATTCGTATTGATAATATTGAACCTGATTATGTTAGATATCGTTGGTTCGGGGTCGAATTCTAGAGGAAAGGCGATTGTTGAGCTTTGAGTTGCTATTTTCGAATTTGAGGTAAGTGTTTGATCTAACTTTGGCTTGAGGGTATAGGATTAGGATAATATTTGCTATGTGCTATGTGGAATCGGTGTGTAGGTATGGCGACGGTTACCTATGCGCCCAAGTATAGCATGACCGTGAGTCGTAATTGCTATTAAATTGTCGAAAGAAGTGAACAATTATGATAATTGCTTTTTAAATGAACTACGAAATGATAGTTGAGAAGCAAATGAGTTAAGAAAGGAATCATGGTATTTTCCATTGACAGGATTTGTTGTTGAATCGTTTCCCTTTCCGGGACTTATTGTAGAGTTGTTCTTCCCTTGCCGGATATTTTGGGCTGTTAGTTATACCCTTGCCGGGTTAAACTGTTATATTTATGTGCTTCCCTATGGGGATCTTCTATGAAGAGATTGTTAGAGTTATTCAATTGTATTACATATTGGGATCGCATGGCACGCCAACCATGAGATATTATGATTGGGATCGTGTGACACACCGACCACGAGATATTATGATTGGGATCGTGTGGCACGCCGACCACGAAATATTTTGATTGGGATCATGTGGCACGCCGACCACGAGATATTATTATGGGATTCTGTTGCATGCCGCCCACCTATTGTTATTGGCCTGAGATGACGGTGACATTTATTATGGGATCGTGTGGCACGCCGCCCACCTATTGTTATTGGCCTAAGATGCCGGTGACATTGTGCACAGAGAATACAGGAGCGTGTGGCGCACCGTCCACTGTAAATGTCGTGTAACTGCTTTATGCTATTGATTGGGTGAGGATGAGTGATAAAGTACGATGGGTGATGCCGTACACTGTGATGGATTATCTTGGTGAGGACGAGAGTAAAAGAAAGATGGGTAGTGCCGTGCAACGTTTGTTTTACTGGTCTTTCTCTTATTGGTGTTTGTTATACTGTTTCCCATTTCCTTGTTGTTGATGATTAGATAATTGAACTGTTATACCCCCAGCATGTCCCCTCCCCATTATCTGTTTAGATTTTTGTTATTTTCTTTTATTGCACATACATCTGTACAGGTTGGTTGTGATAGGTCCGGTCTAGCCTTATCACTACCTCACCGGGGTTAGGCCGGGCACTTACCAGCACATGGGGTCGGTTGTGATAATACTACGCTTCTGTGCCTTTTGTGCACAGGTCAGGACACAGCCTATGGACCGTAGCTATATTTCGGGAGTGATCCTCTAGTCCAGAGGCTCTGAGGTAGTTCGCTGGCGTTCGTGGGCACCGAGCCTCCTCTATCTATTTCTTTCAGTTTGTTTAATTGTATCAAACAAACATATGATGTATTTCTTTCAGACTACTGTTTTTAGTACTCTTTAGTTTTCCGTGAGTACTGACACCAGATACTGGGTATAGACATGTTGTTAAATTCCGTATTTAGTTTTTGCTAATGTTATTAAAAGACTTCCGCATGTTCTAATTAATTATTTTAGTATTTCACTTGTTTTAGGTTTAATTTGGTAAAAATGATTATAAAGGTTGGCTTGCCTAGCTTCGACAGTAGGCACCATCACGACTCCCGATGGTAGGTAAATACTGACAACTCATACAAAGCAGTAACCAAGAAAGTCGTGGCAGACTTTGTCCGAGATCGTATTGTCTGTCGGTTTAGGATCCCAGAGTCGATCATCGCTGATAATGGTTCCAATCTCAACAGTGACTTGATGAAAGCGATGTGTGAAACTTTCAAGATCAGGCATAGAAATTCAACGGCTTATAGACCTCATATGAATGGAGTTGTGGAAGCAACCAAAAAGAACATTAAGAAAATACTAAGGAAAATGATCGAAAGGCACACGCGGTGGCATGAGAAGTTGGAATTCGCTTTACTGGGTCATCGTTCTATAGTCCGCACATCGACCGGGGAAACTCCCTACATGCTGGTTTACGGTACAGAGGCGGTCATTCCCGCCGAGGTAGAAATTCCATCCTTGAGAATCATACAAGAAGCTGAGCTAGATGATGCAGAATGGGTCAAGGGTCCTTACGAGCAGTTATCCCTTATAGATGGAAAGAGAATGAATGCGGTTTGCCACGGTCAGTTGTATCAGAACAGAATGTCCAGAGCCTTTAACAAGAGAGTTCAACCAAGGAAGTTCACACCGGGACAGTTGGTGTTAAAGAAGATATTCCCACATCAAGATGAAGCCAAAGGGAAATTCTCTCCCAACTGGAAAGGCCCGTACATGGTTCATCGGGTTCTAACTGGAGGAACCCTTATTCTTGCAGAATGGACGGAGAAGTTTATCCAAAACCGATCAACTCAGATGCAATGAAGAGATACTACATTTAATCAGTGTGCTTTTTCTTTACGATGTAATTTCAACTACGCCTGACCTGATTCCTGTTTAAGAGGGGATACGTGTTGAAACACGTTCTCACAAGGTACTAAACTAAACGTGTGTTCATATTTGTAGGTTTTGATAAATGACAAACGATGCGCAATTGACATATGACGAGGTCCAAGCACAAGCGCGCAATTGATACATAACGAGATTCAAGCACAAGACAAACAAAGATCAAGATTAAGCAAAGAAATAAAGTTATACATGAGTCATTCTTTAATTGTGATCTTGATCCGACAATTGACTCAAGACTTGGCTTCTCTCGTAAAATCATTTTTATCAAATCATGCATATTTAATTTAAAGCAAAATGATTTTAAATCATGCATATTTATTTTAACCAAAATGATTTTTAAACACGCCTCTAAAATCTGGACAAAGATAATCGATTATGTACTTATGATAATCGATTATGTTAAGGCAGCTGCAAGACAATCGATTGTGTACGTTATGATAATCGATTGTGTTGAGGCAGTGTCCATCAGATTTTTCAAAGATGCAAGACAATCGATTGTGTACCTTATGATAATCGATTGTGTTGAGGCAGTGTCCATCAGATTTTTCAAAGCTACAAAATAATGGATTGTGCACCTTATGACAATCGATTGTGTTGAGGCAGTGTCTATTCGATTTTTCAAGACTGTAATATAATCGATTATACATATAGCATAATCGATTATGTAAATGACCGTTGCCAAAAAATTTTTAAACTCTGTTTGGTAATCGATTGTATGATTCTGATAATCGATTATCCTAAGTAAAATCTGAATATGATTTTTTGAACGTTGCCAAGTAATCGATTATATGATTTTGATAATCGATTGTTTTAAGTAAAATCTGAAAAAGATTTTTTGAACGTTGCCAAATAATCGATTATATGATTTTGATAATCGATTGTTTTAAGTAAAATCTGAAAAAGATTTTTTGAACGTTGCCAGATAATCGATTATACGTTTTAGATAATCGATTATTATGCGTAAAATCTGGGAATGATTTTTGGACGATTGGAAAACAATCGATTATGCAACTTAGACAATCGATTGTTTTAGCACAAAATCAGCAATTCTTAATTGGCAATTAGGCAACGGTTGTGCATGTTTTCAACACTATAAATACATCTTAAAATCAGTCTTTTAAGTACAACAACTGATCATATTATTGCTAAAGCTTGCATACTCTCTTATTCATCATTTTCTATTCATTACATAAGTTTTTGAGAGCCAAATTCTTGATGAAAGTTGTTGCATTCTTGAGCGTATTTATTTTACTCATATCTACTCTTGAGGAGAGTCTTGTTTTGAGTGCAAAGTGTTTTTATACACTTGAAGGGAAGTGTTAATCCCTTGTATTGTAAGAAGGAACGTTGTGATTCCTTTGGTTGAAGTCTTGAAGTGTGGTATCTTCGAGCAAAGGTTGTTGAGGCTTGTGCGACTCAAGTTCTCAGTTTGTAACGGTTTGTTAAGCACCCGTAAGCTTAACGAAGTTAGTGGAAATCTCGAGAGAGTCTCTTGGGGACTGGACTAGCCACGGGTTGTGGTGAACCAGGATAACATCGGTGCGTTCGTTCCTTATTATTTACTTATCGCACTTATTTCATTCCTGCAATTTTTAAATTCCGCAAGTTTACGCTGTTTTTTATTATAGCGTTATTCACCCCCCCTCTAGCGTTAAGCGTATATTCTAACAATTGGTATCAGAGCCCAACTCTCTGAAAAACTTAACCGTTTGAGAGAAACAATCCATGGCTTCTACTCGTGATTCTTTTGCAGGAATAGGTGAAGGACAATGCTCCACCCGACCACCACTATTCTATGGCACAAACTATTCGTACTGGAAGGAAAGGATGAGAATATTAATTCAATCGAATAATTTTCATCTGTGGAAGGTTATAATGAAGGGAGAACAAATTCCAACCAAAAAGGTTGAAAATGAATGGGTTCCAAAATCCGAAGATGAATACGAAGCGGATGATATCCGAAAAGTGCAGAACAACTCTAAAGCCATCAACTTATTGTATTGTGCTATTAACGCTGATGATTACAGAAAAATATCATGTTGCACAACGGCGAAGCAAATGTGGGATAAGCTGGAAATCACGTACGAAGGTACGGACCAGGTAAGAGAGGCTAAAGTTGATTTTCTAACCCATGCATATGAACTGTTTCACATGAAGGAAGGCGAAAGGGTAGATGACATGTTCGAACGATTTTCAAAAATCGTTAATGACTTACATGCTCTTAAGAAGACCTTCACGGATAAGGAACTTGTCCGAAAAATTCTCCGAAGTCTCACTCCGGAATGGCGCTCCAAGGCCGACGCGATTCAAGAGTCTATTGGCATTTCAAATGTCACCATCGACGGATTAAGAGGTAATCTTAAAACTTATGAATCTACTATACTTAACCCTCTTGTTAATGATCAAAGGAAACAAAGAATCGCCCTCAAGGCAAGCACAAGTCAACCTCAAAATGATGAGGACGGAGATAACGAGTTCGGACTCATTATTAAGAGATTTCAAAAGTTCATGTGAAAAGAGTATGAACGAAAAGGCAAACAACAAGGAGATCAAGTAAAGTGCTATGGATGCGGAGAAATCGGGCACATTAAATCAAATTGCCCAAATGTCAAAAAGGAGAAGAAACCCTTCAAGAAACAACGAGCATACATATCTTGGGGAGGCGACTCCGAAGACGAGTCAAGTGAGGAAGAAGAAGACGAAACCGCAAATCTTTGTCTTATGGCACACGAAGACAATCAAGAAGAGGTATGTCAAATTTCTTCCAAAAACTTCTATTCTCTTGAGGAAATGCAAAATGCCTTTGATGAGTTGTATAGTGAATTCATTAAAGCTTCCAAAACTGTTAAAAACACTAAGGAAAATGCTTCTTTGAAAGAAAAAGATTTTGAAAGACAACTCTCTTTGAAAGAAAAAGATTTGGAAAAATTGATTTTGGAAAATGAGAAGTTGAAAGAAGAAAACAAATTTTTTGGCAAGAGAAGCGCCGACAAACCCGAGAGCTCTAGTAAAAATTGTATTTCTTGCATGCATCTAAAAATTGAGGTAGAAAGACTTAAGGGCACCCTAGATAAGTTCAATTCTTCTCATAAAAATTTGAATGAAGTCCTTGTTAATTTGAAATCGACCAAACATGGGATAGGTTTTAAAAACGAGCCTAAAGAAAAAGTTGAAGCCAAACCCCAACCACCTAAGGCTCAACCTAGGATAAATAAAACAAATGTTCATCCTAGAGATAACAATCCTAGAATCAACATGCATGCTAGACTAAACACTAGAAGAATCTTTGAACATTTTAGGACACCTAGAAATGGCCTTCAACCTAGAAATAACTATTCTAGAAATGATGCATATCCTAGACCAAACACTAGAAGAAACTTTGAACTTTTCAGGACACCTAGAAATGGCTTTCAACCTAGAAATAACTATTCTAGAAATGCTGCATATCCTAGAACAAATAGTAGGAGAAATGATTTTCATGAAATGCACAATAGTCATATTGTCGAAAATAGAGTAAACAAATTTCGTCCGTCCAACTACTATCAACCTAGACGAATGCATAATCCTAATGTCATTTGTCATTATTGCAATCGAATTGGACATATTGCTCCTACTTGTTTCACTAGACATAGACACTTAACTACATGTCAAGCACAACAGCATGTTACACCTAACTCTCAAGGACCCAAAACAGCTTGGGTACCAAAGACTCATTAATTTGTCTTGTAGGTATGTTTGAAGGGATCAAGTGTACTTTGGTACCTTGATAGTGGATGCTCCAAACACATGACCGGAGACGAATCCAAGTTCCTTCAACTAGAACACAAGGAAGGAGGAAGCGTTATTTTTGGAGATAACAACAAGGGAAAAATTATCGGCATTGGATCCGTCGGTAAGGATGAACCTTCTTCCATTAAGCATATTTTGCTAGTTAATGGTCTAAAACATAATCTCTTGAGCATAAGTCAATTATGTGACAAGGGAAATCTTGTTTTATTTGATTCGGATGAATGCTTAGTTTTTCGCCGTAGCGATTTTAAAATTATTCTTCGTGGTTTTAGAATGGATAACATCTATATGGTTGATCTCGAAAATTCTTCATCTGAATATGTGAATTGTCTTATGAGCAAAGAAGATGATATGTGGTTATGGCATCGTAGAGTAGCTCACATCAACATGCATATTTTAAACAAATTAGTTTCACAAAATTTAATTATTGGTCTTCCAAATTTGAATTTTGAAAAAGACTCTATCTGTGATTCTTGTCAAAAAGGGAAGCAAACAAAAGCATCTTTTAAATCGAAAAATATTGTTTCAACTACTAGACCTTTGCAACTTCTCCACATGGATCTCTTTGGACCATCTCGCATTGAAAGTCTTGGTAGAAATCGTTATGCTTTTGTTATTGTTGATGATTATTCTAGATTTACATGGACACTATTTCTTGCTCACAAAAGTGAGGCTTTTCATAATTTTAAATGCTTTCTTAAACGTGTTCAAAATGAAAAGGACAGAACCGTCACTTCAATAAGAAGTGATCATGGGGGAGAGCTCGATCACAATCTCTTCGCGGACTTTTGTGACGAACTCGGGATCGAGCACACCTTCTCTGCTCCACGTACACCACAACAAAATGGAGTGATGGAAAGGAAAAATAGGTGTCTCGAAGAGATGTCTAGAACCATGCTCGATGAGGCTAAGATTCCCAAACATTTTTGGGCGGATGCCGTGAGTACCGCATGCTACATTTTAAACAGAGTAGTCATAAAGCCAATACTCATGAAAACTCCCTATTAACTCTACAAGGGAAGGAAACCAAATATCTCCCATCTTAGAGTATTCGGTTGTAAATGTTTTATTCATGACAATGGAAAAGACAATTTGAGAAAAATTGATGCAAAATCCGATGAAGGAATTTTTATTGGTTACTCTTCACGTAGAAAAGCATATAGAGTATTCAACAATAGAACCGAAACTGTAGAGGAATCCCCTCATATTTTGTTTTCCGAAAATAATGCTCGCTTGGCGAGAAAGGATTCTGGATTTGATCTTGCAGGTATTTTAAACTCAATAAGTCCTCAAGACAAAGTACAAGAGGAAAATCCAAAGGAAATTCAAAATGAAACCTTGGAACAATTATCGGAAGAAGCGCCCCAACTGGAGAAAGAAACGAAACTTCCTAATGCGTGGAGGACAATCAAAGACCATCCTCTCGACCAGGTAATTGGCGACATTGAATAACAGGTAAGTACTCGAAACTCTCTTAAGAACACCTTAGGTCATACTGCTTTCGTCTCTCAAATTGAACCCTCAACCATCTCCGAAGCAATTGGGGATGAATTTTGGACCTTGGCAATGCAAGAGGAGCTTAGCCAATTTAAACGAAATGACGTTTGGGATTTGGTGCCAAGACCCGAAAATCATACCATAATTGGTACGAAATGGGTTTTTCGAAATAAATTAGATGAAAATGGTGTAATTACTAGAAACAAAGCTAGACTTGTAGCAAAAGGCTATAATCAAGAAGAGGGAATTGACTATGAAGAAACATATGCACCCGTAGCAAGGTTAGAAGCTATTCGTTTATTACTTGCTTTTGCCTCTTCTATGAATTTCAATTTATATCAAATGGATGTAAAAAGCGCTTTTCTAAATGGTGTCATTCAAGAAGAAGTTTATGTTGAACAACCCCCGGGCTTTGAAGATTTTAAATCTCCCGATCATGTTTTCAAGCTTAAAAAGGCACTTTATGGTCTTAAACAAGTTCCCCGAGCTTGGTATGAACGATTGAGAAAATTTCTTTTGGAAAATGAATTCATTAGGGGAAAATTTGACACCACTCTATTTGTTAAGCATAAAAACAATGACATTTTATTAGTTCAAATCTATGTGGATGATATTATTTTTGGTGCTACTAACAATGCTTTGTGCAAGGAATTTTCTGATTTAATGACAAGCGAATTTGAGATGTCTATGATGGGTGAGCTAACCTTCTTTTTGGGGCTGCAAGTAAAGCAAATGGAAGAAGGAACCTTCATTTGTCAAGCTAAATATTGCAAAGAATTGCTAAAACGATTTGAAATGAGCAACGCAAAAGCAATGGCCACTCCCGTGAGCACATCCGACCATCTAGAAAAAGATGAGAAAGGTAAGGAAGTCGACACCAAGAAGTATCGAGGTATGATTGGATCTCTCCTTTATCTTACTGCTAGTAGATCGGACATCATGTTTAGCGTGTGCTTATGCGCTCGTTATCAATCATGTCCGAAGGAGTCTCACCTAACTGCGGTGAAAAGGATATTAAAGTAACTTGTTGGTACTGTAAATGTGGGTCTATGGTACCCCAAAGGTTCTTCACGCCAACTTGTTGGCTATTCTGATTCCGATTTTGCTGGATGCAAATTGGACCGTAAGAGCACTAGTGGCACTTGCCATTTGCTCGGTAGCTCTCTAGTTTCTTGGTTTTGCAAGAAACAAGTAAGTGTTATGTTGTCCACAACCGAGGCTGAATATGTAGCCGCGGGGAGTTGTTGCGCTCAAATCCTTTGGATGAAACAGCAACTCTTGGACTATGGCCTAAGTATCGATCATATCCCTCTTAGATGTGATAATACTAGTGCCATATGCTTGATGAAGAACCCCGTTCTTCATTCAAGAACAAACACATTGAAATTAGGCATCATTTTATAAGAGATCACGTTCTCAAAGGTGATGTCGAAATTGAATTTGTTGAAACCAAACATCAATTGGCCGACATCTTTACAAAGCCCTTAGAGAAAGAGTCCTTCTTCCGAATTCGTAGTGAACTCGCGATTCTTGACTCCACATTGATCTAAGTCATGCATTGCATTTTCCATTTCACATAATTAATAACTTGAGCGTCGGAAGAGCCTAACTTATTTTTGCAGGTATCGCCCTAAAGGTAGGGGGAATTATAAAAGATTGGTGCAGAATAATCGATTCCTCTTCAGAATAATCGATTTCTCTTTAATATATAATCGATTATCAAGTATCACTAATCGATTATGTTGACATTATTTGTTTTATTATTCCTTTTATGAAATTGCAATTCTAGTTAATCAATAAACAAGTTATTTGCTTATGTTTTTTTTGCTAATGTCAAAAGGGGGAAGAATAAGGGCTATGCACTTAATATTTATTGGCATAAATTGAGGGGGAATTCATATGTTGAGGGGGAATTAATTGCATATCTATTTACTTGTCTTATTGCACATCTATTTACTTGTCTTGGATCGTCATTATGAATTATCTAAAATGCATATCCCGATTAAGGTTTGCCATTATCAAAAAGGGGGAAATTGTTGAAACACGTTCTCACAAGGCACTAAACTAAACGTGTGTTCATATTTGTAGGTTTTGATAAATGACAAACGATGCGCAATTGACATATGACGAGGTCCAAGCACAAGCGCGCAATTGATACATAACGAGATTCAAGCACAAGACAAACAAAGATCAAGATTAAGCAAAGAAATAAAGTTATACATGAGTCGTTCTTTAATTGTGATCTTGATCCGACAATTGACTCAAGACTTGGCTTCTCTCGTAAAATCATTTTTATCAAATCATGCATATTTAATTTAAAGCAAAATGATTTTAAATCATGCATATTTATTTTAACCAAAATGATTTTTAAACACGCCTCTAAAATCTGGACAAAGATAATCGATTATGTACTTATGATAATCGATTATGTTAAGGCAGCTGCAAGACAATCAATTGTGTACCTTATGATAATCGATTGTGTTGAGGCAGTGTCCATCAGATTTTTCAAAGCTGCAGGACAATCGATTGTGTATCTTATGATAATCGATTGTGTTGAGGCAGTACCATCAGATTTTTCAAAGCTACAAAATAATCGATTGTGCACCTTATGACAATCGATTGTGTTGAGGCAGTGTCTATTCGATTTTTCAAGACTGTAATATAATCGATTATACATATAGCATAATCGATTATGTAAATGACCGTTGCCAAAATATTTTCCAACTCTGTCTGGTAATCGATTGTGTGATTCTGATAATCGATTATCCTAAGTAAAATCTGAATATGATTTTTTGAACGTTGCCAAGTAATCGATTATATGATTTTGATAATCGATTGTTTTAAGTAAAATCTGAAAAAGATTTTTTGAACGTTGCCAAATAATCGATTATATGATTTTGATAATCGATTGTTTTAAGTAAAATCTGAAAAAGATTTTTTGAACATTGCCAGAAATCGATTATACGATTTAGATAATCGATTATTATGCGTAAAATCTGGGAATGATTTTTGGACGATTGGAAAACAATCGATTATGCAACTTAGACAATCGATTGTTTTAGCACAAAATCAGCAATTCTTAATTGGCAATTAGGCAACGGTTGTGCATGTTTTCAACACTATAAATACATCTTAAAATCAGTCTTTTAAGTACAACAACTGATCATATTATTGCTAAAGCTTGCATACTCTCTTATTCATCATTTTCTATTCATTACATAAGTTTTTGAGAGCCAAATTCTTGATGAAAGTTGTTGCGTTCTTGAGCGTATTTATTTTACTCATATATACTCTTGAGGAGAGTCTTGTTTTGAGTGCAAAGTGTTTTTATACACTTGAAGGGAAGTGTTAATCCCTTGTATTGTAAGAAGGAATGTTGTGATTCCTTTGGTTGAAGTCTTGAAGTGTGGTATCTTCGAGCAAAGGTTGTTGAGGCTTGTGTGACTCAAGTTCTCAGTTTGTAACGGTTTGTTAAGCACCCGTAAGCTTAATGAAGTTAGTGGAAATCTCGAGAGAGTCTCTCGAGGACTGGACTAGCCACGGGTTGTGGTGAACCAGGATAACATCGGTGCGTTCGTTCCTTATTATTTACTTATCGCACTTATTTCATTCCTGCAATTTTTAAATTTCGCAAGTTTACGCTGTTTTTTATTATAATGTTATTCACCCCCCTCTAGCATTAAGCGTATATTCTAACAACGTAGGCAGCCCTATGGGTTCGGTCACATCTTTAATAAAATTCCACTTTCCCTATCACTTGGAACTGGGGCAAAATTTTGAGGAGGACCCTCAAAATTCTGAAGTCAGTTTGTTATTTTCCGCATCAGCATCAACCCAGTAAACTGGGGCAGAATTTTGAGGAGGACCCTCAAAATTCCAAGGTCGATCCGTTCCAGTAATCCAGCACCGCCGTCAACAGCGCCAGCCCAGAAAACTGGGGCAGAATTTTGAGGAGGACCCTCAAAATTCAGGAACCAGCAAGGTTTTCGTGCCTTGAACCACGTTGCATTTATGGTTCATCATAAAAACAAAACTATCTTTTCTCTACTTATATATATACATTTGAATCATGATTTCCAAAATTTGCATATAATCATTTGGATCACCATCGTTCAGGAACGCTACCCCAAATGGTATAAGACGCCACGAGCCAAGGGATGCGAACTAACCTCCCCCTTTACAGAACTCACGATTTTTCTTTGGATGCAGGAATTCAATACAAATAGGTGATGCATGTGCTTTATAAAATTGAAATTCCTGAAACCACTACTTACTTCGCAAAGGTTTACTATCCACATTCAACACTTCCCCAGCAGTCATGATATCGCAATCATCTACCAGCTAAGAAAATCACCACCATCCTCTCATTTATATATCTGCATTTCTGCATAAGGCTATTCTATGCCTTCCGAGATTAAGCTCTACCTCCATCCTGCATAAGGCTATTCTCTGCCTTTCGAGACTAAGCCCTGTCTCCATCTGCATTTTTCATAAGGCTATTCTCTGCCTTCCGAGGCTAAGCTCTGCCTCCATTTTTTGCATAAGGCTATTCTATGCCTTTCGAGGCTAAGCTCTACCTCCATCCTAAATAAGGCTATTCTCTACCTTCCGAGGCTAAGCTCTGCCTCCATTTTTTCATAAGGCTATTATCTGCCTTCCGAGGTTAAGCTCTACCTCCATCCTGCGTAGGGCTATTCTCTGCCTTTCGAGACTAAGCCTTGTCTCCATCTGCATTTTGCATAAGGCTATTCTCTGCCTTCCGAGGCTAAGCTCTGCCTCCATTTTTGCATAAGGCTATTCCCTGCCTTTTGAGGTTAAGCTCTGCGTCCGTCCAGCATAAGGCTATTCTCTGCCTTTCGAGACCAAACCCTGTCTCCATCTGCATTTTGCATAAGGCTATTCTCTGCCTTCCGAGGCTAAGCTCTGCCTCCGTTTTTGTATAAGGCTATTCTCTACCGTTCGAGGCTAAGCTCTGCCTCCATCCTGCTTAAGGATATTCTCTGCCTTTCGAGTCTAAGCTCTGTCTCCATCTGCATTTCAGCATAAGGCTATTCTCTGCCTTTCGAGACTAAGCTCTGTCTCCATCCTGCATTGCATAAGGCTATTCATTGCCTTTCGAGACTAAGATCTGTCTCCATCCACATCTTTGCATAAGGCTATTCTCTGCCTTTCAAGGTTAAGCTCTACCTCCATCCTGCATAAGGCTATTCTCTACCTTTCGAGACTAAGCTCTGTCTCCATCCTGCATTGCATAAGGCTATTCTCTGCCTTCCGAGATTAAGATCTACCTCTTTTATTTTAAATTTGACTGAAGAGATTGCCACCCTGTCTCATTTGGATAAAAAATTTCTCCCGCATTAAAAATTCTCGCTTTGGCTGAAACATCGCCACCCTTGCATTCATTCGGCTGAAATATTGCCAACTCCTCATGGGCAGAAATACCGCCAACTTATTCAAAGGCGTCATAGTTCAGAGGAACCATCCGCATAGCCCGAGAACACCATTTCATGGCCTGCGAATCTTTACTTTTATGCTCTTCATAGCCCAGGACGTCATAGTTTGAGGACGCAATCCTAATCGTCCGAAGACAGCATTCATGGTCCAACGGGAACTTGTATCACGTTTAAATTATGCAATATATACGCACATCGTTCATTTGCAGGTACATCGGCTGGCATGGCCACCTCAGCAGAAGCAGTCCCGCTCCAGTTCTCCGCTGCCCGTCCGATCTCCGAACCCTTGACAAGTCTCAAACCCCGTTGTGTACGCCTTTTCCAAATTTTCATTGGCATATCCCGCCAATGTTTCTTGAACTACATACGGCCTGATTCCTGTAAAACCAGGGAGATGTAGGCAGCTCAAAAGCCAGAGCACGGTCAAAATTCTCTTACAGTCGCCGTATTCGGTCAAAATTCTCTTACAGTCGCCGTATTCGGTCAAAATTGGCCATCTTGTCTTTACTCGATAACTCTTTCATCCTCCTCGGGTAAAGAGGGGCAGCTGTTGATACCCAATTTTTTCTCATATACTTCTATACTCAAAATACTCCCAAAATAGCATGTAGATGCATATATAAGCATCCACAGAGGTTTTGATATTTTTCTATATTTTTTAAATATTTTAAAATCAATTTATGAATTATTTTGCACTATAAAACCCAATATTTAGTCCCAAATCTTATTATTTTGATGAGAAATATATTTTATTCTCTCATTTACATAAAAAAATAATTTACCTAATTTTTACACACTTTTTACAAGTGTATCAGGTATTTCTAAATTAAAATTGCATTAAATTGCAATTTTAGCCTATTTCTCAATTTAACAAGTATTTTAACTACAAAATCGTTCCTAAATAAATTTTAATTGATACTTATACATATTTTATAAACTCGGTATTTTAACTGGATTTTTATAATACTATTTATTATTTTTATAAAATCCTAATTGAGAAAAATGGCTATTTAAATCGTAGCCCCTTTTCATTTCAATTGTAACCCAATTGCAGCCCAAATTCCACCCCGAATTGACCCCTAATTGCATTGCCCAATTTCCAATCCACCAAAAATCATGGCCGTTGATCATTTAGATCAACAGACCACGTTACACCTGCATTAATTAAACCTAAAACACCCCAAAATCCTAACCATTCTCTTATTTCAGCCGCCCTTGTATCACCTTACCCCCAAATGCTCTCTAGCCCCTTCTGAACCCTATCCTTCTCTGGCTCCATTTCACCGGCGATTATGGCTTCCCAAGCCTTAAAACACCTATATCCACCACTCCTCACCTCCTATGGCTCTTGGGTTCGAAGATCGGAACCCTATCTCGAAGGCTATCAACCTAGAGGTCCTTCGACATGAGTTTGTAGCCGTGTCCGACCTTTTCCCGGCAAGCCTTGAGGCTGTGAGTCCTTCTTCGACTCCAAACCAGTATGTTCCAAGCTTTCTCGTTCCTCCATGGTTCTTTCTCTGAAACCCTAATTTTCGATGTTTTTTATGTGTTTATCTTTACGATCTTCTTTAGATCCCAGTTATCTTCTAAAGTTTCAAAGTATTTCTCAAATTTTCTTCGCTGATTTTGTTGCAAACTATTCGTCTTCTTAAAATCTAGGGTTTCTCTGATTTCTTTGATTTTTTTATTACTTTGACTTATCTTCTCTACTGTATTTTCTTCTAGCTCTTATTGTGATTTCTGAGTGCTTTCTACTATTGCGCCTAGGTTATTAATTATAGTATATATTGTGTTTGGTAATTAGTATATATTGTGTATAAGTGGTGTATATATTGTATATAAGTAGTATATATTGTATTTAAGTAGTATATATTGTGTAGTAGTTAGTAATTAGTATAAATTTTATATAAGTAGTACATATTGATAAAATAATGTTGTCATTAGTATTATGTGTTGTATGTTATATATTATATGTTATATAAATATTCAAGGATTGATATAGAAGTAAAGACAAAAAAATATTGAGACAAAGATATTCAAGGATATGATAAAAAGCATATTTATTGACCAAAATGGCATATCTTTCTTAGTCTTCCTTTCCCCAATGGAATGAGCACAACATGGTACTAATACCACCATTAAAAGAAAAAAAAACTAAAAGAAGACATGCCAATGTACAAGTATTGTTCATATTCATGCTTGTATTTATAAATGTCGGCCTTAACTGTGGCGCAAGGCCAACCTTTATATGTAGGATTAAATACTCTTCTAATATAATGAATCCAAGAAGGATTAGAAGCAAAAGAATAAGGCAAACACATAACAGTAATCATTTTAGCTAGTTCTTCACGATCCTTATTTGGATCGTAATACAATATACCTCTGGTGACTGTGTTTATTCCTGGTTGAACTAGATTAGAACCAGTACTTGGGTTAACTGTTGTTTCAGGACTTGTCCTCCCCTCTTGTTGCGCTTTCAATTGGATATATCTAGCCTTATCGCTAGGGTGTAATTTTATATGTTTAACTAAACTACCTGTGCCGATAGACCTCCAGTATACCTATGCACAAGTAATTTCACACAAGATTTACACTTAGCCTTATTTTGTTCTCTTAGTTGAATAAAAAATTGCCAAACTAATGAAGTTCTGAAAGTTTAGGAGGTTGTCTACTAAAAGTGGGAGTTTGTACGGGTGGGTGTTCCGGTTCATTAGTAGCAGGACTAGTAGGTGTATCATCTAAATCTACCGAAGCTTGGGTTTCGTCATCATCATAATCCTCATTTCCCTCTAATATTGGTGCATTAGGATAAAGCATATTCATAATATCATCATCTATTCTATCACCGACTGCTACATCATGTAGAAAATCAACATCGCTAAATTGAAAACACGGGTGATTACTATCAAGTATTCCGAAGTTTTCATTAGTATTTCTAGGTTGGCTACTAGTTTCAACTTGTTTATCTTTTCTAGGTTGGGGAGCCGGGGGAGGGGTAGTATTTTGGCGACTACTTTCACCGGTTTTATTTTTTCCTTTTCCGAATAAATTTTTCAATGAAAATGCCATAGTAATTATAATTAAGCAAAATAACAACACACAAAAATATTCTAATCATGTAAGAGTTGAAACGAATTTACCGGATTGACGAATAACTTCTTGAAAATTGAAAATCGTTGAAATCGAACACTTGAAAACTTCAATTCAACAACTTCACAATGTTTCACGAAATTGCAACAATAAATTAAGCACTTGCACTAGAAAGATTGAAGGATAGCTTGAGAGAGATTGAGATATATTGATGAATTGGTAAATTAAAATGAAAGAATGAAGGGGTATTAATAGTTGAGAAATGGGAAATTGTGTAATTATATAAAGTTTGGGGTTAAATTAAAGTTTGGAGGGTTAAATGGCTATTTTTGAAAATTCCAAACGGCTAATTTTGAAAAAGATCCGTTGGAAATTTAAAAAAAAAAAAAATTTTAAAAGAAATCCGGACTGTTGCGGAACCGGTTGGAACCGGATGTAACCGCCTGAACCGGTCCGGTTCCATATGGGTCCAAACGGTTCCGCAACGGTCCGAATTTTAAAATTTTTTTTTTTTAAAATTTCAAACGTTGCGGAACCGTTTGGAACCGGTTGGAACCGCCTGAACCGGTCCGGTTCCGGTTCCGGTTCTGGCGGTTCTGATTCCGCGGTTCTAGCGGGTGGAACCGCTCCATCACGGTTCCGGGGAACCGCCAGAGCCGGAACCGCGGAACCGGAACCGCCGGAACCGCCAGAACCGCGGTTCCGGTCCGGTTCCGATTCCGAACCGGGCCATTTCCAGCCTTATTTCCGCTTCTCTCTGTGTACATACTCGCTTCATGTTCAAACCCTCGCCGCCTCTAATTTTTACTTGTGTGCTTTTTCCACATGATCTGTTCTATAATTCACGTTTTGCATGTTCGAATCTATGCATCTTTATATAGTCACATTTTTCCCTTTCCTGAACGACCCTACTTTTGGGGAAAATTGATTTCTTACAGCTTGTTTGATTCTCTAATTTGGACCTGCTCTTTGACTAAGTTCAAAATCAATCAGTATCTCAATTCCCAATTTCTCTAGGTGATTAACTTGCCTTATGTGTTAAACGTGTGAATTTCAAACCCCTTTTATACGAACTTGTCTTGTATTTTGTGACTTGTACTTGATTTTCTTTCCAAAAATAAACTGAGGTTTATTTACTTCAAGTGGGTTCCTTAATTAGAGGAAACCTTTTCCCAAATTGATTGTAATTGATACTGAGATTATTTTCTTGCCTTAGTGCTGCTTATTTTCAAAATATAAATATCCTCCACCTCTTCTCACTTAACACACAAAGATACACGAACTATCCTAAGTTTACTCAGTGAAAAACTCTCTCTTCTCTTCTGTTCTTCTCTGTTACTTGTTCTGTTGCTAGAGTTTAGCCGGCTGAAAGCCAAGGCTAAATTATAAGGTCTCATTTGCTTTACTACTCAAATTTGCAACTAGTAGGTTCTTAATTTACATTATCAATTCCAAAGCTACATGTTTACTTAATCCCTTTTCCCTATCTGTTTATGATTAAGTTTCAGCATGCACACCCATTTCCCCCATGTCTATTTGCATTCAGTATGTAGTTAATTTCAATAATGCACATCCCTACCCCATATCCCCCACACTTCTGATATTGTATACTTTTGTGAGTGCATTCTTGTACATCCATTTCCCAAACCCCTTTAGTTAATTCTGTTTATTACAAGTGCCCTTATGTGACCCCCATTTCCTTATCCCTTGTTTTATATGAGTGTATTTTGGACTAGGATGGCACCTCATTGCCACTCCTAGTTTAGATCCAAGGTTGCCCTCAACCTATACTCAAAGTAATCTCATCCCCTTATTCCTTCTATTATGTGTTTGAGCTTGACACAGCCCTCTTGGTGTCCTAATCACCATACAGGCCCTAGTCTGACTTGCTTTCAAGTATGCTCTTATTTGTAAACCCTGGAAAAGGTCAGGGGTGTGCCAGTCTCATTCATTTCTAGGTATGACCATCTTTTGCATAGGTCTTCCTAATTCCTCACTTCTTCACTTACTCCTAGTTCTTTAAGTCCTGCCCCCCTTTGGTAACCCATGCTTAGGGACCCTGGAGTCTCCTCTGAACTTGGATGCCTTTCGGTGGTAATTCCACACATTGCACTACTCTAATTTCTTAGGGTGTAAGCATTGATTGGGTTTCCTTGAAAGCCTTTGGAAATTTGAAACACTCTAAAGAGAAAGCCTCGGATTTGGGAGCCCGGATTTGGTAGAAGGCATATGTTGGACATTAAAGTTGCTTTACGCTTCTTCAGGCCTGTTGTAGTTATTGATGTATTTAACTTATTTCCTCTAATGTTTTTCTGTCCAGATTTTGTAAGTAATTTGTATAAAAGAACTTGGGGATAGAGTAAAAGGGGATATGGGAGGGGTTTACATTATTGCATCAATTAATGGTAGAAACTATGCCTATATGGTTTACTTTATCAAAATCTCATATAGAAAGCATGCCTATAGGTATTCCATGCTGCATTTCACTTTGAAATTATGCCTATAAGGTTTCAATACTGCATCTCATGTAGATACCATGTCTATAGGTGTACTTTATCGCAATCTCATATAGATACCATGTCTATATGGCCTACATTATCGCATCTCATATAGAAACCATGCCTATAGGTTTTAATGTCATATCTCATATAGAAACCATGCCTATAAGCTTTCAACATTGCACCTCTTATTGAAAGCATGCCTATAGGATCTTAATGTTGCATATCGCCTAGAAAACATGCCTATATGAATTGTATAAACCTCTAGGCAAACAGTAGGTCATCTAAAACGTATAAAGCAGTAATGCGAAATCAGTATCATGCCTGTAAGGTTCAAACTCGCTTAATGGGTTCACAACGTTTTAGTACAGTTCGTCCTAAATCTGTCTATTTTTAAATCGGGCCCGGATTTGCCCTTTTTACACTACTATGAACCTATAACATCTTTAAAAGTGCTAAATCTGCGGTTTTGAATTATTTTGCCTGCCTAAGTTTATGCTTTAAGGTTCTTTTGAAAATTTTCTTCTTGTATCCTTTTATTCAAGCAGTTCGGCTAATTGTAAGCTATTTCTGAACTTTTTTCTGCAAAACTTTAATTTTCTCTATAACAGACCTATGTATCAAACCAATGCTTTCTCTAAAGACTACTGGTTTTAAATCCTGTCAACTCCTAACAACAGTCACGGGGAGCTCGAAGCAGATTTTCTATCCAAATTTTATGTGTTAAACTAATCTGTCCTCTCATTTAATCTCTTCTAAAGACCAAATCAGTATCTGAAGTCATGCTAGACTAATTGCTATTGTGTTACGGGGTTTTATCTGAGCCTTTGAATGTCTTATTTGCATATCTCTCAGATGCTATTTGTTTTGATTGTCGTCTAGTATTTTTACCTTTGAAACTCCGTATATATCCTATCTTTCTCTTCCCCCTCTTAGGATTAGAAGTCCTAATACCCCAGGACTAACAGGTTGGGACGGGTATTAGCATGCAACAAGTAAACGATACCAACGCGTTTCGGGGAGGGAAGTGTAGAATATGGAGATGATGAGCGGTGCGCTAATTCCATATGCGACCCCTCTTTGAGGAGTGTGTACGGGGTATTGTACTGATATGATCCATATTATAGTCAAACCTAGGACCTTTTTTTCCTTTGCTTGCTTTGTTTAACGTTTTCTAAAGTAATGCTTTCAAATCCATTCTCTCTTCTACTTTGTTTAACTTACGCCTTTCCCTTTTTTAAAATTCCTAAGTTGTCCAAATGTTTATATGCGAATCTTATTTGTCCACTTACTTCATCTCTTCATAAAGTCATATTAGCACAGCCGGGAACCATACTAGTGGATCTTGAGGGGTGCCTAACACCTTTCCCTCGAGATAATCTCAAGCCCTTACCCGAACTCTGGTTTTCTTTCAAAATAATCCTCTTACTTTAAAAGTGTCCTAATGCACTGGTGGCGACTCTTCAAATTCCATAACCCAATTCCCAAATGGGAATGAGAGTTGTTTTGCCCATAATGTCGTAAAACCCGATTTTGCTTTCTGAAAAGGGGGCGTCGACACCAGAGTCGCCAAGATACTGATTTTGTATTACTGATTTTATACGTTTTAGACGGCCAACTGTTTGCCTAGCGTTTTATACAATTCCTATAGGCATGTTTTCTAGGCGAGATGCAACATTGAGATCCTATTGGCATGCTTTCTATACGGGATGCAATGTTGAAAGCTTATAGGCATGGTTTCTATATGAGATATGACATTGAAACCTATAGGCATGGTTTCAATATGAGATGCGATAATGTAAGCCCTATATACATGGTATCTATATGAGATTGCGATAAAGTACACCTAGACACATGGTGTCTAAATGAGATGCAGTATTGAAACTGTATGGGCATAATTTCTGAGTGAAATGCAGCATGGAATACCTATAGGCATGCTTTCTATATGATATTACGATAAAGTAAACCCTATAGGTAAAATTTCTA
Organism: Nicotiana benthamiana; assembly: GCA_034376525.1. Taxonomy (NCBI): domain Eukaryota; kingdom Viridiplantae; phylum Streptophyta; class Magnoliopsida; order Solanales; family Solanaceae; genus Nicotiana; species Nicotiana benthamiana. Next base: position 37,664,063 of record CM067337.1, on the reverse strand, counting down.
CCATTAATTGATGCAATAATGTAAACCCCTCCCATATCCCCTTTCACTTTATCCCCAAGTTCTTTTATACAAATTAATTACAAAATCTGGACAGAAAAACATTAGAGGAAATAAGATAAATACATCAACAACTACAACTGGCTCGAAGAAGCGCAAAGCAACTTTAATGTCCAACATATGCCCTCTACCAAATCCGGGCTCCCAAATCTGAGGCTTTCTCTTTAGAGTGTTTCAAAGTTCCAAAGGCTTTCAAGGAAACCCAGGCAGTGCTTACACCCTAAGCAATTAGAGTAGTGCAAAATGTGAAATTACCAGCCCTAAGGCATCCAAGTTCAGAGGAGACTCCAGGGTCCCTAAGCATGGCTTACCAAAGGGGGGTAGGACTTAAAGAACTATGAGTAAGTGCAGAAGTGAGAAATTAGGAAGACCTATGCAAAAGATGGTCATACCTAGCCATGAATGAGACTGGCACACCCCTGACCTTTTCCAGGGTTTACAAATAAGAGCAGACTTGAAAGCAAGTCAGACTAGGGCCTGTATGGTGATTAGGACAACAACAGCCCTGTGTCAAGCTCAAACACATAATAGAGGGATTAAGGGGATGGTATTACTTTGAGTATAGGTTGAGGGCAACCTTGGATCTAAACTAGGAGTGGCAGTGAGGTGCCATCCTAGTCCAAAATACACTCATATACAAACAGGGGTTAAGGGAATAGGGGTCACATAAGGGCACTTGTAATAAACAGAATTAACTAAAGGGGTTTGGGAAAGGGATGTACAAGAATGCACTCACAAAAGTATACAGCATCAGAAGTATGCGGGATATGGGGTAGGGATGTGCATTGTTGAAAGTAACTACATACTGAATGCAAACAGACATGGGAGAAAGGGGTGTGCATGCTTAAACTTAGCCATAAGCAGATAGGGAAAAGGGATTAAGTAAACAGGTAGTTTGGGAATTGATAATGTAAATTAAGAACCTACCAGTTGAAAATTTGAGTAGTAAAGCAAGTAAAGTAGATGCGACCTTATCATTTAGCCTTTTCTTTCAGCCGGCTAAACTCTAGCAATATAACAAGTAACAGAGAAGAAAAGAAGAGAAGAGAGAGTTTTTTCAGTGAGTAAGCTTAGGATAGTTCGTGTATCACTGTGTTTTAAGTGAGAAGAGGTGGAGATATTTATAGTTTGAAAATAAGCAGTACTAAGGCAAGAAAATAATCTCAGTATCCATTACAATCTATTAGGGAGAGGGCTTCCTCTAATTAAGGAACCGGCTTGAGGTAAATAAACCTCAGTTTATTTTTGGAAAGAAAATCAAGTACAAGTCACAAAATACAGGATAACTTTGTATAAAAGGGGTTTGAAATTCACACGTTTAACACATATGGCAAGTTAATCACCTAGAGAATCAGGGTATTGAGATATTGATTGATTTTGAGCTTAGTCAAAGAGCAGGTCCAAATTAGAGAATCAAACAAGCTGTAAGAAATAAATATTCCCCAAAATTAGGGTCGTTCAGAAAAGGGAAAAAAGTGACTATATAAAGATGCATAGATTTGAACATGCAAAACTGGAATTCTAGAACAGATGATGTGGCAGAAGCACACAAGTAAAAATTAGAGGCGGCTAGGGTTTGAACATGAAGCGAGTAAGTACACAGAGAGAAGCGGAAAATCCTTAACACTTAGGGTTTTTGTCACATATAGAGTGTTGAGAAGAACATAGATGAAGATGAACATAGGAAGAACAACAAATCGAAGAACAGAGAACAAGTAAACATATTAACTTGGAAACCCTAGACACAACACAGTAAAGTAAAATACCTATGAGCCATAGTAGAAAGCACTCAGAAATCACAGTAAGAGCTAGAAGAAAATACAGTAGAGAAGATAAGGCAAATTAATCAAAAAAATCAAGGAAATCAGAGAAACCCTAGATGTTAAGAAGACGAACAGTTTGCAACAAAATCGGCGAAGAAAATGTGAGAAATACTTTGAAACTTTAGAAGATAACTGGGATCTAAAGAAGACCGTAAAGATAAACACTTAAAAAACATCAAAAATTAGAGTTTCAAAGAAAGAACCATGGAGGAACGAGAAAGCCTAGAACGGACTGGTTTGGAGTCGACGAAGGACTCACAACCTCAAGGCTTGCCGAGAAAAGTCCGGACACGACTACAAGCTTGCGTCGAAGGACCTGTGGGTTGATAGCCTTCGAGATAAGATTCCGATCTTCGAACCCAAGAGCCATAGGTGGTGAGGAGTGGTGGATATATGTGTTTTAAGGCTTGGAAAGCCCTAATCGCCGGTGAAACAGAGCCAGAGCAGGCTAGGTTTTAGAAGGGGCTATAGAGAATTTGGGGGTAAGGGGATACAAGGGCTGCTGAAATGAGAGAATGGTTTGGGTTTGGGGGTGTTTTGGGTTTAATTAAGGCAGGTGTAATGTGGGCCGTTGATCTAAATGATCAACGGCCACGATTTTAAGTGAGGGGACGGGCGGGTTAATTAGAATGGATTTGGGTCGGGTGGATTGGAAATTAGGTAATGCAATTAGGGGTCAATTTTGGGTGGAACTTGGGCTGCAATTGGGTTACAATTGAAATAAAGGGGCTACGATTTAAATAGTCATTTCCCCCAATTAGGATTTTAAAAAATAGTAAATGGCATTATAAAAATCCAATTAAAATACTGAGTTAATAAAATATGTATAAGTATCAATTAAAATTATTAGGAATAATTTTGTAGTTAAAATACTTGTTAAATTGAGAAATCGGCTAAAATTACAATTTATTAATTAAGAAATATCTGATGTACTTGTAAAAATTATGTAATTTACATTTTAAGTAAATTAGAGAATAAAATAAATTACTCATCAAAATAACAAGGTTTGGGACTAAATATTGGGTTTTATAGTGCAAAATAAGTCGTAAATCGATTTTAAAATCTTTGAAAAATGTAGAAAAATACCAAACCCTTTGTGGATGTTTATATATGCATCTACATGCTATTTTGGGAGTATTGAGTATCGAAGTATATGGACAAAAATGGGGTATCAACACCCAGCACAAAAATTCAAACAACAGAATAAATCGAGCTTCGGGCCAAACGCCCTTACCGTTGGACGCTGCAAAACCTAGTCCCCTACGAACAAAGGGACAAGTTAAGAACCCACGCCAATCAAGTAAGTAAGCCTAACTCAAACTAAAATTCAGGCCGCGATGAGTTCGGCCCCAATCGAATTACAAGGCCACGACCAGTAATTCGACCACGCCTGAACTGGGACTAAGGCTATATGCCGCCCCCACCGAACAACGGCTGCAACTTACTATGCCAAGTAAAGAAAAATGATAAACGAAAAGCAGTCAATCCCGGTTGAGGTCGTCGATGCTAACAGCCTACCTAGTTTTTGACTAAGGCAAGCAGAAGACCCAATAATAGTCTGTCATCCAACTGACAAGACCATCAACGTCATCATGGCCAAGGCCACCGATGTTATCACGACTAAAGTCATATGTTAAAAAGAAATCTCAAAAATAGAAAAAAAAGAACATAAAATTGTATATATATATATATATATATATATATATATATATATATATATATATATATATATATATATATATATATATATATATATATATATATATATATATATATATATATATATATATATATATATATATATATTCAAAGCATTATTTACAACAGGTCACCTCCATTTATACATACGGCCAAGGCCGACAAACCATAAAGAAAAGAAGAAAGCCAAACGGCAACAAAAAATAAAAACAAAAAGTTAACTCTAAAAACCCCTTCGACTCAGTGCCACCCGCACCACCCTCACGGTCGCCCGCACCATCATCTGCGCCCTGAGCGCCATCATAGGTCACCAGAGTGGCCGGGTCGAAGCCACAGCCAAGACGAGCTTCACGAGCCTTTTGGCGGGCCCCCTCATAAAAAGCTTTGGGCACGACGCCGGCCTTCCACAATCGATTATGCTATATGGACAATCGATTATTTTTCAGTCTTGAAAAATCTAATAGACACTGCCTCAACACAATCGATTGTCAGAAGGTTCACAATCGATTATTTTGTATCTTTGAAAAATCTGATAGACACTGCCTCAACACAATCGATTGTCATAAGGTTCACAATCGATTATTTTGTAGCTTTAAAAATCTGATGGACACTGTCTCAACACAATCGATTGTCATAAGGTACACAATCGATTGTCATGCAGATTTCAAAAATCTGATGGACACTGCCTTAACATAATCGATTATCATAAGTACATAATCGATTATCTTTGTCAAGATTTTAGAGGCATGTTTAAAAATCATTTTGCTAGAATAAATATGCATGATTTAAAATCATTTTGCTCTAAATTAAATATGCATGATTTGATAAAAAATGTTTTTACGAGAGAAGCCAAGTCTTGAGTTAAATTGTCGGATCAAGATCACAATTAAAGAGCGACTCATGTATAACTTTGTTTAATCTTGATCTTTGTTTGTCTTGTGCTTGAACTTTGTTACGTGACATTTGCGTGCTTGTGCTTGGACCTCGTCATATGTCAATTGCGCATCGTTTGTCATTTATCAAAACCTACAAATATGAACACAAGTTTAGTTTAGTGCCTTGAGAACGTGTTTCAACAATTTCCCCCCTTTTGATAATGGCAAACCTTAATCGGGATATGCATATTAGGTAATTCATAATGACGATCCAAGAAAAGTATATATATATATGCAATTAGTACCCCCTCAACATATGAATTCCTCCTCAATTTGTGCCAATAAGTATTAAGTGCATAGCCCTTATTCTTCCCCCTTTTGACATTAGCAAAAAAATTGGTAAATAACTTGTTTATTGATTAATCAAAAATTTCAACTTCATAAAAGGGATAATAAAGCAAATAATGTCAATATAATCGATTATTGATACTTGATAATCGATTATATACTAAAGAGAAATCGATTATTCTAAAGAGGAATAGATTATTCTGCACCAGTCTTTATAATTCCCCCTGCTTTTAGGGCGAAACCTGCAAAAATACGTTAGACGCCTCCGACGCTCAAGTTAGTAATCATGTGAAAGGGAAAATGCAATGCATGACTTAGATCAATGTGGAGTCAAGAATCCCGGGTTTACTACGAATTCGGAAGAAGGACTCTTTCTCTAAAGGTTTTGTGAAGATGTTGGCCAATTGATCTTTGGTTTCAACAAATTCAATTTCGACATCACCTTTGAGAACGTGATCTCTTATGAAATGATGCCTAATTTCAATGTATTTTGTTCTTAAATGAAGAACGGGGTTCTTCGTCAAGCATATGGCGCTAGTATTATCACATCTAAGAGGGATATGATCGATACTTAGGCCATAGTCCAAGAGTTGCTGTTTAATCCAAAGAATTTGAGCGCAACAACTCCCTGCGGCTACATATTCAGCCTCGGTTGTGGACAACGCAACACTTACTTGTTTCTTGCTAAACCAAGAAACTAGAGAGCTACCGAGCAAATGGCAAGTGCCACTAGTACTCTTGCGGTCCAATTTGCATCCAGCGAAAGTGGAATCGGAATAGCCAACAAGTTGGCATGAAGAACCTTGGGGGTACCATAGACCCACATTTACAGTACCAACAAGATACTTCAATATCCGTTTCACCGCAGTTAGGTGAGACTCCTTAGGACATGATTGATAACGAGCGCATAAGCACACGCTAAACATGATGTCGGGTCTACTAGCAGTAAGATAAAGGAGAGATCCAATCATACCTCGATACTTCTTGGTGTCGACTTCCTTACCTTTCTCATCTTTGTCTAGATGGTCAGATGTGCTCATGGGAGTGGCCATTGCTTTTGCGTTGCTCATTTCAAATCATTTAAGCAATTCTTTGCAATATTTAGCTTGACAAATGAAGGTTCCTTCTTTCATTTGCTTTACTTGCAGCCCCAAAAAGAAGGTTAGCTCACCCATCATAGACATTTCAAATTCGCTTGTCATAAATCAGAAAATTCCTTGCACAAAGCATTGTTAGTAGCACCAAAAATAATATCATCCACATAGATTTGAACTAATAAAATATCATTGTTTTTGTGCTTAACAAATAGAGTGGTGTCAACTTTCCCCCTAATGAATTCATTTTCCAAAAGAAATTTGCTCAATCGTTCATACCAAGCTCCGGGAGCTTGTTTGAGACCATAAAGCGCCTTTTTAAGTTTGAAAACATGATTGGAAGATTTAAAATCTTCAAAGCCCGGGGGTTGTTCTACATAAACTTCTTCTTGAATAACACCATTTAGAAAAGCACTTTTTACATCCATTTGATATAAATTGAAATTCATAGAAGAGGCAAAAGCAAGCAATAAACGAATAGCTTCTAACCTTGCTACGGGTGCATATGTTTCTTCATAGTCAATTCCCTCTTCTTGATTATAGCCTTTTGCTACAAGCCTAGCTTTGTTCCTAGTGATTACGCCATTTTCATCTAGTTTGTTTCGAAAAACCCATTTCTTACCAATTATGGTATGATTTTCGGGTCTTGGCACCAAATCCCAAACGTCATTTCGTTTGAATTGGTTAAGCTCCTCTTGCATTGCCAAGGTCCAAAATTCATCCCCAATTGCTTCGGAGATGGTTGAATGTTCAATTTGAGAAATGAAAGCAGTATGTCCTAAGGTGTTCTTAAGAGTGTTTCGAGTACTTACCTGTTGTTCAATGTCGCCAATTACCTGTTCGAGAGGATGGTCTTTAATTGTCCTCCACGCGTTAGGCAGTTTCGTTTCTTTTTCCAGTTGTGGCGCTTCCTCCGATAATTGTTCCAAGATTTCATCTTGAATTTCCTTAGGAGTTTCCTCTTGTACTTTGTCTTGAGGACTCATTGAGTTTAAACTACCTGCAAGTTCAAAAACAGAATCCTTTCTCGCCAAGCGAGCATTATTTTCGGAAAACACACAATATGAGGGGATTCCTCCACAGTTTCGGTTCTATTATTGAATACTCTATATGCTTTGCTACGTGAAGAGTAACCAATAAAAATTCCTTCATCGGATTTGGCATCAAACTTTCCCAAATTATCTTTACCATTGTTATGAATAAAACATTTACAACCGAATACTCTAAGATGGGAGATATTTGTGTTATATAATACGCTTAACGCTAGGGGGGGGGGGTGAATAGCGTTATAATAAAAATTAGCGTAAACTTGCGGAATTTAAAAATTGCAGGAAATAAATAAGTGCGATAAGTAAATAAATTAGAACAAACGCACCGATATATTCTGGTTCACCACAACCCGTGGCTAGTCCAGTCCCCGAGAGACTCTCTCGAGATTTCCACTAACTTGTTAAGCTTACGGGTGCTCAACAAACCGTTACAACTTGAGGACACAAGCCTCAACAACCTTTGCTCGGAGATACAACACTCCAAGACTTCAACCAAGGAAACACAAGTTCCTTCTTACAACACAAGGGACTAACACTTCCCTTCAAGTGTACAAAAACACTTAGCACTCAACCAAGACACTCCTTTAAGAGTAGATATGAGTAAAAAGAATACGCTCAAGATCGCAACAACTTTCGACAAGAATTTGGCTCTCAAAAGCTTATGTAATGAATATAAAATGATAAGCAATAAAGTATGCAAGCTTTAGCAATTGTATGATCAGTTGTTGTATGTTGTTGTACTTAAAAGACTGAATTGAAGCTATATTTATAGTTGAAAAACCTTGTATTACCGTTGCCTAATTGCCAATTAAGAATTGCTGATTTTACTCAGTGACAATCGATTGTCAAATTACCACAATCGATTGTTTGCCAGTTCTTCCAAAAATCAATCCCAGATTTTACGCTTAACAATCGATTATCTAAGATCAATAATCGATTACTGGCAACGTTCAAAAAATCATTTCCAGATTTTACGTAAACAATCGATTGTCAGAAATCTACAATTGATTACTCAGCAACGTTCAAAAAATCCTTTCTAGATTTTAATTAAAACAATCGATTATAAGAAATCAATAATCGATTACTCAGCAACGTTCAAAAAATCCTTTCCAGATTTTAATTAAAACAATCGATTATAGGAAATCAATAATCGATTACCTGACGGTATTTGAAAACATATTGGCAACGGTCAGTTATACAATCCATTATACTAAGTTAACAATCGATTATATATCAGTCTTGAAAAATCAATTTAGACACTGCCTCTTGACAATCGATTGTTATAGGTTCACAATCAATTATTTAATAACTTTGAAAAAGTCTGGAAGACACTGCCTCAACACAATCGATTGTCATAAGTTCACAATCGATTATTTTGTGACTTTGAAAAATCTGATGGACACTGTCTCTTCACAATCGATTGTCATTAGCTTCACAATCGATTATTTTGAGCTTTGAAAAACTTTGATGGACACTGCCTCATCACAATCGATTGTCATTAGCTTCACAATCGATTATTTTGAGCTTTGAAAAACTTTGATGGACACTGCCTCATCACAATCGATTGTCATAAGGTTCACAATCGATTGTCATGCAGATTTGAAAAATCTGATGCTCACTGCCTTAACACAATCGATTGTCATAAGTTCACAATCGATTGTCAAGCAGCTGACTTAAACATAATCGATTATCATAAGTACATAATCGATTATCTTAGTCCAGATTTTAGAGGCATGTTTAAAAATCATTTTGACTAAAGTAAATATGCATTATTTAAAATCATTTTGCTCTAAATTAAATATGCATGATTTGTTAAAAATATTTTTACGAGAGAAGCCAAGTCTTGAGTTTAAGTTGTCGGATCAAGATCACAATTAAATACCGACTCATATAAAACTTAATCTCGATCTTTGTCTTGTGCTTGAATCTCGTTATATATCAATTTTGCGCTTGTGCTTGGACCTCGTCATATGTCAATTTGCGCATAGTTTGTCATTCATCAAAACCTACAAATATGAACACACGTTTAGTATAATGCCTTGAGAACGTGTTTCCAACAATTTCCCCCTTTTTGATAATGGCAAACTTTAAGCGGGATATGCATATTAGGCAATTCATAATGACGATTCAACACAAGTTAAAATATGCAACAAGTATATAGATATGCAATTTGTTCCCCCTCAATATATGAATTCCCCCTCAATTTATGCCGATAAGTATTGAGAGTGCATACCCGTTATCTTCCCCCTTTTGCCATTAGCAAAAAAATATAGAATAATTAAAAAAACAAGTTTATTTATTAAATCTGCAATTTCAGAAATAATAACGCAAATAGTGTCAAGACAATCGATTATTGATACTGGATAATCGATTATATAAAAGAGAAATCAATTGTTCTGTGCGTCAAGCTTTAAAATTCCCCCTGCCTTTAGGGCGATACCTCGATACTTTTTGATGTCGACTTCCTTACCTTTCTCATCTTTGTCTAGATGATCAGATGTGCTCATGGGGGTTGCCATTGCTTTTGCATTGGTCATTTCAAATCGTTTCAGCAATTCTTTGCAATATTTCACTTGGCAAATGAACGTACCTTCTTTCATTTGCTTTACTTGTAATCCCAAAAAGAATGTTAACTCACCCATCATAGACATCTCAAATTCGCTTGTCATTAAATCGGAAAATTCCTTGCACAAAACATTGTTAGTAGCACCAAATATAATATCATCCACATAGATTTGAACTAATAGAATATCATTGTTTTTATGCTTAACAAAAAGAGTGGTGTCAACTTTTCCCCTAATGAAGTCATTTTCCAATAGAAATTTACTCAATCTTTCATACCAAGCTCGGGGAGCTTGTTTTAAACCATAAAGAGCCTTTTTGAGTTTGAAAACATGATCGGGAGATTTAAAATCTTCAAAACCGGGGGGTTGTTCAACATAAACTTCTTCTTGAATAACACCATTTAGAAAAGCACTTTTCACATCCATTTGATATAAATTGAAATTCATAGAAGAGGCAAAAGCAAGCAATAAACGAATAGCTTCTAATCTAGCTACGGGAGCATAGTCAATACCCTCTTCTTGATTATAGCCTTTTGCTACAAGCCTAGCTTTGTTTCTAGTGATTACACCATTTTCATCTAGTTTGTTTCGAAAAACCCATTTCGTACCAATTATGGTATGATTTTCGGGTCTTGGCACCAAATCCCAAACGTCATTCCGTTTGAATTGGTTAGCTCCTCTTGCATTGCAAGGTCCAAATTCATCCCCAATTGCTTCGGAGATGGTTGTTGGTTCAATTTGAGAAACAAAAGCAGTATGTCCTAAGGTGTTCTTAAGGGAGTTTCGGGTACTTACCTTTTCTCCGACGTCGCCAATTACCTGTTCGAGAGGGTGATCTTTGATTGTCCTCCACTCGTTAGGCATTTTCGTTTCTTTCTCCAATTGTGGCGTTTCCTCCGTTGATTGTTCCAAGATTTTATCTTGAATTTCCTTAGGAGTTTCCTCTTTTACTTTGTCTTTTAGACTATTTAAAATACCTGCAAGATCATAACAAGAATCCTTTCTCGCCAAGCGAGCATTATTTTCGGAAAACACAATATGAGGGGATTCCTCCACAGTTTGGGTTCTATTATTAAATACCCTATATGCTTTGCTACGTGAAGAATACCCAATAAAAATTCCCTCATCGGATTTGGCATCAAATTTTCCCAATTGATCATTTCCATTGTTATGAATAAAACATTTACAACCGAATACTCTAAAATGGGAGATATTTGGTTTCCTTCCCTTGTAGAGTTCATAAGGAGTTTTCATGAGTATTGGCCTTATGACTACTCTATTTAAAACGTAGCATGCGGTACTCATGGCATCCGCCCAAAAATGTTTGGGAATCTTAGCCTCTTCGAGCATGGTTCTAGCCATCTCTTCGAGACACCTATTTTTCCTTTCCACCACCCCATTTTGTTGTGGTGTTCGTGGAGCGGAAAAGGTATGCTCGATACCCAGTTCGTCACAAAAGTCCGCAAAGAGATTGTGATCAAACTCTCCCCCATGATCACTTCTAATTAAAGTGACGGTTGTTTCCTTTTCGTTTTGAACACGTTTAAGAAAGTATTTAAAATTCTGAAAAGCATCACTTTTATGGGCAAGAAATAAAGTCCAAGTAAATCTGGAATAATCATCAACAATAACAAAAGCATAACGATTTCTACCTAGACTTTCAATGCGAGATGGTCCAAATAAATCCATGTGAAGCAATTGCAATGGTCTAGTAGTTGAAACAATATTTTTCGATTTAAAAGATGCTTTTGTTTGCTTCCCTTTTTGACAAGAATCACAAATAGAGTCATTTTCAAATTTCAAATTTGGAAGACCAACAACTAAATTTTGTGAAACCAGTTTGTTCAAAAGATGCATGTTGATGTGAGCTACTCTACGATGCCATAACCAAGAATCATCCTCTTTGCTCATTAAACAATTCACATATTCGGGTGAAGAATTTGCAAGATCAACCATATAAATGTTATCCATTCTAAAACCACGAAGGATAATTTTAAAATCGCTACGTCTAAAAACTAATCATTCATCCGAATCAAATAAAACAAGATTTTCCTTGTCACATAATTGACTTATGCTCAAGAGATTATGTTTTAAACCTTTCACAAGTAATATATGCTTAATGGAAGAAATTTCATCCTTACTGACCGATCCGATGCCGATAATCTTTCCTTTATTGTTATCACCAAAAATGACACTTCTCCCTTCCTTGTGTTCTAGTTGAAGGAATTTGGATTCGTCTCCCGTCATGTGCTTGGAGCATCCACTATCAAGGTACCATAGTACACTTGATCCCTTCAAACATACCTACAAAACAGATTAATGAGTTTTAGGTACCCATGCCATTTTGGGTCCTTGGGGGTTAGGCAAATCATAGTGATGTGATTGAGTGTTATGTCTATGTCGTGTATAACAAGCAGGAGCAATATGTCCAATTCATCTACAATAATGACAAGTCACGTTAGGATTATGCATCCTTCTAGGTTGATAGTAATTGGACGGACGAAATTTATTTACTCTATTCTTGACAATATAACCATTGCACAAATCATGAAACTCATTTCTCCTACCATTTGTTCTAGGATATGCATCATTTCTAGAATAGTTGTTTCTAGGTTGGAAGTCATTTCTAGGTGTTCTAAAAGGTTCAAAATTCCTTCTAGTGTGTGACCTAGAATGTGCATTATTTCTAGCATGATTATTTCTAGGTTGCGATCGATGAAAACCATTTCTAGGTTTGTTGTATCTAGGATGGACATTTGTTTTATTTATCCTAGGTTGAGCCTTAGGTGGTTGGGGGTTGGCTTCAACTTTCTCTTTAGGCTCGTTTCTAAAACCTATGCCATGCTTGGTCGACTTCAAATTAACAAGCACTTCATTCAAATTTTTATGAGAAGAGTTAAACTTATCTAAGGTGCCCATAAGCCTTTCTACTTCATTTTTGAGATGCATGCAAGAAGTACAATTTCTAGAACTCTCGGGCTTGTCGGCGCTTCTCTTGCCAAAAAATTTGTTTTCCTCTTTCAACTTCTCATTTTCTAAAATCAGTTTTTCCAATTCTTTTTCTTTAAAAGAGAGTTGTTTTTGAAAATCTTTTTCTTTTAAAGAAGCATTTTCTTTTATACTCTTAACAGTTTTTGAAGCTTTAATAAATTCGCTATACAACTCATCGAAAGCATTTTGCATTTCTTCAAGGGAAAAGAAATTTTTGGAAGAAATTTGACATACCTCTTCTTTGTTGTCTTCTTGTTCCATAAGACAAAGATTTGCGGCTTCATCTTCTTCTTCCTCACTTGACTCGTCACCGAAGTCGCCTCCCCAAGATATGTATGCTCGTTGCTTCTTGAATGGTTTCTTCTCCTTTTTAGCATTTGGGCAATTTGATTTAATGTGCCCGGTTTCTCCGCACTCAGAGCACTTTATTTGATCTCCTTGCTTTTTGCCCTTTCGTTCATACTCTTTTCGCATGAACTTTTGAAATCTCTTGATAACGAGTCCGAACTCGTTGTCTCCGTCCTCATCATTTTGAGGTTGGCTTGTGCTTGCCTTGAGAGCGATTCTTTGCCTCCTTTGATCATCAACAAGAGGGTTAAGTATAGCAGATTCATAAGTTTTAAGATTACCTCTTAACGCGTCGATGGTGACATTTGAAATGCCAATGGATTCTTGAATCGCGTCGGCCTTGGATCGCCATTCCGGAGTGAGACTTCGGAGAATTTTTTGGACAAGTTCCTTATCCGTGAAGGTCTTCATAAGAGCATGTAAATCATTTACGATTTTTGAAAATCGTTCAAACATCTCATCGACTTTTTTGCCTTCCTTCATGTGAAACAATTCATATGCATGGGCTAGGAAATCAATTCTGGCTTCCCTTACCTGGTCCGTACCTTCGTACGTAATTTCCAGCTTGTCCCACATTTGCTTCGCCGTTGTGCAACAAAATATCTTCCTGTAATCATCAGCATTTACAGCACAATATAATAAATTAATAGCTTTAGCATTATTTTGCACCTTTCGGATATCATCCGCATCGTATTCATCTTCAGACTTTGGGACCCATTCATTTTCAACCTTCTTGGTTGGAATTTGTTCTCCATTCATTATGACCTTCCAAAGATGAAAACTATTTGATTGTACAAATATTCTCATCCTCTCCTTCCAGTATGTATAATTTGTACCATCGAATAGCGGTGGTCGGGTGGAGCATTGTCCTTCACCTATTCCTGCAAAAGAATCACGAGTAGAAGCCATGGATGTTTCTCTCAAACGGTTAAGTCTTCAGAGAGTTGGGCTCTGATACCAATTGTTAGATAATACGCTTAATGCTAGAGGGGGGGGGGTGAATAGCGTTATAATAAAAATTAGCGTAAACTTGCGGAATTTAAAAATTGCAGGAAATAAATAAGTGCGATAAGTAAATAAATTAGAACAAACGCACCGATATATTCTGGTTCACCACAACCCGTGGCTAGTCCAGTCCCCGAGAGACTCTCTCGAGATTTCCACTAACTTGTTAAGCTTACGGGTGCTCAACAAACCGTTACAACTTGAGGACACAAGCCTCAACAACCTTTGTTCGGAGATACAACACTCCAAGACTTCAACCAAGGAAACACAAGTTCCTTCTTACAACACAAGGGACTAACACTTCCTTTCAAGTGTACAAAAACACTTAGCACTCAACCAAGACACTCCTTTAAGAGTAGATATGAGTAAAAAGAATACGCTCAAGATCGCAACAACTTTCGACAAGAATTTGGCTCTCAAAAGCTTATGAAATGAATATAAAATGATAAGCAATAAAGTATGCAAGCATTAGCAATTGTATGATCATTGTTGTATGTTGTTGTACTTAAAAGACTGAATTGAAGCTGTATTTATAGTTGAAAAACCTTGTATTACCGTTGCCTAATTGCCAATTAAGAATTGCTGATTTTACTCAATGACAATCGATTGTCAAATTACCACAATCGATTGTTTGCCAGTTCTTCCAAAAATCAATCCCAGATTTTACGCTTAACAATCGATTATCTAAGATCAATAATCGATTACTAGCAACGTTCAAAAAATCATTTTCAGATTTTACATAAAACAATCGATTGACAGAAATCTACAATCGATTACTCAACAACGTTCAAAAGATCCTTTCCAGATTTTAATTAAAACAATCGATTATAAGAAATCAATAATCGATTACTCAGCAACGTTCAAAAAATCCTTTCCAGATTTTAATTAAAACAATCGATTATAGGAAATCAATAATTGATTACCTGACGGTATTTGAAAACGTATTGGCAACGGTCAGTTATACAATAGATTATACTAAGTTAAAAATCGATTATATATCAGTCTTGAAAAATCAATTTAGACACTGCCTCTTGACAATCGATTGTTATAGGTTCACAATCGATTATTTAATAACTTTGAAAAAGTCTGGAAGACACTGCCTCAACACAATCGATTGTCATAAGTTCACAATCGATTATTTTGTGACTTTGAAAAATCTGATGGACACTGTCTCTTCACAATCGATTGTCATTAGCTTCACAATCGATTATTTTGAGCTTTGAAAAACTTTGATGGACACTGCCTCATCACAATCGATTGTCATTAGCTTCATAATCGATTATTTTGAGCTTTGAAAAACTTTGATGGATACTGCCTCATCACAATCGATTGTCATAAGGTTCACAATCGATTGTCATGCAGATTTGAAAAATCTGATGCTCACTGCCTTAACACAATCGATTGTCATAAGTTCACAATCGATCGTCAAGCAGCTGACTTAAACATAATCGATTATCATAAGTACATAATCGATTATCTTAGTCCAGATTTTAGAGGCATGTTTAAAAATCATTTTGACTAAAGTAAATATGCATTATTTAAAATCATTTTGCTCTAAATTAAATATGCATGATTTGTTAAAAATATTTTTACGAGAGAAGCCAAGTCTTGAGTTTAAGTTGTCGGATCAAGATCACAATTAAATACCGACTCATATAAAACTTAATCTCGATCTTTGTCTTGTGCTTGAATCTCGTTATATATCAATTTTGCGCTTGTGCTTGGACCTCGTCATATGTCAATTTGCGCATAGTTTGTCATTCATCAAAACCTACAAATATGAACACACGTTTAGTATAATGCCTTGAGAACGTGTTTCCAACTATTTGGTTTCCTTCCCTTGTAGAGTTCATAGGGAGTTTTCATGAGTATTGGCCTTATGACTACTCTGTTCAAAATGTAGCATGCGGTACTCACGGCATCCGCCCAAAAATGTTTGGGAATCTTAGCCTCATCGAGCATGGTTCTAGCCATATCTTCGAGACACCTATTTTTCCTTTCCACCACTCCATTTTGTTGTGGTGTGCGTGGAGCAGAGAAGATGTGCTCGATACCGAGTTCGTCACCAAAATTCGCGAAGAGATTGTGATTGAACTTTCCCCCATGATCACTTCTTATTGAAGTGACGGTTGTGTCCTTTTCATTTTGAATACGTTTAAGAAAACATTTAAAATTATGAAAAGCTTCACTTTTATGAGCAAGAAATAGTGTCCATGTAAATCTAGAATAATCATCAACAATAACAAAAGCATAACGATTTCTACCAAGTCTTTCAATGCGAGATGGTCCAAAAAGGTCCATGTGAAGAAGTTGCAACGGTCTAGTAGTTGAAACAATATTTTTCGATTTGAAAGGTGCTTTTGTTTGCTTCCCTTTTTGACAAGAATCGCAAATGTAGTCTTTTTCAAATTTCAAATTTGGAAGACCAATAACTAAATTTTGTGAAACCAATTTGTTTAAAAGATGCATGTTGATGTGAGCTACTCTACGATGCCATAACCACATATCATCTTCTTTGCTCATAAGACAATTCACATACTCAGATGAAGAATTTTCGAGATCAACCATATAGATGTTATCCATTCTAAAACCACGAAGGATAATTTTAAAATCGCTACGGCAAAAAACTAAGCATTCATCCGAATCAAATAAAACAAGATTTCCCTTGTCACATAATTGACTTATGCTCAAGAGATTATGTTTTAGACCTTTAACTAGCAATATATGCTTAATGGAAGAAGGTTCATCCTTACCGACGGATCCAATGCCAATAATTTTTCCCTTGTTGTTATCTCCAAAAATAACGCTTCCTCCTTCCTTGTGTTCTAGTTGAAGGAACTTGGATTCGTCTCCGGTCATGTGTTTGGAGCATCCACTATTAAGGTACCAAAGTACACTTGATCCCTTCAAACATACCTACAAGACAAATTAATCGATTACTCGCAACGTTCAAAAAATCATTTCCAGATTTTACTTAAAACAATCGATTATCAGAAATGTACAATCGATTACTTGGCAATGTTCAAAAAATCTTTTTCAGATTTTACTTCAAACAATCGATTATTATAATCCTATAATCGATTATCTGACGGAGTTTGAAAAATTTGGCAACGGTCATTTGTATAATCGATTATGCTATATGGACAATCGATTATCTTTCAGTCTTGAAAAATCTAATACACACTGCCTCAACACAATCGATTGTCAGAAGGTTCACAATCGATTATTTTGTATCTTTGAAAAATCTGATAGACACTGCCTCAACACAATCGATTGTCATAAGGTTCACAATCGATTATTTTGTAGCTTTGAAAAATCTAATGGACACTGTCTCAACACAATCGATTGTCATAAGGTACACAATCGATTGTCATGCAGATTTCAAAAATCTGATGGACACTGCCTTAACATAATCGATTATCATAAGTACATAATCGATTATCTTTTTCAAGATTTTAGAGGCATGTTTAAAAATCATTTTGCTAGAATAAATATGCATGATTTAAAATCATTTTGCTCTAAATTAAATATGCATGATTTGATAAAAAATGTTTTTACGAGAGAAGCCAAGTCTTGAGTTAAATTGTCGGATCAAGATCACAATTAAAGAGCGACTCATGTATAACTTTGTTTAATCTTGATCTTTGTTTGTCTTGTGCTTGAACTTCGTTACGTGACATTTGCGTGCTTCTGCTTGGACCTCTTCATATGTCAATTGCGCATCGTTTGTCATTTATCAAAACCTACAAATATGAACACACGTTTAGTTTAGTGCCTTGAGAACGTGTTTCAACACATCCAACCCCGCCACTCTAAAAGCCACAGCAGACCTTTCCAGCTCCAGCTCCCTCTCCCGAACGCGAATCGCCCCTTCCAATTCCCCAGCCTTCGTCGAAGCGTCCCTGGCTTGCTGCCTCGGAGTAGTGAGCTCCTCATCCAGCCGGAGCACCTGCCTAATCAGGGACTCGGAAGCCTCTGCCACAGCCTCCTGACTCCGGCACTCATTCTCGGCTCTCAGCCTCCAACTCCTCGTCCCTACGACAAAGTTGATCTTTGATAGCACTAACCCTGATCTAAGCTTGCTGCAGCAGAAGCTCCCACCTCGCAAACTCCTCAACTAACTCCCGGCTGCAAGGTTCATTCCTCAGGCGCTCGCGCAACACGCGACACCTATCCCGATAGAGGCGATATTTCTCCAGCGCCCGCAAGAAAATTCCCAAGCAGACCTTTGCCCGGTGCATGCTCTCAACCTCCAAAAGAAAAGACTGCAAGACAAAAGCAGCGTTTAAAATAAAAAACAAACCAAGGGAAGAAAGTAAACAAAAGGGAAACGCCACACATACCTAAAGCCCATCAAGGCCACCTCGGTCATCAATCCGACGTCCGAGACGTCCCTCAACGACCTACTCTCCTCCTCCGAGAATAGGGGCGCAAACATTAGTATCAAATTGTCCTCCTCGAGCAGCAAGTTTTGGCTGGTAGGAATCTCAGCATAACAGTACGGCCCCTCTGCATGCGCTGTCCCGTTGGTAAAGCCTCCCAAGAGTCAGTGAACGTCATCAGAATCCAGGTCGGACTCGGAATCTGATCCCCCTCCTACGGCATCCCGTCCTTCCTCGACTAGCCAGGAGTCGAAGCTTCTCCCCTCGCCAAAGGGTTGACACTTGCTTCCCCAACCAAAGCAGCCACTGAGGAACCAATCTCCCTCTCAGCAGCTGGAACTGATGATGTAGCCGGCGAAGCGACTATTTAACTACGGCCTACGCCGACAGGGGCAACCCCCATTATGGTCTCGCACTCAAGGGTAGGCGAAGCCTCCTCCTCCCCCAAAGCATCCGACGATGGAGAATCCAAATGTACCACCTTCGCGGTGGGCGTGAAGGTGACCCTTCGCCTCACCAATGGTCTCTCCTCTTCTTCTTCCTCCTCCTCCTCATCCAATGTTGGTTCCGCCCTGGGGCGAACAAACCCTTAAGACGCCTTGACCCTCATTGAAGACCGCGCTGGGGAATGGGCCGCTGAAGACTCAGCATAAGTCGCCCTCGGAACTGGACGTGTTGTTGGCGCCATCGCCAACTGAGCAGTCACACCCGACCTGTGGAAAGCAAGCTGAGGAGCCCTTATAAGGTGCACCGCCCCTGACCAACAAAAGAAAAGGAATTAAGAGAAGAGAAACTCAGCACGATTAAACGAGAACGATGCAATAGCTCGAACACTCACCTGCAGTTGGCCTACTGCCATGCCTCTCCCAGAAGGCCAGCTATGTGCGAATCCCCGCGGTCTGAGGGAGTATGGACTCGACCCATTCGCCAATGCCGGATAGAGGCGCCGGAGGCGCTCACTCAGTTGCAAACACGACAAAAATCAACACCCATTAGAGCAGGAATAAGAAAGAGCGGAGGGCAGGACCCTACGAATATAAAACTCACGTATACGATTCCAAATCTCTGGGAAGTGTCTGACATTCCCCACCAAGTGCTTGGTCCTGATATAGAAAAAGTTCTCATAAGAATAAGGGTCAACCGTGTCGTCTAGCATAGCAGTGAAACCCCAAGCCCCGCAAGGGACCATCCGAATCATGGTCTCGCGGACCCTTTGAGGGGCGTACAGAGTTAGCACATGCCTTAGCATTATTTGTCTCCGAGCCAGTACCGCATACTTGGCGAGCATGGCAAAAAGTTTGAAAACAGAGGGGATGAGTTTCCTAGGGTACACTTCATAGTAACAACAAAAATCCGCTACCAGCGCCGGAAGGGGGAGCCTGAACCCTAATCTAAAGGGATAAGCCTAGAAAACACAATATCCCGGGCGATCGATATGAACCCTCTCCTCGCTCCTGGCAAGGGAGATGTCGGCAGAACGAGGAATACCCCCATTGCTCCCTCAATTGGGAGAGGCCCACCTCACCCATTAGTGGGGCCTCATTAACCTGATCCTCCCCCTCATCGGCGGTGAAGTCGCTCTCCGGACCCCTGGGAAGAGAAAGGATATCGACCACCGACGGAACCCTATCGGTCTCCACCAATTCGGCGGCCCTCGCCACCACAGAAGACCCATTAATTGCCAGAACAGTCACCGGATAAAGCTCTGTGTGAGAACTACTTGACATTGCTGACTACTAGGCAATGAGTGAACAAAGCTCGCCGAAGAAGAAGTAAAAATGGATATTGATTGGAAAGAACGCAAACTGATAAAGAAAAAGAACAAGAGAAGTGTCTTCTTTAGAAATCTCACTTAGACAAATACTGAAAAATGAGGAACAGATAACATAACCCACTATTTATACTACAAAGTGACTTTCCCGAATTCTAAAAGCCACCATTAACTACACCACCAACCACAAAACGGTTCGAATCCACAAATAACGATGTCATTATGACAGATGCCAGGAAATGATTTTTTGTGACCATCGATCGACGTTTTGTCTCCGAAGCAGGGTCGACGACCTGGGTATGAGTCCAATATGCCTTCGTACACCAAGCGTCACTATAATGCACATCAGACACGCCCACATCCCCAGCGGCCGCCTACGGGAATACACAGCCCTGGATGAAAATAGCAAGCGACCGTCCCCAACCACAAACAGCTACAGTCGCCCCCTTAGTACAAACGGCTACGGCGGTTCTACAAATGTAAAATGGTTACGGCCATTCCCCGCATACGCAGATGATAACGGCCGTCTCGTAATTATAAACTACGGCCATCCTTCAAGTATAAAAGGCTATGGTCGTCTCCTAAATATAAATGGATACGGCCATCCTTTAAGTATAAAAGTGGCTACGGCCATTCCAAAGTATAACCAGCCACGGCCTTCCCTCAAATATAAATGGTTATGGCCATCTCCCGTACATAAATATGGTTACGGTCGTTCCCTAAATGTAACGACTACGGGCATCCTCCATGTGTATAAATGGCTACGGCCATCCCCCGTGTTTAAAAATGGCTACGGCTGCCTCCCGAATATGAATAGCTACGACTATCCCCACAAGTATAAGAAGCCACGTCTGTTTCCTGAAAATATAAGTGGCAGCGACCATCTCCTAAGTATAAACCGCCACGGTCACCTCAGGCTACAACCAGAACGACCTTCGATCTCCTTTTCTTCGAATCTATTTGAATCGCGTACGGTAAGTCCACTCGTCAAGTTCGACCGGATCTCGATATCAATGAGCGGAGGGACTAACTGTATGGGTCAAAACTCGACTCGCAATAATTAATGAGATTAATTCACCCTTAAGCATATTCGGATTGATTAGTGGCATGACCATTCATTAATAATGAGTGCTCAAAGATCGCTCAGCCCAATCAACGAGGCTACGACCTACTCGCTACTGACGGCCGTCCCCTCAACCGCATCTGCCTAACGCGGCTAGCAAGATTCACAGCTATAAATACCAAGAGAAGGAACCCTAGAATGGGGGCTGCTCTTTTTTCTTCACTGCCACTTCTAAAAGAAGAGAGGATCTTTGTAAGGCTCTGAACCTCTCCATGGAAAGGCAGACCAAATCAATATTATCAATAATAGATCTCAACACTCTTCTCATTAACTGATAGCTTTTGTCTCTTGTATTTTTCATTTGTTCATTTGTTCATTTGGTTATTACGATCTGCTATGAATGACCTTCCATTTATTTTAATTGAGTTATGCTTATAAAGTGTATGAGAACTTTGAACTGAACATTGCATTTTTCTGCAAAATCAATATATACTTAAACATATATATTATCTAATTCTGTATCGTCGTTTTGTTTTATAGAGATTTCTTGATGTATATTAAATTCTTTCTTTTTTCTTCTTCGTTGTCATAATTAATATATTAGTTCTTTGTCTAGAAACTTTCATATATATATATATATATATATATATATATATATATATATATATATATATATATATATATATATACACACACGTGTTAGTGACTTGTTTAGTTACTTCAGTACAACTTTTGCAGCCTTCGACATATTTACAGTTTTGCTTGGCAACATAAAAAAAAAATACCAAAGTTATTTTAGTTTCCTAGTTTTCCTTTATGTATTCTTTATGCTTTCCTAAAATTAATAGTCAAATAAAAAAGTATTTATATTTCTTCATTGATATTCTTAGATTTCTGTTCCCTTTCAACAAATGATTATTAAAGTATTACCACAAATAAATGGTTACTATCTTTTTCTAATAATTACTACTATTTCTAATGCTAATGGTAAATACAGTATTTGTAGAAATATTTGCCTATTTGTTATAGAAAATATTCATAATCAATTAATTATAAGATGTAATCAATTAATTATAAGATCTAGTATTGAAAAGGCCATATTTTTCAAATTGTAGTTTATTTACATTATGGAAAATAGGTAAAAAAATTGTTTAAAAAAATAAAGAGGTAAGCGTAATATTATTTGCCATGGGGAAAGTCAGTGTGATAGAGAGAAATGTGAGAATATCTCTAAAATTACCCCTACAACTTAGTAGCCAAGTTTTTAAGTAAATATTATCGAGTGAAAATATAAGAGTAGCAAAAAATTTTGTGTGAAAGGAAATATAGAGGCAAAAGTGCCCTTGATTTGGCCAAGTTTCTTCCTAGTACAAAAGTGCTTTTTTTCTTTCTTCAAAAAAATACCTTTTAAAAAAAAAGATGTTTGGCCAAATTTTTTTGAGGAAAAAAAGTATTTATGGGAAGAAGTAGAAGCACTTTTTGAGAAGCAGAGAAAAGTAAATCTCCCAAGAAGCAGAAGCAATTTTGACTTTTCTTCTTACCAAAAATAACCTTAACATAGTATACCCAAAATAACCTTACTTATTCTAAACCTAATACTTGTTAATCTATAAATATCTATTCTTATTTTTATGGTAACTTTCTAATATGTAGTGACTTATGGGGTGAATGCTTTTTTATATGTTGAATAACTTTTTGATATATTTAAATCACCTTGAAAGAATTAAAGTACTCTTTAATTTTATTTTCATATTTTACTTAAATAAAATAAAAAAACTTATTTATAATTTTTTGGAATTATTTATTGAGAAAATTACAGCCCATGTCACTTGGCCTAATAACCCAACAAAAAATGGCCCACATTTGAAGCCTTTACCCTATATAGCTCATGTTGTACATCACTTGAAAGAACTTTTCAGCCTTTAGCCCAGTATTAAAGATATAGTTTTTGGGTTTTTATTAGTTTCTTCTTTCTTCATTCCTTTCTCTCTCTCTCTCTCTCCGCCTCTCACTTCTTTCTCTCTAAACCAGCATAGATCTCTCATCCTCTCTTAACCTAGCCCCCGATATTCCTCCTCCTTTACCCCCACACAGTTCTGCCATTAATGGCTCGAAGAAGGCTCGAAGAAAGACTCTGTCATCCATGGTGGCAAGCTGAAGAATGAAGAAGAATTTTGAAAGAAACATGAAAATACACACAGATCTGAAAATAAATAGCTCTCAAACTTGATTTTAAAGGATTTTGAAGGATTTGCACCAAAAAAACAACCACTAATTTTGGAGGATTTTGAAGTTTGAATTTCTGGTAATTTTTGAAGATTTTGAAGTTGAACTTCTGGAAAATCATAACTATGTAGCAGGTTGTATCGACACTGTATAATAGTGTATAATTGTGTATATGGATACACAGACACATCTTATACACTATTATACATGTTTATACAAGTTATACAGTATTATATAATTGTGTAACAATGTGTATATATGTGTATTTTGTATAAATATATATTTTTTCAATTTATAAGGATGTATATACATTGTTAGAATGTAAGATGTCTTTACAGAAATTTGACACTTCCTTCTCTTCTTCTTTTTCGTTTAGAGGGATTCTACAATTTATTTACCAAGTTTTTATTTTTCTTTTATCCTGTTGAAAATATTTGAATTTCTTACCTTCAGATAATATGTATTATTCAAAAATTTTGAGTTGCGTTGTGGCTGATTTGCGAGGCAGCAGATTTGTGAGGGAGCAAAATAAGCTGTCTTTCGGGAATTAGCCTATTATTTTTTGGGCTATATATTTGCAAAGTAATATCTAGGCTATTATGTTGCAAGTCGGGTGTGTGAGTTGTATTTATGTGAAATTACCCCATATTTATTTACTTATATAATATTAACTATTAAGTAAATCACTTCATGTTTAAATCGTATTTGATCACTTTTTGAAAAGTTTGGCCAAATACAAATTATTACTCAAAAGTATTTTTTAACTTGATTAGCCAAACACAAACTACTTTTCTCCAAAAGTACTTTTCTGAAAAACATCTTTGAGAAAAGCATTTCTCAAAATAATGGTGGAGTTTCCTTGAAAAAGAAATTTTACGTAAAGAACTTTTTTTAATTGATTTTAATGTCCGAAATATTAGGACTTATCACTTAATTCAAATAAGTAATGATTTAATAAGAAAGATTTTAGTTGATTTCGAATTCATTAATATTAAAAAATAATTTATAATATAATTTTATCCAATGTAAATTCTATTTCTAAAAATTAGCAAAGCAAACGACGTTTTGCAAAAAGATTTCATGCTTTTAATATAGTAATATAGAAATACAATTTAAACAACTAACGAGTACTTTTTAGTTTTACGTAAGTAGGTATTTGGACATAAATTCAAGATTTTTTTTAAAATTTGAAATTTTACTAAAATTTGATTTGAAGATGAAGTTATGTTTGGTTATTATTTTTGTAACATATTTGGGTGTATTTTTTTCACAAACATGAACCATAATTTATATCCCACAATTGTAAAAAAATCAGATCCTCCGACTTGATTATCCTACTTGAAACGAACAATCAAACATGCTTATTATTTAACCATTATCTTATTATATTAAAATCTTTTTAAAATAATCATGTATACAAGATAAGCTGAGAAAAACGTATCAAAGGCAGCCGCCACACACTTGGGTGAGAAGAAGATATGCCTGCTACGTTTTATGTCTTTCTTTATGGAAGGGGAAAGTGCGTAGTTGTTGGTTGCCTAGGTTTTAATTCTAGTGGCTAACAAATATAAAGATTGGGGTCCTTGGACAAAGTAAAAATTCAAAAATAATTTGAAATTAAATCAAGATTAACGAGTACATTGACCCAATTATTGATAGTGAAAACTTATAATGGTAAAGTAGTTTGATGTGTCATATTCTACAATCTCGTGCTTGTGTATGTGCGCGCTTGTGTGTATTATAAGCTATTTTTACATATAAAAATATGTCAAATCTACGGTAATATAAATTCTGATCGATGTATGAGGTAAAAATCCGATTTGTCCCGCTTCCGTCTAGGCAGACACGTCCCTCATGACAAAGTCATTCTCAAATTGTGTCGCCTCAGGCAAGGACGGCCCAAACAAGGACGTCACGGTCAACTAGGTGGAGGAACGATGCCGTTTAAGGCTTGGCTTCCTTCGTACGAGGAAGTCACCAACCTTTGTACTTTTCTTTTGATTATTTCGAGGAAGGTCTCCTAATACATAAAGGGGGCCTTCACCTTTGTAAGGGGACATGTGTATTGTTCTGAGTAATACTATCATCTACTTTTCTCTATCTACTGCTAGCAAGTAAAATTTCTCTCTATCTCTCTCTGATACTTGAACTTTTCATAACCTTTTATATTTTCAGATCTATTACGATCTTAGCAAAATAATCTCTTCTAGGACTTATTATACTTTATTACGATTTATCCGTGCACTTTTGATTGTTTTTAAGCTTACAAAGTGTGAATATCTTTTGAGCAAAATAATTTGGCGCCGTCTGCGGGGTTTTTGAGAATAAAAGTTATCGTTTGTGTCTAGAAAACCACTGACAACCATCCCCTACATCACACGAATGAGCATGGCTGACAACTGTACAAAAAAGAAAGCAATAAACGAGGTTGGGGTCAACCTCATGGATTCTCTCAACGAAGCAGGTGAAGAAAACATCTTAAACACAACCCCCAGCACCACGATAAGTGGAGGAACCTCACCTCCTCCACCCAGGAATTTGACGGATCCACGAGAAAGGGGAGCTTCCGCATCCACTTCTAAGAAAGCGCCCCTGAAGTCAAGGAGCTACTGAAAGTGACTAACAAGCACTCTAAGCGACTTGGTAAAAAAGTCACCGCAAAATGGCGTGAGACGCGCGCCAATGATGGATCTTACTGCAGCCGAAGATGAACCGAAGTCGCGCAATCAAACAATGTGCTCACCGACACTCAAACCAACAGCGGAGCGCTCGCAGCCATATTAAATGGAGGAAATGGAGCACGAAAATAAGTCGCTTCGCGACCAAATGAAAGAATATCAAGAAAGAGTAGACAAGATCCTGGGTGCTCCTAAACTGCTACCAAAGCGCGACGTGGGTAGGTTTTTGGAACAGCACTACACAGAGGAGGCCGCAACATACTCTATCCCAAAGACTTTCAAGATTCCTCCCTGTTTGAGGGTATACGACGGGACTACGGACCCGAGGACCATCTAATCCATTACATCACAGCTGTGAAAGGTAACGATTTGACAAAAGAACAGGTACCATCCGCGCTTCTGAAGAAGTTCGGAAAAACATTTACAAGTGGAGCTTTGACGTGGTACTCTCAGCTATCGGTTGAAGGCATCTCCACGTTCGAGGAAATGGCGGACAAGTTTGTCACAACACATGAAGGAGCAAAGAAAGTGGAAGCAAGAGTCAACGACATCTTAGCTTTCCGGCAAACCATGGGAGAAGGCTTTGGGGACTTCCTGGCCAGATTCAACAGGGTGAGAATGATCCTACCAAGTGTATCGGAAGGTATGGAAGTCGCTGCTTTCCAGAATGGGCTAAACAGGGACGGCTCGAGAGCGAGCAAGAAATTGCTAAGACGCCTCATGAAGTAACCTCCCACCACTTGGGAAAAAATCCATAATGCCTACTGTGCTGAGGTGCGTGTGGATGAAGACGACCTCAATGGCCCTACCAGGAGACTAACGACGATACTCCCAGAGATCAGGAGGGATTGACGCAATGAAGGGCAACGGGAACAAATCCCACGTCCCAACAGGGAAAGACATCA
The DNA here is from genome assembly GCA_034376525.1 of Nicotiana benthamiana. Lineage (NCBI taxonomy): Eukaryota > Viridiplantae > Streptophyta > Magnoliopsida > Solanales > Solanaceae > Nicotiana > Nicotiana benthamiana. The sequence continues at coordinate 37,637,186 of CM067337.1, read as the reverse complement.
ACCACACGTCAGATCATCTCATCCACCACCACCAAGGCACACGGACGCACTACAACGACATGTGTACGCGCTAGAGAAGCTGGGCAACAAGGTACAATGGAGAGCAAAGATGAAATCGAACCCTACCGCCCGAAAGTCAAACGCCCTATGTGAGTTCCACCAGGAGCGAGGGCATAAAACTGAAGACTGCATAGGTCTACGGCAGGAGGTGGTCAGAATGCTGAACAAATGGTTCCTAAGGGAACTACTCAGCGACAAAGGAAAACTCAACTTGTCACGAGGACAGGAATAACCCAACGGGCCGCCAAGGCCGTCCTCACTGACACGCACCATCAACATGATCATCGGGGATGGCGACAACTCAACGATCAATCACATCAAGTTCACCACCACTCACAAGTTAAAGCGAAATATCGCCCACGAATGGTATGATGACTTAGAAGATAGTATCACCTTCGATAAGTCCGATGCCGACGATTTTTTTTTTCCTCATTACAACACTTTGGTTATTACTTTACTAATTGTGGATACAGATGTTAGGAGAATTATGGTTGACGACGGTAGCAGCGCCTGTATTATCCACCCGAGGATCCTTGCACTTATGGGACTCGGGGATAAGATAATACCATGCTGTATAACGCTGACTACTTTTGATAATGCAGTGGAAAGAACCTCCGGAGAAATAACATTGCCTGTCCTAGCGGGAGAAGTCACGCTGGAAACCACTTTCCACATGATGAACCAAGAAACAGCATACAACGCCATCATTGGACGTTGTGAGCATGTGATTTTTGCCCTATATATGAATCATTCCCATAAAATTCAAACAAAATGATTTTCCTTTATTTTACAATTTTGGTGCATTTTTGAGTTATATTTTTGATAATTGGTTGCATCTTATTTGTGCATCTTAATTCATATGAAAACTACAAAAATACACATTTTCATTTAGTATCTAATTTCATATTTTAGGATTAAGTAGGGGTTGATTTGTTTTAGAACAACGCACGAAAATCACAAAAATAGTTCATTTTGCATTTTAAGTGTTTTAATTGTGAATTTGTCGTGAAATAGGTTTTAAATAATTTTAGGATTTAGTTAGTTTAGCTTTGGAATGTTAGAACTTTATTTTTATTTTTGTTGCACATTAATAAAAATAGAAAAATTGATTAAAAAAACAAAATGAGAAAAAGAAAAGGAAAAACAATTTGAAAAGAAAACCCAAAAGAAATACAAAAGGGGGCTGCCAAATTGCACTCAATTTGATCAGATTTCCCCAGCCCAAGTCAAAAATACACAAAATCGTGCCCACATTGCTCCAGGCCCAAATTCACCCAAACCCGGTCCCCCCTAGAGCCTAGTGACGCCGTCTTAGAAAATGATCCCAACTGTTGCTGCTTGATCTGACGGTTGAGATCGTCCTAGGTTAAGGTATACGGCTCTCTGAACATCCCCCCACCCCCATCCTATTTTTCATCGTCTTCCTCACCCCTCACAAACCCTAATGGCGCCGCCTCTAAATGATAAGCCGCCGGTGGCGGCACCGATACCAAACGTTCTCAAACTTACACCCCTCGTTCTACTCAATCCCCTCCTTCCATTCATGTTAATGGTTTCCCTCAAATCAAAGTCGTGTTCTTCGAATATCAAATCGAAAACCCGGCCAAAACATAAAAGCGTTCAAATGAGCCCAAATCGGCACCATATAGCCTCCCGACTCTCCTCACTTGGAATCTCAAGTCAAAAGCCCTTGAATCCCCCCAGGCTGTCTTCAATTTAAAATATAGTGTTCACGTATTTCCAGGCTGTTTCGAGGATTTTACGACTCGAATGAACTCGAGTTAATATTATAGGTTTATTTCTTATGAAATGAGTGTATAATATTAACCTGAGGTTAATTTTGAAAGGTTTTCTTTATGAAGTCTGATTCCCTGTAAGTTTTCTGATCCTCCTGTTTATTTAGTTGATTCATCTTTTTTGTTCGGTTCAATCAAGCATAAATTTAGTTTCTAGTTAGTCTAATCTCATCGCTATGTTTGTTGTAATTGTCTAGGTTAATTTATTTTAGGTTAGTTTTCATTTCTTTTCTCAAAATTCTGAAATTTGATTGTTGGTAGTTTGAATGCGCAATTCGTCAATTGTTGACAGAGTAGTTAGGTTTCTTTCTTGATGTTGTTTGCATGAGGTTTGAATTTGGGGTTTGATTTGTGTTCATTTCAGGTCGTATGGTTTAATATAGTTTAAATTCAATCTAGGGCTAAGTATTAGTTTGTTTTCAGGCATTGCTAGTGTTAATTAGTTCATTTCTAAGTTAGATTGATTGGATATAGTTGATTGTAGTTAACCTTGGTTAATTCTTAACTAGGGGTTAAGGGATTGGTCAGTTAGAATGAGATGTAATTTTGGGGTTGTTAGAATGGTAGTTTAGGCATGGGAAATGGTAGTTTAATTAGAAATAGTAGTTCCAAAACAAAGACAAGGGTAGTATGCATCCCCTTTACTACATTCACAAGTTTGGAGCCTCACAAAAATTTCCTCATTTCTCTACAAGTTTCATTCTGAAATTTGAGATCCAAACTCAAAAATCTTCAAAAAATCAAAAACAAAAAATAGTAGTAATTTCCAGAAAAACCAAAAACAATAGAAATTTAATAAGGAAAATCCAAAAACAGCTACTGTTCCATTGAAAAGTTTAGTTTAATTTCATGTTTTGGCTATTTGATTTCCATTTTTTTGCTTAGTATTTGGTAGCTGAGGTTTGAAGGCTTTCTAAAGTGGATTTCGATTGATTTTGGGTCATTTCAAATTGATTTAGAGTTGATCTGACTGCTCTGTTTGGTATAAAACATTCCCGGACCCATGAAATTGCATCTGGGTTGTTATACTGCTTTTACTAATTGCTGTTGGGCTTTGAGTTTAGTCCTGAACTGCTCTTAAAAAGTTACTGTTGCTGCTGACTCCTTCATTCTGTTTAATTCACTCCAGGTACACACTCGAATTGTTTCAATGCAATCTCCCTGATGAAATGGAAATGCGATTGCAAAATGATGTCCGTTGAAGCATTATACTGTGTTCAGTTCATTTTCATCTTCTGTTGTAGCTGCGTAGTTTGTTGTGTTTGAATTACATTGAATTAAGACTAGCTCATTAGGATTACTTTTGCTGATTTGGACTGTGAAAATTGTACTTAAATTGGACTGCTTAGGGTTGTTAATTGTAGACATATTATGGTTTAGTATTGGCTTCATTAAATACCGCATTAAAAATATAAAACCAGGACAGGGTTGAATTCGTACATGGGTTAGAAGTCATCATTTGATGCATGTTTTAATTTCAATTACAGCTTAAATAAGTATTCTAAACAGTTCTGCATGGCAATAGTTAGTATCAGCATGCTAGGCATTAATATAATCTCCTTGGCTTCATTAGGTTTACTATTTTAATGTAGGAATAAATAATTGCATGTTAGTGTTAATATCAGTATTGGTCCAATTTGAGTAACTTAATTTATTTGTGAATGGTGGTAGAGTAAAGTAATCCGGCTGTTTAATCTAGAATTCAGTCCAACATTTGGGGTATAAGGATTCATCATTAGCTAATTAGATAGAATAATCGGATTTTTAATTTGGAATTCCAATGGTCAGTGTTTCATCAAGTTGAGTAGGTGAATATGATCTTTCTTGGTTTTAAATTGTTAAACACCTGTCAAATGAAATTGATTTCTGGACAGATTGGGCAAGCGTTTAAACAAATCGTGGGATTGCCAACGCCAGAATTCGGTCAGTTGTTCACGGCACATTTAAATTTGGCTTGTTTGATGTGGGCTAACTTAAAACCCAATGACTTTGGCTATGGGAAATTGAGGCCAACATGCACATATAGTGCTGCTTGGGCTCTTTGGGCCAAAACCTGAAATTCCCTTCTTCTTTTTTTTGTTTGAACTCGGGTTTGCACTCGAGGCCTGAAATTTACAATATCTTATTAGGATTTTTTTTATTAGAGACAAGAATATAAGAAAATCATAGCTTATTTTAAGTCGGGCCTTTAAATAAAATATGAGATGAGCCTCCCCAAATAAAATACCAAATTGCGAGGCCCTCAATAATGGTTATATAAAATAATTAGAATTTGGGAGGGTCGTTTAGTGCATTTCATGGCCTTTCCCAAAATAATAATACGCTAGAATCTTTAGATGCGTTTAAATTAAACGACTTTCTTAAACTCAGGTGCGCATTGATGCGACCCAAATTCAAATCTTGACGAAATCGAAATGTGTTGATGACCACGGTGCCTTGATGGTGACGTGGTCGGAGACGTGTTTCACGACATCGCAAGTCTTTTAAAATAAATAATGGTAAAAGAGGCATATAAATAAAAGGACACAAAAGCTAGCATGTATTAAAATCAGATAAAATCAAATACAACAGTTGAGCGACCGTGCTAGAACCACGGAACCCGGAATGCCTAACACCTTCTCCCGATTTAACAGAATTCCTTATCCGAATTTCTGGTTCGCGGACTGTAACAGAGTCATATTTTCCTCGGTTCGGGATTCAAGCAGTGACTTGGGACACCATTAATCTCCCAAGTGACGATTCTGAATAATTAATAACTCAATCCCGTTTCGATTGTCCTTTAAGTGAAAAAACTACTTTACGCCCTTCTGCGGTGTGTATAGTGAAAAAGGAGGTGTGACAGACGTCCATGGATACATGCCATGAGATCAATCCCCTCCAGATGTTATCAAGTGATCAAATTTCCTACCCCATGGGGGATGTTGAGCATACGGGGTGAACCCCACACCGCCCAGAAATGCTATAAAATAGCTCAAGACTACAGCCACACCAAACAACTCCAACGGGAGAGCGCAAAAGCATAGCAATCATCTCTGTTGGGGACTAAGGTCCACCCGGCAGAAGACGCCATCAAAGATCCCGATATCACAGAGGCCAGCAAAGCCACGGTCGAAGACTTCGACCCCGTTCAGCTAGATGACAACGACCTCACGAAGAAGGCCTGCATCGGTCACGGCCTTTCGAATCCAAGTAAGTATCGTGAATTTTTATCTAACCATGTAGACTTGTTTGCTTTTATCCCATTCAGATATGCCAGGGATTCCTCAGGAAATCGCCACCCACAAAACGAACGTTGATCCATTACACCCACCCATGCGGCAAATGAAGAGAAAATTCAACGACGCCACCAACGAAGTTGTGAGTGAGGAAGTAGACAAACTACTGGAAAATGGTTCCATCAGGGAGTCCAAGCACCCTAAGTGTGTTGCCAGCGTCGTTATGGTCAAGAAGCAAAATGGGAAGTGGCGAATGTGCGTGGACTTCACCAAACTGAACAAGGCATGCCTAAAAGATTCGTTTTTGCTACCCCACATCGACCAACTAATAGTCGCAAAGGCCAGACACAAACTACTGAGCTTCCTGGATGCACATTCCTCCTACAATCAGATCATGATTGTCGAAGAAGATAAGGAGAAGACGACCTTCATCACGCACCGAGGAAAATAATGCTACAAAGCAATGCCCTTCGGGCTCAAAAAAGCGGGAGCCACTTACGAAAGGTTGGTAACGAAGATGTTTAAGGAGCAACTTGGCAAAACAATGGAAATCTATATCGACGACATGCTGGTAAAGTTTTCCAGAAAGGAAGACCACCTTGACCATCCGAAAGAAGCCTTCAAAATATTGAGAAGATGCGAGATGAAACTAAACCCCGAGAAATGTGCCTTCGGGGTGGCCTCAGGAAAGTCCTTGGGAATTCTCGTAAAGCAGAGAGGTAACTCAGTCAATCCAGATCAGATCAAAGCAATAGACGCAATCTCGGAAGTACTAAGCAGCAAAAAACAATTACAGAAGCTGACAGGTCAGATAGCCGCCCTCTCCAGGTTCATCTCACAATCCTCCGACAGGTGTAACAAATGTATTAGTGTGTTGAAGGAGGACAGGGGCTACAATGGAACGAGGAGTGCATCGAGGCCCTGAAGAATTTGAAAGCGTACATATCCTCGCCGTCTCTGCTAGTCAAAGCAAGCCCAGGTGAACCACTTCTGGTGTATCTGGCCGTGTCCGAGTTCGCCGTCAGCGCCGTCCTAGTGCGCGAGAATAAAGGTACACATTCTCCCCTCTATTACATTAGCAAAACACTAGTGGATGCCGAAACTCAGTACCTACACCTTGAGAAACTGGCGCTAGCACTGGTAGTAGCTTCACGGAAGCTACAACCCTATTTTCATGCCATCCCATATAAGTGGTAACAACCTTCCCGCTGAGGAGCGTCATACACAAGCCTAAACTATCGGGCCGACTCTCAAGATGGGCCATTGAGCTCAGCGAGCACGACATCTCATATCTTCCGAGAAACGCCATCAAGTCTCAAGTCCTAGCCGACTTCGTAGTCGACTTCAACATGGAGATCCTACCGAAGGCAGAGCTCGAGGCCGGACACGCCTCCCCCACTAACGACCTATGGGTCCTCCATACTGATGGCGCCACTAATGCATCGGGATCGGGATTGGAACTTGTCCTCGAGGTCCCCACGGGCGAAAAATTTTTCCAGTACATACGATACCCTGAAATGACTAACAACAAGGCCGAGTATGAATCCGTTATTGCAGGTATGAAATTAGCCATCAAATATGGAGCTCGACGGATCCTCCTCCATTATGATTCTCAACTCGTGGTAAATCAGGTCACTGGGACTTACCAGATCGAAGAACAAAGGCTACAGAAATACCAGACGGAAATCCGCAGGCTAATGGTTGCGTTCGATGAATAATGCTTCGAACAAATCCCAAAGGCACGGAACATCGATGCGGACGGCCTGGAAAAATTGGTCGCGGCTACCAAAAACACCAACAAGGAAAGCTTGGTCACCCTCTTGCATTCAGCCATCGACCACACGGAGGTATTTTCTTTAAGTCTAACCTGGGACTGGCGCAACCAGTTCGTCTCCTACTTACAGGACGAAATACTGCCGCATGACAAGAAAGAGGCGAAGAAACTCCGTGTGCAAGCCACCCGATACTGCCTGATCAACAACAACCTCTACAAGAGGACGTTTGGTGGACCCCTGGCCAAATTTCTAGGCCCGCACCAAACAAGGCCAGTACTCAAAGAGGTACTGAGGGTCACCGGGGCGCCCATACAGGTAACTGCTCCCTTGTACGGTGTGTTATACATGCCGGCTACTACTGGCCAACCATGAAGAAAGAAGCGGCATAATACGTCCGCCGATGTGAGCAATACCAGAAATATGCCCCAATGATACACCAGCTAGGAGATCCCCTACACTCAGTCACCTCTCCCTGGCCCTTCATCAAATGGGGAATGGACATAGACGGCCCCCTACCCGCAGGACGGGGAAAAGTATGATTTTTACTTGTTTGAACTAATTATTTCTCTAAGTGGTTGGAAGCAGGTGCGTACGCACAAATACGCAAACAGGAGGTCATCACCTTCGTATGGAAGAACATTATATGCCGCTTCAGTATTCCCAAAGAGATTAGCTGTGACAACGGACGACTGTTCATTGTTTAAAAAACGACCGAATTTTTCGAAAAATGGTGCATCAAGAGGAAACTCTCCACGCCATACCACCCCGCTGCCAACGGCCAAGCAGAATCCTCAAACAAAACAATACTGAGCATACTGAAGAAGAAGCTTGAAGACGCAAAATGGCTATGCCCCGAACTGCTACCCGAAGTGTTGTGGGCGCACATGAACACACCCAAGTCCATCACAGGGGAAACTCCATACTCATTGGTTTACGGAATCGACGCGGTCATACCCGTCGAAGTCGGCAAACAAAGCCTCAGGTATTCACACTCCAATGGAACGGAATATGATGCAAATAGGCTCCAAGACCTTGACGAAGCCGAGGAAAGAAGATAAATGGCCCATATAAGAATGGTGGTCCAAAAATAACAAGTCAAAAGGTACTATAACAAGAGAGAGAAAATAAGGCCACTCAAAGTAGGAGACTACACCCTCAAAGCCTAGACATTGGCCTCCAAAGACCCAAGTGAAGGAAAGTTGGGCACAAACTAAAAAGGGCCCTACAAAATCACAGCAGCAGCTAGCAAAGGGGCATTCCAGTTGGAAACAATGGAAGGAAAAACACTTCGGAACAACTGGAACGTCACCCACCTCAAATATTTCCATTTCTAAAAGGCGTCCCCCAAGTCGCACTCTTTTTCCCTCACTCGAGTTTTGTCCCAATTGGGTTTTCTCGGGGAGGTTTTTAACGAGAAGACGAAGGGAACACCTGGAGATATTTGCGGAACAAGTGCATCACGTCAGCCTCTCCATACGCTCTCCAACCCGACCTGATACAGGGACTGGACCAGCAACATCTCCAATATGTAAAAGCTACGGCCATCGGCATCTCCAATGTGTAAGAGGCTAAGTCCATCTTCATCTCCAATATGTAAAAGGCTACGGCCATCTTCATCTCCCATGTGTAAAAGGCTACGGCCATCTCCAATGAATGAAAAGTCTACTGTCATCTCTAATGAATGAAAAGGCTATGACCATCTCCAATGAATGAAAAGGCTACGGCCATCTCCAATGAATGAAAAGTCTACGGCCATCTCCAATGAATGGAAAGGCTACGTCCATCTCCAAGGCTACGACCATCTCCAATAAATGAAAAGGCTAAGGTCATTCGATTCAATATGGCTAAGGTCATAGCCGCTAACAGTCGACATAATTTCGATTACGGCAGAATGAAAGACTCGACGAAAGTCGAAGTCAATTACATGGATAAGGCCATCGACATCTTCATGGCTAAGGCCATTCGATTGAACATGGCTAAGGCCATCGCCGCTAACATTCAACCCAATGTCGACTACGGCAGAATGAAAGACACGATGACAGTCAAAGTCAATTACATGGTTGAGGCCATCGACATCTTCATGGCTAAGGCCATTTGATTCAACATGGCTAAGGACATCGCCGCTAATAATCAACCCAATGTCGACTATGGCAGAACGAAAGACTCAACGACGGTCGATGTCAATTACATGGCTAAGGCATCAACATCTTCATGGATAAGGCCATTTGATTTAACATGTCTAAGACCATCGCCGCTAACAGTTGACCCAATGTCGACCACGGCAAAACGAAAGACTCAACGACAGTCAAGTTGCAAACACGACAGAAGTTCCAAAGAACGAAAAAAGAATAACCACGGGAAAAAGGCATGTACTATTATCTCAAAAATATATATATACACACATGTCCGACCTTAGAAGAAGGTCCCATATACAACAAAAAAAAGGGGGGTACAAAAACAAAACCCTAAGGACCAGCATCGCCCTGGCCAGCACAACTTGCGCTTGGGCCATCACCACCCCCTGGCGGGTAGTCCCTAGAAATCCAGGAGGCAGAATACCAGCGGTTAACATCTTCGGATTTATATCCTTCTCTAACTAGCGAGTCAGAGAGGTAGTCGGCCGCCTCACAAGCAACGCGGGTTAGACACTATTGCCTATCTACTTCCGCCTCGGAGACACGACCAGCCGCTAGAAGCTCTTCAAACACGACCAACCGGGCATCATGATACACCCACATGTCATGCTCTTCACTCAGCATCCTGTGGGGCAGTGTGAGTAAGGGCCTTAATCTCTGCCTCATTGGCTCTAAGCTTAGCGGTTAAGACCGCAACCCGGGCCCAAATTTTAGCGTCCTCCGCCGCCACTGCTCCGCCAATCTCCAACTCATCATCTTTCGCCCGAAGGAGAGCCTCTAGCTCCGTGTTTCGTGCGACCGCGACCACAAGTTACTCATCGGCCTTCTCCAGCTCGGCCACCCGTTTTTGTAATTGTTGTTCCGTTTGCGTAAGGCCCTCACGGAACAACCTGAACTTAGGGTCTTGTTTGTACACATCAGCCAACATCTGATGTGCCTCACGGACCTTCTTGTACCTCTACAACAGCTTTTTGTGGTCGTCCGCCCTCTTCGCCAAGCGCCGCCCCTCTCTACCTCCAAGATAAGAACCTGAGAAACATCAAAGGATGAGTTAGTAGGTGAACGAACCACCCCTGCAACGCCAATGGGAAAGAAAGTCAAATTTATTTGTAAGGCCGGGCCTGCTACCCTTCAGGACAGGCCCTTGTCACTGACCTCTGCCAACGCCTCGCCCTCGGCCCCTGCACAAAGAAAGGTCATGTTCGTAGATGCCTCCTCGCAGTTCTCCAAAAGGTTATAACCGTTGGGAACCACAATGCGGCGAGTGGACCTACCGGCCATCATCTCAACACGAGCCGGAGAGATCCTACCTTTGTCCATCCTCTGCGCGGACGTACTTGTCCCTGCTGCTGCGGCCAACGAGCCTCCCTCCCGAGCAAAAGACGGGCCAGCCTGGACATCTGCCCTCCCCCGAGGAGCGACCCTCCACGAGCAAATTGCGGCGGCCATGAACAGCCGCCCCCACTTGCGATGAGGTGATCGTACCCTCTCCTCCTTGTTGGCAATCCCTTTGTCGGTGATCAGCCGGCGCCTCCTACTTTCGAGAGGCTCCTCATCTCCAGAAGCTGCCTCCACTGGCTGCGAAGGCGACCCTGAAGGGAGTGCCTCGTTACCAGGTGCGACCTCGAGTGCCACCGCCAAAACCTCCTCTGACGCCACATCCATCGCCATTTCGGCCGCCGCCCCGGACATTGCTCAGAGCTCGGCTCTGCCCTAGACGGGCCGGTATCAGTCCTCCTCCTCTTGGCCTGCCTAGAAGTGCCTTGACCTGCCGGAGAAAAGATTTTCAAACAAGGTAACCCTCGAATCAGGACGAGGGAAAAGGAAAGAACTAGGGAAGACCGTTACCAATCGGGCCGTACATATTGCAGAATTAATCCCAAGTGCGGAACTCCTCTATGTAGGGGATCATCCTCTCCACCCACAACCTGATGTCGTCCCCGCAAGAAAGGGACGAAAAATCTACAGGCATACGAGCCGCCACTTCAAACAGTAGACAAAGGATCCGTAAGAAGTTAAGCCTTCATAATAAAAAGCACTGAAGAAAGCACGAAGGGATACTTACATTCCGGGTTCCACACCTCCGGAAACCCTTAGGGGTTAACCACCAGATGTTCCATCTGGACGAAGAAGAATCTCTTCCAGTAGCCGCGGTTGGCCTTGTCATCGGACTGCACCACAAAACGCTTCTTGCCGCGGCGGGTCAAATGCAACATTGAACCCCTCAGGTAACTTGCATTGAACATTTGCAAGAGGTGGTATATCGTGACCACACACCCAGCTTTCTCCGCGTGTGTGGTAAGTACCCTACACACCTTCAGTGTGTAAGGGGTGAGTTGAGCCGGGCACGCTCTAAAGAAGCGGCACAGCACCTCCTCTAGAGGGTTGAGTGGGAAATTGTATCCGATAAAAAATGCGTACTCGTAACACGTGCAGAACCTGGGCCTGTGCACGTTGGCGTAGTCCTCTCCGACAGGAACTATTTCTACATGATCCAGGAACCCGTACGCCATTCTTAGGGCATCCAAGTGAGATGGCATCAATTCACTGTGTCCCCAGGGTGGAGGTGATCTTCTGCGACTAAAGTCATTTCTTTTGCTCATATTTTTCGAAAGAACGTTAGCCGCAGACAAAGGAACGAGGGCCTCTCCAACCTCCTCCGCCTCACCATCGGAGAAAGGTGAAACCCTAGAAGGGGCGTTATCTATGGACCTTTTTCTACCTTGATGACATTTTACCATGGTATAGTTTGCAGAGAACATGGTTTTTAATAATACAAGGTTTGATCCTTAGAAACAGAAGTTCTCAAGTAAAAGCAGTGGTTGCCGGAAAACAAGATGAAAGAAAGAGAGAAATGTACTTCAAAGGTTTGAATGGTGAATCATTTTAAACCACTCCGTTGTTTATAGGGGCGAGATACAGAAATCGAAGCGACATCATTCAAAGCTGGCGCGGGAAACCCAAACGACGTGTCAGGTTCTGATCCGTCTTGGGAGCAAAAGTAATGATGACGCGCGTGATTGGTGACGTCACTCAAAAAAGGAGCCGAACGTCAACGGCTCTATATCATCACATGAGCATACATATCTGTCCATTGAAGACGTCCATCGATCACGCCTCCAACAGACGGAGGGATTAACTGTATGAGGTAAAATCTGGCTCGCCCCGCTTCCATCTAGGAAGACACGTCCCTCATGATAAAGCCGTCCTCAAATCGTGTCGCCTCAGACAAGGACGACCCAAACAAGGACGTCCCAGTCTACTAGGTGGAGGAACAATGTCGTTTAAGGCTTGGCTTCCTTTGTACGAGGAAGCCACCAACCTTTGTACTTTTCTTTTGATTATTTTGAGGAAGGTCTCCTAATATATAAAGGGGGCCTTCACCTTTGTAAGGGGACATGTGCATTGTTCTGAGTAATACTATCATTCTACTTTTCTCTCTCTACTGCTAACAAGCAAAACTTTTCTTTATCTCTCTCTCTAATACTTGAACTTTTCATAACCTTTTATATTTTCAGATCCATTACGATTTTAGCAAATAATCTCTTCTAGGACTTATTATACTTGATTACGATTTACTCGTGTACTTTTTTTTATTGTTTTTTAAGCTTATAAAGTGTGAATATCTTTTGAACAAAACAGAAACGTTATCTGTATAGGAATACAATTTTAGACCAGCATTCTTCATAAAAGTCAGTAAATGAGAGAAGAATATTCATTTTGGAAATGCAGGGAGATTAAATCAAAATTTAGGACGCAAATTCACTTTCAAGCCTTCGAGCTAGTACATTTTTGTTGAAAAAGTCCAGAGCAGCCAAAGAACATTAAGCTGGCTGACAGGCAGGCTACAATATTACTAGCAGGAAAGATAATTCAAATGGAAATCATTTCTAATTGGAAAAATATATTGTTTTCTTTAGTTGAGGGTCTAACGGAAACATCCTTGCTGCCCTCTTAAGGTAGGGGTAAGATCTCCGTGCACACCACCCTCACCCAACCACACTTGTGAGAAATCACTTAGTCTATTGTTGTTGGTGGTGGATTGGTAAAATATGCTCATATATATTTCATTTAACTTTACCGGAAAACATTGCAAACTGAAACAGCAACTTCATCATCAATTTCAGCACAGAGGTTGATAACTATCCTCCCACCCACAGGCAAAGGAAGACAGGACAGATAATCTAACAGAGTAAAATTGGACCTGGTCAGTTCCTGGTTAAGTTTATTAGATTTTACACATAAAGCCAACATTAATCCATTATAAGTTCAAAGATCACAAGAGATCATCCACAATAAGTGAACTTGAGCAAAAACTAATACAACCGGAGGCCATTGACTAGACGAATAATTTAACTTGAGAGTAAAGTCAACCATTGTACGCTTTAGCCGTCACTGGTTAAGCAACTGGAGGGCGGAGCACGTGGTCCTGTGATGTATCAACAGCAGCAGGAGGCATGAATTGCCACATTGCAATACCAGGGTAACTCATGATTGGCACCAGCTTGCTTCCTGGAACTTGACCATGAGGAGCAAAAGCAGCAGGTATGGCAGGAGGCAAGAAACCAGGTTGCGCACTCGTAGTCTTCAGTTGTTGCTCTAGCTTCTCCTTTTCAGCCTTAAGCGTCTGCTTCTCATCTCGAAGCTCGTTTTTCTCGGCCTAAACAAGTTAACACATGTTTGAAGTTCAGGAACAGAATAGTTAACACCAGTTCTAGCTTTTCTTGTCACCATTACAAAATGGAAAATCCTTGGTACCCCTAAACATGTGGAAGGATAGATGCAAGATAAAAAAGTAACACTAGCCTTTAACTCCTTTATCTTTTCTTGAAGATTCAAATTCGAGTCTTTCAGCTTTTGAGCTTCACCGCGTAACTGGGTCACCATGCGAACAGCATCCACCAGAATAGCAGATTTGTCCGTTTTGGGGGGCCTGCCAGGCTCAAGGAGTGCACCCAATTCCGTGAACCTGATAATTACGTCAGTTTTAGCAATTCATCGTGAAATAAAATGAAAAGTTCTTATATAATGGGCTGTGAGATCACTTGTCATTTAGCCTATCTCTCCGCAGTTTCTCTCTGCAAGCTTTTGAACTTGTTGGACCACATGATTCAACTCTAGCCCTGTAACAATTACCTAACATTGTGAGAGAACACATAAATTGTCGAAATGATTTCAGACACATAAATTGGCCGAAATGATTTCAGACTTACACCTCACCAAATTGAAAGCAGAAGCAACAGATGTTTCTAGAATGACGAATCACAGAAATTTAAAAAAAGGTAAAGAAATCTCAAAACTTAAAAAAGAGAGAGGGAGGAACGTGTCACCTCACTGATTTAATTAACAATAGTTGAAAACAGCAGTGATTGAGTGCAGCATCACATCTTTATTCAACAGCAATAATCGAGATTACCACAAAAATGTTCAGAAAAGGTCAATGTTCTTACCGTTTCTTAGAACCATTTTCCTTTGGGTAGCCTGATTCACCAATGGATCCATCAACTTCAGCACTAGAAACAAGCACAAAAAAAAAAAGGAAACAGAGGTCAAAACTAAAACAATAAACAGAAGAATCAGCCACATGAAAGACCAAAAATTATGTCAATAGAAACCTAGCAGAATGCACAAACTTGAACTAGAAAGCAAAAAATATTTCATGATGTAACTCCCTGCTGATCTATTGAAAATTATCATACAGCAATAGCTACATCAATTCAGAAATTTTAAATCACGTGTAGTGAACACATCTAGCTGACAATCAAGCAAATTTTAGTCATTCAATTGGGTACTAGAAACATTGAATCCCCCTCCCCAGCATGGCTCAATTTTAGCCAATATTAAAGAACATTATTCCATTTCGTGCTTAATTTACGCTTCTAGTAGTAGAAGCAAAAGATCCATACAGGCGATACTAACTAGTTGAGATCAAGGCTTACTCAAGATGGTATGCTTACATTTGGTCCAACATTTTCCAGGAGCTTCTTCGCTGTGTTTAGAAACTTATGTCATTATAAAAGTAAGTGCAGGGATAAGTATACAACGACAACAACAACAATAACCGAATATAATCTCACCCACCCGGGGAGGGTAGTGTGTATGCAGACCTTAGACCTTACCCATACCCAGAGGGGTAGAGAGACGGTTTCCGATAAAGTGTAGGGATAAGTGTGAGGTGCAAAATTATCTTTGAAGACATATTATCAATATTGTAATAAAATGGATCCAAACAGAGTGGAGTCGATACAGAGGATTCATAGCTGACCCAACTAGTGCCGGATTGAGGCTTAGTTGTCGTGTTGGTTCTTGTAGTAGTACTAGTTGTCTTCTATTCCTTCTCCTCTCTATTTAGCTTCCTTCTATATTCTTCATTTTTTAGTCTATCTTTAAATATCCAAACACTTCTTTCCCCTAACTTTCCTCTCCATATCTGTTCCTCTTTCTACTCTGCACCTTCTCTTAGAATTTCCTCCTTTCGTTCTCAATAAGTTAAGTGGTACTAATATTTTTTCCTCAATCTACTGCCATCAAGTTTCTCATCAAAGAAATAGCATCCTCCTAGTTTAAGTGATTCCTATTTTCTACTTCCCTTTAACGATGTTATGAATGTTTTCGCCTATTCCCTTCAAACCTTGTCGTAATGTCTACGGTAATATCTGCTCACCTCTTTCTGCACATCGGATGCTCTGTGCTAAAAGTATTTCCCTATCCTCCATCTTCAGTACATCCTCCTGCGTTGTTTCTTATCCAACCACTGCCACTACTAACAGATTCTGATGATGTCATCACTTTAGTAAGCGAAATGCAGGATTCTGATGGAAAGTAGGTAACACGCATGGGAAGACAAGTCAAATATTTCAGTTTTCCAAAGTAGTATTATATATTCAACCTGCTACTCCACTTAGGGCTGGACGTTAGGAACCTTATAGTAGCTTGCGCTGAAAACCATTAAGTTTCTACCTTCTCAACTCGGATAAAGAGGAAACTTCAGGTAATTGGACACTTCCAGCATTCCTATCTTAATTCTATAGTTGAATCTAGGTCGGCCTCTAAATTCTTTTCCCAAAGATACGTATAATTCTATGTAAAGAATTATTTTTCACTAGTCATATGTATTTTCTACTAACCACCTGTAGATAAGATAGTGGAATTCCATTACTTCCAAAATTTACTAACTTTTCATCCGGAAAATGACAACAATGAATTGCTTGCATAATCCTAACTTTAGACCTGAAGAACACTAAAAGTAACACTGTGCCATCAAATCACAATAAGATAAAGTAAAGAGGTAACAAATGTGAAATGCTCAATATATCCATCATGCCAAGTTAGACTATGTTTGGGCCCAAAACTAAAACCAGAAAAGACAGCTGAAAAACTAAAACCTAAGATTAGAAATTCCAAATGTGCAGCGTAAAAATCCCTAAAAGTTTAAACTTTACGGCACATAGAGGACAAGCACAGTTGCAGTCAAACGGGTTATCATGACTCAAAATTTCTAAATCATGGAAAAAATAAAGATTCATAATCAGGTAAAAGATCCTAACTTTACCGAGTTACATAAGAAAATGCAAAAATTTGAGAAAATAAAATACCTAACATTTCTTGAACTATTCAAGTTTTGCTGCCAATTAAACCCAGATGCAGTAGCTGAGAAATTCGAATCAGGGACAGCACTCTCTTCGAACCCATAATCATAAAGCCAGTTGGTATTCTCCGGTGAAACCATCTCCGATCAGTCGCCGGAAAAAGAGGGAAAGAAATGCTCCCAGCTGGAGGAAAATTTTGGAGAGGAATTTACAGTCGAAGGTGTTTAATTGCTGTTTGGATGGAAAAGGAATTGGGAATTTGACGATTGGGGAAAATTCAGGAACTTTTTATTTCTGCATAATGGTATTGCGTGTTTTTTCTTTTTTCTTTTTATAAATACTTTTGTGTTAACTAGTTTTCACACTGCTCATTGAAAAATAATCATTATTACCAAGTCAATAAAAAATAATCATTATTTTGTTATAATAGGAACCGGTGCAATATAATATACAGGAATTCTAATACATTTGTATACGAACTCCAGCATATTATACAGGACCGGTATACTTTGCTAACTCCTGTAAAATTTACAGGAGGCTGGAGCACCAGTGCTTCAAACTCCAATATATTATACTGAACAATTATATTTGCTGAAACTCCCGTAAATTTACGAAAGTTCCAGCATAAATATGCTTGAGCTCCCGTAAAATTTGCAGGAGTTCCAGCATAGTTATCTTGAAACTCCCGTAAAATTTATGGAAGTTCAAGCATACTTATGCTGGAACTCCCATAAAATTTGCGGGCATATTTTTCGGATTTTGAACAGTATTTTTGCTCAGATTTAAAGTGATTAAATTTTGATGACTTTTAAAACTTGACTATTTTTTAATGACCAGTGGTAAATATGACTATTTTTAAATTTGTCGCTAGTTTTGTGTTGTAGTGACAACACGTTGTCAACTGGGCTTCCACGACTTGGACGTGCCGTTAATCAGATGAAATGATTGGGCGTGGGCGTCATCACTGGATTCTCGAAGTGTCATTATCTTGACGAAAATTTGATAATGACGGGTTAACAACTTACATTACACGGTAGCGGCTGGTAAAAATAGCACGGATTAGTTAAATTTTAGATTAGTCATTCAAAAATATCTAACATTTATAAAATTATTAAAAATAGCCTTATTTTGCTACAACACAGAAAATTCCAGCATAATATATTGGAAATCGGTGCATATGTGTATAAACTTCCAACATATTATGCTGGAAATCCAACACGCAAAAAGATTCAATCTAATATACTGGAGATTGGAGCACTGTACCGGTATATTATACTGGACCAGCATTATACTATAGTGGATTAATTTTTCGTATTTCAAACAGTATTTTCGTTCAAATTTATCTTTATGAAAAGTGGCTTAATTTCGATTACATTTGAAATTGTGGTTATTTTTGAATGACTACTTGTAAATCTGGTTATTTTTAAAATTTCTCCCTAGCAGTTGTGAGCAAGTTATCCAGTGCACATCCGAAGGATAGCAACTAAGGGTTTTCCTAGAATTTTTTTTTCTAAAACAAACTTGAAGTACATCCGATTTAGGCAGATTTAGACAGATTTCAGATGGCATATTATGTTATAGTTACTGTTCCTTTGTGGTTATGTGTACAAATTTAGTATACAATTCGATACAATAAATGTGTCTGCAACTGTTGTTATAACACTACTTTTGTTCCTTAATTTAATAATATTTCTTTAATTTTTTCCTATGAAGGCAATACAAATACAATTACAACAACTGTGTAGTACATAAAATCATTTTTAGAAAATTTATTATATGATGAGAGGAAGTCTTTAATTTTTCGATATGATGCACTAATTTAGTAACTTAGCTTTTGTTTTTTTGAGGACACCTGCAATCTTAAACTCTAATATAATCTTAATGACATAAAAAATCAGTCATATTAATTTTTATGAGTCAACACATTTGTATGTTAGAAAAGAAAACCTTTATAATTACAAGTATAACATCAAGAATAAAGTATAGGTTGCATAAAATAATGAAGATAGAAACTATGCCGAGTTGTGAGCCTGTGATTGGTTAATAGTAATGCATAAGGATTGAAGATAAGTGGCCTAAATGCCCTTTTGGGAGTGGCAATATCCAAAATACAAAATTCTGGAGATAATGTAGACCACAGCAAGCTACATAGTTTTAGAAATTTTACATAAAATTCATTTCCTTTCATTTAGTTTGAGCACAATTATTATTATTAACATAAAAGCTATAGTTCTTAATATATTTCAATCACATCATATTGAAAAAAATGTAAATAAAATTAACTCTTGCAAAGTTTGAATATTAATTATATATGGTTAAACGAGGTGGCAAAGTATCGTAGAACAGTTGAAGTAACATAATTAATTTAAGACCGCGGTAATACTACAATTTATATATATATATATATATATATATATATATATATATATATATATATATATATATATAAAAGAAAAACAATAAAACTTAATTGACAAGAAAAGTAGTATATCCGAAGAATTTAGGTAACTATTGTCGAAAAGCTTGTTTTAGGTAGGACTGGTGAATGACATTGAGAATGCAAAAATACCGAGCTTGACTGGTTACGATTAAGTGAAACTGTTATAAATAGAACTCTATTTAAGGTGAATGTCTATATTTAGAGAGATTTTAGGGTTTATTATTTGGTGGCTAAGTCACCACCTCCCTATAAATATAGGGGTTATATTCCATTGTAAACCATCCCAAAGTATCAATAAGAATACTCCTCTCTCTACTTTTCTCTATATTGTTATTGTTCTTGTATTATTTCATAACACGTTATCAGCACGAGACTCTACCGTCTCAAGAATCCTCTTGAGAAAATTAAGGTATTTCCCTTTTTCCGAATTTGGTTTTAATTATGTCTGATATTATGAAAAGAAAGTTCGTTGCCCTTGAAATTTCGGGCAAGAACTATATGACATGGGTGTTGGATGCTGAAATCCACTTAGATGCTATGGGTCTTGGAGACGCCATTAAAGACAGAGATAAAGCATCCACCCAAGACTGTGCTAAGGCCTTGATTTTTTTGCGCCATCACCTTGATGAAGGTTTGAAAATTGAATATCTCACAGTCAAAGATCCACTCATCTTGTGGAACGGCTTAAAGGAGAGATATGACAACCTGAAGTTGGTCACTCTGCCACAAGCACGATATGATTGGGCTCATCTGAGGCTCCAAGACTTTAAGTCTGTTTCTGAATATAATTCTGCAATGTTCAGAATTACTTCTAAATTGAAACTCTGTGGAGATAATATCTCTGATTATGATATGCTTGAGAAAACGTTTACAACGTTTCATGCCTCCAATATGGTACTGCAACAACAGTACAGAGAGAAAGGTTTCAAAAAGTACTCTGAACTGTTTTCTCTGCTCCTTGTGGCTGAGCGAAACAATGACCTGCTCATGAGAAATCACGAAAATCGACCCACTGGGTCTACACCATTGCCTGAAGCACATAAGGTGTATTCTCATTATGCCAAGCATGAAAAAAGCCATGGATCTAGTCATGGTCGTAGTCGTAATTGGGGTCATAGCCGTGGACGTAGACAAGGAAGAAATTTCCCTGATGTCCGTCACCCCCCAAAGAGAAATAACCACCAAAAGCAGAAACGGGATTATGAGAATCCAAAGGCAAATAGTTCAGAAACTATATGTTATCGTTGCGGTGGAAAAGGGCACTGGTCAAAAGCTTGCCGGTACCAAGACATTTGGTTGATCTTTATCAAGCATCTCTAAAGAATAAAGGCCCTGAAACAAATTTTGGTCTCTGACGACAATTTTGACATCACCCACCTGGATGTGGCAGATTTCTTTGAGCAACCAGAGGGGAAAATAGACCACTTAATCGGTGATGGATCTGTGATGAAGGAAGATGGAATTGTTTGATTTTATTTTACTTATTTGTATTAGTTAGTGAATAAACTAATAGTCATTAGTATCAGCTCGTATTAGTTAGTTTATGATATGATGTTAGTATTAGTTCTTTAGAATGTTTCAATATGCTTAAATTTCAAAGATATTTTTATTTTTTAGTAGAGTTAATCGACTAACCTAACAGTTAGTCGATTATCTAATATTTCGCATTAAAACTGCAAAACAATCGATTATATACTTGTTAACAATCGATTATATTAAGACATAATCGATTATGTATGTTTAACAATCGATTATATTAAGACAGTGTGATCTGAAGTTTTTCAAAATAGCAAATAATAGATTATGTATGTTTAACAATCGATTATATTAAGACAGTGTGATTTGAAGTTTTTCAAAATAGCAAATAATCGATTATGTATGTTTAACAATCGATTATATTAAGACAGTGTGATCTGAAGTTTTTCAAAATAGCAAATAATCGATTATGTATGTTTAACAATCGATTATATTAAGAAATAATCGATTATGTATGTTTAACAATCGATTACATTGAGACAAACGGATTGAATTTGTTTATTCTCATGTTCGTATATTTTCTTTTGTATGTCAAACCATGGGAAAGCAAATATGGATATCTCACAAAGCAAACTTGGATCAAATATTTGTTTAGTTGATTCATGTACTACACATACGATACTCAAAGAAAAGAAATATGTCTCTCAACTAAGTATGTGTAAGGCAGATGTTACTATAATCTCTGGTAGTAGTAAATTGATTGAAGGCTCCGGAAGAGCAACTATAACTCTGCCTAGAGGAACAATGTTTATCAAGAGAATGCAATGTTCTCCTCCAAGTCTAAGAGAAACTTGTTGAGTTTTAAAGATATACGCCGGAATGGCTATCATGTTGAGACAATAGATGAGAATAATCTTGAATATCTCATCATTACAAAGAATGTCTCTGGCCAAAAGAGGGTTATTGAGAAATTTCCGTCTTTATCTTGTGGCCTGTATTGGACAAAAATTAGTGCAATTGAGGCACATTCAACAGTAAACCAAAAGGTTACTGATTCCAATACTTTTGTACTTTGGCATGATCGATTGGGACACCCTGGATCAATCATGATGAGACGGATTATAGAAAGCTCATTTGGGCATCCGTTAAAGAATTTCAAGATTCTTTTAAATAATGAATTTTCTTGCACTTCTTGTTATCAAGGCAAGTTAATTACAAGACCATCACCAACAAAGGTTGGGACTGAGTCACCTACGTTTTTGGAAGGTATACAAGGGGACATTTGTGGACCTATTCACTCACCTAGTGGGTCTTTAGATATTTTATGGTCCTAATAGACGCATCCTGTAGATGGTCTCATGTGTGCCTGTTGTCATCACGCACGTTGCGTTTGCAAAACTAATGGCACAAATAATTCGACTACGAGCATATTTTCCTGATAATCCAATCAAGTCTATTAGACTGGATAATGCTGCTTGTTAGAAACACGTCCTATATGCAATATACTAAACGTGTACTCTTTTGTAGGTTTTGATGAATGACAAACGAAGCAAAAATTGATATATGACGGAATTCAAGTACAAGCGCACAATGGTTGCGAATAAGATTGAAGTTCAAGATATAGCTTTTAATTGTTATTGAGTTGTTCTAAAACTGTAATCTCGATCCTATAACTTGACTCATAGTATGGCCTCTCTCATAAAACTATTTTCCAAAATCATGCATATTTAATTCTGTGTCAAAAAGATTTTAAATCATGCATATTTACATTAGACAAAATGTTTTCTAAACATGCCTCAAAAATCTGGGCTAAAATAATCGATTATGTACTTATGATAATCGATTGTTTCTGAGCCAAGACTGCATGACAATCGATTATGAATTAATGGTAATCGATTGTGAGTAAGACAGTGAACATCAGGTTTTTCCAAATCTGCATGATAATCGATTGTGAACAAATGACAATCGAATGTTGTTGAGGTAAAGTTTTTCAATACTCAAAATAATCGATTATGAACTAATGGTGATCGATTGTGTTGAGTTGATGTCTTCCAGTGATTTTAAATTTAATTAAGTAATCGATTATGTCTTTAGATAATCGATTATCACTGAGACAGTAAGTTTTATGATTTTCAGAAAATAACAAGTAATCGATTGTTGCAAAGGACAATCGATTGTTGAAGCTGGCCGTTGTCAAATGATTTTCAAATACCGTCAAGTATCAATTTTTGCTTCGTTTGTCATTCATCAAAACCTACAAAAGAGTACACGTTTAGTATATTGCATTGAGGACGTGTTTCTAACAATTTCCCCCTTTTTGATAATGGCAAACATTAAGCGGGATATGCAATTTAGGCAAAAGATATTGACAATTCAAGACAAGTAACAATTATGCAATTTTGTTCTTGTTCCCCCTCAATTTAAGAGTTCCTCCTCAATTTTAGCTTATAAGCAATCAATGAAGAGGTGGTGCATACCCGATATCCCGTTTTCTTCCCCCTTTTGCCATTAGCAAAAAAATAGTAAGGAAAGATGCAAAAAGATGAAATAAACAAGGTTTATTTATTGGCTCCGGTGACAATGGCATGCAGAAGTTTGGTATCCTCCTGGGAGATGGTGGTGTGATTGTGCCGTCTAGGCTTGAGGACTCGGGTGATGAAGTAAAGTATCAACCGGTAGTTTGGATCCATTCCCGTTATGGTAGGACGACGGGTAGAGATAGATGGATCATAGGAGGTTATACCGGCTTGGTGGAGAAGGATGGTTTCATCAAAGAGAGCCCCGGCCTTATCAATATACCGGTAAAGGTCTTCACCTTCATTTGGAAGGCGGGCAATGGTGTGGAGATTCTCTTCAGAGAGAAGAATTTGAACCTCATTAATGGAGGTGACAAGTTCGCCATTTTCATCTTTATGGAGGTTTGAGTAAAAAGCTTGAACGAGAGTTGTGTTTATGTGAGGATGAGTGAGAAGCAAGAAGTCATATAGTTGACACTCCTTTAACATATTTGCGGCAGGGGTGAAAGGCTCAAAGAGTTTACTATTTTAGAACCGAGGAGGAAGAATGGTGCGCTTCTCAAATTTTGATAGGAACCTTGTGAGTTCATTTTCAGTTTCAAAGAACAAGACGGAACCGTCTTGGTATGGAAAGTTTAAAGGAGGAGGGGCTGTTGAGGCTGATGCGCCATGTTTGGATCGGGAACGTTTTGAAGATCGTCCAGACATGTTAGGAGAAAGACTGCTGGAATTTGGCAAAGAAAATAGAAGAGATTTAGCTTTTGAATACTAGAGATAGTGCTTGAGTGGGTGAATGTGAGCTCTTATGATGCCTATTTATAGAGGAAAGGATTATCAAGCATTGAATGGAGACATTAGCTGAGATTTTGGTTTAGGAGCAGTCAGAAAACGGTAAGAATTAAAATTACTGACCGTTAGATAATCGATTATTGAACTGAAATAATCGATTGTATTTACTGTTTGATTGAGATTTTGAATCTGACAAATCGATTCTTGAGTCAAACGGTAAAAAATTTGAATGCAATAATCGATTGTTAAATTTTGGTAATCGATTATGGAGCATTTAAGACCTGACAGGAATCGATTGAGGAGCCAAACGGTAACAAAAAATTAATATGAAGTAATCGATTGTCAATTCTTGGTAATCGATTATTTAGGGAACTAATTTGATACAGTGAACTTGGAGAATATCAGAATTTGTCAAATAATCGATTGTATAAAAAAATAATCGATTGTTGTAGAAAGCATTGCTGAATGACTGAGGAGGAAATCGATTATGCAATTTAGGAAGTAAAAAATTAAACACAGATGCATAATAGTAATAATCAGTCATAAACAATCGATTATTGATACTGATAATCGATGTACTGCACAGAAAATAATCGATTAGTGGCTTGAAATAGTCGATTATTTTGTGCTACAACTTCATAATTCCCCATACCTTTGGGGTGGTACCTGCAAAATAGATTTAAACGTCTCCGACGCTCAAGTTAGTAATTTATAGCGAAATTAATAAATTACACTAGTGTTAACAAGTAATGCCGTGAACTCTTAAGAATTGTGTCCTAGAGTGTTCTTAAGAGAGTTTCGGGTACTTACCTTTTCTCCAACATCGCCAATTACCTGTTCGAGAGGATGATCCTTGATCGTTCTCCACTCGTTAGGCGTATTTATTCCTTTTTCTAATTGTGGCGCTTCTTCCGTTGGTTGTTCCCCAATTTCATTTTTGTTTTCCTTTGAAGGTTCTTCTTGGATTTTATCTTTCAAGCTATCCAAGATACCTGCAAGATCAAAACCGGATTCCTTTCTCGCCAAGCGAGTATTATCTTCGGAAAACACAACATGAGGGGATTCCTCCACAATTTGGGTTCTTTTGTTAAAGATCCTATATGCTTTGCTACGTGAGGAATAACCAATGAAAATACCTTCATCCGATTTAGCATCAAACTTACCCAATTGGTCCTTGCCATTATTATGAACAAAACATTTACAACCAAAAACACGTAAATAAGAAATGTTGGGTTTTCTACCCTTATAAAGTTCATATGGGGTTTTCATGAGTATCGGCCGAATTGCTACTCTATTTAAAACATAGCAAGCGGTACTCACGGCGTCCGCCCAAAAATATTTGGGAATCTTAGCTTCGTCGAGCATGGCTCTTGCCATCTCTTCGAGACACCTATTTTTCCTTTCCACCACCCCATTTTGTTGTGGTGTCCGTGGAGCGGGAAAGGTGTGTTCGATTCCGAGTTCGTCACAAAAATCCGCAAAGAGATTGTGATCAAACTCTCCCCCATGATCACTTCTAATTGAAGTGACGGTCGATTCCTTTTCGTTTTGAACACGCTTAAGGAAATACTTGAAATTTTGAAAAGCATCACTTTTATTTGCAAGAAATAGAGTCCAAGTAAATCTAGAAAAGTCATCAACAATTACAAAAACATATTTATTTTTACCAAGACTTTCAATACGAGAGGGACCAAATAAATCCATGTGAAGTAATTGCAAAGGTCTAGACGTTGAAACAGTATTCTTGGATTTAAAAGATGCTTTGGTTTGCTTCCCTTTTTGACAAGAATCGCAAATAGAATCATTTTCAAACTTTAAACTGGGAAGACCAACTACTAGGTTTTGAGAAAGAAGCTTGTTCAAAAGATGCATGTTCATGTGTGCTACTCTACGATGCCATAGCCAAGAGTTATCCTCTTTGCTTATTAAACAATCAACATATTCGGGTGAGGAGTTTGCAAGATCAACCATATAGATATTATCAATTCTAAAACCACGAAGTATGATCTTGAAATCACTACGTCTAAATACAAGACATTCATCCGAATCAAATAGAGCAAAATTTCCCTTGTCACATAATTGGCTTATGCTCAAGAGATTATGCTTCAAACCTTTCACAAGTAGTATATGTTTAATAGAGGAGTTTTCGTCCTTACCGACCGAACCAATGCCGATGATTTTTCCTTTATTGTTATCACCAAATGTGACAATTCCTCCTTCTTTGTGCTCTAGTTGAAGGAATTTGGATTCATCTCCCGTCATGTGTTTGGAGCATCCACTATCAAGGTACCATAGTACACTTGATCCCTTCAAGCACACCTACAAAACAAATTAATGTTCTTTAGGTACCCATGCCATCTTGGGTCCTTGAGGGTTAGGCATGTTATAATGATGCAATTGATTTATATGTCTATGACGAGTAAAGCAAGCGGGAGCAATATGACCAATACGTCTACAATAATGACAAGTCACGTTGGGATTATGCATTTTTCTAGGTACATAATAACTAGATGAATGAAGGTTGCTTACTCTACTTTGAACACCATTGTTTCTCCTACTATGAGCTCTAGGAGGTTCACAAGTTTGTCTAAAATATGCATCATTTCTAGAATATCTATTTCTAGGTGGAGGGTCATTTCTTGGTCTTCTAAATTGTTCAAGGTTTGGCCTAAAATATGCATCATTTCTAGGTCTTCTAGCATTTTCACTATTTGGTCTAACATGCAAGTTATTTCTAGGATTTCTACTTCTAGGATAAGCATTTTGGTTATTAGTCCTAGGTTGAGCTCTAGGTTGTTGTGGTTTAGCACCAACCTTTTCTTCATTCTTGAATCCTATTCCATGTTTAGTTGATTTTAGATTAACAAGCACATCATTCAAGTTTTTATGCGAAGAATTAAACTTATCTAATGTGCCTTTAAGTCTAGCTACTTCATTCTTAAGAAGCACACAAGAAGAACAGTTTCTAGTAGAACCTTCAGGTTTATCAGCACTTCTTTTTCCATAAAACTTGTTTTCCTCTTTTAGCTTCTCATTTTCGAAAACCAGTTTTTCGAATTCTTTTTCTTTTAATGAAAGCTGTGTTTGAAAATCTTTTTCTTTTAGAGAAGCGCTTTCTTTAACACTTTTGACAGTTTTTGAAGCTTTGATAAATTCAGCATATAGTTCATCAAAAGCATTTCTCATTTCATCAAGAGTAAAGAAATTTTGAGAAGAGATTTGACTTACCTCGTCTTTGCCGTCTTCTTGAGCCATGAGACATAAATTTGCTGCTTCATCGTCTTCTTCTTCGCTTGCTTCATCTCCGGAATCTCCTCCCCAAGAGATGTATGCACGTTGCTTTTTGAAGGGTTTCTTCTCCTTTTTGATGTTAGGGCAATTTGATTTTATGTGCCCGGTTTCTCCGCATTCATAGCATTTTAGTTGATCGCCTTGCTTTTTGTTCTTGTGTTCATACTCTTTGCGCATGAATTTTTGAAACCTTTTGATAACGAATCCAAACTCGTTGTCACCTTCCTCATCAATTTGTGGTTGGCTAGCCTTTAGAGCAATCCTTTGCCTTCTTTGATCATCAACAAACGGGTTAAGTATAGTTGATTCATAGGTTTTGAGATTACCTCTTAATGCGTCAATTGTGACATTTGTGATGCCAATGGATTCTTGGATTGCATCGGCCTTTGATCGCCATGCCGGAGTGAGACTTCTGAGGATCTTCCGGACAAGTTCTCTATCCGTAAACGTCTTTTTGAGGGCGTGTAGATCATTCACGATCATTGAGAATCGCTCAAACGTTTCGTCTACTTTCTCTCCTTCCTTCATGTGGAATAGTTCATAAGAGTGAGTTAAGAAATTAATTTTAGCTTCTCGTACCTGGTCGGTTCCTTCGTATGTCACTTCAAGCTTATCCCACATTTCTTTTGCTGTTTTGCAACATGATATCTTCCTGTAGTCGTTAGCATTAACAGCACAATATAATAAATTTATAGCTTTGGCATTATTTTGAACCTTACGAATATCCTCCGCGGTATATTCCTCTTCGGTCTTTGGAACCCATTCGTCTTCCACCTTCTTGGTTGGGATTTGGTTTCCATTGGTGAATACTTTCCACAAATGAAAGCTATTTGATTGCACAAAGATTTGCATCCTCTCCTTCCAGTATGAGTAGTTTGTGCCGTTGAATAGAGGAGGTCGTGTAGAGCATTGTCCTTCTTCAATTCCTGCAAAAGAGTCAAGAGTAGAAGCCACGGATGGTTCTCTCAAACGGTTAAGTTTTCAGAGAGTTGGGCTCTGATACCAATTGTTAGAAACTACGCTTTACGCTAGAGGGGGGGTGAATAGCATATTAATAGAATTTAGCGTTTTCTTGCGGAATTTAAACTTTGCAGGAAGTAAAATAAATGCAGAAAAATAAACTTACACAAAGTAATCGATTATAGATTTTATATAATCGATGTTTTGCTTAAAATCCGGAAATGATTTTTAGAACGTTGCTAAAGTAATCGATTATGAACTTAGTGTAATCGATTATCTGTTTTTGAATATTGCCAGTAATCGATTATAGATTGTATATAATCGATTGTGAAGCGTTAAATCTGGGATTGATTTTTAAACTGACTGGCAGATAATCGATTGTTTGGTCTTAATAATCGATTATCACTGTGTAATTTCAGCAACTCTTAATTGGCAATTAGGCAACGGTAATGCCAAGTTTTTCAACTATAAATACAGCTTCATTTCAGTGTTTTAAACACAACAACATACACAAACTGATCATTACATTGCTATAAGCTTTCATTCAATTGTTCTTCATTTTCTACTCATTTCATAAAGCTTTTGAGAGCCATATTATTGCTTAAAGTTGTTGTGATCTTGAACATATTTTTTTCTCATATCTACTCAATAAGGAGTACTTTAGTTAAGTGAGTGTCCAAGTATTTGATATACTTGTAAGAGAATTGTGATTCTCTTGTTTCAAGGAACTTGCGTTTCCTTGGGTGAAGTCTTTGAGATTGCGATCTCCGAGCAACTGTTTGAGGCCTGTGTCCTCAAGTGTGTAACGGTTTCTTGAGCACCCTTAAGCTTAACAAGATAGTGAAAAATCTCGAGAGAGTCTCTCGGGGACTGGACTAACCACGTTGGTGGCCAACCAGTATACATTTTTGTGTAAGTTTATTTTTCTGCATTTATTTTACTTCCTGCAAAGTTTAAATTCCGCAAGAAAACGCTAAATTCTATTAATACGCTATTCACCCACCCCCCTCTAGCGTAAAGCGTAGTTTCTAACACTGCTGAGTTTTCATCCCAAGCATTTAATGATTATTGCTTATCAATTGGGATAAAAGTGGAACATTCTGTAGCTCATGTTCACACTCAAAACGGTCTTGCAGAATCTTTAATTAAACGCCTGCAGTTGATTGCAAGACCATTACTCATGAAAACGAGGCTGCTCACTTCGATATGGGGTCACGCCATTTTGCATGCAGCAATGCTAATTCGTCTCAGACCGACGAATTATCACAAATATTCCCCGTTGCAATTGGTTTTGGGTCATGAACCCAATATATCTCATTTAAGAATCTTTGGATGCGCAGTATATGTGCCTATAGCACCGCCATACTGCACCAAAATGGGTCCGCAAAGAAGGTTAGGAATATATGTTGGGTTTGAATCGCCCTCCATTATTCGCTACCTCGAAACATTGACAGGGGATTTGTTCACTGCACGATTTGCAGACTGTCAATTTGATGAGACACTTTTCCCAAAATTAGGGGGAGAAGTCGGTGAAACCAAACGGGAAATTTTGTGGAAAAATGCATCATTATCTCATCTTGATCCACGTACCTCTATTTGTGAAAAAGAGGTGCAAAAGATTATCCATTTGCAAAGAATAGCAAATCAAATGCCTGACGCATTTACGGACTTGAAAAGGATAACAAAATCCCACATCCCTGCGGAGAATGTTCCAATCCATATTGATGTCCCTGTTAGACAATCATCTAGTGTCATATCCAATGAGTCGAATGCACGGCTGAAGCGTGGCAGGCCATTAGGTTCCAAAGATCGAAATCCTAGAAAGAGGAAAGCAAACGATCAAAATGACACTACGAAAGAATCTCATGAGGAAATTCATGATTTAATAAATTCTGAGATTCATGAAGAATCCATTGAGCCCGAGACTCAAGAAAATAAGGAACTATCCATAAATCCAATCGATATTGAGGCAAATTTTAATCGAGTGGATATAGTGGTGGATTATGTCTTTGCGTTTAATGTCGCATCTAGCATTATGCAAGAAAGTGAGGATCTTGAACCTCAATCTGTTGGAGAATGTCGAAAAAGACATGATTGGCCAAAATGGAAAGAAGCAATTCAATCAGAATTGAATTCGCTGGCAAAACGTGAAGTTTTTGGCCCTATAGTTGAAACACCTAATGGTGTTAAGCCTTTTGGCTATAAATGGGTATTTGTACGCAAGAGAAATGAGAAAAACGAGGTACAAAGATATAAGGCACGCCTTGTTGCACAAGGATTTTCTGAAAGGCTTGGTGTCGATTATGAAGAGACATATTTGCCCGTAATGGATGCCATAACCTTTCGTTATCTCATTAGTTTTGCTGTCCTTGAAAAGCTTGACATGCATTTAATGGACGTGGTTACTGCCTATCTTTATGGCTCACTTGATAATGAGATATACATGAAAATTCCCGAGGGACTCAAAATGTCAAACGCTCATAATTCAAAGTCCCGGGAAATGTTTTCAATCAAATTGCAAAGATCCTTGTATGGTCTAATGCAATCAGGACGAATGTGGTATAATCGTCTTAGTGAGTATTTATTAAAAGAAGGCTATATAAATGATGCCATTTGCCCGTGTGTTTTTATAAAGAAAACAACATCGAAATTTGTTGTACTTGCCGTATATGTCGATGACATAAACCTTATTGGAACCCCCATAGAACTCCAAAAGGCAATTGATTATCTAAAGAATGAATTCGAGATGAAAGATTTCGGAAAGACAAAATTATGTCTTGGTTTTCAAATTGAATATTTGGCAAACGGAATTTTTGTTCATCAATCTACCTATATAGAAAAGGTACTGAAACGGTTTTACATGGATGGAGCACATCCTTTTAAGTACTCCGATGGTTGTTCGATCACTTAATGTGAATAAAGATCCATTCTGACCGCAAGAAAGGAATGAAGAGCTACTTGGTCCTGAAGTACCATATCTTAGTGCAATTGGCGCACTAATGTATCTTGCAAATACTACAAAGCCTGACATAACCTTTTCAGTTAATGTCTTAGCAAGGTATAGCTCGGCTCCCACAAGGAGACATTGGAATGGGATCAAACATATATTGTGGTACCTAAAAGGGACTACCGATATGGGCTTATTTTATGGCAATAATTGCAGCCCTGATCTTGTTGGTTATGCTGATGCTGCATATTTATCCGACCCACACAAGGCTCGATCTCAAACAGGTTATGTGTTTACCTGTGGAGGCACCGCCATATCTTGGCGATCGACTAAGCAATCAATTGTGGCTACTTCATCTAATCATGCCGAGATAATCGCTATTCATGAAGCAAGTCGGGAGTGTGTGTGGTTGAGGTCTATCATACATCATATTCAAGACAAATGTGGTTTGAAGTGTAACAAACTACCCACGACTTTGTATGAAGACAATGCAGCATGTATAGCTCAATTGAAGGGAGGATTCATAAAAGGAGATAGAACAAAGCATATTTCACCAAAGTTATTTTTCACACATGATCTTCAAAAGAATGGTGATATCAATGTGCAACAGATTCGTTCAAGCGATAATATGGCTGATTTGTTCACAAAATCTCTACCAACGTCAACCTTCAAGAAGCTAGTTCACAAGATCGGAATGCGAAAACTCAAGGATATGAATTGATGCTCTTTTCAGGGGGAGTTAATGCGCGTTGCACTCTTTTTTCCCTTACAAGATTTTGTCCCACTGGGTTTTCCTTGCAAGGTTTTTAACGAGGCAACCAATAGGCGCATATTCAAACATGTGTACTCTTTTTCCTTTTCTTTAAATTTTTTCCCATTGGATTTTGTTTTAGTTAAGGTTTTAACGAGGCACTTCATTGAATAGTCATTCAAGGGGGAGTGTTATAAATAGAACTCTATTTAAGGTGAATGTCTATATTTAGAGAGATTCTAGGGTTTACTACTTGGTGGCTAAGTCACCACCTCCCTATAAATATAGGGGTTCTATTCCATTGTAAACCATCCCAAAGTATCAATAAGAATACTCCTCTCTCTACTTTTCTCTATATTATTATTGTTCTTGTATTATTTCATAACAGGAACATAATTATTTATTACATATAAATTCGAACAAATTGCAGTCGGACAAGTTGCGATTAGCCACTAAACAAGAATAATTTAGATATTTTTCTACTATATTTGGTTAGTTTTTGTATGCTGATCTTATATTATTCCTCTTTAAGAATGTCACAATCTTATGATTGGTTAGTTAGGATCCATTTGGATGTTGGACCCCTTCAAATATAAAACCCGAAGTGCTCATCCATTCTCTCTTCCTTCTCTTTTTCTTTTACTTTGTGAATTGATTTTTGCTCACATTTTGCCCATGCCTGTGTTAAATATAAATATACAACTGCAAAATCATACTAATTTCACGAGTAGAGATCTGAGTAGGATAATGTGTACATAGTCTTACCCTTATCTTGTGCAGATAAAGATGTTATTCCTGGTAGGTTCTAAGTTCCAAGCAAGCATGCAAATCACGATGAAGAAATGTAATGATAGAGTAAAACTCAGGGAAGAGTAAGAACAAGGAAGTAGAACAGCCAAAACACATGCAACATTATGCGATAGTAGAATTTTAAAAATATGGGAATACTAGAATAACGAATACTAGAAGAAAGTGGAAGATGTGCAATTGCTTATTTTTCTTCTATCCTAATCCTCACCCTCCACAGCCGCCTATCAAGGGTCATGTTCATGGTGAGTTGAAGATGCGTCATGTCCTGCCTAATCATCTCTTCCTAATTCTTCAGCCTACCCCTGCCTTCCTCAGACCTACCATCGTCAATCTCTCACACCTGCTCACTGGGGCTCCATACATCTCTTTATCACATACTCAAACCATCTCAACCTCGCTTTCCTCATCTTTTTCACGACGGATACTACACATACCTTATCCCGAGTATTCTCATTCCTGACCATATGTCTCCTAGTATGCCCACACTTTTATCTTTTGGACATGAGAGTTCATGACTAGCCAATTAACACTATGCCCCATACAACATAGTTGGTCTAACCACCACTTTGTAGAACTTACCTTTAATTTAAGTCATTGTGGCACATTTTTATCACACAAAAAACCGGATGCTACGCTCCATTTCATCTA
This sequence comes from Nicotiana benthamiana, assembly GCA_034376525.1. NCBI lineage: Eukaryota > Viridiplantae > Streptophyta > Magnoliopsida > Solanales > Solanaceae > Nicotiana > Nicotiana benthamiana. Next base: position 37,603,988 of record CM067337.1, on the reverse strand, counting down.
CGTCTCTCCAATACGATGTATGACATCATCGCCGATCTCACCATTGCCTTAGCTTACTGGCCTAAGGTACGAAGCTTGATCTTTTAGGGATGACATATGCATCCAGTCTCACTTCAATGTCAGCTTTCTGGGTAGCGTCACTTAACCTGTACTCCAAGTATTCAGCCTTAGTCCTGCTCAACTTGAGATTTTTAGGCTCCAAGATCTGTCTCCGCACCTTCAGCTTATCTAATGTTAGCTTTGCCTTGCATCTTATCAATCAGTACAATATCATCTGGAAAAAATTAAATATCTAAACTTAATTTAGAATATGCTCCTTGATGTCGAAAAAGATTTTCTTTCTCAATTCCCTTATATATAATTTTGTTATAAATAGAGAAAGATGGGAGAGTTTTTGAGCTTTTCATATTATCAAAAAGTTGGAACAATGTTTTTCTTTTTTTGCATTTGACAATAAAAATAGACGGAGAAAACATAATTGTTAACATCCATGGCATGGCGGTTACAGCTCAGTTACAATCGAGCAACTATGGTAAAAAAGGAGAGAGAGAAAGGAAGAGAATAAAGCTACTGGCTCTGTAAAATCGAGAAAATAAAACTTACATTCATTTCAATGAGAATACGGAGATTATATACACAGTTATAGTACTAACAACCTTCTTAACTAATATTTAACCTCCTAACTTACTTTTTAACAACTAACTCTCCTTTAACTTAACTATAGTACAGTCAGATTGCTTAGCCATAGTCAACTCTTCCTCAAAATGATAGTCGAATACAAATTTTTTAACCCCAGATTATGCAGCAAATGATCATGTTGTGTTTTTACAACTCTTTGTATGTATATCTGCAAGTTGCTCGTTGGTAGAGACATGATTTGTTTGTACCATACCCTACAATATTTTTTCCCTTACGAAATTACAATCTATGTAAATATGTTTTGTTCTCTCATGAAATATTGGATTGGCAGTAATCTGAATTGCAGCGTTCAATTATACTGGTAGTTGAATATCAACTCCAAGCTCTCTGAACAGACCAATAATCCAAGTGATTTTTGTTGTGCATGTAGTCATACTTCTAAACTCAGCTTCAACTGAACTTCTTGACATTGTTTCTTATTTATTTGACTTCCATGAGACTAATGCATCTTCAAACTTCACTAGATAACTTGTTATAGACCTTCTAGTCTGAAGACAGGCTCCCAGTCTGAGTCACAACACGCTAGCAATTGGTTATATCTCTTTGCAGGCATAAGCAATCCTAGTCCAGATGCTTCTTTTATGCATTTGACCACTCTTAAGGTAGCCTCCATATGGGAAACCTTTGGGATATACTAACCTCTGATAAGGGCCTATATTTTGAGATTTTCATCCTTGTTGTTGCTTTGTGTGTGCTTATCATACTCCTGAGATGTCAGCTTGTGGTTCAGTTCTAAAGGTGTACTAACTGGCTTAGCTCCTCCTAGTCCAGCTTCAGCTATTATTTCTAGATCATATTTATTTTGACATATTATAATACCCTTACTTGATTTGGCAAACTCAATTCCAAGGAAGAACTTTAAGTCTCCCAAGTCTTTCATCTTGAATTTAGTTTGCAACTCATCTCTGGTTTGTTGTGGAAGATTTTGACTACTACCTGTAATTAGTAAGTCATCTACATACACTATCACCTCTGTTATATCACCATTGTTCTTCTTAGAGAACAGGGAATAGTCATAATGACTGCTGAAATCCCATTTGAACCAAAGCCTCTGTCAACTTTTTGTTCAATTGTCTAGAACCATGTTTAAGGCCATACAATGACTTATGGAGTTTGCAGACCTTCATAGTCTCCCCTGTCTCGCAGACTCCCTGAGGGATATGCATGTAGACTTCTTCTAACATATCACCATTCAAAAATACATTATGGACATCCATATGATAAATAATCCAATTCATAGAAGCATCAAGAGCTAGAATAGATATTACTGTGACCATCTTAACTGCAGGTAAAAAAGTCTCTGTATAGTCAAGACCTTTCTCCTGACTGTAGCCCTTAGCTACCAGTCTAGCTTTGTACCTCTCTATCTCCCATAAAGCCTTGTATTTGATCTTGAATATCCACTTGCACCCTATAGGCAATTTGTTAGGAGGAAGATCTAATACACCCTATGTATGATTAGCTTCTAGGGCCTCAATCTCCTACTGCATTGTTTTATCCACTTAGGGTCCTTGCCTGCTTCTGCAAATGACTTAGGTTCAGTGGTAGAAGAGTACACTATGAGAGTATGGTGATATGAATGTGTGATGTTGTTATACGTGACATAGGAAGACAAGGGATATTGGCAAGATGCATTTTTTGAACTACTTACATAATCTTGCAGCTAAAGAGGTAGTCTTTCTATCCCGCCAGATCTTCTGAGAGGATGACCATTAGTTGATTCAGATGTGTGCTCAATAATGCTGCCATCACCTGCATTTGTTAGCATTGTCTCAGTGATATAGGACTCCTCATGATGACTACTGGCATCCTCATGTGGTGTCACAAATGGTGTTGAGGCAGCCTCCTCAGGTGGTGAACTAGAGGGAGTACCAGATGACGCCACATCACAGGGAACACTGTCACTAGAAGACAGCAAGTCAAGAACTGGAAATAGAGGAGTATCTACATCCGTCGTATGCTTGAAGAGGAATATCTGCTCCTGGAGTTGACATTCCTACTAACAAAAGGGTGTTTGGATGGGCTTAAAAGCTGGTTTTAAGCACTTTTTTAATTTTTGGAGTGTTAGAAAAAAGCGTTGCTTAAAAAAAGCAAAAGAATTTAAAAAGCCAAAAGCAACAAGTTGGATAACCTCAACTTTTTCGATTTTGGATTAAAAGCCATTTTTGTTTGACCAAAAAAATTACTCTCTCGTCCCTTATAAGTTTTAATAATACCAAAATTACCTTCAGTTAAAGAAACCCTAAAACGTTATATTTCTCCTATTTTCTTCACTTTGAATATTGTCGTTCCTCCTTTCCTCTTCATCTTTGCTTCATCTTTAATTTTTTTGTGTTTTTCTTCGAGCAATTCAGTGGAAATCAGTTACCGTTGTAAGTTCTTTTCGATCTTTATTGTATATTTTTGTTTGAATCCATTTGGAAAATTTTATTGATTTTTGACTATACAAATACAAGAACGCTCTTACTTTAGGTTGTTGGCTTTGTTTGTTAGATTTTTGCCTATACAAGTGCAACCACAGGTCCTTAAAATGATGTATAAGGTGACAATATCTCATTTCCTGAAATAACCTAATAAATAAACAAAAGGGAAACTAAAGAATAAATTACGAGTAACTTACATCTATTTTGGTGTTATAACAAAGAAAACAGTAGAATATTTGATATTGATCAAAGTTGACTCTTTTTATAAAAATGAAGAGGGAATGGGAGAATTTTTTAAAGGAGCATGAAATGAGTTTTCCTTATGTTGTTGATGGGTTTTTTAAGGTAAAAAAAGAAGAGAAAACAGAACTGTGAGAAAATGAAAATTCAAAGAGATACTACTATTTAACTAGACTGTTTGAACGATTTTGCTTTAGGTTGTTGGCTCTGTTCTCCACCTTTACATATGCTTTTGTCCTGTAAATAGTTTCCCTTTAATGTGTTGTAGAATTTTGTATTTCTTATACTACTTTAAAGTATCTGCTATTGGTAACTGCATTATATCAATTATGCCGGACAATGTTAAGTGGGACGATGATATACATATTATATTTATTGAGTTGTGTGAGAAAGAGGTTAGAAAAGAAAATAGACCAAACACTTACTTAAATAAAGATGGGTGGAAAAGTCTTGTTGACGAGTTTTGTAAAAAGACGGAAAAAGATTATGATAAAAAAATAAAAAATTATTGGGATACATGAAAGGCGGATGGACACTTTTTAAGCAATTGATGAGAGGGGGGACAGGTTTAGGATGGGACGGCACGAAAAAATACGATTATGGTAGATGATGATTGGTGGGACCGAAAAATTAAGGTACATCTTTCAATTATTATATGTATAATTCTTATATTTTTTAATTGTACTTTTATTGGTTTGATTAAAGTAATTTTGCTTTTCTCTTTTTACAGGAGAATGCAAAATATAGGAAATTTAGGAACAAAGATCTTTCGCTCATATGGTTTCACTACGATGCACAGTTTGCTAATGTTATTGCCACATGAGAAATAGCACGTGCAGCAAATCAAGAACAATCATCTGGCATTGGACTTAATCTTGATGAAGAAGGAATAAATGTTATTGATGATTGTGACAAAGAAAACTTTATTCAACTTAATGATGAAATGAGCAATGAAAGTGATGATCTACAGAATATAAATTCTGTTATGTTTCCAGAGCCATCACTAAAAAGACAAAAATTAACTGACGGTGTTAGCACCAATAGTCAAGTAAGAAAGAGTAAGAAAAAAACAGCTGCAACATTAATAAAAGAGGACATACACTCTCTCATAGAGTTTATATCAAGCAAAAGCACTGCTTCATCACCTGCAATTAACGGGACATCCATCGAGAAGTGCATTGGCACGTTGGACAAATTTCTGATATTGTAGTTGGCAGTGAAATTTACAGTTTTACTATGAATATGTTCCGCAAGAAAAATAACCAGCAGATATTTTTGGGGACGCCTACCGACGAAGCTCGCAAGTCTTAGTTTGAGCTTAACTATCAGTTATACCTCAAGAAAAATGGATAATTGATCGTTGTGGTTGAGTATTTCTAGTATTCTGTGTTCTAATATTTGATTGTATGTGTAAGCTTTATTATGGTTTTATGTGTAAACTTTATATATATTTTCTTGTTTAGGCGTTGTGATTGTATCATTAAACATTTATTGAATTAGAGCTTCTATTTGTTGAGTTTCTATCGTTAAGATTCTGTTAAGCTTACTATTGTTTGTTAGTATTTATTCCCGTCACTAGAGGGGGGGTGAATAGTGCGGCACGAGAATATTGATAAATATTGCGGAATTAAAATTGCAGGAATAAAATAAATTCGGTAATTAAAATAACAAGGAAAGAACGCACCGAATTTATACTGGTTCACCACAACTTGTGGCTAGTCCAGTCCCCGAGAGACTCTCTCGAGATTCCACTAACTCCGTTAAGCTTACGGGTGCCTAACAAACCGTTACAATTGCTCGTAGATGTACACTCTACAAGACTTCAACTTGCTCGAGGATGCTGCACCTCAAGACTTCACTTTGCTTGTGGATACCGCACCACAAGACTTCAACCACTAAGACTTAGGGTACTTAGCGAACCCGACAATCAATGAGAAGATATGTTCTTCTCAAACACCTTTCTCTTCTTACAACAAGACTCTCTCAAAAGAGTAGATAAAGAGATACAAATTTAGCTCTATGAACAACACAAAGTTGTCTCTCAAATGGCTCAACAAAAGCTCTAAAATGATGCTCAAATAATGTCAATATGTATATCAATATTGGGAGGTGTTATGTGTTTAAAATCAGCTCAAAAGACCTCTTTTTATAGGTGAAAAAGGGTGCATGACCGTTGCTTAATTGACAATTAATTATGCAGATTTTGTGATGAGATAATCGATTATTTAGGTCACATAATCGATTATTTGTTAACGTTACAAAATCGGAATCAGATTCTGCTCACATATAATCGATTATTTCATCCATATAATCGATTATGCCTCTAACGTTCCGAAAATCAGAATCCCTGATTTTCTGCCAAATAATCGATTATTTGATAGCGATAATCGATTATGTCTCTAACATTCCGAAAATCAAAAGCTGATTCTCCGCTGGATAATCGATTATCTAATTGATATTAATCGATTATATTGAGACAGTGTTTCAAACACTTTGGCAACGGTAATCACATAATCGATTATGCACTTTGTATAATCGATTATTCTGTGGCAGTGTTCAAACACTTTGGCCACTGTTATAACATAATCGATTATGCTGATTTGTATAATCGATTATTTTAGTCCAGTTTTGAAAACTTACTTCAAAAACCATTTTGGTTAAAATGAAAACTTTAACATCATTTTGTTTGAAGTATTTAAAATATGTTTATGATAAATATGATTGAATAAAATATGTTTATGATAAATATGATTTAATAAAATAATTTTATGCATATTTATGATGACCTATGTTGAGCCAAAAGACGAGATAACTTAAACGTTGCTCTTACATTGGTTCTACCTAACGACCTACGCCTTGGGTCTTCAGTCTTGAACATTTGAGCTCGTCTTTGGCTTGTCTATGCAATTCCGTCATCAATATGCTTCTCGCCATTCAATCTCGATAATATCGTTGTTTGACACTTGACTTCATTTGTTTGTCATTCATCAAAACCTATACCTGAAAATCATGCTCATACCACCAAAGCGCACATATCATAGATAGAGTGATTTTCTACAATTTCCCCCTTTTTGATAATGACAAACAATAGGAGATATGCATATCGAATTCCTCCTAAATTCATGTTATATCTCAACATACAATTTATGCAAACAATTCAATATAATTCCCCCTTAATTGAATATTCCCCCTCAATTAAAGCACGCATATCGCCTAAATTCTTTCCCCTTTTGGCATTAGCAAAAAGAGTATACCAATTGTTAATGAAACTATTGACGATACCAATTGTTAGAAACAAAATCATATCAACATTAAATGATACTAAATGTTAGTAAAAGCATACTAATCATAATAACGGTCATTTTTCGCTAATATACCACCTGTTTATTTAAACTCAAAATATTCATCAAAACATGAATCAATCATTTAACATAAAACTAATTGATACCAATTGTTATTCAAAATAAAAACTTATCGAATCATGAATCAATCATTAATATCAATTGTTAGCACATAGCAGCTATTACGTTTTTATCGAAAATACGATAACTAACCGATGTTCCCCCTCGATGCATTAAGGTTTCGTGCTTGGTGCATCTACTACAATATTGTAGTCTTCAAGCACACCTGCAAAAGTACCTAAAAATAGGTTTTTGGTACCCAACTTCTTTTGGGTCCTTGGGGGTTAGACAAATAATAATCATAATCAAAATATGAATCTCTATGTTTAGCAAAGCATACGGGTGCAATGTGTCCTACCCGGTTACAATAATGACATATAACATTAGGATTGTGCATGTGTCTAGGTTGAGCCAAATGCGTTCTAGGTGATCTAAATTTGTTATTCCGAGAAGCGTTGAAATTCCTAGAGTCATTTCTAGGTGGTCTAACATTATTCATTCTAGACTCATTTGTGAGATTCCTAGAGTTGTTTCTAGGTGGTCTAAAATTATTCATACTAGACTCATTTGTGAAATTCCTAGAGTTGTTTCTAGGTGGTCTAAAATAATTAATCTTAGACTCATTAGTAAAGTTCCTAGAATTATTTCTAGGTGGTTTAACCTCATTTCTAACATCCTTTTTGATTTCTTCACTTGTTTCAGGATTATCAACACTACGTTTTTCTAGTGCGTTCCTAAGTTCTATGTTCTCTATTTTCAAAGAACTACAAGAAGAGCAATTTGAACATTGATCAATTGAAGAAGCTTCATTCAATTCCTTGATCTTATTTTTAAAATCAACATTGTCATTTTCCAAAAATTTGTTTTCTTTTTATAAAACTTCAATTTTATTTTTAAGAGCACTATTGTCATTAGTCAATTTTTCAAAATCTATTTCTTTCAAAGAAGACGGTTTTTCAAAATCTTTTTCTTGCAAAAAAAGTGTTTTCTTCAATTTTTTTATCGTTTTGGAAGCATTAACAAATTTACCATATAATTCATCATATGCATTTTGCAATTCTTCAAATGAGTGAGAGTTAGAATTACTTAACTCTTCTTTGTCGTTAGCCATGAGGCATAATGCGGCAGTTTCATCGCCCGAGCTATCTGAATCCCATGTCACGCGCCGATGATGTTTCTTCTTTTTCTTGTCCTTGGGTTTTGGACAATGTGATTTGGTGTGGCCAAGCTTTCCACAATTTTGGCATGAAGGACTTGGTTCTTCCTTCTTTTGTTTCCTTCTTCATAAACTTATAAAACTTTTCAATTATATCATTGGAAATAATATCATCATCGCTTTCCGAATCACTTACCTCTACTCTTTTAGAAGATGATGCTTTGAAGGCGAAATTCGAACTTCTACTTCTAAGATAGGGATTAAGAATTGTACTTCCATAAGTTTCGAGGTTACCTCTTAGTCCATCAATTGTGATATCCGTGATTCCTATCGACTCTTGGATGGCATCAGCTTTGGAACGCCATTCGGGAGTGAGGCTCCGTAGGATTTTTCGAACAAGATCTTTGTTTGTGTACACTTTCCCGAGAGCATGAAGGTCGTTGACGATTTTTGAGAATCGTTCGAACATATGACCGATGGATTCCTTCTCCATTTTAAAGATTTCATATTCATGTGTTAGAAAATCAATTCTAGCTTCTCGGACTTGAGACGTACCTTCATAGGTCATCTCGAGTTTATCCCACATTTCCTTTGCGGTTGTGCAACAAGAGATTTTCCGGTAGTCATCCGGATTCACCGCACAATATAATAAGTTGACGGCCTTTGCGTTAAGTTCAACCATTTTGATGTCCTCGGCGTCATATTCATCTTCCTCCTTTGTTGGCATTTGTTGTCCATTCTTGATGATTCGCCACAAGCGAAAATTATGTGATTGGATGAAGATTCTCATCCGCTCTTTCCAATATGTGTAATTCCTTCCATCAAAGAGTGGAGGACTATGGGTGGAGTGTCCTTCGCTCATCATTCTTGCGTTCAATATTCTCAACAAAAAATATATATCGCTCTCAACCGGTTAAGGCATTCAGAGAGTTAGGCTCTGATACCAATTGTTAGTATTTATGCCCGTCACTAGAGGGGGGGTGAATAGTGCGGGACGAGAATATTGATAAATATTGCGGAATTAAAATTGCAGGAATAAAATAAATTCGGTAATTACAATAACAAGGAAAGAACGCACCGAATTTATCCTGGTTCACCATAACTTGTGGCTAGTCCAGTCCCCTAGAGACTCTCTCGAGATTCCACTAACTCCGTTAAGCTTACGGGTGCCTAACAAACCGTTACAATTGCTCGTAGATGTACACTCTACAAGCTCGAGGATGCCGCACCTCAAGACTTCACTTTGCTCGTGGATACCGCACCACAAGACTTCTGTTGGATAATACGCTTAACGCTAGATGGGGGTGAATAGCGTTATAATAGAAAATAGCGTAAACTTGCGGAATTTGAAAATTGCAGGAAATAAATAAGTGCGATAAGTAAATAAACAAGAATGAACGCACCGATGTATCCTGGTTCACCACAACCCGTGGCTAGTCCAGTCCCCGAGAGACTCTCTCGAGATTTCCACTAACTTCGTTAAGCTTACGGGTGCTTAACAAACAGTTACACTTGCTCAAGTATACCACACCTTAAGACTTCACTTGCTCGAGGATACCTCACCCCAAGACTTCACTGTTAAGCTTACGGGTGCTTAACAAACCTTTACAACCTGAGGACACAAGCCTCAATACCTTTGCTCGGAGATACAACACTCCAAGACTTCAACCAAGGAAACACAAGTTCCTTCTTACAACAAGAGAATAACAATTCTCTTCAAGTGTACAAAACACTAAGCACTCACTTAAACAAGACTCTCTTAATAGAGTGGATATGAGTAAACATATACGCTCAAGAACACAACAATAAATTCAAGACCTTGGCTCTCAAAATATGATAAAAATGATCAATAAATGATATATGAAAGCTTAAGAATGTTTTTGGTCAGAAGTTGTGTGTTTAATGAGTGATTTTGAGGTGTATTTATAGCTCCAAAATCACTCCTAGCCGTTGCTATGATCATAAATACAGATTCTGAAAATCTGTTAGATAGTCGACTATCCGATATGGTTATTCGACTATCTTGGCAACGGTCACAAGGATAGTCGACTATCCAATATCAGATATTCGACTATCTGACCTTGCGGAAATGGTCCGTTTTTAAAACAACTAACTTATTGAAAATAAGTTATAAAATGTTTTTCAAAGCTTTGTTTGAAGATATAAATATCTTAAACATGAAAAACAATTGTAATGACCATTCCGAATCAATAAAAACATTTAAAATCATTTTGTTTTAAATGTATTGCAAATATTTATTATATAACATTTAAAACCAATAAAAATATTTTTATCACAAATAAAAATATTTATAATATGCATATATTGTAAAACCATTTATGATATGCATATATTGTAAAATCACTTATGATATGCATATATTGTAAAATCATTTATGATATGCATATGTTGTAAAATCATTTTATGAGAGAAGCCAAGACTCAAACTTAAAGTCGGATCAAGATCACAATAAAGACAATATAAATAAGACTCAACAAAAGGTCTTCATTTATTTTCTTTGCTTCTCTCGATCTTGTCTTGAACTTCTTGGACTCCAATTCTTGTCCGCTCAAATAACGTTGCATAGCCTTTTCTTCCTCTATGCTCATTGTAATTTTGCATATCAATTCTTTATCTTCCTTTTGCATATCTACAAAATGAATAGCACTTTAGTTAAAATATAAATTAAAGTGTATTCAATAATAACTCACATTTATTTGGCATATATTATTTTCCATTAAATTGGTTTGTCAATTATCAAAACATATAAGTATGAACATATACATATGTTCCAACAATTTCCCCCTTTTTGATAATGGCAAACCTTAATGGGAATATGCATATACCCTTTATAAAAGACTATGCCAAATGTAAGACAAGTTATTATTGAGTTCCCCCTCAATTTATGCAATAAATATTTAAAACAAATAAATATGCATATAAATAAATAAGTATGCATATACCCTTATCTTTCCCAATGCATGAAAAATAAATATACCCTTAATCTTCCCAAAAGCATGATTAAAGATAAATATGAATCTTCCCCCTTTTGACATTAACAAAAAAGATAATTTCATTAATGAAGAAGGAAAATTACAATAAGAGTAATGTAAAATATATTACAATAAATGAAAATACATTTCAAATAATGAAAGTACAAATCAAGAACTTTCATCGTCGTCGAAATCATCGTCATCGCTAGAAGTACTTGCGGAATAGACGTGAGAATACGAATAATTGACATGGTCAAAATATCCGTGGATTTCGTCACTAAGCCTACGCACATTTCTTTCCGTGTGAGACACATTACTATCGATTCGATTAATTGAGGTCGATAGAGAGGCAAGTTGATCCAAGATGGCTTGAGACACATCCGGTTGGGCACGAGGACGACGAGCTTGAATTGGAGGAGGAGGATTTGGAATTTGATCATGTGGTTGGTCATGGCCATGAAAAGAGGTCTCTTGAATTTCCCAATGTTTGGTGCGAGTTTTTTTTATACCAACATTGGTGTTGACTTGAGATGCTTCAAGAAGATGCATTATAAGTAATGCATAAGGAAGAGGTTTGTCACTTCCTATTGAGTCAAACATATGTGTAAGAACAAATTTACACCAATTTATGCGTGCTTTGGAAATAATAGCATGCATGATTTTTGCATCTTCATGGCCAATTGTCGTGTGATTGCTTTTTCTCGGTTTAAGAATCCGAGTGACAACATAGAGAATCAAACGAAATTCCGGAAAAATTCCTTTAATAGGAGCTCTCTTTTGCTCTTGAGAGAATTCAAATTGTCCAATTCTAATAAGGTTGAAGAGGATATTTTCATCATAGAGTATTCCTTCGACACCGGTATATTGTTTGATGTCTTGGCCATCACGAGGAAGATTTGTGATAGCTTGAATATTTTCTTCACTTAAAAGGATAGGAATGCCATTGACTTTGGTAGAGAGAACTCCATCATCATCTTTCTTAAGGTTCGAATAGAAGGCTTGAATCAAAAGAGGATGAATGAAATCATACTTCAAATAAACAGAGTCAAGGATTGAACTTTGTAGAAGTATATTGGAATAATTATAATCCGCTAGATATCTTGCGGTTGTGAATCGAGGTGGAAGAATATCTCGATTTTCAAATTTTCTAATAAATCGTTGAAGCTCATTTTCTTGTTCAAACCAAAGAACGGATCCATCATCATAACAATGTAGAGATGGAGGAGGATTTGAAGAAGAAGGGATATTCATTCCGGCACGAGAGCGTTTAGAACTTCTATTTGCCATTGAAATTTGTAGGCAAGAAGAACTTTTGGAAGAATTTTGGAATAGAATTTTTGAAGAGAATTTCTTGAACAAGAATGATTTTGGTGTGAAACAAAGAGTGCACACTAATCCTATTTATAGAGTTCAAGAAAACATAGCATTGAATGACAAAAATCAGATTTTTGGACTGATTGGAACGGCTATAAAACGGTCAGATTTTTGAAATTTGACTGAGGATAGTCGAATAACTTATTGAGTAGTCGACTATCTGGGAACGATATTCGAATATCTTCTGGGATAGTCCAATATCTGGAAACAGATATACTCGAATAACTTCTGGTTAGTCGAATACCTGGAGAAATAGCTTGATTTTCTGGTAATCAAGTTATTCGAATAACTTCTAGTAAGTCGATTAACTTCGACGACTTTGAAAAATCGTTTAAGCAGAAAATATTGGAAAATTTTTTTTCATTTTATGGAATTCGTTTATTAAAAATAAACTATATTTTTGGTAAAAGTATATATCATAATTTTATGAACATAACTTTATCAAATCAAATATGCTATTTCTAAATTCACAAGTCAAGTAAGAAAAATAATATTGACTTGAATTGAAACTTTATCTTGGTTCCCCCTGAATTTAGGGCGATTGCAAAAGAAAATACGTGTCCTCGACGCTCAAATCAGTAATATTCAAAATATAAATGCAACCAAAAGAAAAAAATGTATGCATTTAGATCAACGTTTAACCACATTAGGACGTGACTCCTTTGAACATGATTTATATTTAGCACTTCAATAACCGCTAAGTATTATATCAATTCTGCTAGCAATAAGGTAAAGTGAGGAACGATCATACCTTTGTAATTCTTGGTATTGCTTTCCTTACCTTTCACATTTCTGTCAAGACGGTCATATGAATTCATTAAATTGGCGATTGCTTTGGTGTTGCTTATTTCAAAGCGATTTAGCAACTCATTGCAATATTGAGCATGACAAATGAAAGTTCCCTCTTTCATTTGTTTCACTTGCAACCTCAAGTTGAAATTTAGTTCGTCCATCATGATATTTCAAGAATTTGCTAGTCATGAGTTTTAAACTCCTTGCATACAAATTTATTAGTTGCTCCAAATAAAATATCATCAATAAAAAATTATTTTTAAAGTACAAGAAATATCATCAATAACATTCATGCAATTTCCTTAATGAAAAATTCCCCTTCAATTAAGGCAAACTAGAATGTAAAGATATTCCCCCTTACTTGAACCATATCGCCTAAACACCTCTTCTTTTTGGCATTTAGCAAGAAGAGAGTACATTAAAGAAAGACTATGAGAAGTATGCAGTATGAAGATTTATAGAAATTTATCAAGACATACCAACAAAGCATAGATTTACCAATTGTTATAAAACAGTGATAAAACCATTTGTTGAAAAACACAACAGTTGCCTAATTGCCAATTAAGAATTGCTGATTTTGCTCTATGACAATCGATTGTCAAGTTACCACAATCGATTGTCTGCCAGTCATTCCAAAAATCATTCCCAGATTTTACGCTTAACAATCGATTATCTAAGATCAACAATCGATTACTGGCAACGTTCAAAAAAATCTTTTCCAGATTTTAATTAAAACAATCGATTGTTACAAATCAACAATCGATTACCTGATGGTATTTGAAAACTTTACGACAACGGTCAGCTTCACAATCGATTGTGCAATGTTAACAATCGATTATTTATCAGTCTTGAAAAATCAATTTAGACATTGCCTCGTGACAATCGATTGTTATATACTCACAATCGATTATTTAATAACTTTGAAAAAGTCTGGAAGACACTGCCTCAACACTATCGATTGTCATATGTTCACAATCGATTATTTTGTGACTTTGAAAAATCTGATGGACATTGTCTCTTCACAATCGATTGTCATTAACTTCACAATCGATTATTTTGAGCGTTGAAAAACTTTGATGGACACTGCCTCATCACAATCAATTGTCATAAGGTTCACAATCGATTGTCATGCAGATTTGAAAAATCTGATGCTCACTGCCTTAACACAATCGATTGTCATTAGTTCACAATCGATTGTCATGCAGTCTTGGCTTAACATAATCGATTATCATAAGTACATAATCGATTATCTTAGTCCAGATTTTAGAGGCATGTTTAAATATTATTTTGGCTAAAACAAATATGCATGATTTAAAATCAATTGTTATTGGAAAACATAACAGATGTATCAATTGTTATTTAACAACTATTACGATTAAGCATATCAGAAATTTCAACAGTATAAGAACTAAATTAACAGCAAATATGTTAACATCGGTTGCTTGCACATATCAACAATTCGGTTTTTATCGAAAAGGATAACTAACCGAAATTCCCCCTTGGTGCAATGAGGTTCCGTGCTTAGTGCATCTACTACAATATTGTAGTCTTCAAGCACACCTGCAAAAGTACCTAAACATAGGTTTTTGGTACCCAAACACTTTTGGGTCCTTGGGGGTTAGGCAAATAATAATTATAGCCACAAGATAAATCCCTATGTTTTGCAAAACATGTGGGTGCTATGTGTCCTACCCGGTTGCAGTAGTGACATACAACATTCGGGTTGTGCATATGCCTAGGTTGTGCCAAATACGTTCTAGGTAATCTAAAATCAACATTCCTAGGAGCGTTGAAATTCCTAGAGTTATTTCTAGGCGGTCTAGAATAATTAATTCTAGATTCATTTGCACAATTCCTAGAATCGTTTCTAGGTGGTCTAAAATTATTAATTCTAGACTCATTAAAAATCCTAGAATTATTTCTAGGTGGTGCATCACAATTTCTATCATGATTCTTATTCTTTTTACGCCTTCTATTTTTCTTAGGCTTTTTCTTCTTAATCACTTCAATAGTTTTAGGAGCATCTACACTATATTTTTCTAGTGTGTTCCTAAGTTCAATGTTTTCTAGTTTCAAAGAATCACAAGATAAACAAATAGAACTTTTATCAATTGAAGAAGATTCATTCATTGCTTTAATCTTATTTCTAAGATCAAAAATGTCATTTTTCAAGAAATCATTTTCTTTTTCTAAAACATCAATTTTATTTTTGAGAACACCATTTTCATTAGTTAATTTTTCAAAATCTATTTCTTTCAAAGAAGAGGATTTTCCAAAATCTTTTTCTTGTAAAGAAAGTGTTTTCTGAAAATCTGTTTCTTGCAAAGAAAGTGTTTTCTGCAAAGAAAATATTTTCTTCAAATATTTTATCATTTTGGAGGCATTAACAAATTCAGCATACAGTTCATTATAGGCACTTTGTAATTCTTCAAAAGAGTGAGAGTTAGATGTACTTACCTCTTCTCCTTCGTCGGCCATGAGGCATTTGGCAGTTGGTTCATCACATGAACTGTCTGCTTCTTGAGCCGCATTTTCATAAGTGTCCTCAAGCTTGTCCCACATCTCTTTAGCAGTTTTGTATTGGTAAATTTTCCGATAGTCCTCCTGTTTCAAGGAACTATACAACATATTGATAGCCTTGGTATTGTATTCACTTACCATGGCTTTTCCAACTTGTTTCGTCAATTGTTCACCATACTTGATGATTTGCCATAGACGAAAGTTGTTTGATTTGATGAAGATTGTCATCTGATCTTTCCAATGTGTGTAATTGCTTCCATCAAATATTGGAGGCAAAAAGATAGAGTGACCTTCACCTATTCCTGCAAAAGCACTACTAGTAGAAGCCATAGAAGGATTCTCTCAAACTGTTAAGTCTTTCAGAGAGTTAGGCTCTGATACCAATTGTTAGATAATACGCTTAACGCTAGAGGGGGGGTGAATAGCGTTATAATAGAAAATAGCGTAAACTTGCGGAATTTGAAAATTGCAGGAAATAAATAAGTGCGATAAGTAAATAAACAAGAATGAACGCACCGATGTATCCTGGTTCACCACAACCCGTGGCTAGTCCAGTCCCCGAGAGACTCTCTCGAGATTTCCACTAACTTCGTTAAGCTTACGGGTGCTTAACAAACCGTTACACTTGCTCAAGGATACCACACCTTAAGACTTCACTTGCTCGAGGATACCTCACCCCAAGACTTCACTGTTAAGCTTACGGGTGCTTAACAAACCTTTACAACCTGAGGACACAAGCCTCAACACCTTTGCTCGGAGATACAACACTCCAAGACTTCAACCAAGGAAACACAAGTTACTTCTTACAACAAGAGAATAACAATTCTCTTCAAGTGTACAAAACACTAAGCACTCACTTAAACAAGACTCTCTTAATAGAGTGGATATGAGTAAACAAATACGCTCAAGAACACAACAATAAATTCAAGACCTTGGCTTTCAAAATATGATAAAAATGATCAATAAATGATATTGGAAATGTATGAAAGCTTAAGAATGTTTTTGGTCAGAAGTTGTGTGTTTAATGAGTGATTTTGAGGTGTATTTATAGCTCCAAAATCACTCCTAGCCGTTGCTATGATCATAAATACAGATTCTGAAAATCTGTTAGATAGTCGACTATCCGATATGGTTATTCGACTATCTTGGCAACGGTCACAAGGATAGTCGACTATCCAATATCAGATATTCGACTATCTGACCTTGCGAAAATGGTCCGTTTTTAAAACAACTAACTTATTGAAAATGAGTTATAAAATATTTTTCAAAGCTTTGTTTGAAGATATAAATATCTTAAACATGAAAAACAATTGTAATGACCATTCCGAATCAATAAAAACATTTAAAATCATTTTGTTTTAAATGTATTGAAAATATTTATTATATAACATTTAAAACCAATAAAAATATTTTTATCACAAATAAAAATATTTATGATATGCATATATTGTAAAACTATTTATGATATGCATATATTGTAAAATCACTTATGATATGCATATATTGTAAAATCATTTATGATATGCATATGTTGTAAAATCATTTTATGAGAGAAGCCAAGACTCAAACTTAAAGTCGGATCAAGATCACAATAAAGACAATATAAATAAGACTCAACAAAAGGTCTTCATTTATTTTTATTGCTTCTCTCGATCTTGTCTTGAACTTCTTGGACTCCAATTCTTATCCGCTCAAATAACGTTGCATAGCCTTTTCTTCCTCTATGCTCATTGTAATTTTGCATATCAATTCTTTATCTACCTTTTGCATATCTACAAAATGAATAGCGCTTTAGTTAAAATATAAATTAAAGTGTATTAAATAATAACTCACATTTATTTGGCACATATTATTTTCCATTAAATTGGTTTGTCAATTATCAAAACATATAAGTATGAACATATACATATGTTCCAACAACTTCAACCACTAAGACTTAGGGTACTTAGCGAACCCGACAATCAATGAGAAGATATGTTCTTCTCAAACACCTTTCTCTTCTTACAACAAGACTCTCTCAAAAGAGTAGATAAAGAGATACAAATTTAGCTCTATGAACAACACAAAGTTGTCTCTCAAATGGCTCAACAAAATCTCTAAAATGATGCTCAAATAATGTCAATATGTATATCTATATTGGGAGGTGTTGTGTGTTTAAAATCAGCTCAAAAGATCTCTTTTTATAGGTGAAAAAGGATGCATGACCGTTGCTTAATTGACAATTAATTATGCAGATTTTGTGCTGAGATAATCGATTATTTATGTCACATAATCGATTATTCGTTAACGTTACAATATCGGAATAAGATTCTGCTCACATATAATCGATTATTTCATCCATATAATCGATTATGCCTCAAACGTTCCGAAAATCAGAATCCCTGATTTTCTGCCAAATAATCGATTATTTGATAGCGATAATCGATTATGCCTCTAACGTTCCGAAAATCAAAAGCTGATTCTCCGCTGGATAATCGATTATCTAATTGATATAATCGATTATATTGAGACATTGTTTCAAACACTTTGGCAACGGTAATCACATAATCGATTATGAACTTTGTATAATTGATTATTCTTTGGCAGTGTTCAAAAACTTTGGCCACTGTTATAACATAATCGATTATGCTGATTTGTATAATCGATTATTTTAGTCCAGTTTTGAAAACTTACTTCAAAAATCATTTTGGTTAAAATGAAAACTTTAACATCATTTTGTTTGAAGTATTTAAATATGTTTATGATAAATATGATTGAATAAAATATGTTTATGATAAATATGATTTAATAAAATAATTTTATGCATATTTATGATGACCTATGTTGAGCCAAAAGACGAGAAACTTAAACGTTGCTCTTACATTGGTTCTACCTAACGACCTACGCCTTGGGTCTTCGGTCTTGAACATTTGAGCTCGTCTTTGGCTTGTCTATGCAATTCCGTCATCAATATGCTTCTCGCCATTCAATCTCGATAATATCGTTGTTTGACACTTGACTTCATTTGTTTGTCATTCATCAAAACCTATACCTGAAAATCATGCTCATACCACCAAAGCGCATATATCATAGATAGAGTGATTTTCTACATTGTTAAGCTTCCCTTTACTCTATGTTTGTAATGCTTCAGTTAAGGTTATGTTTAGAAAACTTCAGTTAACTTTATGTTTTCATTTTCAGTAAAATAGAGAGTTCGAACTCTAGTGACATAGTAGATCCTTATCTGAGTTATTCGTCAAACGATAAAGATGAAGAAGAACTGGAGGAAATACAGAGGAAGCAAGATGAGAAGGAATTGACGGCTTTATGTCAAATAGTAGGTAAATTGATTTGATGTATTACGAAAAATACCTATACAAGGAACCTTGTCATACATCTAGTCGCACTGGAAATGTATTTATTCAAGAGATATTAAGAGGAAACGAGACTCGTTGTTATGAAAATTTTTTATTGAGGAAGTCGGTGTTTGTTGATCTATTGAATGACTTAATTGAAAAGTATGAGCTTAACCCCACACGTGGAATGTCTATACATTAGATGTTAGGTATGTTCTTGATGACTTGTGAACATGGAGCTGAAAATCGATTGATACAGAAAATCTTTCAACATTTGGAGAAACAATTCATAGACACTTTCATAGTGTTTTAAAGGCCATTTATGAGCTTGCAAGAGATATAATTAGACCACATCAAAATTATAATAATGGCACAGGAGCTCATAAACCATGTAATGGTCGATATCTACCTTTCTTTAGAGTAAAAAATATTTTTACATATTTTTTTATTATTAAACTTATAACTTAACTTTTATAAGTATCACTAACTTAAGTTAAATTTATACTTGTAAATGTGTGTGGGATTATATTGGTGCACTTTATGGCACACATGTTAAAGCAAGATTACCATAAGATCAAGAGATACCATATATTGGACGTAAAGGTTATCCGACTCAAAATATTTTTGTTGTCGTATATTTTAATACGTGTCTTACATTTGCATGGGTTGGGTGGGAAGGAGCAGCTCACAATAGTCGTATATTTGGTGAGGCCCTTCGTAGACCATGACTCAACTTTCCACATCCAATTAGAAATAACTATTATCTAGTTTATTCAGGATATCCGCATATGAAGGGATATATGGCTCCATACAAAGGAGATAATGTCAGATATTACCTAGCACAATTTTGTTGCGGTGCAATAAGACAATCGCGAGAACCGAGAGGGCAAATTGAAAATTTTAACTATTTGCATTCGTCTTGTAGAGATATTGTAGAGCGCACATTTGGGGTTTGGAAAGCAAGATGGTCTATTTTGCGAGACGTGTCTTTCTATCACACTGACTCTCAAAGAGACATCGTACTTGCTACTATGGCCATTCATAACTATATTAGAAAGAAATGCAATATGGATGATGCATTCCGAGCAGCTGAAAATGAGAGATATGTTCCATCAGTTGATCCTGGCGTTGGTACATCTTTGAGAGCTAAAAACAATATAATGGAAAATGTGGAAGAGCAAAGTGATCTTGTTTAGATGGGTCTTCGAGATTTGATTGCTAATGAAATTTGTAAAGCTTGAAACTTGTAGTTGTATGAATCTTTTAAAACACTAATATTTATTATTTTACATTCCAATTTAGAAGACACTAATGTTTTCTTGTTATTTTGTATGTGTTTGTGTGAAATATGGAAGAACGCGATGGGTTTCCATAAGTGGGTAGTTTATTATGGATCATCAATAGCTTATACTGTTTCTTCAGAAATCTGAGATGTAAAATTAAAGGTGCTTGTCATCACATTCAGGGTTTAGTATTGCTCAGAATCCCATATTTTATGATAGAAATTGTGTTGTTGCATCTAAATTGTTGGATTACTTTCTAGAGGAAGCCTCAGTTAAGCCTTACACTTGCATACCTAAAGGGACTATTTGCAGAAAAGGGAGTTTTCTTGATGACTATAGTTTATTGAAATTAAAGATATAAGGACTTGATTTCGACATGGATATTCAGTTCTAACTATAATAACACTAAGTTAAAATCTTATGATATATCACTATTCTGTGTGATTTGTGCATACAACTCAATAGTAGCGACCTCGCTGTTATTTTTCTTTCCTCTTTTGTACAAACTAAAATTGAGCGTTCAAGAATTATATTTGTAAAAACTATCTTAAGTAATTATTAAAATTAAAATTAAATTAAAATATAAATTATTTTTTATTTACATTTATTATATAAATTAAATATATTGTAGTAATCAGCTCCTTTATAATGTTAACAACTCTAAGGATATTTCTATAAAAGTTCTTGCAAGCATTTATTTACCAAATACTTCAACAGTTTTTTTTAAGTTTCAGCATATTTATCCAAATAGTTAAATGCTTATTTATAAAATAAGTTTCAGCACTTAAAAGCTATGTTTAAGCAGTTGTGCTTAAACGCTACTTTTTTCCAACTAATCCAAACGGGCTCAAAGAAAGACTTAGTGTGCAGTGAGTACAGCTTGAACCCCTTTTGAATGAAAGAATACCCCATAATTACAGTTGGTAGAGAGCAGCAAATTTGTCATGCTCCTTTGGACTGGTTGCATAGCATAGAGAATCAAAGACCTTAAGATGTGACAAAGATGGTGGATGCAAATAAAGCATTTCAAAAGGAGACTTGTTGTGAATTATTTTAGAATGTAGTTTGTTGACAAGGAACACAACAGTATTTATGCATTCACTCCAGAACTTTAAGAGAACTGCAGCTTGAAATCTAATAGATATGAACATTTCCAGAATGATTTTGTGCTTCCTCTTAACTACTACATTCTGTTGAAGGGTGTAAACCTAGAAAGTCTGATGGGCAATGTCAAGACCTGAGAGTAGTTGTTGAAAGTCATTACTTCATAACTCACTACCATTATATGTTCTGAGTATCTTAACAGTAGTGGAGAACACATTTTGTGTTCTAGTTAAGAAATCTCTCAAGACCACAATAGTGTCAAACTTGGAATGTATGAGAAACACCCATATGTATCCAGTATAGTCATCTACAATAGTCATAAAATATTTCTTTCCATATGTAGGAACTCTATAGGTCCCACATGTCACAATGCAACATATCAAACAAGGATTTGAATTAGTATTACTCAACTGAAAAGACAATTTTGATTGCTTTGCTAATGGACACAAAGTGCAATGTGTTACATTTTTCAAGGAACTATGTGTTTCTTTATTATATCAATGGGTGCATGATCTAACCTTATATGTCACAAATGAGGAGTTCTAATATTAATACTAGTGCTAGTAGCTATATTTGCACATTTATTATTAGCTGTAGAACACTATTTAGCCTTCATAGGAAGCCCCCCTTTTAGCAGGTAGAGACCATGGTCTTCCTTACCAATCCCCATCACCTGACATTGTAGAGGTCCTGAAAGACAAAGCAATCAGGAAAAAAAGTTACTAAGCACTGTAGTGTTAGAAACTACGCTTTACGCTAGAGGGGGGGTGAATAGCGTATTAATAGAATTTAGCGTTTTCTTGCGGAATTTAAACTTTGCAGGAAGTAAAATAAATGCAGAAAAATAAACTTACACAAAGATGTATACTGGTTGGCCACCAACGTGGTTAGTCCAGTCCCCGAGAGACTCTCTCGAGATTTTTCACTATCTTGTTAAGCTTAAGGGTGCTCAACAAACCGTTACACACTTGAGGACACAAGCCTCAAACAGTTGCTCGGAGATCGCAATCTCAAAGACTTCACCCAAGGAAACGCAAGTTCCTTGAAACAAGAAAATCGCAATTCTCTTACAAGTATATCAAATACTTGGACACTCACTTAACTAAAGTACTCCTTATTGAGTAGATATGAGTAAAAGAATATGTTCAAGATCACAACAACTTTAAGCAATAATATGGCTCTCAAAAGCTTTATGAAATGAGTAGAAAATGAAGAACAATTGAATGAAAGCTTATAGCAATGTAATGATCAGTTTGTGTATGTTGTTGTTTTTAAAACACTGAAATGAACCTGTATTTATAGTTGAAAAAGTTGGTTCAACCGTTGTCTAATTGCCAATTAAGAGTTGCTGAAATTACTCAATGATAATCGATTATTAAGACCAAACAATCGATTATCTGCCAGTCAGTTTAAAAATCAATCCCAGAATTAACGCTTCACAATCGATTATATACAATCTATAATCGATTACTGGCAATATTCAAAATCAGATAATCGATTACACTAAATTCATAATCGATTACTTTAGCAACGTTCTAAAAATCATTTCCAGATTTTAAGCAGAACATCGATTATATAAAATCAATAATCGATTACTTCAGCAACGTTCTAAAAATCATTTCCAGATTTTAAGCAGAACATCGATTATCTAGAATCAATAATCGATTACCTTATGGTATTTGAAAATCATTTGACAACGGCCAGCTTCAACAATTGATTGTCCTTTGCAACAATCGATTACTTGTTACTTTCTGAAAATCATAAAACTTACTGTCTCAGTGATAATCGATTATCTAAAGACATAATCGATTACTTAAATAAATTTAAAATCACTGAAAGACATCAACTCAACACAATCGATCACCATTAGTTCATAATCGATTATTTTGAGTATTGAAAAACTTTACCTCAACAACAATCGATTGTCATTTGTTCACAATCGATTATCATGTAGATTTGGAAAAACCTGATGTTCACTGTCTTACTCACAATCGATTACCATTAATTCATAATCGATTGTCATGCAGTCTTGGCTCAGAAACAATCGATTATCATAAGTACATAATCGATTATTTTAGCCCAGATTTTTGAGGCATGTTTAGAAAACATTTTGTCTAATGTAAATATGCATGATTTAAAATCTTTTTGACACAGAATTAAATATGCATGATTTTTGAAAATAGTTTTATGAGAGGGGCCATACTATGAGTCAAGTTATAGGATCGAGATTACAATTTAGAACAACTCAATAACAATTAAAAGCTATATCTTGAACTTCAATCTTATTCGCAACCATTGTGCGCTTGTACTTGAATTCCGTCATATATCAATTTTTGCTTCGTCTGTCATTCATCAAAACTATGAGTCAAGTTATAGGATCGGGATTACAATTTAGAACAACTCAATAACAATTAAAAGCTATATCTTGAACTTCAATCTTATTCGCAACCATTGTGCGCTTGTACTTGAATTCCGTCATATATCTATTTTTGCTTCGTTTGTCATTCATCAAAACCTACAAAAGAGTACACGTTTAGTATATTGCATTGAGAACGTGTTTCTAACAATTTCCCCCTTTTTGATAATGGCAAACATTAAGCGGGATATGCAATTTAGGCAAAAGATATTGACAATTCAAGACAAGTAACAATTAAGCAATTTTGTTCTTGTTCCCCCTCAATTTTAGCTTATAAGCAATCAATGAATTAAGAGGTGGTGCATACCCGATATCCCGTTTTCTTCCCCCTTTTGCCATTAGCAAAAAAATAGTAAGGAAAGACGCAAAAAGATGAAATAAACAAGGTTTATTTATTGGAAAAAAAGAGGGTACATCAATGGGAACCAAAGAGAACAACAGCAAAAACCACACAAAACACAAAAAAAAATTATTCATTTCCGTCGTTGTCCGCCTCGTTATCCGGCGCTACTTCAAAAGGAACGAGAGCTGCATATGGATAATTGACATGATCAAAGTATCCATGGATCTCATGAGTGAGTTGAGCAAGCTGGTCGGATATGGTTTGGAGAGTAGGCTCTTGGGACGAACGAGCACGACGGGGTGGACGACTTGAAGAAGGAGCTGGAGCATGATCACCATCATGATGGAAAGAAGACTCCGAGATTTCCCAAATTTTTGTACTCCTTTTGAGAGGACCATTTTCCGTGACAAATCCGGATGCTTCAAGGAAGTTCATAATGAGGAGGGCATAAGGAAGAGGCATGTCATCACCGATGGCATCGAGCATATGAATTTTGATGAGCCGACACCAATTTATTTTGGCTCCGGTGACAATGGCATGCAGAAGTTTGGTATCCTCCTGGGAGATGGTGATGTGATTGTGCCGTCTAGGCTTGAGGACTCGGGTGATGAAGTAAAGAATCAACCGGTAGTTTGGATCCATTCCCGTTATGGTAAGACGACGGGTAGAGATAGATGGATCATAGGAGGTGATACCGGCTTGGTGGAGAAGGATGATTTCATCAAAAGAGAGCCCCGGCCTTATCAATATACCGGTAAAGGTCTTCACCTTTATTTGGAAGGCGGGCAATGGTGTGGAGATTCTCTTCAGAGAGAAGAATTTGAACCCCATTAATGGAGGTGACAAGTTCGCCATCTTCATCTTTATGGAAGTTTGAGTAAAAAGCTTGAACGAGAGTTGTGTTTATGTGAGGATGAGTGAGAAGCAAGAAGTCATATAGTTGACACTCCTTTAACATTTTTGCGGCAGGGGTGAAAGGCTCAAGGAGTTTACTATTTGAGAACCGAGGAGGAAGAATGGTGCGTTTCTCAAATTTTGATAGGAACCTTGTGAGTTCATTTTCAGTTTCAAAGAACAAGACAGAACCGTCTTGGTATGGAAAATTTAAAGGAGGAGGGGCGGTTGAGGCTGATGCGCCATGTTTGGATCGGGAACGTTTTGAAGATCGTCCAGACATGTTAGGAGAAAGACTGCTGGAATTTGGCAAAGAAAATAGAAGAGATTTAGCTTTTGAATACTAGAGATAGTGCTTGAGTGGGTGAATGTGAGCTCTTATGATGCCTATTTGTAGAGGAAAGGATTATCAAGCATTGAATGGAGACATTTGCTGAGATTTTGGTTTAGGAGCAGTCAGAAAACGGTAAGAATTAAAATTACTGACCGTTAGATAATCGATTATTGAACTGAAATAATCGATTGTATTTACTGTTTGATTGAGATTTTGAATCTGACAAATCGATTCTTGAGTCAAACGGTAAAAAATTTGAATGAAATAATCGATTGTTAAATTTTGGTAATCGATTATGGAGCATTTAAGACCTGACAGGAATCGATTGAAGAGCCAAACGGTAACAAAAAATTAATATGAAGTAATCGATTGTCAATTCTTGGTAATCGATTATTTAGGGAACTAATTTGATACAGTGAACTTGGAGAATATCAGAATTTGTCAAATAAACGATTGTATGAAAAAATAATCGATTGTTGTAGAAAGCATTGCTGAATGACTGAGGCGGAAATCGATTATGCAATTTAGGAAGTAAAAAATTAAACACAGATGCATAATAGTAATAATCAGTCATAAACAATCGATTATTGATACTGATAATCGATGTACTGCACAGAAAATAATCGATTAGTGGCTTGAAATAGTCGATTATTTTGTGCTAAAACTTCATAATTCCCCCTACCTTTGGGGTGGTACCTGCAAAATAGATTTAAACGTCTCCGACGCTCAAGTTAGTAATTTATAGCGAAATTAATAAATTACACTAGTGTTAACAAGTAATGCCGTGAACTCTTAAGAATTGTGTCCTAGAGTGTTCTTAAGAGAGTTTCGGGTACTTACCTTTTCTCCAACATCACCAATTACCTGTTCAAGAGGATGATCCTTGATCGTTCTCCACTCGTTAGGCGTATTTATTCCTTTTTCTAATTGTGGCGCTTCTTCCGTTGGTTGTTCCCCAATTTCATTTTTGTTTTCCTTTGAAGGTTCTTCTTGGATTTTATCTTTCAAGCTATCCAAGATACCTGCAAGATGAAAACCGGATTCCTTTCTCGCCAAGCGAGTATTATCTTCGGAAAACACAACATGAGGGGATTCCTCCACAATTTGGGTTCTTTTGTTAAAGATCCTATATGCTTTGCTACGTGAGGAATAACCAATGAAAATACCTTCATCCGATTTAGCATCAAACTTACCCAATTGGTCCTTCCCATTATTATGAACAAAACATTTACAACCAAAAACACGTAAATGAGAAATGTTGGGTTTTCTACCCTTATAAAGTTCATATGGGGTTTTCATGAGTATCGGCCGAATTGCTACTCTATTTAAAACATAGCAAGCGGTACTCACGGCGTCCGCCCAAAAGTATTTGGGAATCTTAGCTTCGTCGAGCATGGTTCTAGCCATCTCTTCGAGACACCTATTTTTCCTTTCCACCACCCCATTTTGTTGTGGTGTCCGTGGAGCGGAAAAGGTGTGTTCGATTCCGAGTTCGTCACAAAAATCCGCAAAGAGATTGTGATCAAACTCTCCCCCATGATCACTTCTAATCGAAGTGACGGTCGATTCCTTTTCGTTTTGAACACGCTTAAGGAAATACTTGAAATTTTGAAAAGCATCACTTTTATTTGCAAGAAATAGAGTCCAAGTAAATCTAGAAAAGTCATCAACAATTACAAAAACATATTTATTTTTACCAAGACTTTCAATACGAGAGGGACCAAATAAATCCATGTGAAGTAATTGCAAAGGTCTAGACGTTGAAACAATATTCTTGGATTTAAAAGATGCTTTGGTTGCTTCCCTTTTTGACAAGAATCGCAAATAGAATCATTTTCAAACTTTAAACTGGGAAGACCAACTACTAAGTTTTGAGAAAGAAGCTTGTTCAAAAGATGCATGTTCATGTGTGCTACTCTACGATGCCATAGCCAAGAGTTATCCTCTTTGCTTACTAAACAATCAACATATTCGGGTGAGGAGTTTGCAAGATCAACCATATAGATATTATCAATTCTAAAACCACGAAGTATGATCTTGAAATCACTACGTCTAAATACAAGACATTCATCCGAATTAAATAGAGCAAGATTTCCCTTGTCACATAATTGGCTTATGCTCAAGAGATTATGCTTCAAACCTTTCACAAGTAGTATATGTTTAATAGAGGAGTTTTCGTCCTTACCGACCGAACCAATGCCGATGATTTTTCCTTTATTGTTATCACCAAATGTGACACTTCCTCCTTCTTTGTGCTCTAGTTGAAGGAATTTGGATTCATCTCCCGTCATGTGTTTGGAGCATCCACTATCAAGGTACCATAGTACACTTGATCCCTTCAAGCACACCTACAAAACAAATTAATGTTCTTTAGGTACCCATGCCATCTTGGGTCCTTGAGGGTTAGGCATGTTATAATGATGCAATTGATTTATATGTCTATGACGAGTAAAGCAAGCGGGAGCAATATGACCAATACGTCTACAATAATGACAAGTCACGTTGGGATTATGCATTTTTCTAGGTACATAATAACTAGATGAATGAAGGTTGCTTACTCTACTTTGAACACCATTGTTTCTCCTACTATGAGCTCTAGGAGGTTCACAAGTTTGTCTAAAATATGCATCATTTCTAGAATATCTATTTCTAGGTGGAGGGTCATTTCTTGGTCTTCTAAATTGTTCAAGGTTTGGCCTAAAATATGCATCATTTCTAGGTCTTCTAGCATTTTCACTATTTGGTCTAACATGCAAGTTATTTCTAGGATTTCTACTTCTAGGATAAGCATTTTGGTTATTAGTCCTAGGTTGAGCTCTAGGTTGTTGTGGTTTAGCACCAACCTTTTCTTCATTCTTGAATCCTATTCCATGTTTAGTTGATTTTAGATTAACAAGCACATCATTCAAGTTTTTATGCGAAGAATTAAACTTATCTAATGTGCCTTTAAGTCTAGCTACTTCATTCTTAAGAAGCACACAAGAAGAACAGTTTCTAGTAGAACCTTCAGGTTTATCAGCACTTCTTTTTCCATAAAACTTGTTTTCCTCTTTTAGCTTCTCATTTTCGAAAACCAGTTTTTCTAATTCTTTTTCTTTTAATGAAAGCTGTGTTTGAAAATCTTTTTCTTTTAGAGAAGCGCTTTCTTTAACACTTTTGACAGTTTTTGAAGCTTTGATAAATTCAGCATATAGTTCATCAAAAGCATTTCTCATTTCATCAAGAGTAAAGAAATTATGAGAAGAGATTTGACTTACCTCGTCTTTGCCGTCTTCTTGAGCCATGAGACATAAATTTGCTGCTTCATCGTCTTCTTCTTCGCTTGCTTCATCTCCGGAATCTCCTCCCCAAGAGATGTATGCACGTTGCTTTTTGAAGGGTTTCTTCTCCTTTTTGATGTTAGGGCAATTTGATTTTATGTGCCCGATTTCTCCGCATTCATAGCATTTTAGTTGATCGCCTTGCTTTTTGTTCTTGCGTTCATACTCTTTGCGCATGAATTTTTGAAACCTTTTGATAACGAGTCCAAACTCGTTGTCACCTTCCTCATCAATTTGTGGTTGGCTAGCCTTTAGAGCAATCCTTTGCCTTCTTTGATCATCAACAAACAGGTTAAGTATAGTTGATTCATAGGTTTTGAGATTACCTCTTAATGCGTCAATTGTGACATTTGTGATGCCAATGGATTCTTGGATTGCATTGGCCTTTGATCGCCATGCCGGAGTGAGACTTCTGAGGATCTTCCGGACAAGTTCTCTATCCGTAAACGTCTTTTTGAGGGCGTGTAGATCATTCACGATCATTGAGAATCGCTCAAACATTTCGTCTACTTTCTCTCCTTCCTTCATGTGGAATAGTTCATAAGAGTGAGTTAAGAAATCAATTTTAGCTTCTCGTACCTGGTCGGTTCCTTCGTATGTCACTTCAAGCTTATCCCACATTTCTTTTGCTGTTTTGCAACATGATATCTTCCTGTAGTTGTTAGCATTAACAGCACAATATAATAAATTTATAGCTTTGGCATTATTTTGAACCTTACGAATATCCTCCGCGGTATATTCCTCTTCGGTCTTTGGAACCCATTCGTCTTCCACCTTCTTGGTTGGGATTTGGTTTCCATTGGTGAATACTTTCCACAAATGAAAGCTATTTGATTGCACAAAGATTTGCATCCTCTCCTTCCAGTATGAGTAGTTTGTGCCGTTGAATAGAGGAGGTCGTTTAGAGCATTGTCCTTCTTCAATTCCTGCAAAAGAGTCAAGAGTAGAAGCCACGGATGGTTCTCTCAAACGGTTAAGTTTTCAGAGAGTTGGGCTCTGATACCAATTGTTAGAAACTACGCTTTACGCTAGAGGGGGGGTGAATAGCATATTAATAGAATTTAGCGTTTTCTTACGGAATTTAAACTTTGCAGGAAGTAAAATAAATGCAGAAAAATAAACTTACACAAAGTAATCGATTATAGATTTTATATAATCGATGTTTTGCTTAAAATCCGGAAATAATTTTTAGAACGTTGCTAAAGTAATCGATTATGAACTTAGTGTAATCGATTATCTGTTTTTGAATATTGCCAGTAATCGATTATAGATTGTATATAATCGATTGTGAAGCGTTAAATCTGGGATTGATTTTTAAACTGACTGGCAGATAATCGATTGTTTGGTCTTAATAATCGATTATCACTGTGTAATTTCAGCAACTCTTAATTGGCAATTAGGCAACGGTAATGCCAAGTTTTTCAACTATAAATACAGCTTCATTTCAGTGTTTTAAACACAACAACATACACAAACTGATCATTACATTGCTATAAGCTTTCATTCAATTGTTCTTCATTTTCTACTCATTTCATAAAGCTTTTGAGAGCCATATTATTGCTTAAAGTTGTTGTGATCTTGAACATATTCTTTTACTCATATCTACTCAATAAGGAGTACTTTAATTAAGTGAGTGTCCAAGTATTTGATATACTTGTAAGAGAATTGCGATTCTCTTGTTTCAAGGAACTTGCGTTTCCTTGGGTGAAGTCTTTGAGATTGCGATCTCCGAGCAACTGTTTGAGGCCTGTGTCCTCAAGTGTGTAACGGTTTGTTGAGCACCCTTAAGCTTAACAAGATAGTGAAAAATCTCGAGAGAGTCTCTCGGGGACTGGACTAACCACGTTGGTGGCCAACCAGTATACATCTTTGTGTAAGTTTATTTTTCTGCATTTATTTTACTTCCTGCAAAGTTTAAATTCCGCAAGAAAACGCTAAATTCTATTAATACGCTATTCACCCCCCCTCTAGCGTAAAGCGTAGTTTCTAACACTGCTGAGTTTTCATCCCAAGCATTTAATGATTATTGCTTATCAATTGGGATAAAAGTGGAACATTCTGTAGCTCATGTTCACACTCAAAACGGTCTTGCAGAATCTTTAATTAAATGCCTGCAGTTGATTGCAAGACCATTACTCATGAAAACGAGGCTGCTCACTTCGGTATGGGGTCACGCCATTTTGCATGCAGCAATGCTAATTCATCTCAGACCGACGAATTATCACAAATATTCCCCGTTGCAATTTGTTTTGGGTCATGAACCCAATATATCTCATTTAAGAATCTTTGGATGCGCAGTATATGTGCCTATAGCACCGCCATACTGCACCAAAATGGGTCCGCAAAGAAGGTTTGGAATATATGTTGGGTTTGAATCGCCCTCCATTATTCGCTACCTCGAAACATTGACAGGGGATTTGTTCACTGCACGATTTGCAGACTGTCAATTTGATGAGACACTTTTCCCAAAATTAGGGGGAGAAGTCGGTGAAACCAAACGGGAAATTTTGTGGAAAAATGCATCATTATCTCATCTTGATCCACGTACCTCTATTTGTGAAAAAGAGGTGCAAAAGATTATCCATTTGCAAAGAATAGCAAATCAAATGCCTGACGCATTTACGGACTTGAAAAGGATAACAAAATCCCACATCCCTGCGGAGAATGTTCCAATCCATATTGATGTCCCTGTTAGACAATCATCTAGTGTCATATCCAATGAGTCGAATGCACGGCTGAAGCGTGGCAGGCCATTAGGTTCCAAAGATTAAATATATTGTAGTAATCAGCTCCTTTATAATGTTAACAACTCTAAGGATATTTCTATAAAAGTTCTTGCAAGCATTTATTTACCAAATACTTCAACAGTTTTTTTTAAGTTTCAGCATATTTATCCAAATAGTTAAATGCTTATTTATAAAATAAGTTTCAGCACTTAAAAGCTATGTTTAAGCAGTTGTGCTTAAACGCTACTTTTTTCCAACTAATCCAAACGGGCTCAAAGAAAGACTTAGTGTGCAGTGAGTACAGCTTGAACCCCTTTTGAATGAAAGAATACCCCATAATTACAGTTGGTAGAGAGCAGCAAATTTGTCATGCTCCTTTGGACTGGTTGCATAGCATAGAGAATCAAAGACCTTAAGATGTGACAAAGATGGTGGATGCAAATAAAGCATTTCAAAAGGAGACTTGTTGTGAATTATTTTAGAATGTAGTTTGTTGACAAGGAACACAACAGTATTTATGCATTCACTCCAGAACTTTAAGAGAACTGCAGCTTGAAATCTAATAGATATGAACATTTCCAGAATGATTTTGTGCTTCCTCTTAACTACTACATTCTGTTGAAGGGTGTAAACCTAGAAAGTCTGATGGGCAATGTCAAGACCTGAGAGTAGTTGTTGAAAGTCATTACTGCATAACTCACTACCATTATATGTTCTGAGTATCTTAACAGTAGTGGAGAACACATTTTGTGTTCTAGTTAAGAAATCTCTCAAGACCACAATAGTGTCAAACTTGGAATGTATGAGAAACACCCATATGTATCTAGTATAGTCATCTACAATAGTCATAAAATATTTCTTTCCATATGTAGGAACTC
Source organism: Nicotiana benthamiana (assembly GCA_034376525.1). NCBI lineage: Eukaryota > Viridiplantae > Streptophyta > Magnoliopsida > Solanales > Solanaceae > Nicotiana > Nicotiana benthamiana. Next base: position 37,571,757 of record CM067337.1, on the reverse strand, counting down.
TATAGGTCCCACATGTCACAATGCAACATATCAAACAAGGATTTGAATTAGTATTACTCAACTGAAAAGACAATTTTGATTGCTTTGCTAATGGACACAAAGTGCAATGTGTTACATTTTTCAAGGAACTATGTGTTTCTTTATTATATCAATGGGTGCATGATCTAACCTCATATGTCACAAATGAGGAGTTCTAATATTAATACTAGTGCTAGTAGCTATATTTGCACATTTATTATTAGCTGTAGAACACTATTTAGCCTTCATAGGAAGCCCCCCTTTTAGCAGGTAGAGACCATGGTCTTCCTTACCAATCCCCATCACCTGACATTGTAGAGGTCCTGAAAGACAAAGCAATCAGGAAAAAAAGTTACTAAGCACTGTAGTGTTAGAAACTACGCTTTACGCTAGAGGGGGGGTGAATAGCGTATTAATAGAATTTAGCGTTTTCTTGCGGAATTTAAACTTTGCAGGAAGTAAAATAAATGCAGAAAAATAAACTTACACAAAGATGTATACTGGTTGGCCACCAACGTGGTTAGTCCAGTCCCCGAGAGACTCTCTCGAGATTTTTCACTATCTTGTTAAGCTTAAGGGTGCTCAACAAACCGTTACACACTTGAGGACACAAGCCTCAAACAGTTGCTCGGAGATCGCAATCTCAAAGACTTCACCCAAGGAAACGCAAGTTCCTTGAAACAAGAAAATCGCAATTCTCTTACAAGTATATCAAATACTTGGACACTCACTTAACTAAAGTACTCCTTATTGAGTAGATATGAGTAAAAGAATATGTTCAAGATCACAACAACTTTAAGCAATAATATGGCTCTCAAAAGCTTTATGAAATGAGTAGAAAATGAAGAACAATTGAATGAAAGCTTATAGCAATGTAATGATCAGTTTGTGTATGTTGTTGTTTTTAAAACACTGAAATGAAGCTGTACTTATAGTTGAAAAAGTTGGTTCAACCGTTGTCTAATTGCCAATTAAGAGTTGCTGAAATTACTCAGTGATAATCGATTATTAAGACCAAACAATCGATTATCTGCCAGTCAGTTTAAAATTCAATCCCAGATTTAACGCTTCACAATCGATTATATACAATCTATAATCGATTACTGGCAATATTCAAAATCAGATAATCGATTACACCAAATTCATAATCGATTACTTTAGCAACGTTCTAAAAATCATTTCCAGATTTTAAGCAAAACATCGATTATATAAAATCAATAATCGATTATTTCAGCAACGTTCTAAAAATCATTTCCAGATTTTAAGCCGAACATCGATTATATAAAATCAATAATCGATTACTTCAGCAACGTTCTAAAAATCATTTCCAGATTTTAAGCAGAACATCGATTATCTAGAATCAATAATCGATTACCTTATGGTATTTGAAAATCATTTGACAACGGCCAGCTTCAACAATCGATTGTCCTTTGCAACAATCGATTACTTGTTATTTTCTGAAAATCATAAAACTTACTGTCTCAGTGATAATCGATTATCTAAAGACATAATCGATTACTTAATTAAATTTAAAATCACTGGAAGACATCAACTCAACACAATCGATCACCATTAGTTCATAATCGATTATTTTGAGTATTGAAAAACTTTACCTCAACAACAATCGATTGTCATTTGTTCACAATCGATTATCATGCAGATTTGGAAAAACCTGATGTTCACTGTCTTACTCACAATCGATTACCATTAATTCATAATCGATTGTCATGCAGTCTTGGCTCAGAAACAATCGATTATCATAAGTACATAATCGATTATTTTAGCCCAGATTTTTGAGGCATGTTTAGAAAATATTTTGTCTAATGTAAATATGCATGATTTAAAATCTTTTTGACACAGAATTAAATATGCATGATTTTGGAAAATAGTTTTATGAGAGGGGCCATACTATGAGTCAAGTTATAGGATCGAGATTACAATTTAGAACAACTCAATAACAATTAAAAGCTATATCTTGAACTTCAATCTTATTCGCAACCATTGTGCGCTTGTACTTGAATTCCGTCATATATCAATTTTTGCTTCGTTTGTCATTCATCAAAACTATGAGTCAAGTTATAGGATCGAGATTACAATTTAGAACAACTCAATAACAATTAAAAGCTATATCTTGAACTTCAATCTTATTCGCAACCATTGTGCGCTTGTACTTGAATTCCGTCATATATCAATTTTTGCTTCGTTTGTCATTCATCAAAACCTACAAAAGAGTACACGTTTAGTATATTGCATTGAGAACGTGTTTCTAACATGTAGTTCCTTGGTGAGCTAAGAAACAGACAGGATGTTGTACTTAAAGTTAGGTATGTAAAGCATATTAGTGATATCCCGATCCTTAAGTATAGTAGAATTCCCTTTATGAGACACTAGGACAGTTGTTCTTGTCGGTAAGTGAACTTTGCTTCTTTATGATGCAGGAATCTGTTGATAGCTATTTAACATTTGTAGATTTGTTGTCATATGATTTGATGCATCTGTGTCTACTATCCAGTTGTGGTTAACATATTCAAACAGTAAGGATATCATAATACACGCAGATGATCGCATGGAGCTTTTGTAGAGGCTCCTTACTCAACTCCTTTGTTAAGCAAGTGTACAATCTGTTGGTAGTTCTCTTGAGTGAAGAAAGGTACATGTATTATGCCTGGTGTTGGTTGAGGCTGAGTGAAATTTGGTAGCCTGGTGTTGGTTGTGGCTAAGTGAAATTTGGTAACCTCCTCTAGTCTGTGAGGGTTGAGACAAACCAACCTTACCTCTACATTATTGATTAAAACTTTGTTATTGACAACAACCAACTATATTACAACCCTCTACAATTGGATAAGTTGCACCACTAAAAGAAGTAGCACCTTTTCTTTTAGACTTGCAATCAGGTGGATACTCAATCAACTTGTTGCAGTTTTCCTTTGTATGTCCCTTGAAGTGACAATATTCACACGGACCTTGACTTTTTTTTTTTGCATGTAATTGCCAGCTGGTTTGAATTGGTTCCCTGTATTGTTAGTCATTTTATTGTTGTAGAGTGCAGTGCTTTCTAAACTCTCAGTGACTTGCACTGCCTGAGTGAAATTGGCTGGACTTCTTTGACTCTCCTGATCAACAATCATAGATTATGCTTTATTGATGTTGGGAATAGGACTCACATCATGATATGACTTCTAGCCTATGAGTGACTCATTCAAGCCCATAAGGAATTGCAGAGGTCTATGATATTCAAAGTGTTGTGCATACTTCTTAGACTCTGGGCAGGGGCATCCATAACAGGACATAAGTGCATCAAATTCATCCCACAAATCCTTCAGCTTAGTGAAGTAATCAGTCACAGTCATGGTGCCTTATGTGAAGGTGTGAATTTCTCTATGTAGGTATAATACTAAGGATCCATTAATCTTGTCGAACCTATCCTTCAAGTCTTCCCAACTTTGGGTACATTAGATGCATACAACATACTGCTCAGAAAGACCAGGCCTAACAGAGTTCATAATTTATGATAATACCACATCATTCACTTTCTCCCAGAGATCATGAAGAGCAGGTTCAAACCTAGACTTAGAAAAATGACCAATCGACAAAACTTAGTTTATTTTTCCCTAGTAAACCAACTTTCATAGCACGACTCCACATTGCATAATTATCTGACCCATTCAATTGAAGAGAAATCAAGGAGCTAGCTGGAGTATCTGTTGGTTGAAGGTACAATGGATGGTTGTGGTCAATGATAGGAAAGCTTGTGGTTCCAGTAGTGAAGGTACTCGTACCAGTAGCTTGAAGTGTTGTCGGAAAAGCAGCACGAGTGTGTTGAGCTTCGGATGGTGAAGAATCATCCTCAATTTCCATTGCAACAATAGAGTAACAACAATTTTAAAATTCACTCAAATCTCAAACCCTAGCTTCGATCTAGAGCACTTTCAATCACTTCAATATTGTGAGAGGGAAGTGTAGTGACTAATCGAATGCTAGTGAGTTGACGAACGATCTAGATCAGAGCATAGGCTCTGATATCATGCTAACAGTCATGGCAGTGGTGATTACAACTCACTTACAGTCGAGCAGCTATGTTCATAAATGGGAGAGATGAAGGAAGAGAATAAAGCCATCGACTCTGTAAAATTGAGAAAATAAAATCTTACATTCATTTCAATGAGAATACATAGATTATATAATATATACACAGCTACAATACTAACAACCTTCTTAACTAACATTTAACTTTCTAACTAACTTATTTACAACTAACTCTACTCCTTTAATGTAACTCTAGTACAATCAGCTTGTTCAACTATTGTCAACAATAATCGAGCAAACACTTTTATTTTCAACCTTGATATCACTTAGTCATGTGAAGCACAAAGTCAGCAGTCATAACCAGTTCTTTAAAGTTTAAATATGCTGATTGTAATTATACTGCTGGAGAATTTTTTTGGATCTCTAGTATCATTCATGTACGCGAATTAGAAAGAGGATATGCTTAAATTAACTTCTCATAAATATAGTTCTAATTAATAATAATTAAATAATGCGTATTCTCACTTTATCTTAAAATATGACCAACGAACAAGAAAATACCACATTTTAGACTAAATTTCGACGAAAGAACACGTCTAACGAAATTTTAAATTCTATATATAAGTTTAATGACTCTTTCTTATAACTTATAATCTTAAAATAGAAAAACCTAAAAACACAACAAGGAGTCAAAACTCATCCTTTTGAAAATTTAAAGAAAATCCCTTTCATTATTAAAAGTAAAAAAATGAATATTTCTGCAAAACAGAAAAAATGGAATATCTACATTGATTCACAATTATTTGAATCATATACATCAAAAGAGGCATGTACAATTCCTAGAAGATACAATTTTAACTTTGCTCTATTTTTCAGTCTAAATATGAAGAAAAAAAGTGATAGCGCACTAACCTTGTCGTCTGCAAATTATACAATTTTAACTTTGCTCTATCTTTCTAAAATTAAATTTTATTTGGATAGCTTCATTTTACTATCAAGTTGTGCGCAATCATTGTTCACTGGTTATTTGTTATAATTGAATTACTTTAATACTACATCTATTGTCTATAATTTTTGTAACTTTTTCGCAATTAATTTCGCATGCAACGCTTAATCCCTAATATAGAATACTTATTGTGTATGTGTTGTACAACGTCAGCTTCAACTAGTGGCTTCAATATAATAATATTTGGCTTTTATATACAATGGATGAACAAAGAAGATGCTGCTTCTCTGCAAAAGAAACTTTCTATATTAATTATCACTCTGAATACTAAATTTTTATTCCATGTTTTAGACATAATCAAATAAAAAGAATAATAAATCACAGTATACACTTAGAATTACAATTTTGTCCTGTATTAAGATATCCTTTTGGTTGTCAGTAGTCACCAAACTCTATTGAACTTATTTAAAGCTCTTTAAAGTTAAAGAATATGGAAGATATTTTTGTAAACAAATAATTTTCTTAAAAATTATACAATAAATTTAATTTTTAATACACTACACCAAACAATGGATAAGAAAATAATTTATGCATAATTAATTCTTGAATTACTAATCCATGCATTATTAATATTACGAGTTACCTCTAATTTCTAGGCAACGAGGCTGTAAAAATCTCTTAAAGAAAGGGAAACATACCTGAAAATATACTACGATAAAAGTAGCATTAAGCCTAGGCCCTAGCCTTGATTGCATCTTTTCGATCTTCAAGCAGTGGGCCTCTTTTCCTGAAGATAATGGGCTTTGGATAAACTGCTAAGCCTTTTTAGTCCTTTTTTGGTTTGCCCTGGTGTCGAATATTCATATTGAAGCCCTGACTAATTTAAATTTGCGTGTTTACCTGAATTTTTTTTTATTCCCAGAGCTTGGACTTTTTGGTTAGAGGTGAAGGAATCCCATACATCCCACCATAAATCTCGGTGGGCCTTTCTATGTTCAAGGTTTTAGTTACTATGATGAAATGTTTCAGTTTTAATAAAGACATTGTTAACAATGAGACAGACACTCTATCCTTTAGTATTTCGGAATTCCACTTATGTTTGCTTTATACTGCAAAAGATGTCCGAGAGAATAAATAAAGGAGTGCAGCATCAGCAAAAATGAGCTTAGCAGTGGCAGAACATCATATTCAAATTGCTCCTATTTGATCAATTATTTAGAGAAACAAAAAGAATATAAGGTGGCAACAATTAAGTTTAATTTGTAAACATCAAACATACATCAGCGCTTACGTGGCGCAAGCGGACTTAGATGAGGAGGTAAAGAGGCGCTTTTGGGAGGGGTTGGATGATTTGGTGAGTAGTATTCCCCAATCTGAGAAGTTAGTTATAGGAGGGGACTTTAATGGTCATATTGGGGTGGATGCCGGTAATTATGGTGAGGTGCACGGTGGCTTTGGCCTTGGGGTTAGGAATTAAGGAGGTTTGAGTGCTTGGGGTTAGGAATAGAGGAGGTTAGGGGGTTAAGCTGTGGTATTCTGGGGTCGTGAGAGGTAAGAATGGAGTGAGCATATTGGTGGATAGGCATCTAAGAGAGTCCATGGTTGAGGTTAGGCGAGTGAATGATAGGTTAACATCTATTAAGTTGGTTATTGGGGGTTCCGTCCTCAACATCATCAGCGCTTACGCGCCGCAAGCGGGCTTAAATGAGGAGGTAAAGATGCGCTTTTGGGAGGGGTTGGATGATTTGGTGAGTAGTATTCCCCAATCTGAGAAGTTAGTTATAGGAGGGGACTTTAATGATCATACTGGGGCGAATGCCGGTGGTTATGGTGAGGTGCACGGTGGCTTTGGCCTTGGGGTAGGAATAGAGGAGGCACGTCACTACTTGATTTCGCCAGGGCTTCCGAGCTTCTGATTGCGAACTCGACATTTCAGAAGAGGGAGGAGCATTTGCTCACCTTCAAAAGTTCGATGGCAAGAACTCAGATTGATTACCTCCTCCTCAGAAGGAGCGATAGAGGTTTGTGCAAGGACTGCAAGGTTATTCCGGGAGAGTCCCTCTCGACTCTTCATAGACTCCTAGTGATGCATGTCGGTCTCTTGGTGAAGAGGAAGAGGAGGGGTGCTCGGGGACGACCGCGGATTAGATGGGGTGCTTTGACTAAGGAGAAAGCCCGGGAGTTGGAGAGGAGGTTAGTTGAGGGTGGAGCTTGGAGAAGTTCTGGGGAAGCGGACGCAATGTGGTCAAAGAAGGTGAACTTGGTGAGGGATGTAGCACGGGATGTGCTCGGGGTAGCCAAGGGCTATTCAGGTAGATATCAGGGTGACTGGTGGTGGTAAGATGTAGTCCAAGAAAAGTGGAGGTTAAGAAGGCGGCGTTTGTTAAGTTGTCAGGGAGCACAAGCAAGGAAGAAAGGAGAGTGAACAGGGGGGATCTACAAGGCGGCGAGGAAGGAAGCGAAGCTGGCGGTTACGGAATCTAAAAACGCGGCATTTGGTCGATTGTACGAGGAATTAGGGGAGAAAGGAAGGATAGGAAGTTATTCTGGTTAAGTAAAGTAAGGGAGAGTAAAGCGCAGGATCTTGACCAAGTTAGGTGTATCAAGGACGAGGATGGTAGAGTTCTGACGGGGGAGTCTCAAGTCAAGCAGAGATGGCAAGCGTACTTTCGAGACCTACTTAACGAGGAGAGGGATCGTAATATAGAGCTAGGGGAGCTAGGGCATTCAGAGCAACATAGAGATCTTGGGTACTGCATATGCTTTAGGGTGGAAGAGGTCGTTGGGGCTTTGCGTGGGATGAGTAGGGGTCGAGCGACCGGGCCTGACGAGATCCCGGTGGAGTTCTGGAAGTACATGGGTAGGCCAGGAGTGGAGTGGCTCTCTAGGTTGTTCAATGCGATCTTCAGGACCAAAAGGATGCTAGAGAAATGGAGGTGGAGTACAGTGGTGCCCTTGTACAAGAGTAAAGGGGATATTCAGTGCTGCAACAACTATAGTGGTATCAAATTAATAAGTCACACCATGAAGGTTTGGGAGCGGGTGATCGAGGCTAGGGTGAGGGAGATGACATCTATATATATGAACCAGTTCGGTTTCATGCCCGGTCGCTCCACTACAGAATCTATCCACCTTGTCAGGAGATTGGTGGAACAGTTCAGGGATAAGAAGAAGGACCTGCACATGGTGTTTATCGACTTGGAGAAAGCATATGACAAGGTCCAAAGGGACGTGCTATGGAGGTGCCCGGAGGCGAAAGCGTGCCGGAAGTCTACATTAGAGTTATCAAGAACATGTACGATGGAGATAAGACTAGGGTTAGGACAGTGGGTGGTGACTCAGACCATTTTCCGGTGGTTATGGAGCTCCATCAAGGATCAGCGCTTAGCCCTCTCTTGTTTGCCTTGGTGATGGATTCTCTAACCCATCACATTCAAGGGAATGTGCCTTGGTGTATGCTATTTGCTGATGACATAGTCTTGATAGACGAAACGAGGGTCGGTGTTAATGAGAGGCTAGAGGTATGGAGACAGATTCTCGAGTCTAAAGGTTTCAAAATAAGCAGATCTAAGACAGAATACTTGGAGTGTAGGTTTAGCGCCGAGCCGAGCGAAGTAGGCAGCGAAGTGAAGATTGGATCCCACGTCATTGCCAAGAAGGATAGTTTCATATATCTTGGGTCGGTGATTCAGGGGGACGGATAGATTTACGGGGATATCACTCACCGTATAGGAGCGGGGTGGTCGAAGTGGAGGCTTGCATCAGGAGTCCTGTGTGACAAGAGAGTGCCACAGAAACTCAAGGGGAAATTTTATAGAATTGTGGTTAGACCTGCCATGTTGTATGGGGTGGAGTGTTGGCTGGTGAAGAACTCTCATGTCCAGAGAATGAAGGTTGCGGAGATGAGGATGCTCAGGTGGATGTGCGGGCTCACCAGTAGATAAGATTAAGAATGTAGTTATTCGAGAGAAGGTGGGATGGCCCCGGTGGATGAGAAGATGCGAGAAGCGAGGCTCAGGTGGTTCGGGCATGTGCGGAGGAGAAGTCCAGATGCCCCGGTGAGGAGTTGTGAGCGGCTCGCGGTGGTCGGCGTGAGGCGAGGCAGAGGGAGGCCTAAGAGGTATTGGGGAGAGGTGATTAGGCATGACATGGCTAGGATGCGGATTTCCGAAGACATGACCCTTGATAGGAAAGTATGGAGGTCTAGTATCATGGTTGTAAGATAGGGGCTCCTAGAATTTTTCGTACTCCTTTCCCGGGGCTGGGTGAGGCTTGGCTGGGCTATTGTTAGATGATTTGTGTATCCTTAAATGATTTATGGTAGTTACTGTTTGATATTATTGCATGCCTTTTTATTTATGGTTCTTATGTTTAGATAATTATTTACGCGACTTTTACTGGATTTACTAATTTCTTTTGCTTTTGTTTTTGCTTTTCCTTTACTTTCCTGAGCCGAGTGTCGATTGGAAACAGCCTCTGCCCTTTCGGGTAGGGGCAGCCCTGTCTACATATTACCCTCCCCACACCTCACTTTGTGGGACTATACTGGGTAGTTGTTGAAATACGCGTATAATTTAGAGAAAAACATAGAACATCATTACAAGAAACCCCAATTCATGTCTTACGGAAATGCATAAAATGATTCTCCTTGACGTCTAATTTATAAATTTGGTGGCTTTACCTTCATGGAAATGAAACGATGCATTCGATCCTGTTTTCGTCAATTATATACTTCTGAAGATGTCCACAAGTCCAGAACAAAAGAAAGTAACAGCAAAGGAAGACTAAATATAAATCAAAAAGTTACAACACTCAGGTAACATCGTGAAAGAAAAAAATCAGGAGATAACGTTGATAGGCAAAGCCCTTGATATTACAGAACATTGGCAGTATTCTCTCTCCACTATACAAATTCAAGGTAGATTATGTTAGCGGGTGTGTTTACTTCTGTTAAAATTAAATGCCAATCATATAGAATACATACCCCACACTTTCTAAAGATAGAACGAGAGTTCTTCTATAAATATAATAAAAAAATTAGCCAATGCTTAAGCGAGAATCCAATGAACGCATGCTCGTTTGACGCCTTGGGATTCCAATCTCACATGCATTCACTCTTGCTGCAAATCGGAGTGAACACAGGGACTCGCCAGTAGAAGAAGGATCCGGTGCAACATTGACAAACATCAACGTCTTCGAGTCACCACCTAGACAAGGCTGATCAAACATGCAACAGTCAGAAATAACATACTAAAAAATTGTAGGAAACAACCTAATTGTCTTTTGGAAACAGATGCAACAGTCCATTGATTCTGCCTTAGAGCTCAAATAAATCAGATGGAAGGCCACTCTTCATTTTAAATTGGAGCTAGAGCAATTTTACCTGGAGAAGATATGTAAGCTTTGAGTTCCTAAATGGCACATGCTCCTCTTTCTTTGCAAGAGCAAATATAACATCACTTAAAGATGATAGACTCTTGTTGATAGCCTGAATGAAAATCAGAGGAAGTAGAGAATTGGTTTAGCAAAAATTTCTATCAAAACGGGAAGTTCAAGAAAAGAGAGTTGAATCAAATACCTGAGTTTCTTTCAACCTATCTCCAGTAGACCCACTCTTGGACAGACGCTCGCTGCCAGCAAGATCAATCAAGTTGAGTACACCTTGTACTTGCTGCTCTGTGCTCTGCACATGGATGAAACTATTAGTCAATATAAAATTCATGTCACAAAGGCATCCCAAATCGGAAGATATAGACAATACTTTGCCATGAATGTTCTCACCTCATTAACACCGGAAATTCTCAAAGTGAAAACAAAATGACTTCTTGAAGAATTCTCGTTCATCTGAGTCTTGCCAACAGACCTACATAACACACAAATTCAGTAAAGCAAGGTTTTACAAAACACTTTTGAGTCCTCACTAGTTAACCCAAATAGCAAATAGAGGTATAGAATTAAACAGCCTATTTTATGCAAAGGCAATGAAAGATATAAAACTGATTTTAGAAATAGATACTGAGAAAAATAGAAGATATATTTTCATACCTGCTTTGTGCAGCCCGCCTTAGAAGAGAAGAAACCTTGCTACTACTATGAACATCTACAATTGTCAGGTCAGAGACATGGGTGTTGCCATTTACATCATGTTTGATTGTATATTGCTTTCCACCGTTTTCTGGTCTGGAAGCATCGAAACCTGACAAAAGGTCCCGAATTGTCTCGTTGTATATTTCAAGCATAGAAACCTAAAACATAATATGGAAGATGATATCAGAAAAGAGAAACAAGTAGTGGGAAAAACGATATCAAAAAGAGAAACAGACCAAGTAAAGAGATCAAGAAGAGTTACAATTTCTCACCTGCATTTCATATTTCCACCCTTGTGCTTGAAGAGACTGTCGGGTCTCAAATACCTGTTCTAAGGTGCGGGGTATTAGTCCTTTATTCTCTGGACTTTCTGGGTTGCCCATCATTGTATGTGTCTTGCCAGAACCAGTCTGACCATAAGCAAATATACAAACCTGGGAAAAAAACAGGGGAATCAGCTAGTGGATCAGTTTTTCTTTGCTTATGAATTGAATGATTTGACATATCTAAAGAAAATGAACCTTTTCATCCCTCCATTTCATTTTATAAGGCGATGTTTGGCTGACGCGGAGTTTAAGGAGGAAAAGTAAGACTCTTAGCACATTCAAAATGTATCCTTAGTAGTACTTGCCAATCTTAAACATGTCATGACATTTTTATGGTCTTATTGATTGACGGTAAAATTAGAAGTTTAAAGTTAAAGAGTTTCAAATATGGAAGGCCGGATAGCAAAATAGACACTTGTTGAGTTGTTATTGCACTAGATTGTGCACCCCCCCTCCCCTTCCCCTCCCCTTAGTAGTACTTGCCAATCTTAAACATGTCATGACATTTTTATGGTCTTATTCATTGACGGTAAAATTAGAAGTTTAAAGTTAAAGAGTTTCAAATATGGAAGGCCGGATAGCAAAATAGACACTTGTTGAGTTGTTGTTGCACTAGATTGTGCACCCCCCCCCCTCCCCTTCCCCTCCCCTTTCATGGGGTGCCCCCCCCCCCCTCCCCTTCCCCTCCCCTTTCATGGGGTTCCAGTCCCACTCTGACCCTATGTGATCCTCACTTGCTCGGATATGAATAACACAACAGTATCCACATCAGATTAGAATATGCCATGCCATTATTTTCTTTACGAAAATTACTTCTAATAAAATCTCAAATCCAGCCCATTTATTACTACCGGAAAAAACCAGTAGACCTCTCACACAGTAATTACTACCGGAAACAACCAGTGAACCTCTATCTTCATACCTCAATCACTATATGTGATCGCGCTGGAGTTCGAATTTTCGTCAAGAGTAAAAAACCGTAACAACAAGATCGGAATACTACCAGAAAGGAAGCTTCACCAGACCGCTCTATCAGTGTATCTTCACAATGTACCAGTTTCTCAAAAATATTCCAAACCCACCCCATATTCTCTTTCTTAAACACCTCGATCTTCATTCCACAGAACCACCCACAAACCACCACTCATTTCCCATCTTCAAGGCCTTCGCCATTGTCATTATTTTCTTTACGAAAATTACTTCTAATAAAATCTCAAATCCAGCCCATTTATTACTACCGGAAAAAACCAGTAGACCTCTCACACAGTAGTTACTACCGGAAACAACCAGTGAACCTCTATCTTCATACCTCCATCACTATATGTGATCGCGCTGGAGTTCGAATTTTCGTCAGAGTAAAAAACCGTAACAACAAGATCGGAATACTACCAGAAAGGAAGCTTCACCAGACCGCTCTATCAGTGTATCTTCACAATGTACCAGTTTCTCAAAATATTCCAAACCCACCCCATATTTAAACACCTCGATCTTCATTCCACAGAACCACCCACAAACCACCACTCATTTCCCATCTTCAAGGCCTTCGCTATTGCCATTAAAAACCAAAAATCTACTCCACTCTGAAAAGGCAGAAACTCATTTCGGCAACACAGCTCGGTGCACAGCCACCATTATAAATTCATTCCCTCCCTCCAGTTTTTCCCATCACCTTCAGCCTTCACCTCTATTTCTTCCACTGCCTAAAGGAGAGAGATGGTCTTGTGAAGACACCATTTTCACAGTGGTTCACAAACAAGAAAGGGAGAGGACGGAAAGAAGAAGAAAATGGGGGGAGGCATGGGGGTGGGGAATTTGTTTAAGGATACATACGGCAACACAACTCGGTGCACAGCCACCATTATAAATTCATTTTCGCCCTCCAGTTTTTCCCATCACCTTCAGCCTTCACCTCTATTTCTTCCACTGCCTAAAGGAGAGAGATGGTCTTGTGAAGACACCATTTTCACAGTGGTTCACAAACAAGAAAGGGAGAGGACGGAAAGAAGAATAAAATGGGGGGAGGCATGGGGGTGGGGAATTTGTTTAAGGATACATACGGCAACACAACTCGGTGCACAGCTACCATTATAAATTCATTCCCATCCTCCAGTTTTTCCCATCACCTTCAGCCTTCACCTCTATTTCTTCCACTGCCTAAAGGAGATAGATGGTCTTGTGAAGACACCATTTTCACAGTTGTTCACAAACAAGAAAGGGAGAGGACGGAAAGAAGATGAAAATGGGGGGAGGCGTGGGGGTGGGGAATTTATTTAAGGATACATAATTTTTAATCTTTTTTCTTTTTCTTTTCATTATTCTTTTATTCTAATATGTTTCAATTAAAATCATTACATTCACCCGCTTTTAAAAGCATGTCACCTTACATTCACCCGCTTTTAAAAGCATGTCACCAAGCACTTTACCAAACTCATCAAAACAAAGGCCATATAAGCTTGGCCAGAGGTTAGAGGGATTTGAAACACTAGTTTTGACCGGGTTCGGGGTTTGGAACAGACTAAAAAAGAAATAGTGCCACACAAAATGAATAGATGAGAGTAGCATTTTGCACATAGAACATTAGTGACCAGAAAACTACTATAGCAGAACATAAACTGTTTTTCCTTATTAACACATGAGATTAGTGAATTGCAGCCATGCACAAAGTTTAAAAATATATTACCTTATAACCGTCAAGAGCACTCTGTACAAGTTGGGATATCTCAACAAAAACATCTTGTTGTGAAGCCTCGGGCGTGAAAACTTTGTCAAATGTGAAGGAATGCTTTTGCCCTTGAGTAATAAAAATATCAAATCAACTTTCACAGAAATTAAAGCAAAGTTAAAAGGAAATACAAATTTTATCTGCTTCAATGCGATAGAAACAAATACTGACCATTTTGTGCCACGTCAATCCCTCTCCCTTGTGCTTCCATTGAGGTAGGAAAAGAGATGACATTGGCTTCTGCACTAACACTTTCTTCAGATAATAAAGGTCTCACTCTACAGAAAACACGTATGTTGCCTTTTAATTCCTGCATTAGAAAGATTTGTAAGTGAACCTTAGATAAACTTTTAGGATAGTTGCATATCATGTGTGCGAAATTTACCAGAATAGTATTGTGCAATTTTTTCCGAAGTTTCTCCCCTTCCACAACTTTTGTTTCTGCATCAGCAAGACGCTGGCGCAAATCAAAGATCATTTTCTTCTGCTCCTCATATTCTGTTTTTGTTTCAAGTGCTGACATGTCGGACATCTGACAAAAGTGTTAAAATATTAAGAGGAATGTCATTTAAAGCTTATGAGGTATAATGGACTGTAGAATTTTCAGAGAGGAAAATGAATCTCAATATGCACAGAGAAAGTGTGTTTTCATGCCAAAATGTAACACACCTGTAACCTCTTCTCTGCAAAAGTAAGTTTTTCTTGCAATCTGATTATTTGTTCAGATTGAGACAGATATTGTGCCTGAGAAAAAAAAAATCAAGAAATATGGCTATTTACTACAAACAAATATTGCTTTGAGATGTTCAGACATATAAACACAACCAGACGGACCTCCAGTTCGTTTGCCCTTACTGACATGTTCTCTAACTCAGCAACAGATTTCCCAGTACATTCCTTACATTTTTGTAATTCAGCATTTAGAACCTGGACTTGATACAACTGTTGATCACGATCATCCCTCATCTTTTGCAAATCTGCCCGCAAACATCCAACTTCATTTGCTAAAGTTTCTTTTTGTTTCACAGCCTCATCTTGAACAGCCTTTGAAGTCAGAAAGGAAAAAGAGGAATATGATTCAGTAGATAACAAACAGCAACCATTTGTCTTCTTCAGTTTACACAGCAAATGAAGAAATGACACTGGAGAAAAGCAATAAGCAAGCAGATACTGCCTTTAAGAAAAACATCAAACCAAGAAAAACCTACAAATCATAAACATCATCTAGAAATTTGACTAGTTCCCATATTGCCGTCAAATTCAGGTGCCCGGTCATACAGTTAGTTGTTGGTACGGGTTGCAGAAATAACAAACTAAGCTTCAAGCAAAAGAAAGTAGTTTAAAAACTTCTGAAATGAAGTGGCATTTCAGATTGCTACAGAGCAAAGTTACTTCACTATTTGCTCGATATATAAGTGCTCAAAAAGCGGAGATTGAAAAAGAAGCTGCATAGATGTTGCTAACAATGGCAAAAAGAAGACAAAAATGAAAAGCCAAAACTTACTCTAGAAGAAGAGAGCTGTTCCTGCAAAGAAGTATAATGCCCCCTGAGGGTGCTGAGATTTTCAACAACTGCAGCTTTCTCCTTCTCCACACGCTTCAATGTTTCATTTGTTGAAGCAAGTTCAGATTGGAGCTTACTGTTGTACTGCTGTAAACTTGTATTGTACTCCTGTAACCGCTTGTACATTTCATTTAGTGATTGAATCTGCAGATATTATTAAGCACGATGTAAGTTCAACAAAGCAATTAACAACTATAATCAAGCCAAAACAATACCTTGTACAACTCCTTACCTTTTGATTCGCACTTGAATTGTCTTGTTGAGATCTCTTGAGCTCTTCAGAAACGGAAGCTTGCAGTTTCTCTGCTGCATCTCTAGCCTCTTTCTCCCTACTAAAAGAATCCATCGCTTCCTGATCAAATTGTTAAGCAATTCAGAGACAGAGTAATATTTTATATGCTACAGGGGAAAGCTCCAACAAAGATCCCAAGATAAAGAAACATGATCTTTGCCCTGCCAGTCCTACCAATTTGGCTGACTCCTCTTTTGCACACTTCTCTTGCAGAGCTTCAATAGTTTTCCTCAACTCCATTATGATTGAGTTCAATTCTTCCTCCTTGGCTTTCATAAGCATCTCTAACAAAATGCAAAAGAGCTAATGTAAGTCAGTAATTCATTGGGCTAGTGGTGGAGCTAGAAATTTATACAAGGGGAATCATAAAGACACTACAATGTCACACCTAGAATTTGAACCTTGATCAAAAGCAATGTTTGACCCCCTTTGCCATTACACTAGAACTTTTCTTTATATAAAGGGGATTCAACAATTCGTAATTTAACCCACAAAAACTTTTTTTTTCTCTATTTGCACATATAATATTTCGACAAAGAGGATTAAACTGAACCCCCTTATTCCAACCTAGCTCCACCCATGCATTGAACAGCACTATCATATACAAGAGGAACACACAATCATACCCATCTCATTGCATTTCTTTTCTGCTGAGTCTAACAAGGTTCTAAGTGATGCCTGTTGTGTAACATGGTTGTCTTCAAGCTGCTGGAACCACTTAACGCATAGCTTAAGTCTTCTTATGTATTCTGACATGAGATCGCACTTTTCCTAATAGAAACAATAGAAATTTACACATCAGTAAACTTGCAGCATAAATCTATTTTAGCATTTGTCTAATTAATTAAATCAACATATCACACCTTAGTGTTAAACTTGTTCTTAGTTTTCAATTTCTCAGCGAGTAAAGCTTCAACGTCCTCTTTAGTAAACTCAAAGGTAGGGCTATCTGAACCGGCAGTACTTGGCGGTCCACTAGTAGGAGTCAGATCTGGTTGAGCCACTGCATTCACCACTGCAAATGCTTGCCTTGTTGGTCTACCAGCAGTCACCGGCATTCTCGGAATCGCAATTTTTCGCTTCTTATCTACTGATATTTCATCTGTTGCATACTTACTCTGCAAAACCCAAAAATTTGGGAACATAAAACCGGAAAATCAAACACAAAATATATGTAACTGGAAACTATACATACAGAGGAAAAATAGAGTTTGAAAGTAAAAGCTTTGCTTACATTGGAAGGACTAGAAGGAATTGGGGCTTTGTTCTGGTTCCTAGGAGGAGCCATTTGAAAAAAAAAAATTGTAATTATGAAATAGTAAGTAGTGAGAGAGAAGAAGTTAAAATCAGGGAATTGATTTTGAGGAAGCTTGAGGGGGTGTGGGTCCGTGGATTGTAATCGAAGCTATCAATACACTATCACTACCGTTGCTTTGAATTGCAGTAAACTGAGAAAGACACACACAGTGATGAATTTAGGAAAAAGATTTAGAGCAAGAAAAATATTAAACTCCAATTGAAGAAGAGAAACATCATCTTGTCTCTCACTCTGCAACCCTAATTGGTAATTTGGTCTGTTTGAATCGACGGAAGTTAAAGATAAAACGACGTAGTATCGAAGAGCGTATGCTGGGGACTGAGGTACTATTTGAATTTTTTTGAAATGAGAGCAGGCGCTAGGGGCATTTTCCATTCGTTGAAATATTCACTACCAATTATACCCCTAACGGTCCATTTAATATCATTACTTGGACCCTTCTTTACATTTTTTATTTTGTTTTGTAACTCAACTTTCATTTGAAAATATCAATTTCATGTCTCATTACAAATATTAATTATATGAGCTTTTCACAAGAGTTCAGTAAAAAATAACACAAAATATAATTATTGTTATAAAATAGAAGTCTATTTAGAGTGAATGTCTAAGAGTTTTAGCTTAAAGCTAAGTCATTCCTCTTCCTATAAATAGAGGGGTCTTACCCCATTGTAAATCACCCCAAGTATTAATAAGAATACTTCTCTCTCTCCCTATTCTCTCTCTATATTGTTCTTATTCTTGCATTATTGTTCTTGTCTTTATATTATTTCATAACACGTTATCAGCACGAGACTCTACCGTCTCAAGAACCATTCTCGAGAAATCTAAGGTATTTCCCTCTTCCTAATTTAATTTTCGATTATGTCTGACATTACGAAAAGAAAGTTCGTTGCCCTTGAAATTTCGGGCAAGAACTATATGACATGGGTGTTGGATGCTGAAATCCACTTAGATGCTATGGGTCTCGGAGACACCATCAAAGATAGAGAAAAAGCATCCACCCAAGAATGTGCGAAGGCCTTGATTTTCTTGCGCCACCACCTTGATGAAGGTTTGAAGATTGAATATCTCACCGTCAAGGATCCACTCGTCTTGTGGAACGGCTTAAAGGAGAGATATGACAACCTGAAGTTGGTCACTCTGCCACAAGCACGATATGATTGGGCTCATCTGAGGCTCCAGGACTTTAAGTCCGTTTCTGAATATAATTCTGCTATGTTCAGAATTACTTCTAAATTGAAGCTATGCGGGGATAATATCTCCGATTATGATATGCTTGAGAAAACGTTTACAACGTTTCATACCTCCAATATAGTACTGCAACAACAGTACAGAGAGAAAGGCTTAACAAAGTACTCCGAACTGATTTCTCTTCTACTAGTGGCTGAGCGAAATAATGACCTGCTCATGAGAAATCATGAAAATCGACCCACTGGGTCTACACCACTGCCTGAAGCAGATAAGGTGCACTCTCATTATGCCAAACATGAAAAGGACCATGGTCATGGTCGTAAACGGGGTCATAGCCAGGGACGTAGACAAGGAAGAAATTCCAATGAAGTCCGTCACCCCCCGAAGAGAGATAACCACCGAAAGCAGAAACGGGGTCATGAAGATCCTAAGGCAAATAGTTCAGAAACTATATGTTATCGTTGCGGTGGGAAAGGGCACTGGTCAAAGACTTGCCGTATACCAAGACACTTGGTTGACCTTTATCAAGCATCTCGAAAGAGAAAAGGCCCTGAAACAAATTTTGTCTATGACGACGATGAGGACATCACCCACCTGGATGTGGCAGACTTCTTTGAGCAACCCGATGGGAAAATAGACCACCTAATCGGCGATGGATCCGTGATGAAAGAAGATGGAGTTATTTGATTTTGTTCTACTTATTTGTATTAGTTAGTGAATAAACTAATAGTCATTAGTATTAGCTCGTATTAGTTAGTTCATGATGCAATGTTAGCAGTAGTTCTTTAGAATATCTTCAATATGCTCAAATATCAATAATATTTTTACTTTGCAGTAGAGGTAATCGACTAACCTGAAAAACTAGTCGGTTATCTCATATTTCGCATAAAAACTGCAAAACAATCGATTGTCAATGATTAACAATCGATTGTCTTTAAAACAGTGATCTGGAATTTTACAAAAACAGTCAACAATCGATTGTCTATGATTAACAATCGATTGTCTTTAAAACAGTTTTCTGGAATTTTTTCAAACAGTCAACAATCGATTGTCAATGTCTAACAATCGATTGTCATTAGACAGTGTAATCTGGAATTTTTCAAAAATCATCCACAATCGATTGTCTATGTCTAACAATCGATTGTCATTAGACAGTGTAATCTGGAATTTTTCAAAATAGTCAACAATCGATTGTCTATGCATAACAATCGATTGTCTTAAGACAGTGTGATCTGAAGTTTTTCAAAATAGCAAATAATCGATTGTGTGTGTTTAACAATCGATTGTCAATGTTCAACAATCGATTGTTTGTGTTTAACAATCGATTGTTTGAAGAAAATGCTTAAACTGAAATTTTCAAACTGCAAAGTAATCAATTATGGATAACATATCTGATTTTGTTAGTCAACTGTTAGCAGCAGATTTTGAAAATATTATGTGACACAAACGAATTGAACTTGTTTATGTTCGTGTATATGAAACCATGGGAATTAAATTGATTGAAGGCTCCGGAAGAGCAACTGTAACTCTGCCCAAAGGCATGACGTTTATCTTAGAGAATGCAATATTCTCCTCCAAGTCTAAGAAGAACTTGTTGAGTTTTAAAGATATCATTCAAAATGGATATCATATTGAGACAATAGATGAGAATAATCTTGAATTCTTCATGAAAACGAGGCTGCCCATTTCGGTTTGGGTTCACGCCATTTTGCATGCAGCAATGCTAGTTCGTCGGCTGCCCACTTTGGTTTGGGTTCATGCCATTTTGCATGCAGCATTTTAGTTTGTCGGCTGCCCACTTCAGTTTGGGGTCACGCCATTTTGCATACAGCAATGCTAGTTCGTCTCTGACTGACAAATTGACACAAATATTCCCCGTTGCAATTGGTTTTGGGTCATAGACCCAATATATCCCATTTAAGAATTTTTGGATGCGCAGTATATGTGCCTTTAGCACCGCCATCCCGCACCAAAATGGGTCTGCAAAGAATGTTAGGAATATATGTTGAGGTTGAATCGCCCTCCATTATTCGCTACCTCGAAACATTGACAGGAGATTTGTTCACTGCACGATTTGCAGACTGTCAATTTGATGAGACACTTTTCCCAAAATTAGGGGGAGAAGTTGGTGAAACCAAACGGGAAATTTTGTGGAAAAATGCATCATTATCTCATCTTGATCCACACACCTCTATTTGTGAGAAAGAGGCACAAAAGATTATCCATTTGCAAAGAATAGCAAATCAAATGCCTGACGCATTTATAGATTTGAAAAGGATAACAAAATCACATATCCCCGAAGTGAATGTGACAACATCTGATTCACGAATACATATTCATTATTGGAAGAATATGAACATGAAATTGGTATTAAATATACCACACTCACCCCTAGAAGGAGGTTTGAGATGATACCACACTCACCCCTAGAAGGTGGTTTGAGATGATATATGGCATGAATGATCGTTGGTCACGTACCTATTGTACGCCAAAGTATTTTGGAAATATGACTATTAAAGGACAACGATAATGCAAGAAACATATCTTGCATATAAGTTTGACATGACCATAATGGTATAACTTTCTCTTTAAGAAAGATATTCACCACATGGATGTTGATGAATCTGTGGTAGTACAAAATTAATTGAGAGCTCTAGAAGAGCCAATTATTACTATGTTGGAGAAACACAATTGAGTATTGTGCTGTAGTAAGTCTCAAAGAAACTTATTCAGTTTCCAAAGTACACGCGAAAGCGATTGATTATATTGAGACTATAAATAAAGGAAGGCTTTGATATCTCCTATTACTACAACTTGTAGCGGGGTAATTTGCATATGAAAAGCTACCCGCTTTGTTCTCCAGTTTGTACTACACAAAAGAAAGAATGCCACAATAAAGTGGATATCTATTGGTATAAAAACCCATGTCATAATAAACCTGAAGTTTATTGATAAGAGCACATGTCATGGTGTAAATTTGAAGTTTACCAATATTGATAATTTATTCAGTTGGCATTCGTGTTAGCCATCTCATTTTAAAGTATGATGTGCAAATTCACACAGGTGAATATCAAAGAACTAGAAAGTTCTTTACGAATTCTCTTGTATCACTTGTTCTCATTAATGAACTGACCAACTAAAGAGTTCGGGTTGAAGCCCATAAATTCTGGAAATATCAAAGGTGAATATGGGCCCATTCACCTGCCATGTATACCACATATGATGCATCTATGATATGGTTACATGCGCAATTGTTATTAACCCGCAGCCTGGCCGGTGCTTGCGAGGTAAATTGCTCAGTAATCTAACTTCGAGCATAATTTCCAGATTTCCTACTCAAGATAGTTCATCTTGATAAGTTGGTTTATATCAAAGTTGGTTTAGCAAGATAATTATTGAGTGCTTCCACTTAATAGCTAAACTGTTTCTTATGAGAACAAAGTTATATATATCAATTTGATATAAGTTGTATACGAGAGTATATTCTCCCCTCACAAGTGGTTCAGGGTCAGGAACCAAATAATTTCATCTTATTATTAATGTGCTGTGTATATTGACATGATAATGCACAAAGATGATTTCCCAAAGTTGAGGAAACAAGTTAGCTTTTCTAACATGAGGGGGAGACATGATAAACACTTGAGAAAAGGTTACATGGGATGAATTATCATTTGTATATGTATATCCCCGAATATCATGATATGAACCTGAAGTTCATAAAAGGGATAATTCAATTGCAACATATTGCAAAGCATGCTATACGCATTTGCTGACCCAAAGAAAGTAACTAAATGGAAGAGATACAATTCAAGAAGAATTGATTCCATATGAAAGACATGTAGTTTTGAACCTATAGTTCAAATGCTTGAAAGTATAAAGTCAAAGGTATGTATAGTCAGTTTTCGATATCTTATTTGTCTAGCATGACATGGAAAACTTGATATGCATCTAAAGTCTATTATATGGCTTATATGACTTAACTTGAAAGATTTAAGTTGCTTGAAGCATATGCAATTCGTGGTCCTGAAGTACCACATCCTAAGTGCAATTTGTGTACATATGTATCTTGCTATAACTATAAGCATGATGGCATTGAGAATACATCTATGAAGATATTGAAGAGTCATTCCACGACATTATATGAAGATGTTCATATCTATCAAGAATGATGATTTCAAGGTGCGGAATATTTATTCAAGTCAATATGGTTGATTTGTCAAACGTCTATCAAAGATCGTTTTGAAGATGATGCACAAGATTGGAATGCAAATGCTCAAGGATATAAATTGATGTACTCATCAGGGGGAGTCAATGCGCGTTGCACTCTTTTTCCCTTACAAGGTTTTTTCCCACTGGGTTTTCCTTGCAAGGTTTTTAACAAGGCAACCAATAGGCGCATATTCAAACATGTGTACTCTTTTTCCTTTCTTTAATTTTTCCCATTGGGTTTTGGTTTTAAGGTTTTATGAGGCACATTATTGAATAGATATTCAAGGGGGAGTGTTATAAAATAGAAGTCTATTTAGAGTGAATGTCTAAGAGTTTTAGCTTAAAGCTAAGTCATTCCTCTTCCTATAAATAGAGGGGTCTTACCCCATTGTAAATCACCCCAAGTATTAATAAGAATACTTCTCTCTCTCCCTATTCTCTCTCTATATTGTTCTTATTCTTGCATTATTGTTCTTGTCTTTATATTATTTCATAACAATTATACATTTATTAATATAATAAAATTTTACACTTTTTTTACCTAGACGGTCAATATTTTATAGACATAAAAATCCAATTGACATTTAAAGTCAGAAGCAGAGCTAGAATATAAGTTACAGGTTTGACAGAATTAGTAACTTTAATCCAAATCTTATAAATATTTGTTTAAAGAAATCAATTAAATTTAAGAAATCGGCCAGACGGTTGTCCTCGAGGCTCCACATGGCACTTAAAAATTAGTTACGACTATCAAAGTATTCTACTATGTATGACCACATATTTTATATATCATTATTTTATCATTTAATTGTGTACTATTAATTTATTTTAGATTAAATTACATGACACTTTAGTATTGGTCGAAATTTGACCACCTCGACCAAGTTGACCACGACCCCATTTTTGCAACCGGGTAGTAGAAGTCGGTAGAGTCAAACTTCACCTCTCCTCCAAGACATCCGACACATCAAAGAGAGCAACCCCTAGCCACGACCAAAAGGCTCCACTGACCCAGACACGCTAAGTTACGGCAGCGGCAAGATGGTTTCAACTATATATATAAGACCAGGGAAGCTCGGGGGGAGGGGGGGCTTTCTCACAGAAGAGGGATAAGGAAAAAACTCCATTTTTGTATCCCGAGAGGGAAAAACAATTGCAATCCTCCTTCCTCGTTTACGAATGAAAAAAGGCACTGCATAATCTTAAATAAGATCTTCGACATTCCATTTCTCTTATGTGCAATCATTATTACTCAATCCTCCGATCTGGTATCAATTAAGTTTGACTGCGATTTACCCCTTCATCTTTGATTGATTTGTTCAAAAAGGTTTTAATATCTTTTGAGTCAAATATTTGGCGCTGTCTGTGGGGATTTCCTAGTGAAAACTCCTAGTTTTTCTCCAAATCAAAGCAAAGAAACACGAGAAGAGAACCCAACTCCCGCGAGACATGGAAACAGCGCGTTGAGGGAAGGGAAACCAAATGGATTCACGAGGTCTGAAATTCCCTGCCCTATCGGCTTCAAATATCCCAAACAAGGCGTAATGTACTGCAATCAAGCTTCCCACCACCCCCAAAATCGCCGGATAGAAGCAAGGAACAACTCATCCTCATCTCCCACACTTCATCAAAATAGATACATAAAATCCACGCGAGCGAACATTGAGGAACCAAAAATTATTTCGGCACAACTAAAACTCTCCTGGACGGCGGTATCTCCAAGCCGAAAGGCCGGTCAGACAGGAAACTATAACATGCATGCAACGCGAGCCTGTGCAAAATATTGGC
This sequence comes from Nicotiana benthamiana, assembly GCA_034376525.1. Classification (NCBI taxonomy): domain Eukaryota; kingdom Viridiplantae; phylum Streptophyta; class Magnoliopsida; order Solanales; family Solanaceae; genus Nicotiana; species Nicotiana benthamiana. The sequence goes on along the minus strand of CM067337.1, from coordinate 37,547,270 downwards.
ACCTCGTGTCCACAACATTGAATCATCTAGTGCGAACAATGCTAACCAAACTGGGACTTTCGCGAAAAGTACCCGACTCCCAAAGAAAAGGAAGGATTCGACCTCGTTCAAACCACGGCGGGCTGTTATTTGGATAAATTCGAAATAATACCCTTTAAAGCCAAGGGCCTTCGCCATCAAAGGAAAAAAAAAGGTTCGCCCTGGCTTAAACCACAATGGGCTGTATTTCGATAACTTCGAAATAACACCCTTTACGGCCAAGGGCCTTCGCCATCAAAATAAAAGAAAGGTTCTACCTCGCTTGAACCACTACGGGCTATTATTTCGATAAGTTCGAAATAACACCCTTTAAGGCTAAGGGCCTTCACCATCAAAGGAAAATAAAGGTTCGACCTCGCTCGAACCACGACGGGTTGTTATTTCTATAAGTGTTAAATAACACCCTTTAAGGCCAAAGGTCTTTGCCATCAAAGGAAAAGAAAGGTTCGACCTCACTCGAACCACGATGGGGTGTTATTTCGATAAGTTCAAAATAACACCCTTTAAGGCTAAGGGCCTTCACCATCAAAGGAAAAGAAAGGCTCGACCGAGTTCGAACTACGACGGGCTGTTATTTTGATAAGTTCAAAATAGTACCCTTTAAGGCCAAGGGCCTTCGCCATCAAAGGAAAAAAAAGGCTCGACCTCATTTGAACCACGGCAGGCTGTTAGTTCGAGATGTTCGAAATAACACCCTTTAAACCTAGGGGCCTTCGACATCAAAGGAAAATAAAGGCTCGACCTCGCTTGAACCACGGCGAGCTGTTATTTTGATATGCTCGAAATAACACCCTTTAAAGCCAGGGGCCTTCGACATCAAAGGAAAATAAAGGCTCGACCTCACTTGAACCATGATGAGCTGTTATTTCGATAAGTTTGAAATAATACCCTTTAAGGACAAGGGCCTTCGCCATCACAGGAAAAGAAAGACCCGACCTCGTTCGAACCACGACAGGCTGTTATTTCGATGAGTTCGAAATAACACTCTTTAAGGCCAAGGGCCTTCTCCATCAAAGGAAAAGAAAGGTTCGACCTCGCTTGAACCACGACGGGCTATTATTTTGATAAGTTTGAAATAAAACCCTATAAGGACAAGAGCCTTCGCCATCAAAGGAAAAGAAAGTCTCAATCTAGTTCGAACCACAACAAGATATTATTTTGATAAGTTCGAAATAACACCCTTTAAGGCGAAGGGTCTTCGCCATCACAGGAAAAGAAAGGCTCGACCTCGTTCGAACTGCGACGGGATGTTATTTTGATAAGTTCAAAATAACACCCTTTAAGGCTAAGGGCTTTTGCCATCAAAGGAAAAGAAAGGCTCGACCTCATTTGGACCACGACGAGCTGTTATTTCGACAAGTTCAAAATAACACTATTTAAGGCCAAGGGCCTCCGCCATCAAAGGAAAAGAAAGGTTCAACCTCACTTGAACCACGAAAGCCAAGAGCCTTCGCCATCAAAGAAAAAGAAAGGTTCGACCTTGCTTGAACCTCGACGGGATGTTATTTCGATAAGTTCAAAATAACACCCTTTAAGGCCAAAGGCCCTTCATCATCAAAGGAAAAAAAGGTTTGACCTCGCTCGAACCACGACAGGCTGTTATTTTGATAAGGTCGAAATAACACCATTTAAGGCCAAGGGCCTTCGCCATCAAAGGAAAAGAAAGGTTCGATCTCGCTCGAACCACAACAGGCTGTTATTTCGATAAGTTCGAAATAATACCCTTTAAGTCCAAGGGACTTCGCCATCAAAGGAAAAGAAAGGTTCGATTCCACTAGAACCATGACAGGTTGTTATTTCGATAAGTTCGAAGTAATAATTTTAGGCCAAAGGCCTTCATTGAGAAGGATAAGAATTCGGCAACCACCAGGGGACAAGGAAAACTGGGACTCGTCAGGCGAGCTCCCGTCTCGCGCCAAGTTCATAAATAGTTTAAACAAAAATTGAAGAACAAGGAAAATAGCAAAGAAGAAAACTCTTCATTTACGCAAAGTCATAAGTGCGGGCTACCGCCGCTTACATATGGCCGAGGCCAACTAATAAAATAAAAAATGGAACAAACAAACGCCAACCAAAAAATGAAAATAAAAACAAAATACAAATATTCTTCATTCGGCATCACTACCGACGTCATCATCACCATCTCCACAAGGTTCATCATCATCACCACCGATTAGTTTTAAGTGTTTCCGCGTTGTATCCACAGTTGATGCGAGGCTCACGAGCTTTCGCTCGCGCTTTCTCATAAGAGGCCTCAGTCATGGTGCCTGCTTCCAATAAACTCTTATATATGTCCCACTGGGCCTCGGCATAAACCCAGAGATCATGTGCTTGGCGGGGAACGGCAGCAGAAGATGATTCAACCCGAGCCTTTAGCCGCTCATTAATGCCTCCAAGGCCACGATTCAATCTCCCAGAACCGAAGCCTCCTGATCAATCGTGTTGATCCGTTCCTCGAGCCTCGCCTCCATAAGAGTAGTTGTCGCCCTTTCCAATTCTTTCTCAGACTGGAGCATGCGGACGATATCTTCTAGGGTTGCCGTACTTGCCAAAGCCTCAGACCAGGCCCTCTCAATATGCCCCAAGCTAGCAACCTTACTCTCCATTCTGCACTCATCGTCTTCCAATTCTTTCTCAGACTGGAGCATGCGGACGATATCTTCTAGGGTTGCCGTACTTGCCAAAGCCTCAGACCAGGCCCTCTCAATATGCCCCAAGCTAGCAACCTTACTCTCCATTCTGCACTCATCGTCTCGACTCAGACCAAGTTCAGGTCCATCTCCGACTGCATAGACCTCAACTTTCCCTGCAAATACTCACACTCTGCGGCAACCCCCTTACCTAATTCGAGCTCCTCATCCTTGATGCAGAGTTGCTCCTCAGGCTTGCTCTTGCTACGGATTGTCTGCAGCAATTCCTGGTCCCTTTTCTCCAACTCCTCTCCCAGGGCTCGATTACAGGGATCCGCCCTCACTCGCTCATGCAACTCGTGACATATATTGCAATAAAAATGGTATTTCTCCAGCATCTATAATAAAATCCTCAACCGGGTATTGGTCCTACTAATTCTTTCTACCTCCACCATATACGTCTGAAAAATAAAAAGGCGATTAAACTAATGTTTTCGAACAAAAGGAAAAGTTTAAAACATGAGCCAAATATATTGTACCCCTCAAGATCATGAAGGCCACCTCGTCCCTCAACTCTGCATAAGGGATATTCCATAGCGACTCATTTTTAGCTTTCGAGCATAGCATGCTAAATTGTGGCACCAAGTTATCCCCATGTACCAAAAGGTTAACAGCGGAAGGGATCTGGAGAACACGAGTCCATCCCCCGCGTAAACCACCGAATGAGTAAGGCTCTCCTCGAACATCCTGACGTCATCATGATCCAGGTCCAACTCGGATTCATATTCGTCAATCACCACGCATTTTCCCCTTTCTGCTGTCGAAGGAGTAACGTGACCCGCTATAGGCGAAGAGAACACATCTGAGGTCACACTAGTGGAACCAAAGGTCTGTCTCTCTGCTCCTAGAGGCATTGATCATCAGTAACAACGGGAACTTCTGGATGAGCCGTTGTGGCAACCAGATTTTTCGAGCACTGACCGCCGGCGCCAGCTTCAACAATTCACTCCGCCTTTACGAGAGATGCTGCAACAATGTCTTCCCCCGGGCCCGTCAGGGGATAATTATCCAGGTTAATCATTGTTGGAGGCGCCATCTCAAACTCTACCCACTGTCTCTTCGATGACCCTTCATCATCCCCAGCCGATGGTGACTCATTCGTACGGCGGACAGCGTTCGTCAGGACCTCGTCCTGAGAAGCATCCCTTTCTGTAGTAACCAAGTCCGCAAATTCGACCGAAGCATCCCTCGACAAAGGGTGTGCAGCGGGTACCGCAACAAGACGAGCGGTTGTGGCCGGCTAGCGAAAGGCTACTTGAGGGGCCTGACTCTCCGCACCCTCCCTGACAATGACAAACAATGTATAAAAGGCGAAACAAAAAACAAATAAAGAGAGGAAACAATAAAAAAGGATGTCATCTCACATGTAAGAGGCCTACATCCAAACCTCTCATGAAAGGTCGACCAGGTACGAACCCCCACCGTGTGGGGAAGAATGGCCTCCACCCATTCACGAATCCCTTCAATAGGCGGCAAGGCAATTTCTCAGCTATAAAATAATAAAGAAGTTTAGTTTCTTCAAAAAATAATCGAGCATTCCATTAATCAAAGACAGAAACTTACGGGCAAAATTCCACCTCTTGGGGAATCTCGTCGGGTCTGCCACTATATGCTCGGTCCGCACATAGAAGAAATTTTGTAGAAACGGCGATTGGTTCTATCATCCATTTTTACCACTAGACCTTTTGATCCCTAAGGACGAGCGTGGATCATCGTACCTCGAATTAATTGAGGAGCAAAAAGGCTAAGCATATGGTCCAGAGTGACCTCACGGCCGGCAAGATTCACATATTTGAGTAGCATGAGAAACAACTTGTATAAATAAGGAGAAAGCTGGGTAGGTCACACCTCATAGTAGCGACAGAAGTCCACCACCAGCATGAGTTGGGGGAGCATATAGCCCACAATAAAGGGGTAGGCGTAAAACACACAAAATCCGGGACGGTTGAATTGAACTATGTCGTTCCTCTCTGTCAGACGTATCTCGACGAAACTAGGGATTCCCTATAGTTCCCTCAATCCTATAATTCCCCTCTCCCTCATAACGGAAGCAATGTCTTCCGGATCCGTTCTACCACCGATACTGAAGTCAGTCGCGTCCTTTCCTGGGAGAGGAAGAATTCATCTACCGAGGGAATCTCCTCATCATCTACTGAATCCACTTCCTCGATGGCCTGAACGGGGCTCTCGACCGGATCGGCGGCTGGAAGATTATCACAGGAAGTGTCACCGACCATTTTTAGCAAAAACCTTTTCGAAAGAAGTGGTACGAAGAAAAGATTAAGAGTTGTAGTGAGCAAGAAAGTAAGTAAGAACTCGAGGTATTAGAAAAGGCGATATCCGGAGAACTCTCTCAAACGAACGATGAAGTGTATGAAGCAAATGGAAAAGCTTCCCTATTTTTAAGAGACACAAATTCCCCGAGCATAGCACAATACCTAAGAGTCTCCATTTGATTCTGATGGGACATGAAACGTTTCGGTTCCTCAAAAACGTGTGTTATAATGATGGCGTGCACGAAGTAACGCTTTATTTTCCAATCGGCATTTCGATTCCGAAACCATCATAATGATATACGAGTACAGGAAAAATACCTCCCCGCCACCACAAATGCACATAGCGAGACGAAGGAATAGAATGAGGGGTCAGATTCTTCTTGACTACGCTGCAAACGTGTTCCACCCGTCGATCCCGACGAAAGACAACACTGACGAATAGAGGGACTAAATGTATTGGTTGAAATCCGACCACCTCGACCAGGTTGACCACGACCCCATTTTTGCAACCGGGTAGTAGAAGTCGATATAGTCAAACTACACTTTTCCTCTAAGACGTCTGGCACATCGAAGAGAGCAATTCCTAGCCACAACCAGAAGGCTTCACTGATCCAGACACGCCAAGTCACGGCAAGGGTAAGAGAGTTTCAACTATATATATAAGCCCATGGAAGATCATTGGGGGAAGGGGGGAGAGGGGGAGGACTTTCTCACATAAGAGGGATAAGGAAAAAACTCCATTCTTGTATCCCGAGAGGGAAAAACAATTGTAATACTCCTTCCTCATCTACGGATGAAAAATGTAATGCATAATCTTAATAAGATCTTCAACATTCCATTCGTCTTATGTGTAATCACTATTACTCAATCTTCCGATCTGGTATCAATTAAGTTTGATTGCGATTTACCCATTCATCTTTGATTGATTTGCTCAAAAGATTTTAATATCCTTTGAGTCAAACAACTTTTATATTGTGAGTTTATGACTCATGAGTAACCTTATTGCATTATGGAAGTTAACCCTTGAAAGTTGAAACTAATGATATAGAAAGTAGGGGTGAACAAAGGAAACCGACAAATCGCACCAACCTGATACTTCGAATCAAATCGAGAAAAAAAATCCGACTATGGCTTGGTTTGATTTGGTTTGGTGTTGGAAAAAAAAAACCCGACCTTAATTGATTTTGTTTGATTTTAACTAAAAAAAGTCAAACCGAAACCAAACCAACTCCGACATTACATATATAGAAATTTTAGATATATTATACTTGTTATGATGTAATTTATAAATATTTCTTAAAAAATTTCATAATTTTATCTTTTAAGGTATTATTTCAAGGTTGGACTTAGAACTTTTGAATGCTCCAATACGTTTTATAGCCATTAATATTAGTAAATTAAATAATGCTAAAATCCAAACCAAAATCAAATCAATACTAATGTTATCGAAAGACATTCAATTCAATATTATGAACGAGAATGTATTGATTGTCTATTTTTTATTTTGCATAATTTAAATAAAAATGCATAACCTATTTTTATTTTTCTTTAGCAGTTAGTCATGTAATTAATATTCCCTTATTAATCTATTTATTTTAGCATGGCTTAGTACTTTTACATTATGTTTATTTTTATTATGGCTTTTTAATTCACAATATTTATATTACATAATTTTATTGTCTTTATTGTTGAATATTTTCGCATAATGCCTTGCCACATCTCATATGTTGTATTATTTTCTTGAAAAATACTTCATATAGTTGTATTTTACTGGGATTAAAGAAATATTTTGAGCATGCATTATATGTTTTGTTCTACGAAGATTTTATCGGGAAAAAAAAATCCGAGAAAAACCGAGATTGAAAAATCCGAGTTTTATTGATTTGGTTTGCTCTTTAAATTTAATAAACCGATACAATTAATTTAATTTGGTAATTGTAAAATCTGAATCAACCCGGCATATATACACATGTAATAGAAAGTATATTCAGAGTTGACTCATAAAGCATTTTCAACTGTGATAAGAAGAACATTTTCCCTTGTTTTTACTTCGTCCCATATTAAAGCTAAAAACTGACTAATCATATACGAAATTTTATAATTTCAGGAAATTACTCCTTTTTTTTCAATTACAAAATAAGATATCGACTCTAAAAAAATGAAAATTCTAAAGATTTGATTTTTAATTAGATTTGGATTTTGGAAGAAGTAAATCAAAAATATTATAAACTATTGTAAATGCTTTATTTATTGATTCTGTCATGCGGATTGTATAAATTATATTGCACGCATATGAATTGTAAACCAAACTTACAACCCAACGTATAATTTAATTATTATTGGCTCAGTTTTATGATCTGAGGGCAGTACGTGCATAATCATTGATAGGATTTAGTTGACATGGATTGGAAACAAACGAATAATAATTTGGAGTTTATCATCGAATAAGTAATAAAATGAGCTAAGGTAACTTGAGTTACAAAACAGATGGAATTGATCCCTTGCCTTAACTTGCGTCCTATGGATATCAAGAATACTATTCTACCTTTCAGTAGCTTTTTGCCCATTCAATATATAGCTTTTCCACTGTGACAGTGGCTATAGATCAGTGAATTGGTAATATTTCTTTTCATTTTTGGTGTTTTGTACCAATCCCTCCTGTCTTTTTCCATTAACCTTTCTTCATTAACCTTATTCATGTGTAATTTTCACAATTAGATACTGTTTTTCTAAAAAGTTATTTGAGTACTTAAATAACTCTAAAACAATTAAAAATAATATGAGTTAATCGGAATCAAAAGTAATATAATTTAGAGAGCATAAAATGACCCAGATTTGTGGTTATAGTGAGAATAATTCGAGATACTAGGGCAATAAGATAAGTGATAAACCTTTCACGAGATAGAGAATCAGATAGAGAGAGAGTTATATATTTTCAATAATAAAATACACATCAATATTTACAAAGGGAAGGTCCCTTTATATACTAAGTGACCTTCCTCGAAATAACCAAAGAAAAGTACAAGGGTTGGTAGCCTCAGTGTACGAGTGTCAGAGCTCGAAATGACGTCGCAGTGAGTCATGTCACTAGGCCCGTCTGCTATCTGAGGCCGGCCTTCCTCGAGTCGACCATGATTAAGTCGCTTTCTTTACCGAGGACGTATGTAGATAGTGTAGGGACGTAAGGAACCAAATTTGCCCAATACAGATAGTCCCTCCGTTTATTGGAGACGTAGCCGAGAGGCGTCTCCAATGGACGGACATACACGCTCGACACTTCTGGAAATTTGGTCGTTCCTGTTGATACCCCTATAAGAGATGTGCTCATATGTGAAGAGGTCAAGTCGTTGACATATTACCTCCTTTTTGGGGTTCCTTTTTAAGATGACGTCAGCAATCACGTGCGTGATCATTACTTCTGCTCCCGAGGCGGTTCAGGTTATGACGTGACGTTTGGGTTTCCTACGCCGGTTTTCGAATCGTACCCTTTCGATTTCCGTGTACCCTTTCTTACAAATAGAGGGAGAGTTGAACTTGATTCATCTTTCAAACCTTTCTGAGAGTATTTTCCCAATCTTTTCCCTATCTTTTTCTGGTGCTCATTGTTCTTTCTTCTCTGAAATTTTAGTTCTTAGGAATCGAACTCGTGACCGGAAACACCTTTTTCTTATAACTTCCACTATGGCTAAGCATCGTCATGATTATACCAAGACCAAGGGCGTTGCTTCCTCTAGGGCTTCGTCATCCTCAGATGATGGGGAGGCCGAGGAAGTTTTTGTTCCGCTATCAACGACTAACTTGCTCCCACTCGATATGGGTAAAAGGAGTGACTTTAAGAATAAGTGTAAACTCCCTCCTTGGGAGCACAGTGATCTGATGCCGTCTCACTTGGCCACTCTCAGGATATTGTATAATATCCTGATCACGTTGAGATGGTCCCTGCGGAGCTAGACCATGCTAATGTGCACAAGCCCGGGTACTCTGCTTTTTATGAGTACGCCTTTCGAATCGGGTACAGCCTCCCGCTTTACCCTTTGGTGGAAGAGCTCTGTCGCTGGTTCGGGGTGTGCCCGACCCAACTTACTCCGTATGCGTTGAAGGTATGTAGGGTGCTCACCATCTACGCGGCGAAGGATGGTAAAGAGGTTACCGTTCATCACCTTCTACAAATGTTTAATGCAGTCTTTATGAGAGGCTCGATGCTCCAGTTAAGGAGTCGGGGCAAGAAAAGCTTTGTGTCGTACGTGGACGACAAGGCCAACTGCAAATTCTGGATGAGATTTTTCTACGTGCGTACCAAGCACCTTGTGTCCAACTCTGAAGGGTTTCCAGAGGTGTGAAACGATGCATGTAAGTATTACCGCGCGTAACTATTACTACGGCGACCTCACCTTGCTGGTTTTCTCCGTTGAAAATTTCCTTTTGCTTTCATGCAGTGACAGCTCGCCCTCCTTGACGGGTTGACGACATTAGGTCATGGGTGCAAGCGTTGATACCGTTTGCAGAAGAATGTCATTCCTGGCCTGAATTCCTTAAGCTCTATGGCCCCGCAAGTAACGACCTTACCTAATTTTTGTTATGGTTCCGGGGTGCCCCATAATTTTCTTGCCCGTCTCATACATGCTTTGGCAGGTCAGGATGCCTCTAAAAAGGCGCAGAAGAAGAAGACCGTGGCCGGCCCTTCTAGGGCGGTATCCGACCCTAAGGAGGATTTGATCCTTGTTGGAGCGTCCAGGGGCAGTACTTTGCCCCCTCAAGGCAAGAGTTCGCTTTAGAAGCGGCTCCAGAGACAGTACCTGAGGCCGTGCCGGGGGTCGTGCCTGAGACAACGCCTATGGAGGTACTTGCGGTGGTGCCTGATACTGTTCCTGAGGTTGCCCCCATAGGGACGTCCACTGCTGAACCGACTCCCTCTGAGCCTGCTCTACATCCCACGGAGGCGGACTGTGAGGAGGAGGAGACACTGTAGATGAGGCAGCGTCGGATCTTTACCGGGAAGGCTGTGGCCACTCAAACGGAGAGGGTTAAGCCATCCCGACCTGAATCAAGGCTGGTTTTTATGGCAGAGGCCATTTGCTTAGGGATGTCCGCTTCTAGGAGGGAGGCCACGGAGAGAAGGAGCGAAGGCGTGGATATGGCAGGCCCGGGGGCCGCCACGGAGGACGCGGGCAAAAGACGTGGGTCCTTGGACCGGGTGGAGATGGTGGCCGGCCAGTCTTCTCATCGCATAGTGATTCCAGGTCACTATAATTTGCTGGAAAATTGTGAGGAGGCAGCCACCAGTATAACACTCTTGTGTGTTGGTGCCGAGCGTGCGACCCTAGCGGAACTTAGCGACAAGGTCTTGGCCCAAAGGGTGGCGGGTGCGGCCTTACAGGTATGCCGTTGCCTTGATCGATGACCTTTCTTTTGTGTTAGTGAAGGATGATTTTCCTCGTACTTACTTGGTTTCTTTTCCAGACTCTTGTCCTAGAAGCGGAGAGGGATCGACGCTGGAAGGAGAAGACCAGATACAACAGGCTGGTGCAGAAGTATAACAAGATGCACGAGGTGTGTCGGACCTTGGCTGATATGTATAAGCAGGACCCTAACTTTAGGGTGGTTCGTGAGGGCCTCGTGGAGTCCGAGGAGCAGTTGAAGAAAAGAGTGTCTGAGCTGGAGAAAGTTGATGAATAGCTCATGTCCGCTGTTGCTCGGTCCGCGGAGATGGAGGTCCTTATTCAGGCCAAGGACGAGGAACTGTAGCTTGGCAGTATAGTGGCGGAGGAGGTGGCAGAATTACGCACCCGGGTTGCGGCTTTGACGGAGGAACTTGATGCCACAAAGGCCGAGGTCGCGAAGCTCAAGCGAGCTCTTGCACAGGCCGATACATCTTGTGAAGCACACGAGATGTGGGTATATGCGGAGGCCAGGGTGGTGGTGCTTGAGGAATTTCTGGTGGCTGGTCGAGCATTTGAAGCGGAAGTTGAGAGCCAATGCCAGTTGGTCAGAGCCGCTCGCGAAGCGGCTGGTTCTAGTCCTGAATCACATGCCGGGGAGGGGGGCAACTCCGCAGATGTTAATCATTTGGAATCCAGCTCATGGATTTCCAAGGCGTACCCTCCTGGAAATGAGGACGGGCCACCTGAAAGTCAGGCGGGGCCGGATGAGTAGTGGACTTTTAGGATCCTTGTAAATACGCCTGTAAATATTGATTTTTGTATCATGGGTGTTTGACCCCTTTGATAAAGACATATAATTTTTATTGTAATTAGTCTTTTCTATTCTTTTTGGCCCATTGTTGTATTTTTTACCGTAGTTGTGTAGAACTAAACGGCCATAGCCGTGCAAAATAGCGGCCGTAGCTTTTCATAATTCGATGGCCCTAGCCGTGTAGAAATGATGTCCTTAGCCTTATAAAATTCGATGACCTTAGTCGTTTAAATATGATAGTCTTAGCCATGTAAAACGATGGCCGTAGCCTTATAAGAACAATGGCCGTAGCCATGTAAAATAATGGTCGTAGACTGATGGACTTAGCCATATGAAATGATGGCCGTAGCCTTATGAAAACGATGGCCATAGCCATGTAAAATAATGGTCGTAGCCTGATGGCCTTAGCCATATAGAATGATGGCCGTAGCCTTATGAAAACGATGGCCATAGCCCTATAAAATAATGGTCGTAGCCTGATGGCCTTATCTATATAAAATGGCGGCCGTAGCCTTATGAAAACGATGGCCATAGCCATGTAAAATAATGGCCATAGCCTGATGTCCTTAGTCATATAAAATGATGGTCGTAGCCTTATGAAAATGATGGTCATAGCCATGTAAAATAATGGCTGTAGCCTGATGGCCTTAGCCATATAAAATGATGGCCGTAGCCTTATGAAAACGATGGCCATATCCTGATGGCCTTAGCCATATAAAACGATGACCATATCCATGTAAAATAATGGTTGTAGCCTGATGGCCTTAGCCATATAAAATGATGGTCGCAGCCTTATGAAAACGATGGCCATAGCCATGTAAAACAATGATCGTAGCCTGATGGCCTTAGCCATATAAAATGATGGCCATAGCCATGTAAAATAATGGCCATAGCCTGATGGCCTTAGCCATATAAAATGACGGTCGTAGCCTTATCATTCATCTGGAGATGGTCGTAGCCTTTTCATTCATTTGGAGATGGCTATAGCCTTTTCATTCATTTGGAGATGGTCGTAGCCTTTTCATTCATTTGGAGATGGCCATAGCCTTTTCATTCATTTGAAGATGGCCGTAGCCTTTTCATTCATTTGGAGATGGCCGTAGCCTTTCTATACATCTGGAGATGACACTAATCTAGTCCATGTATCATGTCGGGCTTGGAGAGTACATGGAGAGGCGGACGTGATGCACTTATGCTGCAAACATCTCCAGGTGACCCCTTTGCCACCTTATTAAAAACCTTCCCGAGAAAACCCAATTGGGACAAAATCCGGGTAAGGGAAAAAGAGTACGAATCAGGTGACACCTTTTTAGAAGTGGAAATGTTTGAGGTGAGCGACGTTCCAGTTGTTCTGGAGTGTCTTTCCTTCCATTGTCTCTAGCTGGAATTTCCCAGTCGCCGCCGTGATTTTGTAGGGTCCATCCCAGTTTGTGCCCAATTTTCCTTCACTTGGGTCTTTTGAGGCCAAAGTCTTGGCTTTGAGGACGTAATCCCCTACTTTGAGTGGCCTTATTTTTGCCCTTTTGTTGTAATATATTTCAACTTGTTGTTTTTGGGCTATCATCCCCATGTGGGCCATTTCTCTTCTTTCTTCGGCTTTATCAAGATCTTGGAGTCTGTTGATATCGTTTTTTGTCCCGCTGGTATTTGAATACCTTAGGCTGGTTTCGTCCACTTCAACAGGTATGACTGCGTCGGTTCCATAAACCAGAGAGTAGGGGGTTTCCCTAGTGCTGGACTTGGGTGTGGTTCTGTACGCCCACAAGACTTCGGGTAGTATTTCTGGCCATAGCCCCTTGTCATCTTTGAGCTTCTTTTTAGTATGTTTAGAATTGTTTTGTTGGAAGACTCCGCTTGACCGTTGGCGGTGGGGTGATATGGCATGGACAGTATCCTTTTAATGCGCCATTTTTTCGGAGAACTCGGTCGTTTTCTGACCAATGAACTGGCGCCCGTTATCGTAGCTGATTTCTTTGCTGAAACGACATATGATATTCCTCCATGTGAAGGTGATGACTTCTTGTTCGCGTATTTACACTAAGCACCTGCTTCCACCCACTTGGAGAAATAGTCAGTTAAAATAAGTAAAAATCATAACTTTCCTCGTCCTGAGGGTAATGGGCCGACTATATCCATTCCCCATTTGATGAATGGCCAGGGGGAGGTCACGGAATGGAGGGGTTCTCCTGGTTGTTGTATCATTGGGGCGAACTTTTGGCATTGCTCGCATCGGCGGAAATACGCAACTGCCTCTTTCTTCATGGTGGGCCAGTAGTAGCCGGCGCGTATGATGCACCTCACGAGGGCACGATTTCCAGTATGGGCGCCGCAATGGCCTTCGTGTACTTCTTCACGTACCGGTCTTGTTTGTTGCAGCCCTAAGCATTTGGCTAAGGGTCCACCGAAAGTCCTCTTATAAAGGTCGTTGTTGATCATGCAATATATGGCGGCCTATATGCGAAGCTTTTTCGCCTCTTTTATATTCTGGGGGGGGGGGTAGTATTCCATCCTGCAAATAAGATGTGAACTGGTCGCCATTCCCAGTTCAGGTTTAAGGAAAGTACCTCGATGTGATCAATAGCTGAGTGGAGGAGCGTGACCACACTTTCTTTGTTGATGTTTTTGGTGGCGGCAGCCAATTTTGCCAGGCCGTCCACTTCGACATTACGTGCTCTGGGAATTTGTTCGAAGCGACATTCGTCGAATGTAGCCATCAGTTTGTGGATTTCTTACTGGTATTTTTGTACCCTCTGTTCTTTGATTTTATAAGTCCCACTGATCTGGTTTACCACATGTTGGAAGTCGCAGTGGAGGAGAATTCGGCGAGCCCCATACTTGGTGGCCAGTTTCATACCTGCAATAACGGCCTCGTACTCGGCCTCGTTGTTAGTCATTTCAGGGCATCGTATGGACTAGAAAATTGTTTCACATGTGGGGAATTCAAGAATGAGTCCCATTCCCAATCTCGATGCATTGGCGGCACCATCCGTATAAAGGACCCATAGGTCGTTTTTGGAGGATGCACGTTGTTCTTCGAGTTCTGCCATTGGCAGGAATTCCGTGCTGAAGTTGGCGATAAAGTCATTTAAGACTTGTGACTTGATGGCGGTCCTTGGGAGGTACGTAATATCATGCTCGCTGAGCTCGACGTCCCATCTGGCGAGTCACCCTGAGAGTTCGGGTTTGTGTAGGACGCTTCTTAGAGGGAAGGTCGTTACTACCCTTATGGGATGGCACTGGAAATATGGTCGTAGCTTTCGTGAAGCTACTATGAGTGCTAACGCTAGTCTCTCAAGGTGGGGGTACCGGGTTTCGGTGTCCACTAAAGTTTTGCTAATATAATAAATAGGAGATTGCGTACCTTTATTTTCGTGCACCAGGACGGCGCTGACTGTGACTTCTGATACGGTCAAATATATGAGCAATGGCTTGCCTGGGTTGGCTTTCACCAGTAGGGGTGGTGATGATAAGTATGCTTTCAGGTTCTTCAGGGCTTCTACACATTCTTCGTTCCACTGCAGTCCCTGGTCTTTCTTCAATATACCAAAGAACTTGTGGCACCTATTGGAGGAGCGTGAGATGAACTTGGAGAGGGCGGCTATCCGGCCTGTCACTTCTATACCTGATTTTTGCTGCTTAGCATTTCTGGGATGGCTTCTATGGCCTTGATCTGGTCAGGGTTGACTTCGATCCCCCTTTGTGATACAAGAAATCCCAGAAACTTTCCCGAGGCTACTCAAAAAGCGCATTTTTTGGGATTCAGTTTCATGTCGTACCTCCTTAATATTTTGAAGGCCTCCTATAGGTGGGTGAGGTGGTCTTCCTTTGTTGACGACTTGACCAACATGTCATCGATGTAGACCTCCATTGTCTTACCGAGTTATTTTTTGAAATGCTGTCACCAGCCTTTGGTAAGTTGCACCATCGTTCTTAAGCCCGAAGGGCATTACCTTATAGCAATACGTTCTCTGGTGGGTGATGAAAGTTGTCTTCTCCTGATCCTTCTCGACCATCATGATCTAATTGTAGCCGGAGTACGCATCAAGGAAGCTTAGCAGCTCATGTCCTGCCGTTGCATCTATCAACTGGTCGATGTGGGGTAGCGGGAATGAGTCTTTTGGACATGGTTTGTTATGTCGGTGAAATATACACACATTCGCCACTTCCCTTTTTTTTTACCATTACGACGTTGGCAACCCATTCTGGGTATTTGGATTCCCTGATGGAGCCATTAGCTAGCAGCTTGTCTACTTCTTCACTCATCGCTTCGTTGATGACGACGTTGAATTTTCTTCTGCCGCACAGGTGGGTGCAATAGGTCGACGTTGAGTTTATGGGAGGCAATTTCTCGTGGAATTCCCGGCATATCTGCATGGGAAAAAGCGAATAGGTCCGCATGGTTAGATAAAAATTCACGGTACTGACCTGGATTTGATAGGCTGTGGCCTATGTAAGCTTTCTTTGCGGGTTCGCTGCTGTTTAGCTGGACAGGGTCGAGGTCTTCGGCCGTAGCCTTACTAGCCTCGACATCCTCGGGATCTTTGATGGCGTTTTCTGTCGGGTGGACCTTAGCCCCCGTCAGGGCTGATTGCTATGCTTCAACACTTGCTCCCTTGAGTTGCTTGGTGTGTGTGTAATCCTGAGCTATTTTATAGCATTCTTGAGCGGTGCGGGGCTCGCCTCGTATGGTATGCACTCCCCATGGGATTGGGAACTTGATTACTTGATAGAAACTGGAGGGGACGGTCCTCATGGCATGTATCCATGGGCGTCCGATAATGGCGTTGTATGCCGTTTCTTGGTTCATTACGTGGATAGTGGTTTCTATCGTAACTCTTCCTGCCAGGACGGGCAGCTTCACCTCGCCTGAGGTTCTTTCCACTGCATTATCAAAACCCGTTAGTGTTATGTAGTGTGGGATTATTTTATCCTCGAGTCCCATGAGTACAAGGACTCTTGGATGAATGATGCATGTGCCGCTTCCGTCGCGGACCATGATCCTTTTAACATCAGTATCTACTATGCGTAAAGTAATAACTAAAGCATCATAATGAGGAAAACACAAACCGTCAGCATCAGACCTATCGAAGGTGATACTATCTTCGAAGTCGTCATACCGTTCGTGAGCGATGGTTCGCTTTAATTTGTGGGTGGTGGTGAATTTGACGTGATTGAACGCTGAGTCATTGACATCCCCAATGATCATGTTGATGGTGCGTGTTGGTTAGGGCGTCCTGGGCAGGCCGTGGGGTTGTTCCCGCCCGCGTGCGAAGTTGAGCTTTCCTTTGTCGCTGAGCAGTTCTTTCAAGAACCATTGTTTTAGCATTCGGACAACCTCCTATCGGGGACCTATGTAGTCCTCCCTTCTGTGCCCCCGTTCTTGGTAGAACTCGCACAGGGCGTTTGATTTTCTGGTGGCGGGGTTGGACTTCATATTTGCTGGCCATTGTACTTTGTTGCCCAGCTTTTCTAGTGCGTACACTACTTCTGAAGGAGATACACAAAAGTTATGTGCAGATAATGAAGGGGCATACCTATGTCGTTCCTTAGTTGGGTGACGTGTCGTTGTAGGGCGTCCGCATGCCTTGGCGGTGGCGGATGTGAGGACCTGACGTATGGTTGGTGTCTTTTCCTATTGAGGCGTGGGACTTGCTCCCGCCGTCCCTCGCTGCGCCGGTCCCTTCGAATTTCTGGGTGCACTGTCGTCAACCGTCGGGTTGGGCCGGTAAGGTCGTCATCATCCCCACGTACCTCCGCACAATATGCATTGTGTATCTCTTCCCAGGTGATGGGTGGATATTTCAGAAGACGCTTGAGTAGTTTCTTGGTCGCTCTTGAGCCATCTATGCTGATCCCGTTCTGAAAGGCCGCAATTGCCATGCCTTCGGACACATTTGGCAGGCTCATTCTGACCCTGTTGACCTGGCTAGGAACTCCCTGAGTCCTTCTCCTGGGGTCTGTCGTATAGCAAAAATGTCGCTGACCCGTGCTTCCGCCTTCCTTTCCCCTGCATGGGCGATGGCAAATTTATCTACCATCTCCTCAAATGTGGACATGCTTTTGGCCGGTGGCTATGAGTACCACGTTAGGGCCCCTCCTATCAGTATTTCGCCGAACTTCTTCAGAAGTACGGATGGTACCTATTCTTTTGATAGACCGTTTCCTTTGACGGTTGTGACATAGTGGATCAGGTGGTCCTCGGGATCGGTGGTCGCGTCATATACTTTCAAGTAGGGGGCATTTTGAAGGTCTTTGGGATGGGGTATGGCGCAGTTCCTTATGTGTAGGGTTGTTCGACGAACTCCCCACGTCTCGCTTTGGTAGAAACTTGGGCGCGCTTGGGATCTTATCCACCCTTTCTTGGTGCTCCTTCATCTGGTCGCAAAACGACCTATTTTTGTTTTCCATTTCTTCCATCTTTTTGAGGATGACTGTGAGTGTGCCGCTGTTAGCTTGAGCATCGGCAGTCACGTTGTTCGTTCTCGTGGCTTCGAGTTCATCTTCGGCTGCAACGTGATCTGTTGCTGGGGTGCATCTATCATTTTGAGGCGGCTTCTTAGCTAGACTGCTCAAAGTGTTTGTCAGCCACTCTTCCAGTAACTTCTTTACCTCCGGGGGTGCTTCTTTAGTTGTAGATGTTGAAGCCTATCTTTCTCGTGGAACCACCAGATCTTCTGACGAGGAAGGTAGGTGTTCCACGCTTGCCAAGGTACTGGGAGTTGCATGTAGGGCATCTCCTTCAGCTGCTGCATTGAGAGTGCCTGTGAGATCTGTTCTTACATCCAAGATAGCTTTCATTCTCGCGTTGTTCTCATCCATATTAGGTTGTGGAGAGTGGTTTTTCGAAGGATCTCTAGAAACAAACTACAGGTTTGATTTTCGAAATCCCCACAGACGATGCCAAATTGTTTTGCTAAAAAGTTATTTGAGTACTTAAATAGCTATAAAACAATCAAAAATAATATGGGTTAATCGGAATCAAAAGTAATATGATCTAGAGAGCATAAAATGACCCAGATCTGTGGTTATAGTGAGAATAATTCGAGGTACAAGGGCAATAATATAAGTAATAAACTTTTCACAAGAGAGAGAGAGAGAGAGAATCAGATAGAGAGAGAGAGTTGTACATTTTCAATAGTAAAATACACATCAATCTTTACAAAGGGAAGGTCCCCTTTATATACTAAGGGACCTTCCTCGAAATAATCAAAGAAAAGTACAAGGGTTGTTGGCCTCAGTGTACGAGTGCCAGAGCTCGAAATGACGTCGCAGTGAGTCATGCCACTTGGCCCGTCTACTATCTGAGGCCGGCCTTCCTCGAGTCGACCATGATTAAGCCGTTTTCTTCACCGAGGACGTATGTAGATAGTGTAGGGACGTAAAGAACCAAATTTTCCCAATACAGATACAACAATAACAACTAATACCCAGTAAAATATCACCATGTGGTGTTTGGGATGGTAATGTGTACGCAGACCTTACCCTTACTCCGACAGGACATGCATGCAGAGAGGCTATTTCCGATAGAACCTCGACTCAGAAAGACGAAAATAAAAAATAAGAAAATACAATTCATTAGTAACTCCAGTAGAAAGCGTAATAGTAACGAAAGTATAACAATCAAAAGATGAATGACATGCAATAACAGTAACCAATATCTAAGGCTCAGGGCTAAGATAAACAACAAGTATAATATATATTTAACATAAATTACAAACTATCCAAGATCAACCCTAATCCAACCACAATTAGATACGTAGTCTATATATTATAAGAATATTTTTTCACTTTTCTCCACTTTGAATTAATCCTTAACGTGTTTAGCCAACAATGACATCAAAGACTACTGTCAAGGGTGCACAGCCTTTCTTATTCAAAGTTTTCATTCCATATATATATTCTTGTCGTCACCTAATTAAAATTAAAAGAGCACAACCACGAGGGACCTTTTCCAAAGTTGTGATGTTAACTTCTTGCTTTTTCTAGGTATCACACCATTTCCTTCACCTTAATTAATTGTTTCTCTTTTTTAATTTGTTGGCAGAGGTCGAAATAGTTACAATCTGGACATGATGTAATTGACGAAATCCTTTTTCCATTTAATCAAAAAATTTAACGCTTTGCTGGTTATGGCAATTAAATAATAATAGTACTACATAAATTGATTGCTTCGTGAGCAGGCGATCTATTCGCCAGATAGATATATGAAAGCGTAGAGAAGAATGCTATGTACCCTCCCATATATGTGTTTTTAGAAAACTCCTGAATTGGAGAACAAGGAATCGCTGTACAAATACCTAAAGCGATACTAATAATTACAAAGTGAAAATATTTTCCAAAATTTGCATAGAACTGATTAACTGTTGTGGTGATTTTATTCGAGGCGAATCTAGAATTTGACGCTTGAGAGATCGGAATTATAACTTTTTAAGTTAAGAATTTGAACTAAAATTACTGATTCAGTTGAACTCATATCGTACACACTAGCTTCGCTCCTTGATATTATATATATACACTCCATATATTATGCCCTTAAATATCAATCTTCAATCTAATGCAACAATATAATATATAGTAGTAGTTTTTAATTCTTAGGTCGCTTTCAAGTCAAGAAACAAAGCACATATGTATAAACTATATAGGGAAAAATAGGAACATAGATATACAGTTTGGTAACTTCGTATCTTTGTCCCTGTTCAAATTTCAAAAGTTCATGGCTAATATGTCACATATATAGTACTGAACTGCAATATCATATTTTTTGTATCCAAATTATGTATTTTATGTATATATTTTTTAAAATTATTCTAATATTATCTGCTGACACACTTGCTCCAAAGAGGCGAAATAATGTATCTGGTTGAATATTGAGTTATTTATCTATAGGAGCAGAGATCAAATCTAACTTAATACTTCTTTTGTTTTCTTTTTTTTAGTGGGGCACGCATATTGTAAAAATTGTAGATACGCATTTGATCAAAAGTCTTTAAATTTAAATTGCTATTTTTAATATTCTTTTAAATTTTCAAGTGTTAGAATTGTTATTGACATTGTCTTTTATGCAGTATCTGAATATTCAAATTTTACATAAAAATAAAGGAATTAACATTCGAATTTGGACAAACAATAAAATGCATTAATTGACCATCCACCTCTTTGGACGAGAGAAATCACTTTTATTTTATGGTTGCACTTGCATATACAAAGACCAAATGGCAAAATACTGAAGTTACGAAGCTAAAGTATATATTTTCTTGACCTTTTCTTCTGTTTTTGTTCTTTTTTTCCTTTTCATTCTGCCTATATATTGTACATGTCATGAATGCTCGATCACACACCACTTTCTTTGGTAGCTGCTGGACAAGTCTTTTGCTTTTATTAATCCCCAGTTGGTAACGCATGATACAAATTCCAACTTCACAGAATTAAATGAAACCCTAGTGTTGGGTCACGTTATCCCTGCCCTGGGTTAGAAAAGCTGTTTCCAAATAGATCTCCAGCATCCTTCTCTCCATGAACTTCCTACCTTGCTCTTGGGGAGATTCGAACTCACAACTCGATTGGAAATGGGAATTGCTTACCATCATAACAACCCCTCTTGTCAAGCTAACTATAAACAGACAGTACAAATTAAATCACAATTAATAGCAGGGAGCTGTGCAGAGTCCAATCCTAATTGGGATTTTCCTTCCTTTTTTGTTTATTAGCATCTATATATATTGTAAAACAAACAGCTAAAAATTGGCAAATTAAAGTCCGTCCAATGAAGCGAGTATATATGTACTAGGAATAAATCCGACTATAACACTTTAGCCTTCATATCGAATTATTTGGAACTAAAACATAAGCGGAAGCGTACCTGAATCCATAGGTGGAAGCTCCTTGATCTGGCTTGAAGATCACCTTGATCCGGCTTGGAGATTGTCCGGGTTTGGTTTTTCACTTGATGTGCAAGACAAAGGATTTGCTCTCTAATTTCAGTGGGAAGAAGAAGAGAATTAGTCTTGCATCAAATGGGAACCATAACCCCCTATTAATAAGCATGTAACCATAGTTACATGTATGTAACCTTAGTTAGCCCATCATTAACTAAGGTTACTCTATATGGGTATCTACACATAAATTAGTCTTACACTTTATATGACAGTGTATTGGCTTCCTTAATAATAATGTACATAAGACCACTAATTTAGGCCAAACCAAAAGATAGCACATAACATATAATTAATCCATATATTGTCCATATGTATGTAGTATAAGTCCAAATGTCTAACAATCTCCCACTTGGACGATATACTCATGCATATGTACAAACCTTAGTATTATATGTTACATTATAACTTTATGAGCTCAGTATTGCTATCAAAATAAAATTGTCATGATCAATCCGGTCCATCAATCATATCAACATAGGATCTAAGAGATCTTAGTTACTCTTGCGTAACTAGATCCAATATTGATCACGTATATCAATATAACCAACGACATGGATCAAGTGTAGGTGTGTAGCATGGAAATAACACAAAGTGTGGTCTGAAATAGAATGTCCATTTCCAACTGGTTCACTTTATTGTGTTCAATCATAAACCATAAGAGTACATAAAACTTTAAGACTGAATATCTGCAGATAAAACCTTAAAAATTGAATTACTGAATGTACTGGACAATACATAATTGTATAACACAAACTCCCACTAAAACTCATAATCCTCAACTGTTTTGACACCCATGCGAGCAATATGCTCATGAAATTCTTTGGGTGGCAATCCCTTAGTAAGCGGATCCGCAATCATGGAGTTTGTACTGATGTGCTCTATGCACAATTGCCCATTTTGTACTCTTTCTTTAACAATCCGAAATTTGACGTCCATATGCTTTGCTTTCGTCAAACTACTGTTATTGTAGCATAAAGGACTGCTGATCTGTTGCCGCATAATAGCATGAGTGGCTTTTTAATACTGTCTACTATGCGCAGTCCACTAACAAAATTTCGCAGCCATAATCCTTCATTGGATGCCTCATAACATGCCATGAATTCCGCTTCCATGGTGGAAGTGGCCGTAAGAGTTTGCTTGATGCTTCTCCAAGAGATAGCACCGCCAGCAAGCATGTAGATATAGCCTGATGTAGACTTCAGACTATCTTGACATCCAGAAAAATCGGAGTCGGTGTACCCGATGATCTCAAGCTGGTCCAATCTCCGATATATGAGCATGTAATCATTTGTTCTCTGTAAGTACCGCATGACCCTTTTGGCTGCCTTCCAATGGTCCATTCCCGGATTGCTGAGATATCTGCCCAACATCCCAACAATGTATGCTATATCAGGTCGTGTGCATACCTGAGCATACATCAGACTCCCTACAGCCGAAGCATAAGGTGTCTTCTCCATTTCTTAAAATTTGTGCCATTAAGCACAGGGATGCTGTTAATGTTTGCAGATATTGTAGCAGCTGAAGAATTCACTGAAAATAGAACAAGGACAACTTAAAACATGCTTACAATTATTTGAATTTTATTTTTAGTATACAGATTCAAAATAGGCAAATCCCATTACAAGATACCTTGCACAACATTGATTTTAGTCTTTGGACAAAAAATCAACTGGTACTCTTGGTGTAGTAATCAAAATATTGACAATAAACTCCTGTCAAATATCAAGCCTTCCTTTGGGCCGACTTAATATTCACATGGAAAACTTAATAATTGTCACATATTTATTACCACAAGCATGCTCGAATTCCTGCCAAATAACAACCTTCCTTTGGGCCGGTGTTAAACGCATGGAATACGAACATACACAGTCATCCCATATTTTAAAATCAATCAATCTTCACAAAAGAGGTTACTTTGGTAACATAATGTTTCAATTGACTAATTTAAAATATTAGATGCAAAATTAATTAATTCTATAAGCCATATATTGAATCTTAACTGAATATCACATGTTTATAATGAAAAATTTGAATATTAAAATCTGAATATTAATGGACAAAACATTAATGTACAATTAAAATCTGAAAACTTAAAACGTTTCTTTAATAATGAAAAACGTTTCTTTAATTATTGTACATTATGTCTTCATTAATATGTTAATTATAAAAAACGTTTCAATAAATAATGCAAGACTAATTATGTCTCTATTAATGATAAAACGTTTCTTGAATAATGGAAAAACGTTTTTGTAATTAATGGAAAAATATTTCTTTAATAATGCAAGATTAATGTTTTAATATTAATCTTGACTTATGACTCCATTAATATCTTAATTAAATAAAAAAAACGTTTCAATAATAATTAAAAACGTTTCTATTAATTAATTTTGCATTATGATTTCATTAGTGTCACCAGAAAAACGTTTTTAATAAAAAAAACGTTATCTTTATTAAAAACGTTTCTGTCTTAATTGCCAGATAATCAAATGTTTCTGCAAATTTATTCCAGGACCTTTTGCGGCGACGAACGCTGCCACTAAACCCATAGAAGTCGCCGCTAAATGTATTAGTGGCGACTATGTATTAAAACTGGAGTTACCGTCACTGAAGGTTATTTGTGGTAACATTTGAGATCGCCACTCAATGATAATAAACTTAATGGGGCTTTCAACAAAAGGCTTAATCAAGGAATCATGTTCAACAATCGAAATTAGGCAATTAATTTCAACATTTCAATTCATATGGTGATAACATGGTATCGAAATACTAAAGTTTATCATCAACAAATCATTCATGAAAGCTTGCTATAGCAAGGTACTAGAATTTCAAAATCAAAAGTCTATCTTAATTTAATCATAAAGCTTTCTAACATTGAATTCATGAATTTCCAAATGACCCAATATGAATCTGGCTCTGATACCAATTGTTGGAATAAATCCGACTATAACACTTTAGCCTTCATATCGAATTATTTGGAACTAAAACATAAGCGGAAGCGTACCTGAATCCATAGGTGGAAGCTCCTTGATCCGGCTTGAAGATCACCTTGATCCGGCTTGGAGATTGTCCGGGTTTGGCTTTCCACTTGACGTGCAAGACAAAGGATTTGCTCTCTAATTTCAATGGGAAGAAGAACAGAATTAGTCTTGCATCAAATGGGAACCATAACCCCCTATTTGTAAGCATGTAACCATAGTTACATGTATGTAACCGTAGTTAGCCCATCATTAACTAAGGTTACTCTATATGGGTATCTACACATAAATTAGTCTTACACTTTATATGACAATGTATTGGCCTCCTTAATAATAATGTCCATAAGACCACTAATTTAGGCCAAACCAAAAGATAGCACATAATATATAATTAATCCATATATTGTCCATATGTATGTAGTACAAGTCCAAATGTCTAACACTACGTAGTACTCAGAACAAATTATGAAGTTGATGAGCTACAGTTAACAATCAGAAAAAATTATATACTTTTTTGCGCTTCAATACTTTTTATGTAAGGTAAAATCTGGGCAAAGTTTCTTCCGATTCCCCGATGAGAGAACGGAGGGGAATCATGGATCAATGAGATTATAATTGAGGCCAAAAACCTCTCATATTGAGACCCGAGAGGAATGAACAATGTATCTAAGACCGGACATGGTAAAGCGACGCACCTCAGGCCGAGTATAATTTCTGACTCTCGGGATACGCAGTGAACGGTTATGCACGACGGATAGTGGGGTCCTCAGTCGGATATTATGATACTAATCTCGTTCAGTATCAATTATGGATCAACAATTGCCGAAAAAAATATTTTTACCTTTTTTAGACTTATACTAGGACTGAAATTCTCCTACTATATAAAAGGAAAATTTTCTTTAGCTTGACACATTGTAACATGCAATTCAAAGCAATAAAAGTTTACTTTTGTCTTCTAGCTATTATTCAAGGCATTATTCGCTTGTTCTTTTGTTCACTCACGGTCGAGCTTGTACCGAGGGTCCAATTGAGGACAAGTCTCATTGTCCATTCTGAGATCATGCTTGCTTATTACATTGCGATTGGTTTGATCATATATTTCGTCTTTAATTCATCTATCTTTTATTCTTAATTGTTCGTATTAAATTAAACCACGTATCCTGTAAACCGCGTATAAATTTAATTGTTACTCATTTTTTGGGTAAACAGTTTGGCATCCACCATGGGGCTAAGGATAATAGTGATGATTTGATACGAATCTCCATACACTCCCTGTTTTACGCTTGTTCTTTAAAATCTTTATTACAGGTCAGCCTAAAATGTCAAACTCTCAATCTCCTCACTTGAACGATGACGTTGAGTCAAGCCATCACGACACAAATAATAATGTGATGCCCACTAATGACGCGCTTCCTGCCTATCCCAAAAGTGCCTCAGTTGCCGACCCAATCAACGCTAACTCGCAGGTGGCCACCAATATCAATTTGCCAAGTGATCCGAAAATAGTGTTCGCTGAAGACACCAACCAACAGCTCGAGAAGCGTCGAAGGTAAAGGTGATGGGATGAGCCTATTGCTGATTTTCAAAATGTTGCAGGCTCAACAAGTGGCGATAGCACAACTGCATAATCAAAGACAACTATGCATGATGAATAGGGGGTCGTAATATTCGGCCTCAACCAAATATTACGGTGTGAATCCCGTTTAGTACCAATTATGGATCAACAATTACCCAAAAATGTAGACTTATACAAGGACTGAAATTCTCCTACTATATAAATGAAAAGTTTTTCTTTAGTCTAACACATTGTAATACGCAATTCTAAGCAATAAAAGTTTACTTTTGTCTTCTAGCTAATGTTCAAGGCATTATTCGCTTGTTCTTTTATTCACTCGCGATCGAGTCTATAACGAGGGTCCAATCGAGGACGAGCCCCATTGTTTAGGCTTGGTTATTATATTGCGATTGCTTTGATCATTCTTTTCGTCTTTAATTCATCTATCTTTTATTCTTACTTGTTCGTATTAAATTAAATTATGTATCCGTTAAATTGCGTACAAATTGAATTGTTACTCATTTTTGGGTAAACTCTCTTAACCATAAAATAAATTTCAGCGTGTTTCAACTTAACCGAGATTTTTGGTTGGAACGTTGGAGGTAGTTGAAAAATCACTATATGGCCTTGAATTTATGCAAATTTGTTATTTTGGTCGTTGCATTTAATGCGGCAGGTAATTTAACCCTGATCAGTTGTGACTAAGGCAAGCTGCCAACAACACAAATTATTATAGGGAAATTTTATAAGTTAGGTTTTACACACTATCTTAAACAAACCAAATAACAACCAAATTAACTGGCTATATTAATTCACTAAATGGTGTTACAAACAACTAAAAATAACAATTAAAAAATGTAGCTGAAAGATGACAGAGAGGATGAGAAGACATAAATCAGGGACGGCCCTTCCTTAAAGCGGATAAAGCAACTACTTTAGGCGCTATATTTTTGGGGGCCATTTTTTGTTATACCTAATAGACTATATATATATAAGTTTGAGAAAAGTTGTATGAAGTAGAAAAGTTTGATTTCTTTCTTTAAATTTAGAAAAGAAGACTTTGCAACTGCTATGATTTCTGTCACAAGAAACTGCAATTTAAATGAATAGCGAATTCAAATTTCGTAAGAAACATGTGATATATATATAAGAAAAACAACTTGAGTGAAATCTCAAAATCTCTCGAAGAATCCTTTAGAGTTGATTACTTTTTATACATAGCACACAAGACTATTTTTTTATTTTAAATTAAGTTTGAACAATTCGAAGCATATGAAAATATTCTTGATTTTCTATTTAGCGATAAAAAACTGGGATCAAATGATGAAAATTTAAAAAAATAATGCTTTAATTTTGAATATTCCTTAAAGACTTAATAATTAATCAGACATTGATTGTTTAGATTTATTTTCTAAATTAAAAGTGTTAAGAAAAATAGTACAATTAGAAGATAATAGTTTAATTGATATACTCAATCAAATAAAAAGATTTATTTCTTTTCCAAATGTCTCTATTGCTTATAGAATATTGTTAATATCTTATGTTACCGTTGCTTCAACGGAGAGAAGTTTTTAAAATTAAAATTGATAACTTCTTACTTAAGATCAACAATATTTCAGCCTTTCAGGAGAGGTTAAATGGATTAGTATATTGTTAATTGAGAAAGACTCATTAGGATAAACTAATTAAAAAAATTATTAATAACTTTACAACTAAAAAAACTAGAAAAAAGACTTCAACTAAAAAAGGTCTTTTTAAAAAAAAAATTAAGCCCCATCGTAAAATATGGCTTTAGGCCACAAAATTTGTAAGACCGTCCATGACATAAATTAACCATTGAAGAAGGGATGAGAAGCAGACCGGGGATGAAGGAATACATACACTTCATAACAATTCTCATCACCTGATCTTTCTAACCCCGGTCCTTTTTTGAGAAAACGACATTACGTAACCATTCTCAAAATAATAATAAAAATAAAATATTTTTTTATATATATACATTTTTTATTTTATATATAAAAAGTATGAAAAATTATATATATATTTTTTAGCTACCGAACATAAATAATTTTTTATGCGGGCTAAACGTGAAAAAAGCCCGTCCTTTTTTAGTAATCTAGTCTTTAATTGGGACTCGATACCAAATCAACCTTGGAGAAATTCAAAAATACCTAGATTTATAAGTGGTCATTTAAAAATAGCTACAATTTCGAAAGTCGTCGAAATTTAACCACTTTTCATGTAAAGATAAATCGAAACGAAAATACTGTTCAAATCCGGAAATACTCCAGCATAATATGCTGGAATTCGGAACCAGCAAGTATAGCGGTCCAGCATAATATAATGGAAGTTCATATGCAGGTGTACCGAACTCCAGTATATTATGCTGGATTGGTCTCTATTACAGTAAAATAGTGACTAATTTTCAATGACTGGACAATGCTAATTATTTTGAACGATCAATCCGAAAATTGGTTAGTCCGTGATATTTTGACAATCAAAAGGTCTTCTAATGCTATTTCTCGGCCCAATAGCTGCTTGTGTGACGATCTTTGCAGGTATGCACATTGGGCTGGAGCTGGTTCATAACACTATCCTAAAATTTACAAACACAAATTTTATGAAATCGAAACTCTTCCTCAAGAGTCGAGACACATCCAACATAGACATAAACAAAAGAAGCCATTGCTTTCCCATCGCACCCCCTATAGCAGCCTCTTCTCTTCTGCCTTAACCCTCTTGTAATATATCTGTAATATATCTAGGGAGGTAGCTGAATCTTGCCTTACTTCTTACTATTGTTGGACTAATCTAGTAGGATTTTTGTCTAAGATAGCTAGTGACAATATTGCGTCTTACTATTTCGCCTTTAAGTGCATGACCTATTTAATTGCTATCACTTTTGCTTTGCTTTGCATCTTTCTTTTGGATTTCATGTTGTTCCTATTTTACCTATGATTTCTATGGTGACACTAATATCGTCTCCTTTTGTCTTTTTATTTTCTTGAGCTTGAGGTCTTTCAGAAACAACATCTCTACTCTTTCGGGGTAGGGTTAAGGTCTTCCTACATACTACGTACTCTCACCAGACTCCATCAGTGAGATTTTACTAGATTGTTATTGTTGTATCCTTATGAAGTAGTTTGATTGTTAAAAGATCTAAAATATACGTTACCTTGAGAAAGAAAATTTGAACTCAATTGCTCGGGGTTAGCTAGGTTAATCGAGTTAGTAATGTTTACTTGGACCCAATATTATGAGTAAAACGGAAATCTTTAAAGTGGTTTTGATTGATAAAAGTCTAACAAATAGCGTAAGATATTTAAATTTCAATAGCTAGTCGTTAGCTAGGTTTAATCGATTTCGAAATCTTTACTTTGAAGCTGGAACACTAATGTTATCATAAATGTACATTATTCCTTACACAGTAGATGGAAAACCAAATGAACTCGCGCTCTTTTTCAGTAGATATAAAATGGAGCAATTGCCTGGAAATTTCGCTCTCCCATCAGTCTTTTGCATCGGAACGACACAGAGAAATAAGAAAAAGTTAGAATGGAGATCGCTCTACCATTTGAGCTACATCCCCAGTTGTAACAACAACAACAACCCAGTATAATCCCACATGTGGGGTCTGAGGAGGGTAGTATGTACGCAGACCTTACATCCCAGTTGTAAGCGTACCGCTGTATATTATTTATCAACAATTTCTTACTCCATTATAGCTTTTGATCAATCTCACATGTAGATTATAGTTTGACTTAACAAACTTTTATCTTTTTCAAGAATCTTGTAGCTCTCTTTGGATTATCATTCACTTGCTAGTGTGTGGTGGTGGTTAAGAAAAAAGTACAACCCAGTATAATCCCACTTAGTGGGGTCTGGGTGATGGTTAAGAAAGAATTAACGAAATGATCATAAAATATGGTTAATGCACGTTCTCAACCATTAATATGAATTTGGCACTTGCAGCCCACTAGAACTCCATCGGGGCAAATTTAGTAATGCTCGGACAGTAATTTGAAGTCCCGCTGTCCTAATTGAAGGACTTACATATGTAATATGTCTCTTGTTCTTGTCATTGTTTCGTGCAAAGAAGAATCAAATTTAATTTCTTAGGTGATATGTATAGTAACATGTCAAGCATATACTAACATGAATAATCTGTTATATAAAATATTAATACATTTTTATACATCGATCTCTGTATTAAGCAAGCTCAAAATCTTTATTTTGCCCCGTTAACTGCTCCCTCAAGGTACATCATCATTTTGAGGGGTCTTTGGAATCTTAACTTGTAAGAATTTGTGATCGCCACTCAAGAATGCCTCTGTTTTCCTCCAATCTGAATTTTCAGGCAGTTCAATCCTCCTAACACAGCCGTATTCCCACCATTTTCCAGCTCTCCAGTCCTCTTTTTGTTGCCTCAACTGCCCACTGACCACTAAAACTTTCCCATCCTCAACACAAACACGAATGTTACCCTTACCAACTCCTGTTTCAGATATTAACACCCTTAATTCATATTGCACCTATATATATATATATATGCAAGTATTAACAACAACAACAACCCAGTATAATCCCACTTAGTAGGGTCTGGGAGGGTAGTGTGTACGCAAACCTTACCCCTACCCTTGGGTAGAGAGGCTATTTCCAAATAGACCTCTGGCATCCTTCCCTCCAAGAACTTCCCACCTTGCTCTTGGAGAGACTCGAACTCACAACCTCTCGGTTGGAAGTGGGGTTGCTTAACCCCTCTTGTCTAAATATATGCTAAGTATTAAACTTCAATATTTGAAATATCGCGGAAATATTCCTTATTCCCAACCCATCTGATTAAGGACAAGGTTTCTTTGTCTCAACAACAACAACAATAACAACTACCCAGTATACTCCCACCAGGTGGGGTCTGGGGAGGGTAATATGTAGACGAGCCTTACCCCTGCCCGAAGGGCAGAGAGGCTGCTTCCAATCGACCCTCGGCGAATAGAGTAAAAATGGAAAAGCTGCATTAAGAAACAGAGATAAAATTAGAAACACAAGCAAGACAAAACCAAATAATAAAGCATAGGTACTCCCACAAAAGTAACGTAAATAATTATGAAAACATAAGCAACATAAATAACATAAATACAGTCGCATGCAATAATATCAAGCAGTAACTACCATACTAAAACACTAATCACCTATGAGCCCCTAACAAAAAGAAATTATATAGGCTAATATTTTGTGGACCTGCAACCAGTGCCTGAGCCAAAAATTATATATAGTATAATTTTCTTTTTATAATTTTCCGACGAAGGATGTTCGAACCCCTTCTTTCTATGTGGGTACGCCACTGCCTACAACATAACTGTTAGCAGTTTTTTTGACGGACCATTTGGATTTTTGAGTTTAACCGGAGTATTATTTTCAGGTCGAACTATATATACATGTACAGAATTAAAATTTATACATACATAAACTCGAACTCATTATTAATCTTGAATTATGAAGTAAATAATATTGGAAGCAGTCACCTGGTATTTCTGCTCTCAATAGATAATCAGTATCTGTTTGAGACCAGTCAACTGTGCACTGATTGGAGCTGCGGGCGTTGGATAATAACACATCTGAATCAAATTCCCACAGTGGAAATGCATCTGAAGGATCAAAGAATTTTCCGAACAATAGTGGACTAAACAGCGAACCTTCACACAAGAAATCTGCCTTCTGAGTTGTTGAATTCATGAAAGTTATAAAAACATCTTCTTTTAGTGGAACACACCATGTCTGTGGGTTTGATTCTTCAAATTGAACTTCAATCTGTCTGTAACTGGTCATTGAAAATTCAAGGATGAAAATGAAAAGAAATCTCTATTCTTTTAATAATGCTGGACACAGAATTTGAGACTTCAATTCTCCTTATACTATTAGTCTATTAGGAGGTGCCTATAGCTAGGCAGAGAACAAATTCTCGTGGAAAAATGTGCTGTAAAGATAAGAGAATATATTTCTTATCTAGAAAAATGAGAAAATTACTTGTGCAAGTGCAACACCACAGTAAATCAGCCGCAGTCGTTGAATTGAGAGGACGTGGCATAATAAAATAGCCAACTGTTTGTCTTATTAATGTTCCTGCATTTGTAACCGGTAAAATTATTGTCATGTAATTATAAAATTATAAACATTCTTTTCAATTTCTTGTCTTAATTAGCACAGGGACCTTACTACGAGAGGAAAGTCCAGTGCATGTAATATGTCTTTATAATAACATTGCGCATGAGAATTCTTTAAACTAACATTACATATATATGCATTATTAATGTAGTTTAATTCTTTATATTAATTGATTGTTATAGGTTGATGATTATAATGTCATAGAAATTAATTCATAATTATTTTATAAGTAATTTGATTGTATAAACTCTTATAAACATTGAAATGAAAAACAATGAAAACAACATAAAATGTAAGCCATGTAGTGGATAGTGATGAAGTGAGTGTGAAAGGAATACTTGAAAGTGGATTATGACGTTGATGATTGTCATGACCAACATATTTTCTTTCAATTTTCTCTAATATTTCTTCATTTGTGGAAATAAATAAGCTTAACTAAATGGCATTTGCATATCCACCTAGTCCAAAAAGCAGATGGTATTTCTCAGATTCATATTGGAAAATTCATGGGGATAGCAGGGTTTTTTTCTAAAACCACTAAGCATTGTGCCTAATGTTAATTTTATATATAACTAGTAAAATACAACACGAGTGGAGGGGACATGAACCTGACCTCCACATGAAAAAGGTGAGGATGCCTAAGGGTTTGCTCTGATGGTAAACAACCCCCATTTCCAATCGAAAGGTTGTGAGTTCGAGTCTCCCCAAGAGCAAGGTGGGAAGTTCTTGTAGGGAAGGATGCCGGAAGTCTATTTTGAAACAACCTCTTTACTCAAAGGTAGGGGTAAAGTCTGCGTACACACTACCCTCTGCAGACCCCACTAAGTAGGATTATACTAAGTTATTATTGCCTATGGATACATATGTAAACCCAAATGACACCTGAAAGCTATGGTGAGTTAGACCTATAAGGTTGGCCCAATTGTTCTTCCAACATTGATAAACAATTGGACCTAAAAAACATGTGAAGCAATCATAGGCCAACTATACAAAAAACAAAGTAAGGACCTAAAGAGTCCGGAACTTGTTTCATGACAAAATGGACTTAAAATACGATTTTGCTGATAAAAGAAAAAGGTTACTTTTCTAACTATTTTGCAGTATTTTACTGCGAAATGGATTTCGAAAATTTTTCAGTTAAGTCAATTCGCTGTAAAATACTGAAAATATTTAAAAATTAATTTTTCAAATTGCATTTCGCAGTAAAATACAGCGAATTGGTTAAAAGTTGGGCCCAGGCTTTATTTAAAGTAGCATTTGACAGTAATTTACTGCAAAATACCGTATTTCGCAGTAAATTACTGTTAAATGGTATTTTAAATACAACCTGGTCGTCTTCCTCAACGATAAACATATTGAAACCTCCATTTTTAAAAGTTCTACTGCCCTGGTCCCCCCACCTCGCTCCTTTATTAAAAAAAATATTTGGCCAACCCGTCCCACAACGAACGCGGATTGTAGGTCCCACATACCAAAAGAATGTTCGATTCCGTGTTCGAATAGAAAATTTCGTATTACAAATACGTCATGCATGATTTTCCACATAAGCAAATTGGTGGACGAGTTGAGCCATTTAATGAAATATTTTTGGGAAACATTTTGAGCATACAAAATAACTACAATGCGTGCGCCCATTATTTATAGGTGAAATAACATAATGTTCAACAATACGTAGTATTTTACTACGATTTAGATGCACATTCTTCGGGGAAAAAACAGCTTTTTTCACATGGCTTTGAACCTTTTCAAACCGACATGAAAACTCAACAATACGTAGTATTTTACTACGATTTAGATGCAAATTCTTCGGGGGAAAAAATCTTTTTCCGCATGGCTTTGAACCTTTTCAAAACAACGTGACAACTCAACAATACGTAGTATTTTACTACGATTTAGATGCACATTCTTCGGGAAAAAAAACTTTTTCCACATGGCTTTGAACCTTTTCAAAATGACTTGACAACTCAACAATACGTAATATTTTACTACAATTTAGATGCACATTCTTCGGGGAAAAAACAGCTTTTTCCACATGGCTTTGAACCCTTTCAAAACGACGTGACAACTCAACAATAATTCCATTGGTAATCCTAATTTTAATTTAATCATATTTAATTATTTAATTTATTAAACTAATACAATCAATAAATTTTATTTACATTATATTAGACGTCATGGCCTTTCCTCCGCTTGCGCATCCCGGACACGTGGACGATCAGCTATTAGTGCTACAGGGCGATAATATGTCCTTTTATGTGTGGGAGGTGTTGAAACACGTTCTCAATACATACTAAACGTGTGTTCATATTTGTAGGTTTTGATAAATGACAAACGACGCGCAATTAACATATGACGAGGTCCAAGCACAAGCGCGCAATTGACACATAACAAGGTTCAAGCACAAGACGAACAAAGATCATGATCAAGCAAAGAAATAAAGTTATACATGAGTCGTTCTTTAATTGTGATCTTGATCCGACAATTGACTCAAGACTTGGCTTCTCTCGTAAAATCATTTTTATTAAATCATGCATATTTAATTTAAAGCAAAATGATTTTCAAACATTTTATTTTAGCCAAAATGATTTTTAAACATGCCTCTCAAATCTGGACAAAGATAATCGATTATGTACTTTATGATAATCGATTATGTTAAGACAATGTACACCAGATTTGCAAAGCTGAACAATAATCGATTATGTACCTTATGATAATCGATTATGTTAAGGCAGTGTACATAAGATGTTTCAAAGCTACAAGATAATCGATTATGTACCTTATGATAATCGATTATGTTGAGGCAGTGTCCATCAGATTTTTCAAAGCTATAAAATAATCGATTATGCACATTATGATAATCGATTATGTTGAGGCAGTGTCTATCAAATTTTACAAGACTGTAAAATAATTGATCATGTACTTTATGATAATCGATTATGTTAAGATAGTGTAGTCCGAAGTTTTCAAAACATAAAAGATAATCGATTATCCTTATAGCATAATCGATTATGCAAATGACCGTTGCCAAAGTATTTTTAAACTCTGAAAGATAATCGATTATACACAATCTGATAATCGATTATGCTAAGTAAAATCTGAATATGATTTTTTGAACGTTGTCAGGTAATCGATTATACGATTTGGATAATCGATTATTCTGCTTAAAATCTGGAAATGATTTTTGAACGATTGGAAAATAATCGATTATGCAAATCAGATAATCGATTATCTTAGCACAAAATCAGTAATTCTTGATTGGCAATTAGGCAACGGTTGTGGGGGTTTTGAACACTATAAATACAACTCAAAATCAGTCTTCAAAGTACAACAACTGATCATATTCTTGCTAAAGCTTGCATACTCTCATATTTATCATTTTCTATTCATTTCATAAGTTTTTGAGAGCCAAACTCTTGACGAAAGTTGTTGTGTTCTTGAACGTATTTATTTTACTCATATCTACTCTTAAAGAGAGTCTTGTCTTGAGTGCTAAGTGTTTGTATACACTTGAAGGGAAGTGTTAATCCCATGTGGTTGTAAGAAGGAACGTTTTCATTTCTTCGGTTGAAGTCTTGAAGTGTGGTATCTTCGAGCAGAGGTTGTTGAGGCTTGTGTGACTCAAGTTCTCAGTTTGTAACGGTTTGATAAGCACCCGTAAGCTTAACGAAGTTAGTGGAATCTCGAGAAAGTCTCTCGGGGACTGGACTAGCCACAGGTTGTGGTGAACCAGGATAATTTTGGTGCGTTCGTTCCTTATTATTTACTTACCGTACTTATTTCAATCCTGCAATTTTTAATTTCGCAAGTTTATATTGTTTTTTATTATAACGCTATTCACCCCTCCTCTAGCGTTAAGCGTATATTCTAACAATTGGTATCAGAGCCCAACTCTCTGAAAGACTTAACCGTTTGAGAGAAACAATCTATGGCTTCTACTCGTGACTTTAATGCAGGAATAGGTGAAGGACAATGCTCCACCAGACCACCACTATTCGATGGCATAAATTATACGTACTGGAAGGAAAGGATGAGAATATTCATCGTCGAATAATTTTCATCTATGGAAGGTTATAACAAAGGGAGAACAAATTCCAACCAAAAAGGTTGAAAATGAATGGGTTCCAAAATCCAAAGATGAATACGATGCGGATGATATCCGAAAAGTGCAGAACAATGCTAGAGCCATCAACTTATTGTATTGTGCTGTAAATGCTGATGATTACAGAAAAATATCATGTTGCACAACGGCTAAGCAAATGTGGGATAAGCTGGAAATCACGTACGAAGGTACGGACCAGGTAAGAGAAGCTAAAATTGATTTTATAACCCATGCATATGAACTGTTTCACATGAAGGAAAGCGAGAGGATCGATGACATGTTCGAACGAGTTTCAAAAATTGTCAATGACCTACATGCTCTTAAGAAGACCTTCACGGATAAGGAACTTGTCCGAAAAATTCTCCGAAGTCTCACTCCGGAATTGCGCTCCAAGGCTGACGCGATTCAAGAGTCTATCGGTGTTTCAAATGTCACCATCGACGGACAAAGAGGTAATCTTAAAACCTATGAATCTACTATACTTAACCCTCCGTTTAATGATCAAAGGAAACAAAGAATCGCCCTCAAGGCAAGCACGGCTCAACCTCAAAATGATGAGGACTCAAACAACGGAGATAACGAGTTCGGACTCGTTATTAAGAGGTTTCAAAAGTTCATGCGAAAAGAGTATGAACGAAAAGGCAAACAACAAGGAGACAAGTGAAGTGCTATGGATGCGGAGAAATCGGGCACATTAAATCAAATTGCCCAAATGTCAAAAAGGAGAAGAAACCCTTCAAGAAACAACGAGCATACATATCTTGGGGAGGTGACCCCGGAGACGAATCAAGCGACGATGAAGAAGACGAAACCACAAATCTATGTCTCATGGCACACGAAGACAATCAAGAAGAGGTATGTCAAATTTCTTCTAAAAATTTCTTTTCTCTTGAGGAAATGCAAAATGCTTTTGATGAATTGTATAGTGAATTCATTAGAGCTTCCGAAACTGTTAGAGACGTAAAGAAAAATTCTTCCTTGAAAGAAAAAGATTTTGAAAAACAACTCTCTTTGAAAGAAAAAGATTTGAAAAAATTGATTTTGGAAAATGAGAAGTTGAAAGAAGAAAACAAATTTTTCGGCAAGAGAAGCGCCGACAAACCCGAGAGTTCTAGTAAAAATTGTATTTCTTGCATGCATCTAAAAGATGAAGTAGAAAGACTTAAGGGCACCCAAGATAAGTTCAATTCTTCTCATAAAAATTTGATTGATGTTCTTGTCAATTTGAAATCGACCAAACATGGCATAGGTTTCAAAAACGAGCCTAAAGAAAAAGTTGAAGCCATCCCCCAACAACCTAAGGCTCAACCTAGGATAAATAAAGTAAACGTTCAACCTAGGTATAACAATCCTAGAATCAACATGCATGCTAGACCAAACACTAGAAGAAACGTTGAACAATTTAGAACACCTAGAAATGGCTTTCAACAATCGCAACCTAGACACACTCGACCTAGAAATAATTATTCTAGAAACGCTGCATATCCTAGAACAACACAGTAGGAGAAATGATTTTCAAGAATTGCGCAATAGCCATATTGTCAAAAATAGAGCAAACGATTTTCGTACCTCCAACTACTACCAACCTAGAAGAATGTATAATCCTAATGTCATTTGTCATTATTGTAGTCGAATAGGACATATTACTCCTGCTTGTTTTACTAGACACAGACACTTAACTGCATGTCAAGCACAACATCATTTTACACCTAACTCTCAAGGACCCAAAACAGCTTGGGTACCAAAAACTCATTAATTTGTCTTGTAGGTATGTTTGAAGGGATCAAGTGTACTTTGGTACCTTGATAGTGGATGCTCCAAACACATGGCCGGAGACGCATCCAAGTTCCTTCAACTAGAACACAAGGAAGGAGGAAACGTTATTTTTGGAGATAACAACAAGGGAAAAATTATCGGCATTGGCTCGGTCGGTAAGAATGATTCTTCTTCCATTAAGCATATATTGCTAGTTAAAGGTCTAAAACATAATCTCTTGAGCATAAGTCAATTATGTGACAAGGGAAATCTTGTTTTGTTTGATTTGGAAGAATGCTTAGTTTTTCGTCGTAGTGATTTTAAAATTATTCTCCGTGGTTTTAGAATTGATAACATCTATATGGTTGACCTTGAAAACTCTTCATCAGAGTATGTGAATTGTCTTATGAGTAAAGAAGATGATATGTGGTTATGGCATCGTAGAGTAGCTCATATCAACATGCATCTTTTAAACAAATTGGTTTCACAAAAATTAGTTATTGGTCTTCCAAATTTGAAATTTGAAAATGACACTATTTGTGATTCTTGTCAAAAAGGGAAGCAAACAAAAGCATCCTTTAAATCTAAGAATATTGTTTCAACTACAAGACCTTTGCAACTTCTTCACATGGATCTCTTTGGACCTTCTCGCATTGAAAGTCTTGGTAGAAATCGTTATGCTTTTGTTATTGTTGATGATTATTCTAGATTTACATGGACACTATTTCTTGCTCACAAAAGTGAGGCTTTTCAAAATTTTAAATGTTTTCTTAAACGTGTTCAAGATGAAAAGAACACAACCGTCACTTCCATAAGAAGTGATCATGGGGGAGAGTTCGATCACAATCTCTTCGCGGACTTTTGTGACGAACTCGGTATTGAGCAAACCTTCTCTGCTCCACGTACACCACAAAGAAATGGAGTGGTGGAACGGAAAAATAGGTGTCTCGAAGAGATGGCTAGAACCATGCTCGATGAGGCTAAGATTCCCAAACAATTTTGTGTTGGAAACACGTTTCAAATGCAATATACTAAACGTGTGTTCTTTTGTAGGTTTTGATGAATGTCAAACAAAGTAAAAAGCGATATATAGCAGTACTCAAGGACAAGCACAAAATGGATGCATTACAAGAAGCTCAAGACAAAGTTTAGAAATGTTATAATTGAGTCAATATTAATTGTGATCTTGATTCCTCAACTTGGCTCATAACATGGCTTCTCTACTAAAATTATTTTTCCAAAATCATGCATATTTAAATTAAGTGTCAAATGATTTTAAACTATGCATATTTACATTTGTTAAAATGTTTTCCAAGCATGCCTCAAAAATCTGGGCTAAGATAATCGATTATGTACTTATGATAATCGAGTATCTCTAAGCCAAGACTGCATGACAATCGATTGTGAATTAATGATAATCGATTGTGAGTAAGTCAGT
This sequence comes from Nicotiana benthamiana, assembly GCA_034376525.1. NCBI lineage: Eukaryota > Viridiplantae > Streptophyta > Magnoliopsida > Solanales > Solanaceae > Nicotiana > Nicotiana benthamiana. Next base: position 37,508,154 of record CM067337.1, on the reverse strand, counting down.
TAACATCAGGTTTTTGCAAACTGCATAACAATCGATTGTGTACTTATGATAATCGATTGTTAACTGAGGCAAAGTTTTCAAAACTCATAAAAATCGATTATGAACTAATGGTAATCGATTAGAATGAGAAAAATGTCTCCCAGTGATTTTAAATAAAATGATAATCGATTGTGGCTTTTGATAATCGATTATATATGAGACAGAGAGTTTTGAAATTAATTAATAATCGATTATTCCATTTGATAATCGATTGTTGAAGCTGACCGTTGTCATATATTTTCAATTACCTTCAGGTAATCGATTGTTGATATTTAACAATCGATGTTTTGCTTAAAATCTGGAAAAGATTTTCTGAACGTTGTTAAAATAATCGATTGTTGATTTCCGGACAATCGATGTTTTATGCCAAAAATTGGAAAGGATTTCTTAACGTTATAAATAATCGATTATTGATTTGAAGTAATCGATTGTTGACGTAAAATCTGGGATTGAATTTTTAATCTGATAGGCAAACAATCGACTGTTTAGTCTTGGCAATCGATTGTCACTGAGTAATTTTAGCAATCCTTAATTGGCAATTAGACAACGGTAAGATTGAGTTTTTCACCTATAAATACAGCTTCAACTCAGTGTTTTCACAACAACAACATATACACTTTGAGTATTTTCATTGCTAAAAGCTTTCTTACATTGATCATCATTTTCCATTCATCCATAAAGCTTTTTGAAGAGCCATTCTATTGAGCTAAGTTGTTGTGATCTTGAGCATACTATTTCTACTCATATCTACTCATTAAGGAGTGCTTTGTAAAGTGAGTGTGTTTTGTGTTTGTAAGAGAATTGCGATTCTCGTTTGTTGAGGAACTTGTGATCCCTCGGTTGAAGTCTTTGGGATTGTTATCCCCGAGCAGTTGAAGTCTTTGGGATTGTTATCCCCGAGCAGTTGAAGTCTTTGGGATTGTTATCCCCGAGCAGTTGAAGTCTTTGGGATTGTTATCCCCGAGCAGTTGAAGTCTTTGGGATTGTTATCCCCGAGCAGTTGAAGTCTTTGGGATTGTTATCCCCGAGCAATTGAAGTCTTTGGGATTGGTATCCCCGAGCAATTGAAGTCTTTGGGATTGTGATCCCCGAGCACCTAGGTGAGGCTTGTGTCCTCAGCTGTAACGGTTTGTTAAGCACCCGTAAGCTTGACAAGTTTAGTGGAAATCTCGAGAGAGTCTCTCGGGGACTGGACTAACCACGTTTGTGGCCAACCAGGATACATCATTGTGTAAGTTTATTCTACTGCACTTGTTTTAATTTCTGCAAAGTTTTTAAATTCCGCACTAAAACGCTTAATATTTTTAAAACGCTATTCACCCCCCCTCTAGCGTAAAGCGTATTGTCCAACAATTGGTATCAGAGCCATACTCTCTGAAAGACTTAACCGTTTGAGAGAATCTTTCCATGGCTTCTACTCTAGACTCTTTTGCAGGTATTGATGAAGGACAGTGCCCCACAAGACCTCCTTTGTTTAACGGGACTAATTATTCATATTGGAAAGAAAGGATGCAGATATTCGTCAGATCAAACAGCCCTTACTTGTGGAAGGCGTACACCAAAGGAAATGAGGTTCCTGTCAAAAAGGTGGAAGGAGAATGGGTGCCAAAATCAGAAGAGGAATTCAACGCCGAGGATAATCGAATGGTCCAAAATAATTTTAAAGCTATTAATTTATTACTTTGTGCTGTTAATGCTAATGATTACAGGAAAATCTCCTGCTGCAAAACAGCGAAAGAAATGTGGGACAAGCTTGAGATCACTTACGAAGGGACTGACCAGGTAAGAGAAGCTAAAATTGACTTTTTAACTCATGCTTACGAATTGTTCCATATGAAGGAAGGCGAAAAGGTAGACGAGATGTTTGAGCGGTTCTCATCAATAGTGAATGATCTCCACGCGCTCAAGAAGACGTTCACAGACAAAGAACTAGTTCGAAAAATCCTTAGGAGTCTAACACCGGCATGGCGATCAAAGGCCGATGCGATTCAAGAGTCAATTGGAATCACGAACGTCACCATAGACGCTCTTAGAGGTAATCTTAAGACTTATGAATCCACTATTCTTAACCCTGTTATTGATGAACAAAGAAGGCAAAAGATTGCTCTAAAAGCGAGCACAAGTCAATCACCAATTGAAGAGGATGGAGATAGTGAATTCGGACTCATCATCAAAAAGTTCCAAAAATTCATGCGAAAAGAATATGACCGCAAAGGGAAAAAGCAAGGTGAGCAAGTTAAATGTTATGAATGTGGTGAAACAGGGCATATCAAAACAAACTGCCCAAATCTTAAAAAGGAGAAGAAACCCTTCAAGAAGCAACGAGCATACATATCTTGGGGAGGAGATTCCGGAGACGAATCCAGTGAAGAAGAAAATGAAGAAGCGGCAAATCTCTGCCTCATGGCACAGGAAGAAAATCAAAGTGAGGTAAGTCAAATCTCTTCTCAAAATTTTTATACTCTTGATGACATGAGAAATGCCTTTGATGAATTGTATGCTGAATTTCTCAAAGTTACAAAAACCGTCACTAGTTTAAGAGAAAGTGCTTCTCTAAAAGAACAAGATTTTCAAAAACAGTTTTCATTAAAAGAAAAAGAATTAGAAAAATTGGTTTTGGAAAATGAGAAGCTACTAGAACAAAACAAGTTTTATGGGAAAAGAAGTTCTGACAAGCCCGAGAGTTCTACAAAAAATTGTGCTTCTTGTGTAGACCTTAAGAATGAAGTAGGTAGATTAAAAGGCACACTAGATAAATTCAACTCCTCTCATAAAAACTTGAATGTGGTGCTTGATAACTTGAAATCAACCAAGCATGGAATAGGCTTCATAAATGAAGAAGAGGTTGATGCAAAAACCCAACCACCTAGAGCTCAATCTAGGATTAATAACAAAAATGCCTTTCCTAAAACAAACATGCATGCTAGACAAAATATTAGGAGACCTAGACATGACCTTCCGCCTAGCAATCGTCACCATAGACATGATGCATATTTTAGGCACAACAGTGATCATGCTAGAAGATCCCGAAATGTTCAACCTAGAAATGATTATGGTGCTCAAATTAGGAGAAATGAAAATAGAGTAAACAATGTGCATTATTCTAGCTACTATGAGCCTAGACGCATGCATAATCCAAATGTGACATGTCATTATTGTAGACGAATTGGTCATATTGCTCCCGCATGCTTTACTAGACATAGACATGCTACTCAAACATATCATTATAGTATGCATAACCCTCAAGGACCCAAAATGGCATGGGTACCAAAAGAGCATTGATTTGTTTTGCAGGTGTGCTTGAAGGAATCAAGTGTAGTGGATACTCCAAACACTTGACAGGAGACGAATTCAAAATTCCTTAAATTAAAGCACAAAGAAGGAGGAAGAGATGGAAAAGTCGATTTAGGCATTTTTTTTCAAAATCGGAAGTATTTTCGAAAAATTTAAAAGACAAAATACAAGGAAGACAAAGGCAAAATTGTGGAAGAAGCTTCTTAAATTGAAGAATGAGCCAAAAGACCAAAATGAACGGAGGATGTTCAAAATCAGGTAATTGGCAAAGTCGAAGGGAAGGTAAGTACCCTAAACCCTCTTAAGAACATCCTAGGACAAAATTCTTAAGAGTTCACGTTTTTCACCCGACTACACTAGTTTCAAAGTTATTATTTCATTTATAGATTACTGACTTGAGCGTCGGAGATGTTTAATTCTATCTTGCAGGTATCCCCCAAAAGGTAAGAGGAAAGTATAAATTGTCTTGATACAAGAAAAATCGATCATAATCGATTATTTATGCTTACAATCGATTATCAGTATCAATAATCGATTATTTGTTGATTCAATTTTTTTGTCATGAAATCTTGTTGAATGTTTACATTGCTTGATAGAATTAAGTCTCATCATTTTAGCATCCCCCTTCCAAACAATCGATTATTTGTTCTGCCAATCGATTATTTGCCAAAATCCAAACTCTCTGTGAGTGAAATAATTGATTACTATATATTGACAATCGATTATCTGTTTTAAACTTATGTTACCGTTTTGGCTCTACAATCGATTCCTGTCAGGTCATAAATATGAAAAACAATCGATTACCAAGTTTGACAATCGACTATCTTTTTCAAATTTTTTTTTTCCGTTCTGGCGTGTAATCGATGTGTCAGATCATTTTCATTAATGACAATCGATTATTCTATTCAAACAATCGATTATTGAACGGTCAGTGAATTTATTTTTACCGTTTCAGACTTCAAAGCTCTTCAAATCTCTTCAAATCTTTTCAAATAAGTGTAAGATTCATTCCTTCTCTATATATAGGCTGCACATATGCTCTTGTATACTCACTCAAGCCTCCCAAGCATCAAATTATCTTGTTATCTTTGAAAAATCCTAGCACATCCTTTTCAAAAATGTCAAGCCGCAACTCCAAACGTGCTCGTTCCAAACAAGGTGCTTCTTCTTCTCGCCATCCATATCAAGATGGATCGGTTCTATTCTTTGAATCCGATGAAGAGCTCACCCGTTTCTTAACCAAATTTGAGAAACGCCTTATTCTCCCTCCTCGCTTTTCAACAAACGCTCTTGTTGCACCATTCATTCCAGCCGCGAATATGCTAAGAGAGTGCCAACTTTTCAATTTCCTACTCCTTACTCACCCCTACTACAACATTACTTTGGTTGAAGCTTTTTACTCCAACCTTCACAAAGATGATGAGGGTGAACTCGTTACCAATGTTAACGGCATTTCCATTCTAATTTCTGAAGATAACCTCCACCTCATTACCGGCATTCCGCATGATGGTGAAGACATCTACCAGTACATAAATGATGCCGGGGACATGATTGATGAAGCTAATCTCTTCCGCCAAGCCGGAGTCGCCTATGATGAGTCTTCTTCCCGTCGTCCCACCATAAAGGGTATGGACCCGAATTATCGTTTCATTCTCTATTTCATCACTCGTGTTCTCAAACCCCGTAAACTCAATCACACCACCATTTCCCAAGAGGATGCCAAATTTCTTCATGCCATTATCACCGGTGTTAAAATCAATTGGTGCAAGCTTATTCAATCTCATATGTTCAATGCCACCAGAGATGACATACCTCTCCCCTATGCCCTCTTAATAATGAAATTTCTTGAAGCTTCCGGGGTCAATATTGCTAATGGTCCTCTCAAAAAGAGCACCAAAATCTGGGAAATTTCGGAGTCTTCCTTTCATCATGATGGTGATCATGCTCCCGCTCCTCCTCAAAATCGACAAGCCCGTCGTGCTCATCCTCCTCAGGAGCCTACCCTCCGGACTATCTCTGACCAAATTACTCAATTAACCCGTGAGGTCCATGGTTACTTTGATCACGTGCATTATGCCTATGCTCAGGTGGTGCCATATCAAGCGCCTCCCAATGATGATGAAGGGGATGGGGGTGATGAATGATGAAATTGTTGTTTTTGATGATGTGAAATTGTTGTTTTTGATTTGTTTTTCCTTGGTTGGTTAGTTGTTGTTCGTTTTATTGTGTTTGGCTCCACCCATGTAATGTTATTTTCCAATAAATAAACTTTTGTTTATTTCATATATTTTTTTTGCATATTCTTCCCTTGTATATATTTTTGCTAATGGCAAAAGGGGGAAGAAACGGGATATCAAGAAGTATGCTATATCACTCTCAACTTCATTCATGCTTAAAGTGAGGGGGAACATGAATTGAGGGGGAACATCAAATTGCATACTTTACACTTGTCTTGGATTATCAAAATAATTATTGCATATATCCCGCTTATGTTTGCCATTATCAAAAAGGGGGAAATTGTTGGAAACACGTTTCAAATGCAATATACTAAACGTGTGTTCTTTTGTAGGTTTTGATGAATGTCAAACAAAGCAAAAAGCGATATATAGCAGTACTCAAGGACAAGCACAAAATGGATGCATTACAAGAAGCTCAAGACAAAGTTTAGAAATGTTATAATTGAGTCAATATTAATTGTGATCTTGATTCCTCAACTTGGCTCATAACATGGCTTCTCTACTAAAATTATTTTTCCAAAATCATGCATATTTAAATTAAGTGTCAAATGATTTTAAACTATGCATATTTACATTTGTTAAAATGTTTTCCAAGCATGCCTCAAAAATCTGGGCTAAGATAATCGATTATGTACTTATGATAATCGAGTATCTCTAAGCCAAGACTGCATGACAATCGATTGTGAATTAATGATAATCGATTGTGAGTAAGTCAGTTAACATCAGGTTTTTGCAAACTGCATAACAATCGATTGTGTACTTATGATAATCGATTGTTAACTGAGGCAAAGTTTTCAAAACTCATAAAAATCGATTATGAACTAATGGTAATCGATTAGAATGAGAAAAATGTCTCCCAGTGATTTTAAATAAAATGATAATCGATTGTGGCTTTTGATAATCGATTATATATGAGACAGAGAGTTTTGAAATTAATTAATAATCGATTATTCCATTTGATAATCGATTGTTGAAGCTGACCGTTGTCATATATTTTCAATTACCTTCAGGTAATCGATTGTTGATATTTAACAATCGATGTTTTGCTTAAAATCTGGAAAAGATTTTCTGAACGTTGTTAAAATAATCGATTGTTGATTTCCGGACAATCGATGTTTTATGCCAAAAATTGGAAAGGATTTCTTAACGTTATAAATAATCGATTATTGATTTGAAGTAATCGATTGTTGACGTAAAATCTGGGATTGAATTTTTAATCTGATAGGCAAACAATCGACTGTTTAGTCTTGACAATCGATTGTCACTGAGTAATTTCAGCAATCCTTAATTGGCAATTAGACAACGGTAAGACTGAGTTTTTCACCTATAAATACAGCTTCAACTCAGTGTTTTCACAACAACAACATATACACTTTGAGTATTTTCATTGCTAAAAGCTTTCTTACATTGATCATCATTTTCCATTCATCCATAAAGCTTTTTGAAGAGCCATTCTATTGAGCTAAGTTGTTGTGATCTTGAGCATACTATTTCTACTCATATCTACTCATTAAGGAGTGCTTTGTAAAGTGAGTGTGTTTTGTGTTTGTAAGAGAATTGCGATTCTCGTTTGTTGAGGAACTTGTGATCCCTCGGTTGAAGTCTTTGGGATTGTTATCCCCGAGCAGTTGAAGTCTTTGGGATTGTTATCCCCGAGCAGTTGAAGTCTTTGGGATTGTTATCCCCGAGCAGTTGAAGTCTTTGGGATTGTTATCCCCGAGCAGTTGAAGTCTTTGGGATTGTTATCCCCGAGCAGTTGAAGTCTTTGGGATTGTTATCCCCGAGCAATTGAAGTCTTTGGGATTGGTATCCCCGAGCAATTGAAGTCTTTGGGATTGTGATCCCCGAGCACCTAGGTGAGGTTTGTGTCCTCAGCTGTAACGGTTTGTTAAGCACCCGTAAGCTTGACAAGTTTAGTGGAAATCTCGAGAGAGTCTCTCGGGGACTGGACTAACCACGTTTGTGGCCAACCAGGATACATCATTGTGTAAGTTTATTCTACTGCACTTGTTTTAATTTCTGCAAAGTTTTTAAATTCCGCACTAAAACGCTTAATATTTTTAAAACGCTATTCACCCCCCCTCTAGCGTAAAGCGTATTGTCCAACATTTTGGGCGGATGTCGTGAGTACTGCATGCTACGTTTTAAACAGAGTAATCATAAGGCCAATACTCATGAAAACTCCCTATGAACTCTATAAGGGAAGGAAACCTAATCTCTCCCATCTTAGAGTATTCGGTTATAAATGCTTTATTCATAACAATGGAAAAGATAATTTGGGAAAGTTTGATGCCAAATCCGATGAAGGAATTTTTCTTGGTTATTCATCACGTAGCAAAGCATATAAAGTATTCAATAATAGAACCAAAACTGTTGAGGAATTCCCTCATATTGTGTTTTCCGAAAATAATGCTCGCTTGGCGAGAAAGGATTCTGGTTTTGATCTTGCAGGTATTTTAAACACAATAAGTCCTCAAGACAAAGTACAAGAGGAAAATCCAAAGGAAATTCAAGATGAAATCTTGAAACAATTATCGGAGGAAGCGCCACCACTGGTGAAAGAAACGAAACTGCCTAACGCGTGGAGGACAATCAAAGACCATCCTCTCGACAAGGTAATTGGCGACATTGAACAAAAGGTAAGTACTCGAAACACTCTTAAGAACACCTTAGGACACACTTCTTAAGAGATCACGTTTTCAATTGGTCAACATCTCCACAAAGCTCTTAGAAACAGAATTCTTAATTCTTGACTCCACATTGATCCAAGTCATGCATTGCATTATTCTTTTAAAAAAATTTACTAACTTGAGCGTCGGAGGCGCCTAATTCTCTTTTGCAGGTATCGCCCTAAAGGCAGGGGGAATTATAAGGCGATGGTGTAGAATAATCGATTTCTCTAAAGTCGATAATCGATTATCACTTCTTTTTGTCTTATGCTTACTATGCCGGAAAATCGATTAGGAAGTATCACTAATCGATTATTTACGTTTTATGTTTATTATGCCAGAAAATTAACATAATCGATTATGCAACACTACAATCGATTATCTAACAGTTTTTGCCTTGCAGGGTTTTGGATGGTAAATATAAAAATCGATTATCAATTATTATAATCGATCTTGTTGACATTATTTTTCAGGTGTTAATTGTGACAATAATCGATTTTTTAAAAAACTGTATAATCGATTACCGTCTCGGCTATTCATTACTGCACTTCCTAAAATAATCGATTATCTCAAAAGTATAATCGATTATTTCCCGAGTCAGAAAATCACTGTGCACTCTATGTCAGAATAATCGATTACCATAATTCAATAATCGATTATCCTCAGTCAGTATTTCAAAATTGTTACCGTTTCTGACCGTTTTGTCTCTTAAATTTCTGCAGATTTTCATCAATGCAATGCCATCCTTCTCATTATAAATAGGTGCTATAAGTCTTCAATTTCTTCACTCAAACATCAAACTTATCTCCCAAACTCTCAAAATTTCTCAAATTTCTTTCAAAGGCTATTACTACTTATTCAAAATGTCGGGCAGAAACTCCAAACGTGCTCGTGCCAGCAAAATGTTGCCTCCTCTTCCGCCACTCGTCCACTAATTTATTGTTATAAAGATGGCTCTTTCTTACGATTCAACAGTGAAGAACAACTTATGCGCTTCGCTGAAAAGTTTAAAAATCGAGAAATCCTCCCTCCTCAATTTTCTACTAATCGATTTCTTAGTCAAAGCGCCCCTCCATCCACAATAAATATGCTCCTACAAAGCCAACTCCTTGATTTCCTATACCTTCACACCCCTTACATTCGTCCTTCCTTAATTCAGGCCTTCTATTCAAATCTCGAGAAAGACGAAGATGATGAACTCTTCTCGACCGTCAATGGAATTCACATCCCTGTATCTGAGGCAAATATTCAAGCCATCACTAAACTTCCACGCAATGGGGAAGACATTTTACGCTATACTAGGGAAGAAGGCGCTCTGTTTGATGAACAACTTCTTTTTACTCAAATCGGCATCGGTGAATTTTTTCCAACTCCGGACCATCGTCGTCCCACCATCACAAACATGCTCCCCGAATACCGTTTAATTTTTTATTTCATCACCCGCGTTCTAAAGCAGCGGAAATTCAATCATACAACTATATCTCATGAGGATTCAAAACTCATGCATGCCATCATCACCGGAGCTTGCATCAATTGGTGCAAGTTCGTCAAGACTCATATGTATATGCTATTGGGGAAGATAAGCCTCTCCCTGATGCTTTTGTCGTTATGACCCTTCTTGTTGCATCCGGCGTCGACACTTCCGTCGGCCCTCACAAAAAGGCGACGAAACATTGGAAAATACAAGAATCTTCATTTCCCAATATCGGTGAGCATCCACCTCCTCCTCCAACTCAGCGACGTCATCCTCCAACCCCGTCCGATGTATCCCTCAATGCCATTTCCGAGCAAATTGCGTCTCTGTCCACCTCCATGACTTGCATCGATATGAATGTCACTCGTCTCTCCCATGAACTTCAGGGATACTTTGACCATGTCAATTATCCATATGCCCAAATTGTCCTTCGGGAAGATGTACCGGATGCCGAGCCGGAAATTAATAATAATAATGAATAATTTCTTTCTTTTTCTAGCTTGTTGTTCTATGTCTCTTTTTATGTACTCGGATTTTTGGTTAATCAATAAACAAGTTATTACTAATGTTTTTTTGCTAATGTCAAAAGGGGGAAGAATAAGGGCTATGCACTTAATATTTATTGGCATAAATTGAGGGGGAATTCATATGTTGAGGGGGAACTAATTGCATATCTATATACTTGTCTTGGATCGTCATTATGAATTATCTAATATGCATATCCCGATATTGGTTTGCCATTATCAAAAAGGGGGAAATTGTTGAAACACGTTCTCAATACATACTAAACGTGTGTTCATATTTGTAGGTTTTGATAAATGACAAACGACACGCAATTGACATATGACGAGGTCCAAGCACAAGCGCGCAATTGACACATAACGAGGTTCAAGCACAAGACGACCAAAGATCATGCTCAAGCAAAGAAATAAAGTTATACATGAGTCGTTCTTTAATTGTGATCTTGATCCGACAATTGACTCAAGACTTGGCTTCTCTCGTAAATTTTTTTTTATCAAATCATGCATATTTAATTTAAAGCAAAATGATTTTCAAACATTTTATTTTAGCCAAAATGATTTTTAAACATGCCTCTCAAATCTGGACAAAGATAATCGATTATGTACTTTATGATAATTGATTATGTTAAGACAATGTACACCAGATTTACAAAGCTGAACAATAATCGATTATGTACCTTATGATAATCGATTATGCTAAGGCAGTGTACATCAGATGTTTCAAAGCTACAAGATAATCGATTATGTACCTTATGATAATCGATTATGTTGAGGCAGTGTCCATCAGATTTTTCAAAGCTATAAAATAATCGATTATGCACATTATGATAATCGATTATGTTGAGGCAGTGTCTATCAAATTTTACAAGACTGTAAAATAATCGATTATGTACTTTATGATAATCGATTATGTTAAGACAGTGTAGTCCGAAGTTTTCAAAATATAAAAGATAATCGATTATCCTTATAGCATAATCGATTATGCAAATGACCGTTGCCAAAGTATTTTTAAACTCTGAAAGATAATCGATTATACACAATCTAATAATCGATTATTCTAAGTAAAATCTGAATATGATTTTTTGAACGTTGTCAGGTAATCAATTATATGATTTGGATAATCGATTATTCTGCTTAAAATCTGGGAATGATTTTTGAACGCTTGGAAAATAATCGATTATGCAAATCAGATAATCGATTATCTTAGCACAAAATCAGCAATTCTTGATTGGCAATTATGCAACGGTTGTGGGGGTTTTGAACACTATAAATACAACTCAAAATAAGTCTTCTAAGTACAACAACTGATCATATTCTTGCTAATGCTTGCATACTCTCATATTTATCATTTTCTATTCATTTCATAAGTTTTTGAGAGCCAAACTCTTGACGAAAGTTGTTGTGTTCTTGAGCGTATTTATTTTACTCATATCTACTCTTAAAGAGAGTCTTGTCTTGAGTGCTAAGTGTTTGTATACACTTAAAGGGAAGTGTTAATCCCTTGTGGTTGTAAGAAGGAACGTTTTCATTCCTTCGATTGAAGTCTTGAAGTGTGGTATCTTCGAGCAAAGATTGTTGAGGCTTGTGTGACTCAAGTTCTCAGTTTGTAACGGTTTGATAAGCACCCGTAAGCTTAACAAAGTTAGTGGAATCTCGAGAGAGTCTCTCGGGGACTGGACTAGCCACAGGTTGTGGTGAACCAGGATAATTTCGGTGCGTTCGTTCCTTATTATTTACTTACCACACTTATTTCAATCCTGCAATTTTTAATTCCGCAAGTTTATATTGTTTTTTATTATAACGCTATTCACCCCCCCTCTAGCGTTAAGTGTATATTCTAACAATTGGTATCAGATGTCAGAGTAGGCTCTCCGGCCAAGGAGACCTGCCGATCTTTGGAATTTTATTGCTAGCCATCCGTTGCATCAGCGTGCAGTACACATCCTTCAGGATACGGGATTATATCCCATTTTTGAGCTTGGGTGGATTCAGCTAGATTGGTCGCTCATCACGGCTTTAGTAGAGCGATGGCGACTGGAGACGCATACATTTCATTTGCCAACGGGAGAGGCCACTATCACCTTAGAGGATGTCCAGGTTCTTTACGGACTGCATATAGATGGACGCGCCTTGACACTGCCCCCTACATTAGAGGAGCATCACGTGCACAGATGGCGGAGCTGATGGGGCAGTGGACTGGACTTAGACCTGAGGGTCGGCATGGGAGTGTTCGCGTTGCTTTATCAGCCATCAGAGATCATATGGAGGATTTGCACCCCGTTATTACCTAGCAGACGGAGGATCTCTGGATAGCCCAGTACACACGTTGTGTGTTGCTATTGCTCTTCAGGTGTGTATTGTTCCTGGACACTTCGGGAAGTAAAGTGAGCATGCGCTTCATACATCATATAGTAGAGCTGGGTCAGGTATCTCAGTACAGCTGGGGAGCTAGTGTGCTTGCGTACCTATACAGGAGCATGTGCCGGGCGAGCATGGGTCCAACAGTTGATATATGCGGTTTTCTCCCCCTCTTATAGGTGACCAAATTTTTGAATATTTTGTTCTTTACTTTGCAATTCAATATATCTAAATGACACATAAATATTCCGTCAACATTTTATATTAGGTTTGGGCCTGGCATCAGATCCTTCTGTTGCAGCCACCTACACCAGCATTTCCGTCCGATCAACATTATCCATTTCTCCCTCTAGCTATCAGATGGATTTTGCGGCGTTGGCTATACAGTGGGACGGAGGCTCACCATAATCTTGCCCTCCTCAGGGATGTCTTAGATATGTTGGTGGATGGACAGATAAATATGTACCTACAGTTGTTTTTTACAAACTGAGTTGCATTTGCGTACTAACATTTGTGTTAATATTTGGCAGTTCATCTGGGCGCCATACAGCAACGACTTGCTTGCTGAGCTGCCAGTTTGTTGCTCAGTCGATCGTTTTATTTGGAGCACATCTGCCCCGTTGATATTATGGAATTACATTGAGTATCATGCCACGGAGCGTGTCCTTCGACAGTTTGGCCGGCCGCAGACTATACCGATGGAGCTTGTATGAGTTGCCACTCATTATCAGCGCGACGACTGTATCAACATGGATGAGCAGTATGCTGCGTGGCTACAACAACAGTTAGTCCTTTGGGACGATAGAGCTGAGCGTGTTCCACCACCACCTACGATTTACCAGGAGGGCACTATTCAACTATATCCTATGTGGTATCACCGTCACACCCGTTTGATAATTGGGAACCCTGTGCATGTACTTGGCGAGCGTTACAGACCGTACACCGGGAGGCACGAGGCACTGGTATGTTTTTACGGCTTGTTAATATGTTATAATATGGATATAACATTATTTAATTACTACTTTTAATGTTTCACAGGCTATTGGTCATCAACGTTTTTACCAGTTGGGACATTAGATGCAGCAGCGTACTGACATCCTAGAGTTGGTTGACTTTGGCCGGCATGTAGAACAGATGGCTCGGCTAACACTTTTGCAGGCGAGAGATGCCGAGAGGATGCACCACGAGGCTCACCATGTAGCGCCAAAGGCTTAGCAGTGGGGTAGGCCAATCCCACGAGGAAGGGGTCCCCCACGAGGTAGGGGTGCCCCACGAGCTAGGGGTGCTAGAAGGGGTCGGGGGATGACGGGGAGGTGGTCATCAAGGTGGCGGTGAGGTACCTGTCGACCCACCAGGAGAGGTCCATGCCGATGCACTTGGGCTTGAGGGGCTTGGAGATGATCAGCAGGGTTATATGCCTCATGCAGACGAGCTTTCTAGTAGCATGCCTTCGTTTAGCCTTCAGTTATCTTTGCCAGTATCGCAGGTCACCCCGCCGGGAGCGTTGTCGATCATGGGTACATTTGACACAGACGTAGATCAGTACTTTGCATGCCCATCTTCCGCAGCTGACGATCGCCCGATACGTGACGTGGATAGCGGGCGCAGGTTGAGTTATCTCCCATCCCCGACGGTTCAGGTGCATCTATCACAGGAGACAGTATTTGTTTATTACTTTAGAATTTCAATTTGTTTTCTTTTCCTTAATATTGCATCAATGATTAATTTTTAATTTTCATATGAAGTCTTCATCCCAGCCCATCTTCGAGGCAAGTACAGTAGGTGATGAGCACATCACGAATGCATATACCCAGGAGGCCGAGGAGACCACGTTGAGTAAAATAATTTATTACTTAACACATATATCAAACTAATATTATCTTCATATTCTAATTTATTAGTTGTTTTGTAGGATGTCGAGGGCCCTACGGTCTATTCTTTCGATCCTTCCAGTTGCACAGTCGATACGGCTGTACATTCTCCTATAAAGAGGCGGCTAGATGACGATGATCAAGATAGTGTACCCGACAGACGGGGGATGCGACTCAGGCCAACGACGACACTGAAGCACACTGGCTGCGGGACGCATTGATTTATTTTGTTTGTAATTTATGTAAATAGTGCATTATGTACATACTGTTAATAATTATATGAGTGCAACGACTTTATTTTAATTGCGCTTCAACAACAATTTTACTTAAACAGTACAGCACAAACGCTAACATTGACAACCTAAAATAAAAATAACATTTTTATTGTAAAAAGGGGAAATACAAACACGATAAATGTAAAGATACAAAATATCAAAATTTGGAACAACCATATCAAAATATAACGTTATAAAATAAGATGAAATTTGGAATATTCTTTTATTTCATTAAATTGAAACTTACGCAAGTACAAACTGGAATAAAAAGCAAAAAAACTCAAAATGAAATACTAGGGGTTTCCAGGATAGTTGTGTACGTTAGAAGAACTTGCACCAGGATTACCACCGCCTCGAACACTGGCTGAAGGACATTTACGACGGTCGTGTCCTATTTGCGAGCATATGCCACATTTACGCGCGTAAACTGTGTCACCAACATCCATTTGGTTTCGTATGCGCGTTCTGTTTTTGACTTGCAACTTGCGCAAATAGTCCTTGTTACATACCATCTTAAAAGGTTCCAGCGGTTAATAATGCTCAACACCTAATGGTTGCAACTTTCCACTATATGTGTCTACATATGTAGCAACACTGTATTGCCTATCAATATAGTTTGTTGCCCCATATCCAACTTGCTGGAAGCACTTCAACGCATGTGCGCACGGCATGTGGTAGATGGTCCATTTTCCACATGAACACAACCTTCTATTTTCATTCACCATATGTATATTATCCCCACGGTGTCCGCTGATGGATGTCTTAACTCCAAATACACCCCGTTCGTGACCGTACTGAGGAATGAATGCCACTGTGCTTGCCTCATCGACCTTTCAAATCTTCTCATGGGTATTGGCATAAATTCAACACCCCGGTCCATCAATGCTGAGGCGGTTGCATGCCTTTCAATAAACCTCTATGCGCTCTATTTTAATGTCATACGAACCATGGCAGTGACAGGCAGTCCACGTGCAGATTTCAACAAGCCGTTGAATGACTCCGACACGTTTGTAGTCAATGCTCCCCATCGTCTGCCGCCATCAGCATGCAATGTCCACATGTGAAGCTCATGCCCCATCAACCAATAGGCTCTTGGTTCTATCTGCCGGATCGCTTCTATGCAGTGATTGAATTTGCATTGCTGGTGCTCAGTTGCACCAATCCACATTAAGTCATGCAAGGTCTTGTCAGAAAATTACTTCTGAAAATTGGCCTTCAGGTGCCGCACACAGTAACAGTGGTTTGCATATGGTTCCTGCCATGGAAGCAAGTGACGCATAGAACTTAAAATACCACCATGACGATCAGATATTAGAAAAATACCTGAACGTTCTTTCACAACGTGCTCCTTCAAGTGGTTCAAAAAATGGGTCCACGTCTTTTCGCTTTTGTTGGCACATATGGCAAAGGCTAATGGAAATATTTTCCTGTTAGCATCTACAACAACTGCAATCAAAAGATGAATATCATGCTTCCCATAGACATAGGTACCGTCTATGAAAATAACAGGACGACAATGCACAAAACCATCAATTACCGGTTTAAATGACCAAAAAACATAGTTGAAAATATATTCGGGTCTGTCCGGGCTCCGCTCACGCCTCCATTCAATA
Organism: Nicotiana benthamiana; assembly: GCA_034376525.1. Lineage (NCBI taxonomy): Eukaryota > Viridiplantae > Streptophyta > Magnoliopsida > Solanales > Solanaceae > Nicotiana > Nicotiana benthamiana. Next base: position 37,491,803 of record CM067337.1, on the reverse strand, counting down.
ACAGTGCCGGGGTTAAAGTGTTGCAATGCGGCCATGTACCTGGGCAGATTTGAAAAAGACTTATTTCAGTCGCCATAAATAAGTTCAAATGCACGTTTGCGATCGAGATATGCCTTTCTTTTAGTTATAGTACAACCATACTCCTTATGGACGACTGTGATACACTCTTTAATCTTGAACCTAATGGACACTTCCAAATATGGAATCAGGAGAAGAGAAATCAAGTTGACATCCAAGTTGAAGTGATTCTCATTGTATGTGTCCATTTCACATCTGTGCTCGCTAATAAATTTACCCACTTTCCACAAACCTGATTTATTCTTGGTGGCACGCAACATCCAGTGACAACCCATAGAACATCTACGGCATACAGCCTTCCATTTATCCGTAGTTGACTCAACTACAGTCATCTCACGACACTCTTTTATGCTGTAGATTTTTACAGCCCTAATTAGGCGAGTTTTATCAGGGAAATACATGCCCTTAGTCAAAACAGATGGCCTGGACTCATCCCGCATTTGTGATCGAAATTCATCACCTTCTCTTGTGAGGGCATCCACGTTCGGCATGCTTGGCAAATTATCAAGGTAGGGGATATTCCGCTCATGAAATGGCACGTGGGACTCGTACACTCTTAGTTGCACAGGAGTTGGAGGAACATGCTCCCTCGCTAGTTCAGGTCCAACATTCACTTCCTCCTCCTCATCACCAACCTCAAAAGGGAAGGGTGTGTCATCCGCAGACTCATCCGCATTATTATAGTAGTCACGATCATCTTTCTGACTCCGTTCATTAGCGAAATCACGAGTGAAATACGTCATCTATGGGAAGCTGTGTGAGGTCAGGAGCTTCAAGAAGCTGGTTTTCACTGCACAAAAAGAACAACAAGATAAGTTACGTAATACTCCGAAAAAATATTGTAGATATAGCTATATCACTTTACTTACAAGTCGTATTGTCTTGACAATTCTTGTTGGTGATGACTCCCGAATGGACCAGCGTAATCCAATACTCCACAACCAGGAATATTCCAACTAGGGGTCGGCTCATAACTCGTAAAATTCATATCCGGATGGTACCCCCTATGAAAAATATGACCGTTAATACAAATCAAATTCAAATGTAAATAATCAGCGCAAAACCATAGAAAAATTGAAGTTTACCAGTCCTCTTGCTGATTATATAAAGTCGATAAATTATTTTGTTTCGGCTCATTCGCTGGTGGTGATAAGTTTAAGTCAATGCAAACTCTTTCTTCACCAATCTGTCCGGCAAAAATTGCTCCAGAATAACCACCCGATGATTGGGGGCTATCCATGTTACGCACACCCTCTTCCACCTTAACGTATATTTCAATAATTTTATTACAATAAATTCCCTGTATTCCTCCGGAATTCGCAAAAAATCTCTAAGGGTATCATCATCATCGATGTTAAATTCCGAATAATAAGCAAACCCCTGCGGAGTCAGTGAATACAGAAATCTACCGGTTACTTTGAAGTTAACCGAACGCCTCCTCTTACTCATTTTTTAACGTAACAATGATACCAATATATCGTACTCCATATTAAGCGGCAATTTAACGTGACACTGTGGAGGTGAACTATGCCTCACAGAGTTATTCTCCGGCACAACCTCACCATCCCAATAAAGAAAAATCCTTATTTTTTGCACTTCAGACATTATAAGAAAGATTGATAAGAAGAAGAGAGAAGTTTATTGAATGAATGTCCATGAAGATCAAACTCCTATAAATAAGGCAAGTCCGAGGTCGGGGTATAGAATTTTTCAAATGAATTTGCAGTAAAATACTGCGTTTTATAATTTTGAATTATTGCTGTTGTGTCAGTTAGAAGAACCTGTCAAGGCCCAAAAAACAAGGTACATTTCGCAATAATTTACTGCGAAATGTATCTTTTTTTTGGGCCTGGACAAGTGATTAATTAAAAAAAAAACATAAAGACAATTTGCAGTAAATTACTACGAATTCTATTATTTTTTTTAACTATTAGAAAAGCACTTTGAGTCCAAAAAATTATCATTTCGGTTCCAGCCTCACAATGGCTAGGGGTTGGAAGATAGGCTTCCATATACAAAACCATGTACATCTATAACGTATGAATAGGCCTTCTAGGTAGAATGATACAAAAACATGATCAATGATGAAGACTATCTTCCTATTTGCTTTGGCATTGAGATCAACGAAAGCAAAGTGGAAGATGTCAAGCAAAAAGAAATCATTGATGGCTGTAGGTGTCTGCCGATGTCTGCTACTACTGACAGAAGAGAGTAAGATGAGATGTGGCTTGTGTCTTCCTGCTGCTGTGTTGTCGAGTAGACTAAACAAGTATCTGAAGCCCTTGGAAATGCATGTGTACTGTAGCTGGGACAATTGATGAGTCTGAAGGATGTGCAGTTGCCTCAGAGAATGGTGACTATGAACTGGAGGCCTTATGTGACAATGGCTTGATGTCCAAAGGCTGCCCATGAGAGGGGAGGAGAAGACTATGGTCAACTGATACATTTCAAGCAGAATGAGCATCAAGGATGCTAATACCACTGACTGGAAATGCAGCAGTTGATCTAGTCTGCTCAATGTACCTGCAAAATGAAAACACCAGTTAGAGAAAGGGGGGCTCATGTTCCAGGAGACTGGAAATGAGACTTCTGTTGTTGCTGCTGCATTTTTGTGGTGATGTGTTGTGGTGTTTGGTAAGAAGAATTGGGTTGTTGTGGCTTCGAGAAATGTAGCATTAATGCTACGGAATAGAAGGAAGAGGGTAGCCACAACAATAAACCTGTAATTGTGGTAAAACCTGCAAAAAAGAAAACTAAGTCAGTGAGAAATGAAGCATTGCTGCTCCTCCTTTTTGTTTCATTTTCAATTAGAGGTTCAGGGAGAAAGTTTGCCGCTAGGTTCTTGTGGGTTCAAGTGACAAAAGAAATTGAGATCAAGTGCATGGATATGCATATATGATCAGCAAAACTGGGGTAAAAAATTGTAAATTTCCTCCAGTTCAGAGGCAGTGGGGTGGGGCTGTTTATGAAGGGGTATGGGTGGTGTGTCAGATGGTATGTATCTTTGGAATCCACTTTAGCAGGTTGGAATCCACTACTCCTTTTGAGTACTGAAAAAAGCCACTTTAGGAAAGTGGACTAACGCAAGAAATTAATATTGTTCTTCTTTAATGATATTTGGTAAAATTTTAAAGACATTTAAATATACATATAAAATATATTGAAATAACTTCATATATGTCACACAAATATATATATATATATATATATATATATATATATATATATATATATATATATATATATATATATATATATATATATATATATATATATATATATATATATATATATATATATATATAATATATATATATATACCAATTATCATCTTAAATTATGACCCTCTTTAACAAAATAAATAAAATTAGGTGCATGGACCATATAGAAATTTTTCATAATAGTTACTACTATTACATATGAAATAAAATGAATCACAGGCCATACATGGATCTCTTCAGCGTCATTGTCGCATTCTATTGCAAGGGAAATTCAAAGAATATTTTTTTTAAAAAAAAAGGAAAAATGGATTAAAGAAAAATATGTAGAATTACACACAGCAAGAAAAATGCAAAACGATTGGTAAATTTTGTTACATCATCTCCTGAAGAACAAAAATTCACTTTTTCCACCCAAAGAATTTCTCGGGTCAACTTCATGCCCCTCCCTGACCCGCACCCATTGTATGTATAGTTAATTGTATTTAGCCTTTTGCTTGATCTGGTTTCATATACAAAACCCCAAGTGAAAGAATTTATATTTCTTTTCTCTTTTTTGGGTGCGGGGCCTAGCCTTTGAATGACATGTTACATTGTAATGTGATTATTCTTGTTTGGTTTTGGGAGGTGTGTATTGAATTGACGAGTTTTTGATTTGATCATTGGCAAAGAAAGCTTCTTGATTTTTATTTTATTTTGGATTTATGGAGTGTTGTGTTTGATGCCACTGCATTAAGTTTTTGCATGAAAAATTGGAGGTGAAGTCACAAAGATTCTTGTAACAAAGTTTGTGATTAAGACATTTAGAATTGTGAATTATTGTTTCTTTTGAAGATCTGTTAAGAGTTGGTAGGTAAATTACGCAAAAAGTTGAGCTTTTTGTTGCCTATTAACTTGGGGTTTATCTGAAATCATTCATGAAAAGCATTTTCTACTTCTTTGATGCTGATTCAAGGGAAAATGGGTGTGAGAGGAGTAGTTCATTTCTTTGTAGTATTCTTTCTGCTTTTCACCTTGGTAGCAGCAAATCCTGGAAGCAAAAAGGACTCAGAAGATCATTTACTTGCCAATCCCATTAGCTCTGTGGAGATTAATAGAGACGTGGTACTGAACTTTCTTATTTTCTTTTGAGTTTCAGTCACTCTGGTATGCAATCAAATATTCCTTTTAAGAAATTTACTTAATTGGTCTTTTATTGTTCTTCGGATAGGATAGCTCTTCTTGACTAACATTAAGGAGAAGTTAAGCATTACTTGATTCCTTGTAGGAGTAGGAGTTCTTGATGTCAGTTCTTATGTTGTCGAATGATTTTCATGCCATGCAGTTCGTATCGATTAATGAGAGCATTTGCTCTTCTCTGATACTTGGACGGCCTATACTTGATATTTCAAAGTGTTATATCACTCTAAAAGGGCAGTCCGGTGCAAAAGCATCTCACGTTTACGGAGGGTATGGGGAAGGGCCGCACCTCAAGGGCTGTGATGTAGATAGCCTACCTAATGTAAGCATTAGTGGCTGCTTCCACAGCTCGAACCCTTGAATTTTAGTTTACACGGAGACCACTTTATCGAGTGCTCCAAGGTTCCCTTCTAGTTTATATCACTCTAGCCTTTCCAATTTTGATCTTTCATGTCTTTGCTTCCTTCAATGGCTCTTTATTGCTTTCCCGCTGCCAATTATCCTTTATATGGGTCTAGGTTTATCTATCATAATCAAGTGCAAATAAACCCTTCAAGTTCCCTGTTGTTCCAACTCGCTTGGACCTGGATTAGCATCCATAACTCTCACCTATGACTCTCCTGAAATTAATTTTTGGTAGATGTTACTAATAATTATTTGATCTATACATGTTTGAGAATGAGCATTCATCTGAAAGCTTGATCAAATCTCCTGGTGCAGGTTGAGCTATTGTGGTTGAACTGTAGGATAGAGTTAATACATGCTAATGAAGCTGTTGAAGATCTTGAGTATTATGTTGCAAAGGAAGATTCAAGTGGGAAAGACGAAGTCCTTCTTGACAGTAGGTCAGAAAAACATAAGCATGTCAATGTCATGCATCCGCTGGTTAAGCAAGCCCTTCTAGGTTGTTTGAGGGAAAAAAATCTCTTGTTTCTTATATGTGGAGAGGAGAAGGGCTCGCCAAATTGGTATACCAAGTATGTGGAGTGTCTTCTTTCCTGGCACCGAGCTCCTAAACGGCGAAAACTGAAAGAAGCCCCTAATCCACCACCTGCTCCTCCTAATTCAAAGTCATCTAAATCAAAAGATGACAAAAACTCAAAAAAGAAATCTGCAGGTAAAGGCAGTAAGAAAACAAGCACTCCTGTGGTTCCTATTATTGCGGCTGCTGCTGCCGCATCTGTTCTTATTGCAATCCTGTGTATATGCTGTTGTTGTAAGTGTTGTAGGAGATCGAAAAAGGGGTTGAATGATGAGAGACCTCTTCTTAGCTTAAGCTCGAGCGACTATTCGTCACATAAGTCATCTGCTTTAGGAGCTTCATTCAGTAATCATTCAGTCAATAACAATAATCATTCAGTCAATAACAATCCCCATGATGATTCTAAGATTGAGATTGGAAGGACGGGCCCCGCTGGAATGCCTCCGTTGAAACCTCCCCCTGGTAGGATGATTCCTTCCGAAGCTCCTGCTAAGGCAGCCCCATCCCCGGCCCCGGCCCCAGCCCCGGCCCCAGCCCCAACCCCACCTCCGCCTCCAGCAAAGCCATCAGCTCCTGCACCACCTCCACCACCAGTTAAGCCTATTGGGCCACGTCCCTGTGCACCTGGACCTCCTCCTCCACCACCTATAAAGCCTGGTCCTCGACCACCACCTCCAGGCAGTGGTCCACCTCGGCCACCTTCCACGGGCTTGAAGCCACCTCGACGTTCCCCGGCTGGACCAAATGCATCTGCAACTGGCGCAGAAGATACCGATGCTTCCAAAACTAAGCTTAAGCCTTTCTTCTGGGATAAGGTTCAAGCCAACACTGACCAATCAATGGTTTGGGATCAAGTCAAGGCAGGATCTTTCCAGTAAGTCTATTCTTTTCTTGCTTGATGCAGCTTTGAATTGTTTTAATAATAGACAGTGAATATCCTTTAACAGGTTCGATGAAGAGCAAATAGAAAGTCTATTTGGATATGCCTCTGCTGATAAAAAGAAGAATGGTTCCAAGAAAGAATCCTCCCAAGATGCTTCCAATCTATATATTCAAATTATTGATCAGAAGAAAGCACAGAATTTATCTATTCTTCTTAAAGCCTTAAACGTGACAACTGAAGAAGTTTGTGATGCACTGAAAGAAGGTGATCATCTGTTCCTTCTTTCACTCCTTCAATATGTAAAAATCAAAGAACTGCTTAAAAGAATGTCCCCTTTGGCGCTATATTGGATAAAAACCCATGTTGTACCTTATTGACTACAGAAAGTTTCCCTGATTCAGAGAACTGAATGATTATATAGAGGCTTCTATGATCATTTGAGATCATTAACAGATAAATAATGTTTGTATGTAATTGCTTTAACGTGCATTTAACTGTAGAGAAGAATCTATGAAAGAGGAGTGCGCAAGATTCGTCTGCACATTCCCCTCAAGTGTTTCAAGATTTTTGGGCTAATCTTTCTTTTTTATTTTTATTGGTTCTATAGTAATTCAAGGAAAGCATTGTGCTTAACTTATTGTCGATTTTCCATCACCTTCATGCCAATGATTGAACATTTTTAATGGTCCTCAAAGATTTAATTCTAGTTGTATGTCATGCTTCTTTGGTGCACTATTTGCATGCCTTAAAATCCATGGGCCAATCTAAGCTATCAACAGCATGTGTGGACCTGACCAGGTATATAGGGTGCTCTCTCTGTACCTATTTGAGGTAAATCACGCTATCAACCTCTGCTTCATTCTTGATCCATAAAGGTTTATTTGCTTTTGTATTCCATTGTTAGTTGTCAAAATGTTCCGGGAATTGTTTTTCCAAATGCCTAATTACAGTTATGTAATGCTTACTTATCGCATGAATTTTTGCGTTATAATACTGCCTCTCAAACTAAAACGCCTTAATTCACTATTGCAGTGATTAGTTGATATTTTTAAAATGGAACATCACATTAATGATTGATATGAAAGTGTACTCAAATGTGAAACTGAAATAGTCGAAACAGTGTTTCTCAGTTAGAGTAAGAACTATGTAAAGTAGTGTTAGATTTTGAAATTTGAGTCATTGGGGAAACTTCCCAAAAAGTAGGTATGTAACTTGAGAAGGAAGGAGTTCTACTATTGATCGATATTGGTCAATTTTCTTTTTTATATTTTTCAAATAAGTGCTCTTTGCTTTATTAGTTCAGCTAGAAGTATGAGGGTGTGACATTGCCTTTTCCCCTTTAGTCTACTGAATCTAATACTTCTGGAAACTCCCTTCCAGAGTAAAATCATGAAATGCATTCAAGGAAAAGATATCTAGCTTTTCTGCATTTTGTCTAGTTAGATGACTGGTTTTTGTTCGTGTGAATAATTGCCCATGCGGCACCCTTTAGCCTTTTCTGCATGTACATGTACTTTCAGAGCAGCTTCACTACTGCAATTAGCATTTTATCTGCAAAATCGCGTTCACTTTTGAGGCTTTGCCGAGAGCCTTACCTTGCAATGGTTACATAGTCTAAACCTAATGTCAATAAAAATAAGAAGTGGCAGTTTCACTTAGGGTAGCACAATCACAATGATTATACTGTAAACATACTGTTGCTATTTGCTGTCAATTGGTAAAGCATTGATGTGCTTGTATGTTAATTAGGGTGATGTTTCTTAAAAGTGGAATGTCGTTTGTTGTTAAGAGTTTGCAGCTACCTAAGCGTGACTAGTGGTTTAAATTTACTCAGGAAATGAGCTTCCTTCTGAACTCATACAAACTTTGCTTAAGATGGCACCGACAGCGGAGGAAGAACTGAAGCTAAGGCTCTATTGCGGGGATCTTTCTCGGCTTGGGCAGGCAGAGCGGTTCCTGAAAGCGTTGGTTGAGGTTCCATTTTCATTCAAGAGGCTAGAAACGTTGCTTTTCATGTGCACTCTTCCGGATGAGGCATCAATTATTAAAGAATCATTTTCCACCTTGGAGGTGAGATATTGTTTTCTTGATTACTATCCACTTTGGGTAGTAAGAGTGGAAATTGTAACTTGTTTGCGGTTTTCAAATTGGAAGAAATACTCTGAAATTCTCTAGAACTTGTGCTTCCAACATTAATCTAAGTGGACTTGTCTGAAGAACCATTGTGTTATATATGTTACCAGCCAAAACCCAAAGTAACCTTTAGAAGTAGAAAAGGTAACCATACCTGACCTTGGTTGAAAGATATATGGAAATCCACCTGGGAAAGCGCCCATAGTTATCATATAAGATGCTGATACTAGTAAGAAGAATGGGTTTGTGAATTGTGCATCTGCACAAGGTTTACTATATAACAGGTGTTGCACTGCATTTTACTCTGCTTTACTGTAGTTGTTACCTGATTATTTTTCCATTCCCTATGTTGAAATTAAATCAGAGTTATGAAGCTTGGAATATCAAATATTTTATTTTGACTTTCATGATGGAAAAATAGCAGGAGTATTTTGAAACTTCACTTAACAGTTACGGAAAATATGGTCCGCCTGTACTTTTAGTCAAGCTTCTATTCAGAAGGTTAACTCGTTTACTGTATGCAAGTGCGACCAAAAGACACTTCATTTTGAGCTAGTGATATATGGTTTGATGCTGATTCTTTATAGCTGATGAAAGTCCGATGACATAACAACAACAACAACAACAACCCAGTATAGTCCCACAAAGTGGGGTCTGGGGAGGGTAACATGTAGACGAGCCTTACCCCTACCCGAAAGGGCAGAGAGACTGTTTCCAATCGACCCTCGGCTCAGTGAAGGAAAGGAAAGACAAAAACAAAAGAGCATTAGTAACTCCCGCAGAAATAGCATAAATAATTATCTAAACATAAGTAACATAAATAAAATAGCATGCAATAATATAATACAGTAACTACCATAAATAACTACCATAAGGGAGACACAAGCCAAAACACAAATCATCTATGGATAGCCCTGCCAAGCCTCACCCAACTCCGGATGAGGAGTACGAAAAACTCTAGGAGCCCCTATCCTACAACCCTGATACTAGACTTCCAGACTTTCCTATCAAGGATCATGTCCTCGGAAACCCGCATTCTAGCCATGTCATGCCTAATCACCTCTTCCCAATACTTCTTAGGCCTCCCTCTGCCTCGCCGAACGCCGGCAATCGCCAGCCGCTCACAACTCCTCACCGGGGCATCAGGACTTCTCCTCCGCACATGCCCGAACCACCTCAGCCTCGCTTCTCGCATCTTCTCATCCACCGGGGCCACCCCCACCTTCTCTCGAATAACTTCATTCTTAATCTTATCTAACCTGGTGAGCCCGCACATCCACCTGAACATCCTCATCTCCGCAACCTTCATTCTCTGAACATGAGAGTTCTTCACGGGCCAGCACTCCGCCCCATACAACATTGCAGGTCTAACCACAACTCTATAAAATTTCCCCTTGAGTTTATGTGGAACTTTCTTATCACACAGGACTCCTGATGTAAGCCTCCACTTTGACCACCCCGCTCCTATACGATGAGTGACGTCTCCGTCAATCTCTCCGTCCCCCTGAATCACCGACCCAAGATATCTGACACTGTCCCTCTTGACGATGACCTGAGATCCAATCATCACGTCCCTGCCTACTTCGCTCGGCTCGGCGCTAAACTTGCACTCCAGGTATTCTGTCTTAGATCTGCTTATTTTGAAACCTTTAGACTCGAGAGTCTGTCTCCATACCTCTAATCTCTCAATAACACCGACTCTCGTCTCATCTATCAAGACTATGTCATCAGCAAATAGCATACACCAAGGCACATCCCCTTGAATATGACGGGTTAGAGCATCCATCACCAAGGCAAACAAGAGAGGGCTAAGCGCCGATCCTTGATGGAGCCCCATAACCACTGGAAAATGGTCTGAGTCGCCATCCACCGTCCTAACCCTAGTCTTAGCTCAATCGTACATGTCCTTGATTACTCTGATGTAGGTTCCGGCATGCTCTTCGCCTCCAAGCACCTCCATAGCACCTCCCTTGGGACCTTGTCATACGCCTTCTCCAAGTCGATAAGCACCATGTGCAGGTCCTTCTTCTTATCCCTGAACTGCTCTACCAGCCGCCTGACAAGGTGGATAGCTTTTGTAGTGGAGCGACCCGACATGAAATCGAACTGGTTCCCAGATATAGATGTCATCTCCCTCACCCTCGCCTCGATCACCCGCTCCCAGACCTTCATGGTGTGACTTATTAATTTGATACCCATATAGTTGTTGCAACACTGGATGTCCCCTTTGTTCTTGTACAAGGGCACCACTGTACTCCACCTCCACTCATCCGGCATCCTTTTGGTCCTGAAGATCGCATTGAACAACGTAGAGAGCCACTCCACTCCTGAACTACCCATGCACTTCCAGAACTCCACCGGGATCTCGTCAGGCCCGGTCGCTCGACCCCTACTCATCCTACGCAAAGCCCCCATGACCTCCTCCGCCCTTATGCGCCTGCAGTACCCAAGGTTTCTATGTTGCTCTGAATGCCCCAACTCCCCTAGCTCTATATTACGATCCCCCTCCTCGTTAAGTAAGTCTTGAAAGTACGCCTGCCACCTCTGCTTGACTTGAGACTCCTCCATCAGAACTCTACCATTCTCGCCCTTGATGCACCTAACTTGGTCAAGATCACGTGCCTTCCTTTCCCTTGCTTTAGCTAACCGAAATAATTTTCTGTCCCCGCGTCTCTCCCCTAGTTCCTCGTACATGCGACCAAACGCCGCGTTTTTAGCTTCCGTAACCGCCAGCTTTGCTTCTTTCCTCGCCACCTTGTAGATCTCCCTGTTCGCTCTCCGTTCTTCTTCGCTTGTGCTCCCTGCCAATTTAGCAAACGCCGCCTTCTTCACCTCCACTTTTCCTTCGACTACATCGTTCCTCCACCAGTCACCCTGATATCTGCCTGAATAGCCCTTGGTTACCCCGAGCACGTCCCGTGCTACCTCCCTAACCAAGTTCGCCGTCTCTGACCACATAGCGTCCGCTTTTCCAGAACTTCTCCAAACTCCGCCCTCAGCTAACCTCCTCTCCAACTCCTGTGCTTTCTCCTTAGTCAAAACACCCCATCTAATCCGCGGTTGTCCCCGAGCACCCCTCCTCTTCCTCTTCACCCAGAGACCGACATCCATCACGAGGAGTCTATGAAGAGTCGAAAGGGACTCTCCCGGAATAACCTTGTAGTCCTTGCACATACCCCTATCGCTCCTTGTGAGAAGGATGTAATCAATCCGAGTCCTCGCCGCCGAACTCTTGAAGGTGACCAAATGCTCCTCCCTCTTCTGAAATGTCGAGTTCGCAATCAGAAGCTCGGAAGCCCTGGCGAGATCAAGCAGTGAAGTGCCTCCTCCGTTCCTAACCTCAAAGCCGAAGCCACCGTGCACCTCACCATAACCACCAGCATCAGCCCCAATATGACCATTAAAGTCCCCTCCAATAACTAACTTCTCAGATTGGGGAATACTACTCACCAAATCATCCAAGTCCTCCCAAAAGCGCCTCTTAGCCTCCTCGTCTAAGCCCGCTTGCGGCGCGTAAGCACTGATGACGTTGAGGACGCAACCCCCAATAACCAACTTAATAGACATTAACCTATCATTCACTCGCCTAACCTCGACCACGGACTCCCTTAGATCCTATCTACCAAGATGCCCACTCCATTCTTACCTCTCACGACCCCAGAATACCACAGCTTAAACCCGTCTACATTCCTCGCCTTCGACCCTTTCCACCTAGTCTCCTGGACACATGCTATGTTAACCCTCTTCTTCTGAAGAACCTTCACCAACTCAATGGACTTGCCCGTCAGAGTGCCTATGTTCCATGACCCAATCCTTAATCTATGAGCGTCCGCTACCCTCTTCCCACCCTTACCTCCCGCCCTACCCGCAGGACCACTCCCTGCCCCCCTACTCACCCCCGCCACCGCCCCCACCCCCGAGGACATGACCTTACGCTATCATCCCCGCCGCGGCCACTATCCCTCCAACCGACTATGGAGAATAGTGATGCACACGCGCACTATAGCGGAATATGCAAACTAGATAGCAACAGAGTAAACCTCACACGGAATGCTAGCTAAAATACGTAAAAAAGTGTATAAAGTAAACAAGAGAGCGGGAGGTACCAACTCCCGGTGGAAAAACCTGAAAGTAGGCTTTGATGCGCCCAAGGTCAAGTGCTACCGACTCTTGCACGTCACGGCCGGTGTTGCTTAGCTCTTCACTCCCAAACGCCGCAAACTGGCCTCGCCGCCGCGATTAGTACCTGGGGCAAGTTTTCCTGAAGCTTATCGGAACGTGTAGTTCAATTGCGTCCTGCCGAAAGTCTGAACGGGAGTCACCGGAAGTACTATAGCTTGCCGGAAATCCTCGCTGGAAAAATAAGGTATCTGTCCAAGAAAACAGAACACACGCACACACACCCACAAAAAGCAGAAGAGAGAATAGGAAGAAAAGAGCAGGGTTCGCCGGAAAAATCGCCGGCGAACAGCCTATAAGACAGAAATAGACAATACTAGAAAGGAAAATAATCGGCACCACAACAGATAAAAAAATAATCGGGACAACGAGAGATAGGAAAATAACAGGAAATAACAGGAGTCACCAAACCCTAGATTGAAAAACCCTAAACCTCGACCAAAAAAACACATTGAAGTCAGAAATACAAATCAGCAACAATGTATATAAATAACAAATAAAAAGAACACAGAAATGGCACCACGAGAAAGAAGAAACTAATCGCACTGTTTCAAACCCTTAAATCACCACATATAAGTTTTGAAGTAAAAAAACACACACAATAAATTGACAAAATCATACAAATAAAAGAGAACAGAATAATAAAATCAAAAAAGATTGAAAAGTCAACTTACCCAGAAAGGGAACGAACCGGAGAAGGCAAAGGGAGCGAAGGGGAAGAGAATGGGAAGGGCGGAGATGGGTGATGTAAAAGGGGGCTTTCAAGATGAAATCAAATCTAGAATGTTTTTCAGCAAATTTCTATGCTCTGCTAAAAGGCCAAAAGTCCGATGACATAGTTCTTACTATATAAAACATAGAGATAAATTTTCCAATTTGAGAATATACATTGTTCACTTGCAGGGCAACCAGTTTCTTTCTTACATATGTGAACAATATGGTCTGCATCTGCTGAATGCAAAATTTATGCATTAAGGATTTTCTGAAACACTACTGCTTAAGACTTATGTTTGTATGCTTCTGTTCAGTTCTTTAAAATTCCTTTATCATTGGTGTTTGATGCATGTTCTATTCCAGGCTGCTTGCACAGAACTCCGGAATAGCAGGCTGTTTCTCAAGCTCCTTGAGGCTGTTTTGAAAACAGGCAATCGTATGAATGATGGAACATTTCGTGGTGGTGCACAAGCATTTAAACTTGACACTCTTCTGAAATTATCGGATGTAAAAGGAATAGACGGGAAAACTACATTGCTGCATTTTGTTGTTCAGGAGATAATCCGCTCAGAAGGTATACGAGCTGCTCGTGCTGCCAGGGATCAACGGAGTATGTCTAGCATCAAGTCCGATGATTTACTCGAGGATTTGCCTCAGGATTCAGAAGATTACTATCGGAGTACTGGTTTACAGGTTGTCTCCGGTTTGAGTAGTGATCTTGAAAATGTGAAAAGAGCTGCAATTCTAGATGCAGATCACTTGACAGGCACGGTGGCCAAACTTGGCCATGCACTTATAAAAGCGCGTGATTTCCTAAATTCAGAAATGAAGAACATAGATGATGAAGATGGGTTTCACCAAACCATGAAGAACTTCGTGCAGAATGCTGAAGGCGAAGTCATGTCGTTGCTTGAGGAAGAAAAGCAAATTATGGCTCTTGTTAAGAGCACGGGTGATTATTTCCACGGAAATGCTAAGAAGGATGAAGGATTACGATTGTTTGTAATTGTTAGGGATTTTCTGGTTATATTGGATAAAATATGCAGAGAGGTGAAAAATGCTCCAAGAAAGCTAAATAGCACACCGAGGAAAGAACATGTAGCCATTACAACTTCAGAATCCACTCTTTCACCGCGACCTGATCAATCAACCCATTCACCACGACCTGATCAATCAACCCATTCACCACGACCTGATCATCGCCAGAAGCTCTTTCCGGCTATCTCAGACAGGCGAATTGATGATTCTAGTTCGGATGATGACGCTCCTTGAGTACATTTTTCCCAACAGTTACAAGGTACCTAGCTTTTTTTATTTGTTTCCCTTTTGCTTTCTTCTATTTTGCCTAGCAATAGGAGACCTTCTAGGATGTTGAGGTTAATATATATCTGCTAACTAGAGTACCTTATTTATTTATTTATTTGTTTGTTTCATGTTATGATTTGCTTAGGGATCTGAGTACGACTACTACAACACCAATCATGCCTCAATCTCAAGCAAGTTAGGGTCGGCTATATGAATCTGAATTGTCCATGTCGCTCCATTTTAAACCCGTCTCAGTCCAACAACTGCTTACTAGTCTTGGTGAACCAAGAACATGGGCTAAAATATTCTTTCGTTATAGAACTGGTGCATGGTAGATAGGAACGCGGAAGAGATTGACTCGTTTCTTGGCAGGCTAACTTGAACGGAGCAGAGACCTGAGAAAAGCTATGCCTTCAGAGATGATCTGCTACATGGCTCTACATCAATGTGGCCTTTTTTGCAGCTCCACTTGTACTTAAAAAGTAGCTAGGATCATTCAATTTATTCTTTGTAATTAATTTTTGTCAATTTTGCTGATAATTCTTCATTCGAATGGAAGTAGCCTGTGCATTATTTATTGATCGTGTTTGCAAGAAAGAAAATGTAAATAGTTTGTTCCGCCACAATCGAGCACCACTTCCAGACCACCATTCACATATTTTTGTTAGTTTACTTTGAATCTATTGCATAGGAAGCCTTTGTTGTGATAGTGATCAAAGGGTTTACTATAAGATAACTGCATGGGAAGTTTTGGGACTTGTGGATATATCTATTATCTACGACAAACTTATTTGGAAGAATGAGTTAAAAGACTTTTGAATCCTTGTGTAAGAATTTGGGATACATATTTTGGTTAACAAAAGAATAGTGATTAAACGGGGTGAGTAGGAGTGTCAAACGGGCGGGGCGGGGCGGATATGATAACAGATCAATTATCCGACTCGACTCATATTTAAAACGGATAAAAAATGGGGTAACCGGTGGATAATATGAGTAACTATATTATCCGTAATTCTTGCATAGGATCACTTTAGAGAGAATTTTTAGTCTTCCTAGCTTGAGGAACTCCCGATTTGATACTTTACAAATGTAAAAGTTAGATACATTGGTTATCCATTGATTACTCATTGGTTACCCATTTTCCAAATGGATAATATTGTTTTTATCCATATGACCTATTTTTAAAAAGTTTATTATCCAACCCATTTTTAGTGGATAATATGGGTAGTGAACATTTTCTTTTTAACCATTTTGCCGCCCCTAGGGATGAGCAGTCAGATTAAAAATAGGAAAAGTTATGGATAACTATTAAAACTTTCAAAAATTTAAAAAGACCCACACACAATCAAATTATTTTAAATTTGTTATGAAATAATGTAAAAGACAAGAACAATAACTCAAGAACAAGAGCAAATAGAGAGAGAATAGGGAGAGAGAGAAGTATTCTTATTAATACTTGGGGTGATTTACAATGGGGTAAGACCCCTCTATTTATAGGAAGAGGAATGACTTAGCTTCAAGCTAAAACTCTTAGACATTCACTCTAAATAGACTTCTATTTTATAACACTCCCCCTTGAATGTCTATTCAATAATGTGCCTCATAAAACCTTAAAACCAAAACCCAATGGGAAAAATTAAAGTAAAGGAAAAAGAGTACACATGTTTGAATATGCGCCTATTGGTTGCCTCGTTAAAAACCTTGCAAGGAAAACCCAGTGGGAAAAAACCTTGTAAGGGAAAAAGAGTGCAACGCGCATTGACTCCCCCTAATGAGTACATCAATTTATATCCTTGAGCATTTGCATTCCAATCTTGTGCATCATCTTCAAAACGATCTTTGGTAGAGATTTGACAAATCAACCATATTGACTTGAATAAATATTCTGTACCTTGAAATCATCATTCTTGATAGATATGAACATCTTCATATAATGTCGTGGAATAACTCTTCAATATCTCCATAGATGCATTCTCAATGCCATCATGCTTATAGTTATAGCAAGATACATATGTACACAAATTGTACTAAGGATGTGGTACTTCAGGACCAAGAATTGCATATGCTTCAAGCAACTTAAATCTTTCAAGTTAAGTCATATAAGCCATATAATAGACTTTAGATGCATATCAAGTTTTCCATGTCATGCTAAACAAATAAGATATTGAGAACTGATTATACATACCTTTGACTTTATACTTTCAAGCATTTGAACTATAGGTTCAAAACTACATGTCTTTCATATGGAATCAATTCTTCTTGAATTGTATCTCTTCCATTTAGTTACTTTCTTTGGGTCAGCAAATGCGTATAGCATGCTTTGCAATATGTTGCAATTGAATTATCCCTTTTATGAACTTCAGGTTCATATCATGATATTCGGGGATATACATATACAAATGATAATTCATCCCATGTAACCTTTTCTCAAGTGTTTATCATGTCTCCCCCTCATGTTAGTAAAGCTAACTTGTTTCCTCAACTTTGGGAAATCATCTTTGTGCATTATCATGTCAATATACACGGCACATTAATAATAAGATGAAATTACTTGGTTCCTGACCTTGAACCACTTGTGAGGGGAAAATATACTCTCGTATACAACGTATATCAAACTGATATATATAACTTTGTTCTCATAAGAAACAGTTTAGCTATTAAGTGGAAGCACTCAATAATTATCTTGCTAAACCAACTTTGATATAAACCAACTTATCAAGATAAACTGTCTTGAGTAGAGAATCTGGAAACTATGCTCGAAGTTAGATTACTGAGCGATTTACCCTGCAAGCACCGGCCAGGCTGCGGGTCAATAACAATTGCGCATGTAACCATTCCATAGATGCATCATATGTGGTATACATGGCAGGTGAATGGGCCCATATTCACCTTTGATATTTCCAGAATTTAGGGGCTTCAACCCGAACTCTTTAGTTGGTCAGTTCATTACTGAGAACAAGAACTTTCTAGTTCTTTGATATTCACCTATGTGAATTTGCACATCATACTTCAAATGAGATGGCTAACACGAATGTCAACTGAATAAATTATCAATATTGGTAAACTTCAAATTTACACCATGACATGTGCACTTATCAATAAACTTCGGGTTTATTATGACATGGGTTTTATACCAATAGATATCCACTTTATTGTGGCATTCTTTCGTTTGTATTGTACAAACTGGAGAACAAAGCGGGTAGCTTTTCATATACAAATTACCCCACTACAAGTTGTAGTAATAGGAGAATCAAAGCCTTCCTTTATTTATAGTCTCAATATAATCAATCGCTTTCGCGTGTACTTTGGAAACTGAATAAGTTTCTTTGAGACTTACTACTGTTGGAAACACGTTTCAAATGCAATATACTAAACGTGTGTTCTTTTGTAGGTTTTGATGAATGTCAAACAAAGCAATAAGCGATATATAGCAGTGCTCAAGGACAAGCACAAAATGGATGCATTACAAGAAGCTCAAGACAAAGTTTAGAAATGTTATAATTGAGTCAATATTAATTGTGATCTTGATTCCTCAATCTTGGCTCATAACATGGCTTCTCTACTAAAATTATTTTTCCAAAATCATGCATATCTAACTTAAGTGTCAAATGATTTTAAACTATGCATATTTATATTTGTTAAAATGTTTTTCAAACATGCCTCAAAAATCTGGGCTAAGATAATCGATTATGTACTTATGATAATCGAGTATCTCTAAGCCAAGACTGCATGACAATCGATTGTGAATTAATGATAATCGATTGTGAGTAAGTCAGTTAACATCAGGTTTTTGCAAACTGCATAACAATCGATTGTGTACTTTTGATAATCGATTGTTAACTGAGGCAAAGTTTTCAAAACTCAGAAAAATCGATTATGAACTAATGGTAATCAATTAGAATGAGAAAAATGTCTCCCAGTGTTTTTAAATAAGTTAATAATCGATTGTGGCTTTTGATAATCGATTATATATGAGACAGAAAGTTTTGAAATTAATTAATAATCGATTATGGCTTTTGATAATCGATTATATATGAGACAGAAAGTTTTGAAATTAATTAATAATCGATTATGGCTTTTGATAATCGATTATATATGAGACAGTAAGTTTTGAAATTAATTTATAATCGATTGTTCTATTTGATAATCGATTGTTGGAACTAACCGTTGTCATACATTTTCAAATTACCTTCAGGTAATCGATTGTTGATATTTAACAATCGATGTTTTGCGTAAAATCTGGAAAAGATTTTCTGAACGTTGTTAAAATAATCGATTGTTGATTTCCTGATAATCGATGTTTTATGCCAAAAATTGGAAAGGATTTTTTAACGTTATAAATAATCGATTATTGATTTGAAGTAATCGATTGTTGACGTAAAATCTGGGATTGAATTTTTGATCTGATAGGCAAACAATCGATTGTTTAGTCTTGACAATCGATTGTCACTGAGTAATTTCAGCAATCCTTAATTGGCAATTAGACAACGGTAAGACTGAGTTTTTCACCTATAAATACAGGCTTAACTCAGTGTTTTCACAACAACAACATATACAATTTAAGTATTTTCATTGCTAAAAGCTTTCTTACATTGATCATCATTTTCATTCATCCATAAAGCTTTTTGAAGAGCCATTCTATTGAGCTAAGTTGTTGTGATCTTGAGCGTACTATTTCTACTCATATCTACTCATTGAGGAGTACTTTGTAAAGTGAGTTTGTTTTGTGTTTGTAAGAGAATTGCGATTCTCGTTTGTTGAGGAACTTGTGATTCCTCAGTTGAAGTCTTTGGGATTGTTATCCCCGAGCAGTTGAAGTCTTTGGGATTGTTATCCCCGAGCAGTTGAAGTCTTTGGGATTGTTATCCCCGAGCAATTGAAGTCTTTGGGATTGTTATCCCCGAGCAATTGAAGTCTTTGGGATTGGTATCCCCGAGCAATTGAAGTCTTTGGGATTGTGATCCCCGAGCACCTAGGTGAGGCTTGTGTCCTCAGCTGTAACGGTTTGTTAAGCACCCGTAAGCTTGACAAGTTTAGTGGAAATCTCGAGAGAGTCTCTCGGGGACTGGACTAACCACGTTTGTGGCCAACCAGGATACATCATTGTGTAAGTTTATTTTACTGCACTTGTTTTAATTTCTGCAAAGTTTTTAAATTCCGCACTAAAACGCTTAAGATTTTTAAAACGCTATTCACCCCCCCTCTAGCGTAAAGCGTTATTTTCAACAACTACAGCACAATACTCAATTGTGTTTCTCCAACATAGTAATAATTGGCTTTTCGAGAGCTTTCAATTAATTTTGTACTACCACAGATTCATCAACATCCATGTGGTGAACATCTTTCTTAAAGAGAAAGTTATACCATTATGGTCATGTCAAACTTATATGCAAGATATGTTTCTTGCATTATCGTTATCCTTTAATAGTCATATTTCCAAAATACTTTGGCGTACAATAGGTACGTGACCAACGATCATTCATGCCATGTATCATCTCAAACCTCCTTCTAGGGGTGAGTGTGGTATATTTAATACCAATTTCATGTTCATATTCTTCCAATAATGAATATGTATTCGTGAATCAGATGTTGTCACATTCACTTCGAGGATATGTGATTTTGTTATCCTTTTCAAATCTATAAATGCGTCAGGCATTTGATTTGCTATTCTTTGCAAATGGATAATCTTTTGTGCCTCTTTCACAAATAGAGGTATGTGGATCAAGATGAGATAATGATGCATTTTTTCACAAAATTTCCCGTTTGGTTTCACCAACTTCTCCCCCTAATTTTGGGAAAAGTGTCTCATCAAATTGACAGTCTGCAAATAGTGCAGTGAACAAATCTCCTGTCAATGTTTCGAGGTAGCGAATAATGGAGGACGATTCAAACTCAACATATATTCCTAACCTCCTTTGCAAACCCATTTTGGTGCGGGATGGCGGTGCTATAGGCACATATACTGCGCATCCAAAGCTTCTTAAATGGGATATATTGGGTTCATGACCCAAAACCAATTGCAATGGGGAATATTTGTGTCAATTAGTTAGTCAGAGACGAACTAGCATTGCTGCATGCAACATGGCGTGACCCTAATCCGAAGCGGGCAGCCGACAAACTAGCATTGTTGCATGCAAAATGGCGTGACCCCAAGCCGAAGCGGGCAGCCGACAAAATTAGCATTGCTTTATGCGAAATGACGTGACCCCAAGCCGAAGCGGGCAGCCGACAAACTAGTATTGCTGCATGCAAAATGGCGTGAACCCAAATCGAAATGGGCAGCCTCGTTTTCATGAAGAATTCAAGATTATTCTCATCTATTGTCTCAATATGATATCCATTTTGAATGATATCTTTAAAACTCAACAAGTTCCTTTTAGACTTGGAGGAGAACATTGCATTCTCTAAGATCGATTCTCAAAACTCAACAAGTTCCTTTTAAACTTGGAGGAGAACGTTTTGATTGATATCATTAAAACTCAACAAGTTCTTTTTAGACTTGGAGGAGAATATTGCATTCTCTAAGATAAACGTCATGCCTTTGGGCAGAGTTACAGTTGCTCTTCCGGAGCCTTCAATCAATTTAATTCCCATGGTTTGATATACAAAAGAAAATATACGAACATGAGAATAAACAACTTCAATTCGTTTGTGTCACATAATATTTTCAAAATCTGCTGCTAACAGTTGACTAACAAAATCAGATATGTTATCCATAATCAATTACTTTGCAGTTTGAAAATTTCAGCGTTTTTCATAAGACAATCGATTATTAAACACACACAATCGATTGTTTGAACATAGATAATCGATTGTTAAACACACACAATCGATTATTTGTTATTTTTGAAAAACTTCAGATCACTGTCTTAAGACAATCGATTGTTAGACAAAGACAATCGATTGTGGATGATTTTTGAAAAATTCCAGACCTCACTGTTTCAAGACAATCGATTGTTAGTCAACGACAATCGATTGTGGATGATTTTTGAAAAATTTGACCTGTTTTAAAGACAATCGATTGTTGATCATTGACAATCGATTGTTTTGCAGTTTTATGCGAAATATGAGATAACCGACTAGTTTTTCAGGCTAGTCGATTACCTCTACTGGAAAGTAAAGATATTATTGATATTTGAGCATATTGAGACATTCTAAAGAACTAATACAAACATCATATCATGAACTATCTAATACGAGCTAATACTAATGACTATTAGTTTATTCATTAACTAATACAAATAAATCAAACAGCTCCATCTTCTTTCATCACCGATCCATCATCGACTAGGTGGTCTATCTTCCCATCGGGTTGCTCAAAGAAGTCTGCCACATTCAAGTTGTCGTCAGAGACAAAATTCGTTATGGGGCGTTTACTCTTTCGAGATGCTTGGTAAAGGTCAACCATACGGCAATCCTTTGACCAGTGCCCGTTTCCACCGCAACGATAATATATAGTTTATAAACTATTTGCTTTTGGATTCTTATCCTATCGTGCTTGTGGCAGAGTGACCAACTTCATGTTGTCATCTCTCTTCTTTAAGCCTTTCCACAAGATGGGTGAATCCTTGATGTTGAGATATTCAATCTTCAAACTTTCATCAAAGTGATGGCGCAAGAAAATCAAGGACTTCATATAGTTTCAAACCTTCATTAAGGTAATGGCGCAAGAAAATCAAGGCCTTAGCATAGTTTTGGGTGGATGCACTATTTCTGTCTTTAATGGCGTCTCCAAGACCCATAGCATCTAAGTGGATTTCATCATCCAACACCCATGTCATATAGTTCTTGCCCGAAATTTCGAGGGCAACGAACTTTCTTTTCATATGACACAATTACATCAAGAGCATGTTCATACTTACGGGCTCTATTACAATTATCACATTCAGGGAATGGATCAAAATCATGTGCTTTACACAAGCTGCTACCACATTCTCTAAAGGGAATGGAGCAAATTCAATTGGACGGAATTCTTTGTCAGGTCCACATTCATTGATACCTTCATGGTAATTAGTCTTCTTTCAGACTTATCATATACTGCTTCCACATTCTCTAAAGGGAATGGAGCAAATTCAATGGGACGGAATTCTTTGTCACGTCCACAATCATACATGAATTTAATCATGGCAGGACATAGAGATTTTACCACTTCGTGTGGTTATAATTTCTCACAAACTCCATTAGAGTTATAATCAAACTTTGTATATAAAATTTATAGAATTCCAAGAATTTGAAAAGGAAAAGTAAATTACTTACCTTTAAGGTATACCAAATATATTTTCAATATTTTCTTCCTTTCTTCCTTTCCTTTCTTTCTTTCCTTTTTCCACGTTTTTCTTTCTTTTCTCTTTTTGCCGTTTTTCGTTCCCTTTCTGTTCTTTTCTTTGTTTTCTTTCTTTCTTTTTGTTTCTGCTTCCTTCTTCTTCTTTTTTTCTTTTTCTTTCTTCATTCTTTCTTTGAAGCAAAACCTTGCACAAACAAAAGTTAAGACAATCGAAAATTAAATTAGGAAGAGGGAAATACCTCAGATTTCTCGAGAATGGTTCTTGAGACGGTAGAGTCTCGTGCTGATAACGTGTTATGAAATAATATAAAGACAAGAACAATAATGCAAGAATAAGAACAATATAGAGAGAGAATAGGGAGAGAGAGAAGTATTCTTATTAATACTTGGGGTGATTTACAATGGGGTAAGACCCCTCTATTTATAGGAAGAGGAATGACTTAGCTTCAAGCTAAAACTCTTAGACATTCACTCTAAATAGACTTCTATTTTATAACAAAATTTTCATTTTCCTCTTCTCCCTAGATGTTTAAAACATCTCCTAGATGTTTGAGGAGGAGGAGGAGAGGAGTGGGAGGAGGAATAGGGGGTGGTGGAGGAGGGGAGACTTTATGTAAATTAGAAAAGTTTGGGATTTTTGAAAATTATGGTATTAATATTATTCATAAAAGTGTCCCTCCTACTCAATTCTTAACACTTATGTCTAAAAAATTGATATAAATTTTCAAGTGTCTCAAAAATTTGATGAGTTAAAAAAGACTTTTGAAGTCTTGTGTAAGAATTTGGACACACTTTTTGGTTAGCAAAAGAAGGGTGATTAAATGAAGTGTGGGCAGATTAATAATAGGGGAAGTTGTGGGCAAATATTATAACTTTTAAAATTTTAAAAAGACCCACATCCATTCAAATTATTTTAATTTTTTTCCTCTCTTCTTTCTCCTCTCTACTTTTTCTTCTTCTTTCTCTTCCTGATTCTCTTATTCTTCTTCTTTCTCTTCAACTTTCGCTACTGCTTCATCTATGTCATCTTCATCTTCTTCTTCATCTCTCTTCAACTCATTTTCATCTTCTTCTTCACCTTTTTTCTTTTCTTTTTCTAATAGTTTAAAATATGCGAGAGAAAAAGAAAAAATGTGAAATTTACAAAGTGAGTATTATGCAAAACACCCACAAGATATTTTGAAACATCTCCAGGATGCGTATTCTTCAAAATATCCGAGAGATATTTGAAACATTATGGGAATGTTTGAAACATCTCTCGAGAGATTTCTTGTGCTTCTTTTTTCTAGTAGTTTAAAATGTGAGAGAAAAAAAAAATAGTGATAAAATTTGGTGAAACATCTCCTTGTATGTTTCAAACATCAACATCTCACTAGATGTTTAAAACATCTCTCTATGGGGTCGTTTGGTAGGATGCATAAGAATAATGTTGAATAAGGTGTATTGGTAATGTTGGTATTAGTTATGCTGACATATTTCTTATCCATTATTTGGTTTGATGTATTAAAGCATTGCACAATTTCTAAAATAATTGCTTGTTTACAAAAATACCCTCAAAACCAGTCCATCACTCTAACCTCTTAAAAGAGACGTATTTTGAGAAATACTTTTATATGAAAAAATTTTAAAAAAATTATTTGATTTATCTACATATATTTTAATATAGAACAAAATATTTATTTATAAAAAAAAGAATATGTTAAGTATTTATTTATATACTAGAGCTATAATTTTATTTCTCACTATTTGAATTATATTAAACTTACATTTAATATAATAACTAGCATATTTTAATCAAGCATAAATTTTGAAGGAAAATTTTATCTTTAACTAAGCTAATGCATGCATTATGTAACGACATGGCCGGTCGTTTTGAGCTCTAGCACATCGTTCAATGGTCTGAGACCATGAGCATCTTCATTTTAGGTAGATTGACTTGTGCGTATGGTCGGAATTGAAGTTCAGGAAGATCGGAGTTAAATCTAAATGAAAATTTTCACTTCAGAAACCTTAAGTTGGAGAAAATGGCTAAGATTGGAATTTTGAGTAAACGACCTCGGAATCAAGATCTAAAAGTTCCAGCAGGTTTGCATGATGATTTCGGACTTGGACATATGCTCGAATCAGGTTCTGGATGACCCGAGAGTGTTTTGGCGCCTATTGTGGAAGTTGGCATTTTGAAAAAAATTTCATAAGTTTGGTTTGAAGTGCATTTCAGTGCTATCCATGTTCATTTGGAATTTTGAGACTGGGAGTAGCTCCGTGCGGTGATTTTGGAGTTGGGAGCGCGATCGCAAGTGAATTCGGAGGCCCGCAGGTCATTTTGGAGCCTTTGAGATAAAGATAGAAATTTGAAGGTTTTTTGAGAAGTTTTTCCGGAAGGACTTTTTGATATCAGGGTCGGAATCTAATTTCGGAAGTTGGAGTAGGTCCGTAATATCAAATGTGACTTGTGTGCAAAATTTGAGGTCAATCCGACATGATTTGATAGGTTTAAACATTGGAAGTAGAAGTTGGAAGGTTTAAAGTTCATAAAGCGTCAATTGGAGGTTGATTCATAATTTTAGCATTATTTGATGTGATTTGAGGCCTCGAGCAAGTCCATAATGTATTATGTGACTTTTTGGTATGATTGGTTTGGGTCCGGTGGGACGCGGGTGGATTCCGGGTGGTTAACGGATAAAAAATAAATTTTGAAGAAGGCTGAAGGGTCTGGTTACTGTCATAACAGCACCTGCGGAATGGGGCTGCAGGTGCGGCGCTGCAGAAGTGGCTTGGACGGCACAAGTACAAAATTGGTCAAGGGCTTGAGAACCGTAGATGCGGTCAAGGTTTCGCAGAAGCGGGACCACATATGTGGAGAAGTGGTTGCAGAAGTGGGTTTGGTTGGCTCAGAGTGGACCGTAGTTGCAGTTAGATTTCCACAGAAGCGGGACCACATCTACGGAGGAGGCACTATAGAGGCAAAAAAGGGCAGCCTTGGGCAAACCGCAGAAGCGGAAGTATTCCGAAGATGCGAAAATAGCTGGGGCAGAATGGTTGTTTTAGAAATCGGATATTTGGCCATTTCTCTCATATTTTTCATGGCTTGGGTGATTTTTGGGGAGCTTCAAGAGAGGGTTTTCATCATCAATGATAAGGTAAGTCATCCCCACCTATCTTGAGTTAAAACATCAATTATGGATAGATTTTAGCATGTAAATGGGTAGAAATTTGAGGGTTAGAGGAAGACCTAGGAAATTATTGTTCTTGAAATTTAACCACGATTTTGGGTATGAAATTTAGAGAAAATTATATATTTGAATTCCTAAGGTCATGGGAAAAGTTTATCTTCGAAAAATTTTGGATTTCCGGGCACGTGGGCCCAAGGGCATTTTGTCAACTTTTCATCGGGGTTAGAAATTATTACTAATTGGATTTTAATGAGTGCCTTAGCATATATTAACGGATTTGTATAACAATTGGCTAGTTTGGATTGTTCGTTGGTTCAAGCCTTAGGAAGAATGTAGAATGCTGGTTATGGGTCTTCGGATCAAGGTGAGTCTCCTTTCTAACCTTGTGAGAGGGAATTGTCCCCTTAGGTGAGTTAATTAGTTATGTGCTCCTATTATGGGGGCTACATACGCACGAGGCGACGAGAGTCCGTGTGTATCTACTACTATGCTATTGTCCCGGTAGTGTAGGACTCAAATGCATGCTATATTTGGGATTAGGGGTGGGCATTTGGTTGGTTCGGTTCGGTTTGAGGAAATTCGGTTCGGTTATTCGATTTTCGGTTGTGTAAATGTAGAAACCGAGACCAAACTTAAATAAGTTCGGTTCAGTTCGGTTTTTCTATTTTTGTTCTGTTATTTCGGTTTGGTTTTCAGTTTGGACATTATCATATTGGACTCCTTCTACGTAATAATACGATCGGCGAATTTGTTGATTTTTTCCAAAACTTCGAAATTGTTGGCAATATTGAGTTCATAGAAGAAAAAAAAGACTAAACTTTGCACACAATTATGGATCATAAAATTCAAATATAGTGTAAATTATAACTCTTTGTGAAATTTTTCCGATATCTATCACATATGTTATGGAACTTTTAATAGACCGAAAGTCTTTAAGATTGGAAAGTTGATGGACTTACTTAATTGGGTTGAGTCTTTTATAGATTGAACCTAATAGTATTTACTTATGGGCTTAACCTACATATAACTTAAAGAACATATATGCTAACAATTCGGTTTTTCGGTTAACTGAACTAAAAACATAAAAGCCAAATCGAACCGAAAAATCAAAATTTTAAAATTTTAATTCGAAACTGAGCGAACAAACCGAATAACCGATACCGAAATTAAAAAAAATTCGGTTCAGTTGGTTTATTCAGTTCCGACAAAAACATGCCCACCCCTACTTGGTATATTTGCAATCTTATTGACATTTGAATTGTTAAAATCAAATTGAACTAGTAAATGAATTTCAAAAAGGATTAGACTTCATTTTCTTAAATTGCGAAATGAGGATTTGGTTTTTATTTGATAAGATGTTCCGCGAAAATTCTTAATTGACTGTTTGAGCATGTATTCCTGTGTGTACCTGCGTCGCATGGATGATTTGCGAGCAGGGTATTTGTTTACTTTATGTTGACCGCGTCCATGATTCGCGAGCGGAGGAAATAGATGCATCTATTAGTTCGGGCCGTTCGACCCCTCGGCAATGCACAATTTATATTTCTGTTGGATCGGGCCGTCGCCCCGGCATGATATGGGCATGTTTATATTGCTTACTTGAAATACTTGATGTTGATATTGACGTTTGGCCTGACATAAATTGTTGAAGATAAATGGAAAAAAATCCTGAAAAGCCTTTCTTATTTGTTAAAGGTGTTTACCTGTTTTACAACTTTGTGAACTAGAGCATGCTATATAAATCCAAGTATATTATTACTGGACAATTAGTAAGTGTCAAAGTTGGCCATCTCGTCTCTACTTCTTCGAGATTAGGCGGGATACTCATTGGGCACACATTGTTTTCGTACTCATACTACACTTGCTGTGCATTTTTGTTGCACATGTTTATTGTGTGGCTTGTGGCTTAGTGGCATAGCGGCATGACGAGCTCAGAAACTAGGTGAGCTGTACTTCCTAGAGGCTTTTCCACAGCTAGTATATTCTCTTTCAGGAGTTCATTTACTTTCTATCCAATTGTATTCCGGACAGTTATTGTACCTATTTGGTTTCTCTTAGAAAATTGCTCATGTACTTGTGACTCTGGGTTTTGGGGGTGCATTTGAATTTATTCAGAAATTTTAAAAGTTGATTAAATATTTCATTATTTATTTGGAAGAATATACTGAGTGTTGCTTTAACTATAATAAATAAGTGTTTTCGAAAATTTTAAAATAAGAATTTAATTAAGTATTTTAGTTGGCTGGCCTGACGGCGGTGTCTGGCGCCACCACGACCCTTAGTGAATTTTGGGTCGTGATAACATGGTATCAGAGAACTAGGTTCCCGCTGGTCTCACGAGTCATTAGCATGTCTAGTAGAGTCTCGCGGATCGGTACGGAGACGTCTGTACTTATCCTCGGGAAGCTACAGGGTTGTTAGGAGTACTTTCCTTCTCGATTTCCTTATCGTGCGTTTCGGTTCCTTTGAGGCTTATGCCTTTGATTCCTTTCCACTCAATCTTACGTGACGCGGGCGCTTGTTATAAATCGAAAATTGAAGGATTGTAATGGCACTACAAATATGGTGCGGGATGATTTTCCCGGTATATTTGATTGGACTATTATAGTCGCATTATGAAGGGATGTTCTATTGTTTTAGCTCAGTAACACAACTTCTAAGAGCCTTGAGGCTAGGCACAGGTTGCTATGATGCTTATGAGCGATTATTTCGCAATGTTGTTATGATGGTAGGATATTTGCCCACGTGTCAGGGCAGTAAATGAATTGAAGGGAGGTTTATTCAGTGTGTAATCAAGGGATTCATTCTTTTATTCCCGACAGGGGAAGGGCAGCCGGACTAAGAATAGTTAGATGTGGGCTGGTGGAAGTATGAGACTTGTTATTTGCAAGAATGGTGGAGCTTTCTCCTTTGAGGGGTTGTCACAGTTCTGATTGAATGTACTAGGTTTGTCGATGTTATAATCTGCTACAATTCACCTTTATGGAAAGATATTGTGAAAAAGTATTGGAGATACAACTGTCAGATATCGCATGGTGCAGTGGTTTAGGATTGAATCAAAATTTCTAAAGTTTGCGGTTTGATAAAGATAGCCTTTGGAAATATTTAAAGTTAGCAGCTATTGTGGGTTCAAGTGCCACGAAGATAGAGTTTATATAAGGCAACAAATGAGCAGGAAAGTATGAGGAAAGATGTGAGTAAAGTGTTAGACGGTGACTAAAATTCCTAAAAGTCCAGGTGTATGAAGCAAAGGTCAAGTAGTTGTTAAAGAACTGAGTTTGCCCAAAGTAGGAGAGTGGCCGATGATGCATATGGGCTTTGTAGTAGGATGACTACGCACCTTAAGGAGAGTTTGTAATAATTTGGGAACTTAAGAGATTTTTGATTGGGGCCTACGGATTTAATTAAAGTATGGGCCATCATGTGGCTGGAGATTTGGTGTAACGGGAAGGATCTGCTTGAAATGAAGAAGGATGCAACATAACTTCGAATTGGAAGGATATTTCCTCACATTTAACTGATGTCCACGAGGGGCAAGTGCACTGGTACATCTAGAGAGTAAGCTTGGACTCAGGATGGGTTATTTATGTCATAGTGATGGTATCCTGTACAGCAACATCGAAAGATGTCGGGAAGTGATTCCCGCAGGAAGGTTATTTCCTGTGAGCAGGTTAGCAGTCGTGTGGTTGGCGAGGCTTCTGTGAAGAATTTTGTTGGCTATACTATAAAGAGGACGGTCGTGCTAATATGGTTGATGATTCAGAGTATCAAAAGGGGGTGTTTACTGAATGATTCCGAGAATCTTGGCGGCTGATTGCACCTGATTATGTCAATAAGAGATAAAGAATCCCGGTGAATTCTAGAGTTGTGAAATAATGGCTTCGAGCTAAGTGGGAGAGTCCCACCGCCTATGATTGGGTTGCATGGTTAACTACTTGCGAGGTTTCCGTTTGTCTGCATATCGATGGGTTGTTTTAGCTACGAGAAAAGACCATAAGTGGTAATGTGAGTAGATGACTTGTTGGGTGCATGCTATGGTCGGCCTTATTGGCTCATGTTCAGATTTGGGAGAAGGATTCAGGATTTATGCTTTGTATAGAAGTAGGTTTAAAGGAGAGTGATTCTGCCAGGTGCTTCGTTGAGAGGGTATTAATGCACTAGAAGATTCATGGAGTTGATTATTTTCGGGACCAAGTCAGAGCGGGTGGCTCTCAACAACGATCCTAGTAGATCCCAAGGGATAAAGTGTGTTACCCAATGATTTCAAGCCTATGAGCGCAGTTAAGGATCAAGATTTGTAATAGTTTATGAGAAGATGCCCAGAATGTTCTATGATATTTTGACTTGTGGTGTAGCATTTGAGAGATATGAAATAGTCGTGGTATTTGAGTCAACATGGTCTCGTGCGTCAAGGTCACTCGGGGTGAGTGTAGTATGGAGTATGTTATGTGTTAAATGGAGTTAGTTTTATTCTATGGCAAGCAAGGATAAATTGGAAGAAGGTATATTGATTAGCCATGGTTGAATTGTCATATTGGGGCCAGTGATCAGTTCATTCCGGGTGATCAAGTTATGTTATGATTTATGGCGATACGTGTGAGGCTTGTCGACCCCTGTAATTGATGCTATTCAGAAGCATTTCTATTATGGTTTGTTAAATGGAAGCGAATTCCGAAAGGGATATGGTTTCGTGGAACACTTTTGAGAGATTTGCATATCCTATGGTTATGGGAATTTACCTATTTGTTGCTATGATTCTCCTGAAGTGAGTTAAGTGAAAAGTTCTTATATAATGAAGTGTTAGAATATTAATGATTTCGGAGTTAATTGTGTTCTATTGTATGTTGGCACGTTGGGTGCAGCGAGTAGCATGGAAATACGAAGTAAGGATCGGGGTTGCAGTGCAGTGCTGGTAAGGACGTCACGAGCTCGGATCATGAAGGAAACGGTTGAATGTTTTAAGTAAATTGGTAGTGTCTTCAGCATCACTTGAAATCATTTTGTTGTGAAAGAGGTTTTGCATCCTGGTTAACGATTCTTGATCGCTTTTTTGCGTTAGTGCGGCCGATGGTTTAGATGTGCGGACCCGTTATATATTTCGGAAAATTGTGGGAGCGTGTCCCACAGGAGGATTGTATAAGTGTGACATGTAGTCACTTGATTGACTAAAGATTTAAACCAAGTACGAGGATTGTGGTAATATCATTAATTTGAGAATTTAGGCCAGGAGGGCACTTTTTTTATTGGGTTATGAACTGAGGAGGTTGATCCGGTTATGATAGTTGTTCTTATGTATTATGAGGAAAAGGGAGTTACTATAGACCTTTGAAAGGTTATTAGCCAAGTTGGTGCAGTCAGAAATCGGTTGAGATTAGTGGATTGATTTACATGTGAATCGGGCTTTATATCAGGCCAGTTGTGTTCGTTTCAGTGAGCGTTCCTTATGAAGGAACGGTCGGGGTGTTGTTTTGTAATCACCTATTCCAGGTAATGATGTATTGCGCCGTATGAGTCGTGAGATGGCTTGGTAAGTTATTATGTGTTGAGGTTCCGCGTGGCGATGGTGTTATATGAGCAGAATGGTTCTTGAGATTCAGATCTTGTATCGCACCTCAGTTGTGCCCGCGTTTGTGGATTATAACATTAAATGTCTCCCCAATGAATGGTATTATACACTTAGTGTGTTTGTGACCGATATCCAATATTTTGTTGTAATGAGCAATTTAGCTCAGCGTACATCTCCTTATGTGAGTTCTATATATGGATCGGGAAGCACGCCCAATGGGTATGTTATTTGGATTGGGTTGCACGCCGCAACAGTGTGATTTTCAGTACAGTTCCCCCTATTTGCCATTATGTGTTATGTTTTCCATTTTTTGAGGGAAGCTCGTTCTAGCTGTGAGCCCTCATCACATGTATGATTCGTGAGCGGGGTCTCTGTTTAGCATATTGCCCGCGATGCAGGTATGATTCGCAAGCAAGGTAATTAGATCTCCTTTTTAGAGTTCATTTTCCTTTTGTATCACATTCTAATTGGTAGCCTATTGGCACATGGTAGCGTCATATGAGACTTTTGATTGTGTCTGAGGTGGCTTATTACTTCAGCAGTTCGTACTGGGTGAGACGCAATTATTGGATTTAGGGCCAGTGCAATTTGATTATATGAAGTGTATAAAGGATCTAAGACCATTAGATGGTTCAGGAAGAGGCAATGACTTGTTAGAGGTATAGACCCAATGATTTGTTGATTAAGCAGTTGGTTATGAATTTTGGCGCATCTCTTCCAACGTGTCGGTGTCGTAAAAGCTAGAGCAAGACCTATGCAGGTCATGAGGTGCAATGGGAGCATCGGGTTCGTGGAATTTTGATTAATTCGATCAGAAATGTTATGTGGTCCTATGATTAAAGCGATGCAAAGTGTATATTCAGCAAAGTTATGCAGTCGTGTTTGGGTACATCGTGTAGTGGTTGATATGGTGATTGTATGTTGGAAACAGGCTGGGCAGAAAAATTCCGAGTGTTAGAATTGAGATTTAAGGTTTATCTGCTTGAATAAAAGAGTGTTTTTGCAGAATTACCGAGCTAATGAGCTCAACTGAGTTTTGGTAGCAAGGGGCGGTGCATATGGTGTTAAACAATGATTTCAGACTACTTATGTGTAGTTCTCAACACATTCAAGGACGGACGTATGTTTAAGTGGGAGAGAATGTAACAACCCAACCAGCTGTTTCGAGCTCTAGTGCATCGTTCAGCGATCTGAGGCCATGAGTAGCTTCATTTCAGGTATATTGACTTGTGCATATGGTCGGAATTGAAATTCAGGAAGATCGGAGTTAAATTTAAATGAAAATTTTCATTTCAGAAACCTTAAGTTGGAGAAAATGGCTAAGATTGGAATTTTGAGTAAATGACCTCAGAATCAAGATTTGAAAGTTCCAGCAGGTTTGTTTGATGATTTCGAACTTGGCGGTATGCCCGGATCGGGTTCTGGAGGACCTGGGTGCGTTTTGGCACCTATTGTGGAAGTTGGCATTTTGGAAGAAATTTCATAAGTTTGGTTTGAAAAGAATTTCACTTCTATCGATGTTTGTTTAGAATTCCGAAACTGGAGTAGCTCCGTATGGTTATCCTGTAGTTCGGAGCGAGATCGAAAGTGAATTGGGGGGCATGTGGGTCATTTTGGAGCCATTTGGCTAAAGATAAAAATTTGAAGGTTTTTTTGAGAAGTTTGACCGGAAGTGGACTTTTTGATATCGAGGTTGGAATCCGATTCCGGTATTTTGAGTAGGTTCGTAATGTCAAATATGACTTGTGTGAAAGATTTGAGGTCAATCGGACGTGATTTGATAGGTTTAAATATTGAAAATAGAAGTTGGAAGGTTCAAAGTTTATAAAGCTTGAATTGGAGGTTGATTCATGATTTTAGCGTTGTTTGATATGATTTGAGGCGTTGAGCAAGTTCATAATGTGTTATGGGAATGTTTGGTATGATTGGTTTGGGTCCCGGGGGCCTCAGGTGATTTTCGGGTGGTTAACGGATAAAAAATGGAATTTTGAAGAAGGCTGAAGAGTCTTGTTTCTGTCATAATTGCACCTGTGGAAATGGGGCCGCAGGTGAGGCACCGCACCGAAGCGGCTAGGAAGGCGCAGGTGCAAAATTGGTCAAGGGCTTGAGGACCGCAGATGCGGTCAAGGTTTCGAAGAAGCGGGACCGCATCTGCCGAGAAGTGGTCGCAGAAGCGAGTTTGGTCGGCTCAGAGTGGACCGCAGATGCGAGTCAGATTTCCGTAGAAGCGGGACCGCATCTGCGGAGGGGGCATCGCATTGGTGAAAAAGGGTAGCCTTGGGTGAACCGCAGAATTGGAAGTGTTCCCGTAGATGCGAAAATAGCTAGGGTAGAATGGTTGTTTTAGAAATCGAATATTTGGCCATTTCTTTCATATTATTCATGGTTTGAGCGATTTTTGGGGAGCTTCAAGAAAGGGTTTTCATCATCAATGATAAGGTAAGTTATCCCCACCTATCTTGAGTTAAATACATCAATTTTGGATAGAATTTAGCTTCTAAATGGGTAGAAATTTGAGGGTTAGAGGAAGACATTGAAAATTATTGTTCTTGGAATTTAACCACGATTTCGAATATGGAATTTAGAAAAAGTTATATATTTGAGTTCCTAAGGTCATGGGAAAAGTTTATCTTAAAAAAATTTCGGATTTCCGGGCACGTGGGCCCAAGGGCATTTTTGTTAACTTTTCAATCGGGGTTAGAAATTGTTATAAATTGGATTTTAATGAGTGCCTTAGCATATATTGACGGATTTATATAACCATTGGCTAGTTTGGAGCATTGTGCGTTGGTTCAAGCCTTCGGAAGAACTTGGAATGTTGTTTATGGGTCTTCGGAGCAAGGTGAGTCTCCTTTCTAATCTTGTGAGAGGGAATTGTCCCCTTAGATGAGTTAATTAGTTATGTGCTCCTATTATGGGGGCTACGTAGGCACGAGGTGAAGAGAGTCCGTGAAGCTACTATTATGCTATTGTCCTGGTAGTCTAGGACCCAAAAGCATGCTATACTTGGGATATTTGCAATCTTATTGACATTTGAATTGTTAAAATCAAATTGAACTAGTATATGAATTTCAAAAAGGATTAGACTTCATTTTCTTAAATTGGTAAAAGAGGATTTTGTTTTTTCTTGATAAGATGTTCCCCGAAAATTCTTAATTGACTGTTTGAGCATGTATTCCTGTGTGTACTTGCGTCGCATGGATGATTTGTGAGCATGGTATTAGTTTAATTTATGTGACCGTGTCGCATGGATGATTCGCGAGCGGGGGAAATAGATGCATTTGTTGGTTCGGACCATTCAACCCTCGGCAGTGCACAATTTTTATTTCTATTGGATCGGGCTTTCGCCTCGGCATGATGTGCACATGTTTATATTGCTTACTTGAAATACTTGATGTTGGTATTGCCTTTTGGCATGACATAAATTGTTGAAGATAAATGGAAAGAAATTCTGGAAATCTTTTGTTAAAGGTGTTTACCCTGTTTTATAGCTTTGTGAATTAGAGTATGCTATATAAATCCATGACTTCCTCACATTTTACTATACTATTACTGGACCATTAGTAAGTGTCAAAGTTGGCCATCTCGTCTCTACTTCTTCGAGATTAGGCGGGATACTCATTGAGTACACGTTGTTTCCATACTCATACTACACTTGATGTACATTTTTGTTGCGCAGGTTTACTGTGTGGCTTGCAGCTTAGCAGGATAGCGGCATGACGGGCTCAGAAACTAGGTGAGTTGTACTTCCTCGAGGCGTTTCCACAGCTAGTATAGTCTCTTTGAGGCGTTCATTTACTTTCTGTCCAATTGTATTCTGGACAGTTTTTGTACCTATTTGGTTTATCTTAGAAAATTGCTCATGTACTTGTGACTCCGGGTTCTGGGGATGTATTTGGATTTATTCAGAAATTTTGAAACTTGATTAAATATTTCATTATTTATTTGGAGGAATATACTGAGTTTTTCTTTAACCATAATAAAGAAGTGTTCTTAAAATTTTTCAAATAAGAATTTAATTAAGTATTGCTTGAACGTGTCGAGCAGAAGTCTTTCCAAAGCCAAGTATGGTTAAGCTTCTTGTCCCACCTCCTAATGGAAACTCGGTCTTTTTTTTTGTCCGACATGCCTAGAGAGCCTCTGACTACACTTCATGCCAGATCCTTGCTTGGGTTATCCTTGATCATTTTTAGAACTCTTTCGTTATTTACGTTCTTCATGCAGCTTCTACGGATTGAGGTTATTCCCCGCTAGAATGGGCCAGGTGGGATGGGGGAGTAGTTGGCTAGCCTGACAGCGGTTTCCGGTGCCACCACGACCCTTAGTGGAATTTTGGGTCGTGACACATTAAAACTCATAGTATTTCTAATACCATGGCTTTCTATACATTAGTTATGCATAGAATAATACAAAATAGGATGTATAAGTAATGCTTGCATAACTAATGCATATGTTCAAAATGTATACCAAACATAGTATTATTAATACACAAAGCTAATGCATGCATTATTTTATCTAATACATCCTACCAAAAGACCCCTAAATGTTTAAGGATAAGGAATGGGGGGGGGGGGGGGATTGAAGGGAGCGTTGTAAGATGGAGGAATAAGGGTAGGAGGAGGAGGGGAGGAGTGAGACTTTATGAAAATAAAAAATATTTGGATTTTTTTGAAAATTATGTCATTAATACTAATCATAAAAGTGTCCCTCGTGCTCTATTCTTAACACTTTCGTCTTAAAAATTGATATAAGTTTTCAAGTGTCTCAAAAACTTGATGAGTTAAAAAAGACTTTCGAAGTCTTGTATAATAATTTGGGACACATTGTTTTGTTAACAAAAGATGGTGAATAAAGTGGGTAGAGGTCAGATTAAAAATATGAAAAGTTGTGGTAAATATTAAAACTTTCAAAACTTTAAAAAACCCCATACCCATTCAAGTTATTTTAAAATTTTCATTTCGCTCATCTTTCTCCTCTCTAATCTTTCTTCTTCTTTCTCTTCCTCATTCTCTTATTCTTCTTCCTTATTTTCTTCTTTTTAGTATTCTATATTTGTAAAATAATTTTGGATATATAAATAAATATAAACAGAAATGAACATAAACGGAATGATAGAAAACCAATTCTAGCCCACTGAATTCATCCTTAAGGAATTTAATCCCCTCCTACTACCCAAAGTTATGATTTATTTCCCCCTAGAATAGAACAAATTACACACTGGTATAGTAGTACTTCAAACCCCAGTGTTTCAGCGAACACGAAGTTCGATAGCAAATCATACTTACTTTTTGCTTTGTTTGATGCTAAAAATATGCAAAAGAAGGAGAAGAAACTCAGAAAATCGTAGTAAAATTCTGAGCAGAATATTGTTGTATTTATCGAAAAGTTGGGCAGAAGTCTGTAGAAGTGCAACTCTTTAGAATGGTTATTTCTGCAAAAAGTCCACATCAAAAAAGCCATTACATAAATGACTATCTACTCAACAATAAAAAGGGAAAATAAAGAGGGAAAATTGATGGGTAGTTAATTTTCTGCTACAAAAAATAGAAAACTGAAATTTGGATAATTGAAATGAATTTAATATTAATATTTATTTAATACTAATATTTTGTTATTAAAATAAATATTTCATAATATTTCTGTTAATATTCTACGATTAACAAATAAATTTGGTCCAAAAAGTTAATCAATCGATCGATCATTTGACCAAATCTGAATCCAAATCCAAATCTGAATCCGAATCCGAAGCCGAGCTGAGAGAGCGAGCGATGTCGACTCCGACGACACGAGGCTTGCTTTCTTCTCAACTCTTTAAGATCTAGAAGAAGAGAAATTACTTATATACTCATAAAAAACCTCTTTCTCTTCCAATGTGAGACAATAAAAATTTACCGGGGTGGGGGGGGGGGTGGGGGGGAGAGAACTTAAAGTTTCACTAAAAAAATTTATGTTTTCCAATTTCCCATTCACCCTCTTTTAAGTATTTAATTTATATTAAATACACAAAACCCAACAGTCCCCCACATGAATGAGGAATGG
This sequence comes from Nicotiana benthamiana, assembly GCA_034376525.1. Lineage (NCBI taxonomy): Eukaryota > Viridiplantae > Streptophyta > Magnoliopsida > Solanales > Solanaceae > Nicotiana > Nicotiana benthamiana. The sequence goes on along the minus strand of CM067337.1, from coordinate 37,454,070 downwards.
ATATATCACGGAAGTATGCATGAAAAACTGTGTGATTCGCAAGAGGGGATTATGTATCGACCCGGCTGGTCATCTTTAGAATCTACGCCCCTATCCCTTATGAACTGCTTCCCCTAAGTTCATTTCTGCCGGGATGTTCGATGCAGGGTTTCAGAGAATTTTGGGATACTTAGTCCCTAAATGAGAGCTTAGATATTAGAAAGTGGCCCGTAGTCAGAACAGTGTGAAGAAGGCCTCGGAATGGAAATTCGATGATTCTGTTAGCTCCGTTAGGTGATTTCAAAGTTGGGAGCTTGTCCAGAATGTATTTTGGAAGTCTGTAGCTAATTTCGGCTTGAAATGCCGGAAGTTTGAATTTCGAAGTTTCCTGTCCGATATTGAGTTTTTGATCAGAGAGTTAAAATGGAATCTCGGAAGTTACAGTAGCTCTGTCATGTCATTTGGGATTTGTGTGCAAAATTTCATCTCATTCGGACGTGTTTTGGATAGCTTTTTGATCGAAGTGTGTTTTGATGAAATTTGAATTCTTAGGCTTAAATCATTGATTAATACGGGTTTCCGGTGTTGTTTAAGTGTTTTAAGGATTGATAAAAGTTTTAATAGGGTATTAGGTGTTATTGGTGCTTTTGGCGGAGGCCCCGCGGGCCTCGTGATGATTTCGGATGGTTTACGAAAGGATTTTGGGAGTTGAAAGATATCAGATTTTACTACTTCTAGTATTTTTGCATCTGCAACTTGGGAACCGTAGATGCGGTACCGTAGATTCTGGTTGTAATCATGCTTTCCCTTGACTGCAGAAGCGGAAATCTCTGGGAAGAAATATGAAATTCGAGGGTCTAGTTTCAAAAGTTGAAAAAATCAATTTGGAGCTCGGGAGAGGGCGATTCTGAGTAGGTTTTGAAGAGAAGATCATTGAGTAACATTTTCTTAATCCTTTCTAGTTATATTACATCAATATATAGTTAAATCCATCATTTAAATTCGAGTTGAAGATCAAAATTGGGGAAAATTGGAAGAAACGTCTTAGGCCGAAATTCTAAGTTTTGAATGGGTTTTATGGTTAGGCTCGTGAGAGTACAAGAACTCTAAAAATATATAATTTATTTGGTTCCGAGATGTTGGCCTGAGGGGTATTTTGGTCATTTTGCATAATTTTGCGTCTTAGCTTTGAATTAAATTGTGGAATCGATTGTTTGAGATGTTATTTACAATATGTAATTAAATTGAATAGATTTGAGCCATTTGGATTCGGATATTCGTGGCAAAGGCATGGTTTCTAGTTGAGTTTTTAGCAGGTTCGAGGTAAGTGTCTGCTCTAACGTTGTGTGGGTGTGAATTTTCCCTTAGAACATGATATTTGATATTTTAATGCCTCGTACGTGAGGTGACAAGCACGTACTTGAGCTAATTGTTGAAAATCCGTTGTTTACTTGAAGTATTTAAATTGAGTTTTCTTGCTTACCTGTTTATTTTAGTTGCAAGTTTAACCTGTATTAGTTTAGAAAAGCATGTTTAGTTGATTTTAACTGCCTATTTGCTTAAGTTGCCTCGATTGTACTACTTGAGGCATGTTAGGATAGTACTACCTGTTGCTGAATATACTCTGGTTGTGGTTGCGCATTTACAATGGGACTACCGAAGTGGTAGTGCGGTAGCTCCCCCTTGTTTTTCTACTTTGGGACTATGGGTTAGATTCCCGGCAGACCCCCCTACACTTTTACTTTGGGACTATGGGTTAGATTCCCGGTAAATCCCCCTTGCATATTTATAGTTGTACTACGGGACGGTATCCCTGGCGATCTTTCGAATATACTTATATGACGGACTACGGGACGGTATCTCGGGAGCTCCTCAGACAGTTTATGAAATGGGCTACAGGACGGTATCCTAGGAGACCCTCGTTGTTGGTACTGATATTGAGCTTTTTTACTCTGTGTTACCTTATTCTCTGTGTTTTATTTGTTGCTTTGTATAACCTGTTTTACTTCATAGATGTAATCATTATTCTTGTTTATTTCATACTGTTGCAAGGCTTATTATTATATTTTATCTCAGTAGGGCCCTGACATTCCTCGTCACTACCCGAGCGAGGTTAGGCTTGGCACTTACTAAGTACCACTGTGGTGTACTCATGCCCCTTCTGCACTAATTTTTCATGTGCAGATCCAGGTACCTCCACCGAGGCGCACTATCCTTGATGTAGGGAGAGCTACAGAGACTTTGAGGTAGATATTCCGCGTCCGCAGACCGAAGAGGCTCCATTTGAATTCTATCTTTTGTATTTAGCTTTTCTTTCCTTTAGTTGTTTAGACATTATGGAGTTAGGGTAGTGTATTACGTTCTATTAGCCTGTGTTGCCTGTGAGTATTCGGGTTTCTGGGATATTGTTATAGATTTTCGTGATGTTGAGTTGTAGATGCCAAGAGGAATTTATATACAATTTTCTCTTAGATGTTGATTATTAAATTCTTTACTTCGGTAAGTTATTTAATTTTTGCATTGTTAAGCTTACCTAGTCGAAGGGACTAGGTGCCATCACGATATGTTCACGGAGGGCGAACTGGGGTCGTGACAAGTTGGTATCAGAGCTCTAGGTTCATAGGAGTCACGGAACACAGGCCGTTTTATTAGAGTCTCACTGATCAGTACAGAGACATCTGTACTAATTTACAAGAGTCTATGCAACTGTATAGGAAAAATCTTTACTTCATTTGATTTCCTTATCGTGCGATATTTTTGACATCACTTCTAAACTTCTGTCTTTTATTCTCTCACAGATGGTGAGGATACATTCTACTTGGGATGATCAGGCACCCGCTCCCCTACTGCAGCTGTCAAAAGCAGGGGCTGGGGTAGAGGCCATGAACACGCATACGGTGCAGCCAGAACACCTACGCGAGCTGCTGTTGAGGTACCACCAGCAGATGCAGCCCTTCAGGAGACATTAGCTCCGTTCATGTCTATGTACACCACCTTGGCTCAGGCAGGGTTACTTCCCCTCGCTGCAGCCACATCCCAGGTCGGGGGAGGAGCCCAGACTCTCGTAGCCCGCACTCAGGAGCAAAGAGTGCATGTGGAGCAGGTCCCGGAGATCATTCCTGTGCTACTTGCAAAGCCAGTTCAGCCGAGGATGGTCAGCTGTTTCAAAGGACGAGCAGTTGAGGCTTGAGAGGTTCTGGAAGTACAAGCCTCCTGTCTTTAGCGGTTTAGCATCAAACTATGCCTTTGGATTTCTAGAGGAGTGCCACCGTATTCCTCGCACTATGGGTATAGCAGAGTCCAGCGGGGTTTCCTTTACTACCTTCCAGCTTCGGGAGCCGCGTATGATTTGTGGTGCACTTATAAGATAGATAGTCTAGCCGAGGCAGCTTCACTGAGCTGGACCCAGTTCTCCAATATGTTTATGGTAGAGTTTGTCCCTAAGAGTCTCAGGGATGCATGGCACCTAGAGTTTGAGCATTTTCGCCAGGGTGCTATGACCGTTTCGGAGTATGCTACCCGTTATACCAGATTGGACAGACATGCATCGGCCTTGGTTGCTACAGTCCATGAGAGGGTTCATCGGTTCATTGAGGGTCTTATCCCACCCATTAGATCTAGCATGGCTGGATAGTTGGAGATTGACATTCCTTATCAATAGGTAGTGGGCATTTCTTGTAGGATAGAGGGTATGTTCACCAGTGAGCAAGAGGAGAGAGGTCTTGAGAGTCGGGCCACTACTCTAGTGCCCGTACCCCAGTAGCATGTCATCATGGTAGGGGTTATATGTTTCACCCCGTTCATTCAGCTCTTTCGGCAGCTAGTAGTGCTCTAGCTCCTCCTAGACCTCATTAGCCTTACTATGCACCTCCAATTTCTAGCGTGCCTCCTGTGCAAGGTGCTTTCAGAGATCAGTCGAGTAGACTTGGTCCTAGCCAGTCACAGCCACCACATCCTCCCATAACTTTCTTCGAGTGTGGTGATACATGCCATATGGTTAGGGATTGCCCCAAACTTGGTAGGGGTACATCTTCACAGGCTGCTCATCCACAGCGTGCTCATCAGAGTTCTCAGGCCATGATCACAGCTCCAGCTACTACCCCATCTGCCCAGCCAGCCAGAGGCGGAGGTCATGGAGGTAGAGGTTGCCCTTGAGAGAGAGGCCAGGTTAGATATTATGCTATTCGTGCTCGTACCAAGGTGGTTGCCTCTGATTCTGTCATTACAGGTATTATACTAGTTAGTCACAGAGAGGCATCAGTTCTATCTGATATAGGCTCTACTTATTCTTATGTATCTTCGTATTTTGATATGTATTTGGGTGTACCCCGATATTCTCTGAGTTCTCCTGTATATGTTTCTACTCATGTGGGGGATTCTCTTATTATGGACCGCATTTATCGGTCATGTTTGGTTACTATTCGTGGTTTTGAGACCAGAGCAGACTTTTTGTTACTCGGTATGGTTGATTTTGATAATATGTTGGGCATGGTCTGTTTGTCGCCCCATCATGATATTCTTGATTGTCATGGCAAGAAGGTGACGCTGGCTATGCCAGGTATTCCACGTATTGAGTGGAGTGGTACCTTAGATGGGACTCCCAGTAGAGTTATCTCTTTCCTTAAGGCTCAGTGTATGGTTGAGAAGGGGTGTGTCGTGTATCTAGCCTATGTGAGGGATGTCAGTGTTGATACCGCTTCTGTTGATTCTATTCCTATGGTACAAGATTACCCCGATATATTCAAAAAATTCTTCGGTATGCCTTCTGACAGAGACATTGATTTTGGCATTGATTTATTGCTGGGCACTCAACCCATTTCCATTCCCCCGTATCATATGTCTCCTCATGAGTTGAAGGATCAGTTGCAGGAATTGCTTGATAAGGGTTTTATTGGACCCATTGTCTCACCTTGGGGTGCTCCTATCTTGTTTGTGAAGAAAAAAGATGGTTCTATGCGCATGTGTATCGATTATCGTCAGCTGAACAAGGTTACAGTGAAGAATCGTTATCATTTGCCTCATATTGATGTTCTATTTGACTAGCTTCAGGGCACACATGTGTTTTCTAAGATTGATTTGTGCTCGGGTTATCACCAATTGAAGATTCGGGAGCCATATATCTCGAAGACTGCCTTCAGGACTCGATATGGTCATTACGAGTTCCTTGTTATGTCATTTGGGCTGACCAATGCCCCAGCAGCTTTTATGCATTTGATGACAGTGAGTTCAGGCCCTATTTCAACTCGTTCGCCATTATTTTCATAGATGATATTCTTGTATACTGCCGGAGTCGGGAAGATCATGAGTAGCACCTAAAGATAGTGTTTCAGGAGTGAGAAGAAGTTATACGTAAAGTTCTCAAAATGTGAGTTTTGGTTGAGTTTTGTTGCATTCCTAGGCCACGTGGTATCGAGTGAGGGCATTTGGGTGGATCCGAAGAAGGTAGAGGCCGTGCAGAGTTGGCCCTAGCCATTCTCAGCTACATAGATTTGCAGTTTCCTTGGCTTGGCGGGCTACTACCATCATTTTGTGGAGGTATTTTCATCGATTGCGGCCCCTATGACTAGATTGACCCAGAAGGGTGTTTCATTTTAGTAGACAGAGGAGTGTGAGGCGAGCTTTCATAAGCTTAAGATAGCTTTAACTACAGCTCCTATTTTGATATTGCCTACTTGTTCGGGATCTTATACAGTTTATTGTGATATCTCACGGGTTGGCCTTGGAGCGGTGTTGAGGCAGGATGGTAGGGTGATTTCCTATGCGTCCCCACAGTTGAAGATATATGAGAAGAATTACCCTGTCCATGACCTTGATCTAACTGCTATTGTTCATGACTTGAAGATCTGGCATCATTATTTGTTCGGTGTGCCTTGTGAGATTTATACTGACCATCAGAGTTTGCAGCACTAATTCAAGCAAAAGGATTTAATTTTGCGTCGGAGGAGGTGGGTAGAGTTCCTGAAGGATTATGATATTACTATTTTGTATCACCTGGGCAAGGCCAATGTGGTGGCGGATGCCTTGAGTCACCGGGTGGAGAGTTTGGGGAGTTTGGCATATCTACCAACTTCAGAGAGGCCTATGGCAATGGATGTTCAGGCCTTAGCTAGTTAGTTTTTGAGATTGGATCTTTCGGAGCCTAGTCGAGTCCTATGTTGCGTGGTTTTTCGGTCTTCCTTATTCGACCGTTTCAGGGAGCGACAATATGATGACCCTCATTTACTTGTTCTCGGGGACATGGTTCAACATGTGATGCTAGAGACGTGAACATTGGAGATGACGGGGTATTGAGGATGCAAGGTCAGATTTGTGTGCCCAATGTTGATGGGCTTTGGGAGTTGATTTTAGCAGATGCCCATAGTTCGCGGTATTCCATCCATCTGGGTGCTACGAAGATGTATCAGGATTTGAGGCAGAACTATTGGTAGAGGCGGATGAATAAGGATATAGTTGGATATGTATCTAGATGCTTCAACTGTTAGCAGATGAAGCATGAGCACCACAGACCAGGTAGGTTACTTTAGCAGATAGAGATTCCGGAGTGGAAGTGGGAGCGAATTACCATTAATTTTGTTGTTGGTCTCATTCGAATTGTGAATAAGTTCGATGCCATTTGGGTGATTGTGGATCAGCTGACCAAGTCCACTTCTTTTATCCCTATGTGTACTACATATTCATCCAAGCGGTTTGCGGAGATTGATATCCAGGAGATTGTTCTTCTGCATGGTATTCTAGTCTCTATTATTTTGGACAGAGGTACTCGGTTTACATCACAGTTCTGGAGGGTGTTCAGCAGAAGTTGGGTACTCGGGTGGAGTTGAGCACAACATTTCACCCCGGACGGACTGACATTTCGAATGCACTATTCAGATTCTTGAGTGCGTGTGTGATTGAGTTTGGAGGGTCTTGGGGTCACTTCTTTCCATTGGAGGAGTTTTCTTACAACAAAAGTTATCAGTCTAGAATTCAGATGGCGTTGTATAAGGATTTATGTGGTAGGAGATGCAGATCTCCAGTGGGTTGGTTTGAGCCGGGTGAGAGTTACGCGGACCCGAAGGTTCGTAACGTTTCATATATGGTCGGAGAGCAAGTTCTACTTCGGGTTTCGCCTATGAAGGGCATTATGAAATTTAGGAAGAAAGGGAAGTTGAGTCCGAGGTTTATCGACCTTTTTGAGGTATTGAGGCGTGTTGGAGAGGTTGCTTATGAGCTTGCCTTACGTCCCATCTTGGCAGGAGTCCATCTGGTATTTCATGTTTCGATGCTCCGGATATACCACAATGACACGTCGCACGTGTTGGATTTCATTTCAGTCCAGTTGGACAAGGATCTATCTTATGTTGAGGAGCCAGTGGCTATATTGGATAGGAAGGTCAGAGAGTTGAGGTAAAAGAACATTGCTTCAGTCAATGTTTAGTAGTAGGGTCAGGCGATCGAGGAGGCAACTTGAGAGATCGAGCAGGATATGCACGACAGCTACCCTCATCTTTTCACTACTTAAGGTATGTCTTTATGCTCGTTCGAGGACGAATGAATGTCTAAGTGTAGGAGGATGTAACGACCCAGATGGCCGTTTCCAAAATTCATGCTCCAATCCCATATTAACTGCTCTCTCTAAGTTAATTTCTGCTATTGTGGTTACCGGGACGTTTGGTGTTGGGTTTCAGAGAGTTTTGGGACACTTAGTCCCTAAATGAGAGTTTAAATGTTGGAAAGTGGTCTGTAGTTGAAACAGTGTGAAGACGGTCTCGGAATGGAAATATGATGGTTCCGTTAGCTCCGTTAGGTGATTTTGGGGTTGGGAGCGTGCCCGAAAAGTATTTTGCAATTCTGTAGCTAATTTAGACTTGAAATACTGGAAGTTGAATTTTAATATTTTCGGTCCAATAGTGAGTTTTTGATCCGAGGGTTGGAATAAAATTCCGAAAGTTAGAGTAGCTCCGTCATGTTATTTTGGATGTGCATGCAAAATTTCAGGTCATTGGGGCGTGTTTTGGATAGATTTTTGATTGAAAACGTATTTTGATGAAATACGAAGTTCTTAAGCTTAAATCATTGATTAATTTGGGTTTATGGTGTTGTTTAAGGTGTTTTAAGGATTGGTACAAGTTTGAATAGGGTATTTGGTGTTATTGGTGCTTTTGGTGGAGACCCAGGGGCCTCAGGATGATTTCGGATGGTCGATAGAAGGATTTTGGGAGTTGGAAGATATCAGAATCTACTGCTTCTGGCATTTTTGCATCTGCGACTTGGGAACCGTAGATTCGGCATAGAGGACCACATAAGCGGATTTGGCAAGTTTATCAGGCTCCGCAGATGCGGTGGAAATTCCGCAGAAATCCGCATCAGCGAGATAAGGACCACAGGTGCAGAATTTTGGATTTTAATGAATCTAGAGAAGCGGTTAAGTTCCGCAGAAGCGGAACCGCAGGTGCGGTCCCTTGCCCGCATAAACGGAAATTTCTGGGCAGAAATATGAAATTCGAGGGTTTAGTTTCAAACTTTGGAAAAATCACTTTGGAGCTCGGGAGAGGGCGATTCTGAGTGGGTTTTGAAGAGAAAATCATTGGATAATGTTTCTTAATCCTATCTAGTTATGTTACATCAATATATAGTTAAATCCATCATTTAAATTCGAATTGAGGATCAAAATTGGGAAAAATTAGAAGAAAATTCTTAGGCCAAAATTCGGGTTTTTGGAATCTGATTTGGGAGATTTTTATATGGTTAGACTCGTGAGAGTACGAGGGTTCTGAAAATATAAAATTTATCCAATTTCGAGATATTAGCCTGAGGGGCATTTTGGTTATTTTGCATAATTTTGCGTCTTAGCTTTGAATTAAATTGTGGAATCAATTGTTTGAGATGTTATTTACATTATGTAATTGAATTGAATAGATTTGAGCCATTTGGAGTTGGATACTCGTGGCAAAGGCGTGGTTTCTAGTTTAGTTTTGGCCAGTTAGAGGTAAGTGTCTTGTCTAACCTTGTGTGGGAGACTTTCCCCTTAGGACATGATATTTGATATTTGAATGCCTCGTACGTGAGGATACGAGCGCGTACTTGAGCTAATTGCTGAAAATTCATTTTTTATTTGAAGTAGTTAAATTGATTTTTCTTGCTTACATATTTATTTTAATTGCAAGTTTAACTTGTATTAGTTTAGAAAAGCATGCTTAGTTGATTTAAATTGCATATTTGCTTAATGTACTGTGTGACGCATGTTAGGTTAGTACTACCCGCTGCTTGTATGTTTGTACTTCATTTCTGAATATCCTTTGGTTGTGGTTGCGCATTTACATTGGGACTACTGATGTTGTATTCCGGTAGCTCCCCCTTGCTTGTCTACTTTGGGACTATGGGTTAGATCCCCCTGCACTTTTACTTTGGGACTACGGGTTAGATTCCCGGTAGATGGCTCCTACTCATTTATAGTTGGACTACGGGACAATATTCTGGGAGATCCTTTGGATATACTCATATGATGGACTACGGGACGGTATCTCGGGAGCTTCTCGGACAGTTGATGAAATGGGCTACATGACGGTATCTTTGGAGACCCTCATTGTTGTGCTGATATTGAGCTATTTTACTCTATGGTACCTTATTCTCTATGTGTTATTTGTTGCTTTGTATAACCTAATTTACTTCATAGCACTAATCATTATTCCTATTTATTTCATACTGTTGCAAGGCTTATTATTATATTTTATATCAGTAAGGCCCTGACCTTCCTCGTCACTACCAGATCGAGGTTAGGCTTTGCGTTTAGTGAGTTCCATTGTGGTTTACTCATGCTCTTTTGCATGTTTTTCATGTGCAAATCCAGGTACCTCCATTTAGGCACACTATCCTTGAGGCAGTGAGAGCTATGGAGACTTCGAGGTAGATCTGCCACGTCCGCAGACCGAAGAGTCTCCTTTTTTATTCTATCTTTAGTATTTAGCTTTCCTTTCCTTTAGTTGTTTTGACATTCTGGAGTTAGAGCAATATATTACGTTGTATTAGCCTATGTTGCCCGTGAGTTTTCGGGTGTTGGGATATTGTTATGGATTTTTATGATGTTGAGTTGTATATGTCGAGTGGTATTTATTTATAGTTTTCTCTTAACTGTTGATTATTAAATTCTTTACTTTAGCAAGTTTTTTAATTTCCGCATTGTCAGGCTTACCTAGTCGTAGGGACTAGGTGCCGTCACACATGTTCATAGAGGGCGAACTAGGGTCGTGACATATTAGCTGCATCTGGATAAGTAGGTTTCCCTTTGAACATTCCGTAGTGAACTTATGTCAGATATACTCAATCAATCAGTAGATTTGATATCTTTGAATCGTCGAACTTTGGTATATACCTAGACAACCACAAGTCCCACAACCAACCCTTAACCGTCTTTTGTTCTCATTGTTGTGTTCGTTTCAGCCATGAACACCGCCTGGTTTCATAAGTGCATAGAGAACTTGCCTTACAAAGTTCTCCTTGAAGCGACTAACACATTACACTTACATAGGTGATTCCTAAATGTGTTATCCCGTATATGCACTATTTGATATAACCCGTATCAAATTTAGAAACTATTAAAAAAGCCTTAATGCTTTATCCTTGGTACTGAATATTGTCTCATCACGAGAATGGACCAAAAGTTTAGTTGACAATGTTGAGCCGTTATTAATGACTTTGTTTGATCTCCTTGAATCTAGATCTTGGGATCTCCAGTATTTTAGGTAGAGTAACCGCCACTATGACTTATTCTCGGCCACCGTTCCATTCCCCTTGATGACTTCTCAACTACCTCTCTAGTTAGGCCTTTTGTAAGTGGATCCAACATATTATCACTTGACTTTACATAGTTAATCGCGATAATTTCTCTAGAGAGTAATTGTCTAACGGTTTTATGTCTTCGTCGTATATTCAGAGACTTACCGTTATACATAATGCTACCAGACCTTCCAATTGCTACTTGACTATTACAATGTATGCATATTGGTGCCAACGGATTGGGTCAAAATGGAATATCTTCCAAGATATTCCGGAGCCATTCAGCTTCTTTATTGGCTTTATCTAACGCTGTGAATTCAGTTACAATTGTAGAGCGGGCAATATAAGTTTGTTTGGATGACTTCCAAGATACAGCTCTTCCACCAATAGTGAATACATATCCACTTGTGGACATGGAATCAGTTGATCCAATTTGCATTACAGTATCCCTCAATGACCACAGGATATTTACTGTAGTGCAAAGCAAAGTCCTGGGTATGTACTAAATACCCCAAAACTCATTTCATGGCGATCCAATGAGATTGACATGGATTGCTCGTGTATCGACTCAATTTACTTATAGCAGAAACAAGATATATCTATTCGTGTACAATTCGTGATGTACATTAAGCATCCCAACACATGAGCATAATCCAATTGTGATATGCTTTGGCCTTTGTTCTTTGCTAATACAAAATTCATGTCAATTGGAGTCTTTGCAACTTTAAAGCCCAAGTGCTTGAATTTTTTAAGTAATGTCTTAATATAATGAGATTGTGACAATGCCAGACCATGAGAAGTCTTATGGATATTAATTCCCATAATTAAATCAGTAACTCCCAAGTCTTTTTTATCAAACTTGCTAGTTAGCATACGCTTAGTAGCATTTATGTTGGAAATGTCATTACTCATTATGAGCATATCATCTACATATAAGCAAACAATGACTGTGATTTGGAACATTTTTAATGTACACACATTTATCACATTCATTTATCTTAAACCCATTTGACAACATTGTTTGGTCATATTTCGCATGCCATTGTTTGGGTGCTTGTTTTAGTTCATAAAGGGACTTAACAAGTCTACAAATCTTCTTTTCTTTCCCCAGAATCACAAACCCTTCAGGTTGTTCCATGTAGATTTCTTCATCCAACTCTCTATTTAAGAAGGCCTTCTTAACATCCATTTGATAAATTTCAAGATCATAAACTGCAGCTAACGCTACCAACATTAGAATGGATGTAATTCTTGTAACTGGAGAGTATGTATCAAAATAGTCAAGACCTTCTTGTTGTCTATACCTGTTTGACCACAAGTCTTGCCTTATACTTGTCAATAGTGCCATCATCTTTCATTTTCCTCTTAAAGATCCATTTAGAACCCAACAATTTATTTCCAGGAGGAAGATCAACCAATTCCCATGTATGGTTGTTCAATATGGATTATATTTCACTATTGACTGCCTCTTTCCATAACAATGATTCCGAAGAAGACATAGCATCTTTAAATGATTGAGGCTCATTTTCCAATAAGAAAGTCACAAATTTTGGTCCAAATGAAGTACACGTTCTTTCACGTTTACTACGTCTTGGATCCTCCTGGTTAAGCATACTTTCTTTTGTTTCTTCCCGAGGTCATTTAGATCCTTCACTAATCGACTCACATTCCTTTTTATATGAATATATATTTTTGAAGAATTCAGCACTATCTGATTATATTACCGAATTATTATGAATGTCAGAATTTTATGATTTATGAACCAGAAATTGATATGCTTTACTATTAGTTGCCTAACCTATTAAAATACAATCAACGGTTTTCGGTCCTATTTTAACCCTTTTTAGGAACTTGCACTTTTGCCAAACACCCCCACACTTTAAAATAATTCACGTTGGGCTTCCTTCCTTTCTATTTTTCATTTGGAATGGATTGTGTTTTGTTATGGGGTACTCGATTTAGATTCAGCTAGCCATAAGAATGGCTTCCCCCCACAAGTTCTGTGGCAAAACAAACTTATCAAATGCGTTCATCATCTCTTTTATTGAACGATTCTTTCTTTCTGCAATCCCATTGGATTGGGGTGTGTAATGGGCCGTTGTTTGATAATTAATTTCATATTTTAAGCATATTTTTTCAAAAGGAGATTCATATTCACCACCCATATCACTTCTTATCATTTTGATTTTTTTATTAAGTTGCATTTCAACTTCATTTTTGTATTGCTTGAATGCGTCTATTGCTTCATCTTTACTATTAAGTAAATATAGCAATATTTAGTGCTATCGTCAATAAAATTTATGAAATAATTCTTTTCACCGCAAGATGGTATTGACTTCATGTCACAAATATCTATACGAATTAAATCTAAAGAATTTGAGTTTATTTCAATTAACTTATAAGGATGTTTAACATACTTAGATTACACACATACTTGATATTTTGATTTGTCACACTCAAACTTAGGCAATACTTCCAAATTAATCATTTGCCGTAAGGTTTTATAATTGACACGACCCAATCGTATATGCCATAATTCATTTGACTCAAGTAAGTAAGAAGAAGCTGAAGTTTTATTATTATTTCCCACAATCATTACATTCAGCTTGAAAAGGCCCTCAGTGAGGTAACCTTTTGTAATGGCCCGACTGGTTGTTTTGATCTTTTGTGATTTGATCGCCAGTTCTCGGGCATGAATTTCCCTATGTAATTTAATGTGGCTGATTTAGATCATTGGTTTTGGTTTTCAAGAAAAACCGGACTGAATTTGGAAGAAGAGTATCCGTTGAAAGCTTTGAATTTGAAAGGTTTGACCAAGAGTTGACTTATTTGTATATGAGCTCGGATCAGAATTTTTATGATTTTTTAACTTCTTTGGGTGATTTATGACTTAGGAGCGTGATCAAAATTAGTGTTGGAGGTCCGGAGTAGAATTTGGATTGAATTGGCAAAGTTGAGATTTTGGCGATTTCTGGTTGGTAGGTGAGATTTTGATCTGGGAGTTGGAATAGAATTCTGAGAGTTTCAATAGCTTTGTTATGTCATTTTGGATGTGCATGTAAACTTTCAGTTCATTCAGACGTCATTTGGTCGAGTTTTGATCGAAAGTGTATTTCGAATGTTTATGGAAACTTAGGCTTGTATTCGATGAATTTTGAGTAATTTGATGATGTTTGAGGTATTTTATTGATTGGAATAGGTTTGAATGATGTGATGGATTATGTTGGTATGTTTGCTTGAGGTCCCGAGGGTCACGGGTGAGTTTTGGATGGTCAATTGGACCATTTTGTGCCTTAATAGATAGCAGAAATGGCAGGCTTCAGTTGCTGGTATGTTATTCATTGCAATCATATTAGTGCCATTGTGATCACGTAGAATCTTTTGGGGGCTGTCCATTTTTGTTCAATTCTCGCATAGGATGTGTTGGGATCGCAGAAGGGTAAGGAAATGGTTGGAGAATGGGTAAGGAAGGTCGCGTTCACATAGAGTTAATGGACTTGGGGTCTTGGATTGCCTTTTGTTCAGTGCAAATGTGGTGCTGGCTCCACGATCGCATAGTATGGTAAGTCTGTGCATTGCATTCGTAGAGTGTGATATGCAATAGAAAAAGAGAAATTTTGAGAGATGAAGTTTGTTCTTCGCGATCTTGAGGAATTTTCCGCGATCACATAGAAGGAAAATATGCGTGGGCGGAATATTTTTAAAGTCATCTTGTTCGCGAATGTGGATCTATTTTCATCTTGTTCGCGAATGTGGATTGAGTAAGAATCTTGGTCTTAAAAATCGATTATATTGTGAAATCCACCTAGAAATTCATGGAAACTAAGCCTAAAATTGAAGAACTAAGGTTTGAGAAATTGGAATTTTGGATTTGAAAGACCATGTGGGGTAGGTTTGAGAACTTTTGATATGTATGAACTTGTGGGAAGATGAGGAACCCAACGATGTGAAGATTTCTGAGTTTTGAGATGTGGGTCTGGGCTCGAATTTTGGTAATTTTAGGATTTATGCCCGTTATTAATAATTTTCGCTTAGGTTTTTTCCCTTAGCATATTTTGTTGTATTCGCTCTGATTGTGGATAGATTCGATGCGCGTGGAGGCCGATTGAGGGGCAAAGGCATCGCGAGGTAAGTAATGATTGTAAATTCTGTCTTGAGGGTTTGAAACCCTAATTGCACATCTATGTGTTACTTTGAGGTAACTTACACACTAGATGACGAGCGTGGGGTAGAGCACTACTCGGGATTGTGACCTAGTCCATCCCGAACGAGTATTTTAATGCGTAATTGAAGTTAATTATTTGATGTTATTATATTTTGGGATGTATGCCATGTTTGGGGCCTTGTGCTGACTTGTTGAGACCCTTAGGGGCACTTTTACTATCTTTCCTCGCTCTATTTGTTTGGAAGCATATCTCAGTCATGTTTTACCTATTTATTACTCAATTCTGGCTTTATCACTATATTGGAAAAATGTGAAAATTGTTTTGGGCTGAGTTCCTTGTTTTATTGAGATAGACCGAGGGTTTGAATGTGAGATTGACGAGTGAGACTGACTGAGAGTATGATGGTGATATTAATGACCGAGAGAGGCAAATGGCCTAGTTGTGACGATTATATGTCTACGGATCGGGTTGCACGACACAACAATGTGTGTGTGTGTGTGTATATATATATATATATATATATATATATATATATATGGGGCTATGTGACGCAAAAATGCTTATACGAATCAGGTTGCATGCCGCAACAATGCTTATATGTGTCAGGTTGCACGCCGTATTAATATTACGCTTGGGCCGTATGGGGCCCCTATCGGAGTCTGCACACTCCCAGTGAGCACTGTTGACGAAATACATGGATCGAGCTGCACCCCACAGTTATTATGTGGTACCTATTGAGCTTGAATACTGAGTGCGAGTACTGATTGGTTAGAGGGGTTGTTTTGACAAACTGTGCTTTGCTCGGTGGGCCGATTATGACTCAAATCTCTATTATTATTTTAATGGTATTGAACTCCTACAGAAAACTATTGGAAGGTGTTTCAAAATGATTTTTTTCTGAATGCTAGATTTTTAAAAGGAATGATTGACTCGTATTATGATTTGAGAGCATGTTGTATTTATTGAGCGTAACGTAAATCTGGATTTATTGTTTCCTACTGCTCGGTATTTATTTAGTTTTATTACTTACTGAGATTGAATACTCACATTACTCCCTGTACGTCGTGTACAGATTCAGGTATATCAGAACCCGATAGCGAGCGGGTGTTGATTGCTCAGACGCGGAGTCATCAGAGTTAGCAAGATGGCTGCATGACTTTGGTGGAACGGCTTCCTTCATCGCAGTGCTAGTGTATTTATTACATTTTTTGAATTTTTGTTGTACTTAGACCTTGATAGATGTTTATGACCAGTGACACCACGATGTCGGGATTGTATTTTTATTCCGCACTGTTATTTCAGAGTTTTATTATGAAATATTATTTATTTAAAGACCTAAAAGTGTCTCTTAGTAATTAAAAGGTTATTGAATGTTGTGTCAGCTAGCCTTGTCTTCACGAGAGGCGCCATCATGACCGGGTCGGTTGGGGTCGTGACAAGTTGGTATCAGAACCTATCTTACATTGGTCTTACGAGTCATGAGCCGGTTTAGTAGAGTCTCGTGGATCTGTATCGAGACATATGTATTTATCCTCAAGAGGCTTCAGAACCTTTAGGAAAATTTTACATTCTTGAATTCTTATCGTGCTCCTTGATTCAGCTTAAAAAGTAACTCTTGAAATTTCTTCCACGCATTCGCACACGCGCATGAGCGCTCAGTATCAAATGTGCCTTGGTGGCTTATGATTCCCTGGTCAAGGGGCAAGATGTGATCTTTTTGATTTGATATTGGGTAAGTCTAGAGGACTTGAGGTCGGATCTTTGCCTATGGCTTGAGAACCGAGGTGCTGATTGTATGAGCAAGTGTTTTGAACTTACATGTTCGGTATTATCCCTATTAGTGGAAGTGATGGGTTGGATAGCTATGTACGAGTATGTTAGTACTGCGAGATGTATCTATGTGACTTTGAAGTGACGAGGAAGGTCTGCTGGATGATAGAAGAACTATTAGGTGTTTGAATTCCATCATGATTCAAGGTATAACCCTGAGTTATGGGCGTGTGAAGGATCTTTTCACATTTTCCAGTTGAGAGTGAAGTAAATTTCATGTCGCAGTATGAGTTCAGACTTAGAAATACTAAGTGACCGCATACAGTTTATGATGGTGGAAGGTATTCAAAAATACTAATTGAAGGCAAAGCAGGTGGGTTATCGTAGAATTCGGGGGTTGTAAGTGAAATGTAAGTGTTGAAATTTGAAATTTCGGGTCGCTTAAGAGAGTGGGCTTAGTTGTTGCGATATTGCTGAAGATATAAAGTACTAGATGATTTGTGTTTACACATGTTTACAAAGGATTTGAGTTTAATCTCACTATGGTATTGTGGCATCAATAGAGTATAAGTGTTATGAGTTATTGAGTGTATTCTGATTATGGTATTGGTTCCGATTTGAGGCGTGTGGTGAATCAGTTCTGATTGCGGAGATTGAGCCCGAGGATGTCTCGAGGAAAGGAAAATTTTGACTAAGGAAAGGTTTTGTGCTGCAGTGTTAGAAGTGCCAATGAGGCACTAGTTGTTCAGTTCTATTGATCGGGTTAATTGCAGTGTAGATAGAGTGAATGACTCTCGAGAATGGATCCAATGGGTTCAAGATGCTTCTGTAACAATTGGTTAGAAACCGAGTATTCATTGGAAGAGTTCCAGACTTGTGGTGTTTTATGTTAATTATGGGATTCCATGTATCGGTATCAAGAAGGTAAAGGCAACGGATTTAGATTCGCAGGAAGTTCTTCAAAGAAAGATGTTTTGGAATGTGGTGCTTTTGGGAATATTTAAGAGAGTATTCAGTAGCTTATAGGTCTTAGACAATGTGTCTTTATGCTTGAGTCTTGTGAGGTACGTATGGGTTGAGGAATTGCAATATTATAGCAAGAATGAGTATCGAGTTGAAAGCAAATCAGAAGGGAATTTGGATAGATGAGATAGCTTGGTAGTTGGTCGAGTTAGAAAGATTCAGTCCGATAATTTAGGGTATTGCAAATGGGATTCAGAGAGTTTTAGATGGTTTCCACCACAGTTAAAGAGGTTTATTTTTCATATTGGCATAAGGAGCATGGGATGTATAATGATTTTCTTCTAGATGGGACTAATGGAAAGTTCTTGACTGGTTGAGTACGTAGATGTTTGTGGCTCGGAAGGGATATGAATTTCTCCCGGTTATCCTAGAGTGGTACTGTTTCTGCGGTATGTGGGTAAGAATGAGATTTGCATGTGTAAGGTCACGGTTCAAATTTGAATGGGAGGTCATAAATTCTTAGGCAGCGTGGGCAGTTTCATATAATTAGAGAAATGAACTTCAGATGAGCTGAGAAGGGATCTCTAGATGAAGGAAATGGCAATGCTAATTGAGGTAATTTTGGCGAGGGTATACGTTCTAGAAAGAGGCAATGTGATTGAGTTAATTGTACTTCGGTGGTATTGCAACACTCCTCGTCAGTTAGCCGCTGATATTCGAGTTTGTTTGATAGCACAGAAGAATCTTATAGTATCTCTCTGTGAAAGATTGGGTTTTAGAGGTGACTATTTATGCGAGTGGCGGAATTGGGATCATATATGGTAATTCATGTGCATTATGGACTTAGAGACTGGGAGTTCTAATATACAGGTTAGCTCATGGTTGTGGATGGCAAAATATGGGTAAGTTAGTTAGATGTTAGTATGTGCTATGATTCAATCATTGTGAACCTTCGAAGGATTATTTATATGTTGTGGGTAACTAGAGCTGATGTGTGGTCCATTGGTAGACCTATATAGAGATATGTCCGAGATCAAGATGGTTTTGTTGACTTCGAGTTACTGTTAGCGAAGGATGTGTTGATTTGGTTGTTTGAGCTATTAGAAATTAGGGGGATCTATGAGTTACCTTACTGTGTTGTGAGATGCTGTGATCTGTTAGGTATAGGCATCTATGGTGCGGTTCTATCGGATTTTCATAATGGAAGTCGAGCGGAGAGAGTAATTGGGAGTTGCTCGGTGAATGGCATATCAAATATGTTCTATCGGGTTTTCGTGGTGTGTGTCATTTATTTGACCATGGGTGTAATGATCTGCTTTGGCTCTAGATGTCAATTGAGCGTGATTGCCGATTTCGAGCATAGTGACCTGAGGTATTTCATGTGGAGGAGTGTTTGGATAAGATTGTGCGTTGTAGCTAAGGTATGTGGAAAAATGACTTGGCAATCTAGATTCATATGTTCTATTCTATGATGTGAGACGGGTTCTCGTTCGTGTGTTATGATGGTAATTGTGAGCTTGAGGTACAACTCTTTCATTTGAGTTAGTTTCATAATGTGAGTATGTTCGGATTGTTGCTTATTGGTGTGCGGATTGCGCAAGTCATGGTTTTAGCTTGTTTTTATATGTCATGTCACCAGTGTAATCGTGTGGGATTAGATGAGATCGTTGGAGCCTGTAATGAATACAAACAGATTCGATTTCAGCATGTTTGATGGGTAAATATTGAGGTTCGGTTTAAAAAAATTGCTATGGTAATTGCCAAAGGATAAATGGCTTCATGAATGGTTGATCTGAGAAAAGTTTATGGTTTATTGCATGTTTCATTTATCGTTGGCAGTATATGAAAGTGTTGGAATGAGACTTCAGCTGATGAGAATTTTTTTATCGGTATTTGGTTGTTGTAGGCAGCTGCTGTGGATGGTAGTTATCGCTACATGTGTTTGAGTTATGTGTCATGTCATATAATTGCACCTAATGTTGTAGGTATGGGTTATGACAATTGGTTCGGTCCTATTTAGAGTATAAGTGTGAGGTTCTGATCGTGTTGATGGTTTTAGAAGTAAAAATGTGATTCTGTGGCTTACGGGCCAGACTGGATTGTGTAATTTCAGTTGCAGTGTGTTATCAGACCTATAAGAGATAGGGTGACATGGGATCACCCCTGGGTATATGCATGGTAAGTTTGTTTCAGCGGTTGGTTGGCTTTTAGAACAACTCTGGGTATGTTCGAGGACGAACATGTATTTAAGTAGGGGAGGATGTAACGACCCGACCGATCATTTTGAGCTTTTGCTCTTTGATCTCCAGTTCTCGGGCATGACTTTCCCTGTGTAATGTATTGTGGCTGATGTAGATCGTTGGTTTTGGTTTTCAGGAAAAACCGAAATGAATTTGGAAGAAGAGTCTCAATCAAAAGCTTTGAATTTGAAAGCTTTGACCAAGAGTTGACTTATATTAATATGAGCCGGGATCGGAATTTTTATAATTTGGTTAGATTTGTTGGGTGATTAATGACTTAGGAGCATGATCAAAATTGGTTTTGGAGGTCCGGAGTAGAATTTGGCTTGAATTGGCGAAGTTGAGATTTTGGCAATTTTTGCTTGGTAGATGAGATTTTGATCCAGGAGTTGGAATGAAATTTAGAGAATTGTTATATCTTTGTTATGTCATTTGGGATGTGTGTGCAAAATTTCAAGTCATTCAGACGTTTTTTGGTCGGGTTTCTGATCGAAAGAGTATTTCAAAAGTTTATGGAAACGTAGGCTTGAATTCGATGAGTTTTGAGTGATTTGATGTTGTTTGAGGTGTTTTGATGATTGAAACAGGTTTGAATAATGTTATGGATTAATGTGGTATGTTTGGTTGAGGTCCCTAGGGCCTCAGGTTAGTTTCAGATGGTCAATCAGACCATTTTGTGCCTTAAAAAGATAGCAGAAAAACCAGGCTTCAAATGCTGGCATGTTGTTAATTGAGATCGCATTAGTGCCATTTCGATCGCGTAGAATCTTTTTGGGGCTACTCCATTTTTATTCAATGCCTTCACATTGGATGTGTGGCGATTGCATAAGGGTAAGGAAATGGTTTCTTGTGAACGCGTAGGAAAAGTCACGTTCGCAAAGAATTAACTGACCTGGGGTCTTGGATTGACTTTTGTTCAGTGCGAACCTGGCGCTGGGTCTGCAATTGCGTAGTATGGTAAGTCTATGCATTGATTTTTTAGAGTGTGATATGCGATCTCATAAGAGGAATTTTGAGAGCTGAAGTTTTGTTCTTTACGATCGCGAGGAATTTTCCGCGATCGCATAGAAGGAAAATATGCCCGGGCAGAATGTTTTTAAAGTCATCTTGTTCGCGAATGCGGCTGCTCGTTTTTTGAATAAGTTTGAAAGACATTAAGGAGGAATTCAAGAGGAATCAACTTGAGGTAAGATCTTGGTCTTAAAACTCGATTATATTGTGAAATCCACCTAGAAATTCATAGAAACTAAGCCTAAAATTGAAGAACTAGGGCTTGCGAAATTGGACTTTGATTTGGGATTTGAAAGGCCATTTGGGGTCGGATTTGAGAACTTTAGTATGTATGAACTCGTGGAAAGATGAGGAACCCGTCGATATGAAAATTTCTGAGTTTTGAGATGTGGGCCCGGGCTCGGCTTTTGGTAATTTCGTATTTGTGCCCGTTATTGATTGTTTCTGCTTGGTCTTTGTTCCCTTAGCATATTGTGATGTATTCGCTCTAATTGTGGATATATTCGACGGGTGTGGAGGCCGATTGAGGGGCAAAGGCGTCATGAGCTAGGAATTTTGCCGATTCGAGGTAAGTAATGATTGTAAATTCTATCCTGAGGGTTTGAAACCCCGAATTGCACATCGTTGTGTTACTTTGAGGTGACTTACACGCTAAATGATGAGCGTGGGGTAGAGCACCGCTGGGGATTGTGACCTAGTCCATCCCGAATGAGTATTTGAATGTGTAATTGATAGTTAATTGATTGATGTTGTTGTATGCCACTTGTGCCGACTTGTTGAGACCCTTAGGGGCACTTTTACTATCTTTGCTCTATTTGTTGGAAGCATATCCTCAGTCATGTTTTACCTGTTTATTACTCAATTCAGGCTTTATCACTATATTCGAAAAATATGGAAATTGTTTTGGACTGAGTTCCCTATTTTATTGAGATAGATCGAGGTCTGAATGTGAGATTAATGAATGAGATAGACTGAAAGTTTGATGGTGATATTAATGACTGAGAGAGGCCGAGGGCCTACTTGTGAGGATTATATATCTACAGATCAGGATGCAAGCCGAATATATATATATATATATATATATATATATATATATATATATATATAGGAATTAGGCTGCACGCGGCAGTAATGCTTATATTGATCGAGCTATACGCCACAACAATACTTATATGGGTCGGGCTGCACGCCGCAGCAATATTACGCTTGGGCCGTAAGGGGCCTTTCCCAGAAACTGCACACCCCCAGTGAGCAACGTCGACGAAATACATGGATCGGGCTGCACACCACAACGCTTACTATGTGGTACCTATTGAGCGTGAATGCTGAGTGCGAGCACTGATTAGTTAGAGTTGAGTCACAAAATAAGTGATAAAGAGGCTAACCCGTGGGGCGAAAGATATATACATGCATATGAGTATTGTTTTGCCTAAGACGCCTATTTCTTAAAGTGTTAATTCCACTTCTCTTTGAAGTGAGTTTCTATCGTATCGTTGATTTATTGACTGTTTTCACTCATCTTCATATTGAGCCTCTGTCGAAAAGTCGAACAAATATTTTAAAATAACTTTTATTTAAACTGGGATTTATGAGATGTTCAGAAATTAATCACTGATTTGGCATTGGTTATTTCCACTGTGATTTTCAAGTTATGAAGTGTTTACAATACTGTTTTGCCCGAGGGGCTGTTTTGACGAACTATGCTTTGCGCGATGGGCTAATTATGACTCAAATCTCTATTATTATTTAAATGGTATTCAATATATACGGAAAACTATTGGAAGGTGTTTCAAAATGATTTTTCACCGAGTGTTGGATTTTTAAAAGGGAAGATTGACTCGTATTATGATTTGAAAGACTGTTGTGTTTATTGATCCTAACGTAAATGTTGATTAATTGTTTCCTACTGCTCAATCTTTATTTACTTTTATTATTAACTAGGTTGGAGTACTCACATTACTCCATGCACCTCATATGCAGATTCAGGTATATCGAAACTCTGCAGCGAGCGGGTGTTGATTGCTCAGACGCGGAGTCATCAGAGTTAGCAAGGTGACTGCATGACGTACGCAACACCTCTTCCTTCATCTCATTGCTATTACTATATTTAGTAAATTTTTATACTTTTTGTTGTACTCAGGCCTTAATAGATGCTCATGACTAGTGACACCCCCGTGTCGGTCTTGTATTTTTATTCTGCAATAGTATTTTAGAGTTTTTACTATGAAACGTTGTTTAATTAAATGCTTAAAAGTGACTCTTAATGATTAAAAGGTCACTGAGTGTTGTGTCGGCTGGCCTTGTCTTCACGAGAGGCACCATCAAATAACAGGGCCGATTGGGATCGGAAACAAAAATATATTTAAAACTATTTTAACAAGAAGTCCAGTAGAGACTAAATTCTTCCTAATCTCGAGAACATGAAGGATGTTGTTCAAAGTAACTACATTGCCGGAAGTCATTTTGAGAAATATCTTGCCACATCCTTCAATCTTAGCCTTTACAACGTTTCCCATAGAAATTGTCTCACCAAATCCAATAGGATCATAAGTAGCAAAAGCTTCTTTAACAGCACAAAAATGTCGAGTGGCTCCAGAATCAATCCACCACTCTTTAGGATTGCCCACGAATTTGTATTTGGAATGTGGCACATAAGTCATCAACATCATCATGCTTTTCAACCATGTTGGCTTGACCCTTCTTCTTGTCTTTATTCGGAGCACGGCACTTCGTATATTTGTGTCCGGTTTTCCACGGTTGTAGTAGTTTCCACTGAACCGCTTCTTACTTGGGTTGTATTTCTGACCAGAAGCCTTCTTCCTCTTTTTTTTTTCTCTTCAATAATATTTGCTCCCATTATTGTTGAATTTCCACAGCCTCTCTTTTCAGCAACTTTGTTGTCATCTCTGATTGTTAACCGAGCTATGAGATCTTCAAGAGACATCTTCTTGCGTTTGTGTTTCAAGTAATTTTTGAAGTCCTTCCACAGAGGAGGCAACTTCTCAATCATCGCTGCTACTTAGAATGCTTCATTGATAACAAGACCTTCAATGAAATTTTTGTTAGTAAAAATACTAAGATTACTACTTTCAACATCAAATAATTTGATTTATACCTTCAGCAAGGAGATCGTGAATAATCACTTACAATTCTTGGACTTGGGTAGTAACAGACTTGCTATGTACCATTTTGTAGTCCAAAAACTTTGCAGCAATGAACTTTTTCAACCCGGCATCTTCGGTATTGTATCTCTTTTCAAGCGCAGTCCACAGTTCTTTTAACGCTTCCACGCCACTGTAGACATTACACAAAGCATCCTCCAACCAGCTTAGAATATAATTCTTACACAAGAAATCTTAATGATTCCATTCCTCATTCACGAAAAAGCATTCATTTTCTGGAGTTTCATCAGACAGCACAGGAACATCTTCCTTTATGAACTTCTGGAGGCTTAGAGTTGCCAAATAGAAGAACATCTTTTGCTGCCAGCACTTGAAATCAATCCCGAATATTTTTTCGGGTTTCTCCACCGGTGCCAATGCTGTCGGTGTTTGGCTCGTTGTAGCATTGGCAGTCACCATCGGAACAACTTGGTTTCTGTTATCATTAGTCATTTCTGTAAAAGAATGACACCAACGTTAAAATCACGTAGATTTTAATAGAGTGAAAAACTACAAAGGTCTTACTCTCCAGAAATAATAAGCACAAATACAGAAATATAATTAAATTTCTTAAGCTTGTTAGTATACTGTATTTGTAAAATAATCATGGAAATATAAATAAATATAAACAAGAAATGAACATAAATAGAATGACAGAAAACTAATTCGAGCCCAGTGAATTCACGGTGTTTCCTTAAGTAATTTGATCCCCTCCTAGTACCCAAGGTTATGGATTATTTTCTCCCGGGATAGAACGAATTACACATCGGTGTAGTGGTACTTCAAACCCCAGTGTTTCAGCGTATGCAAAGTTCGGTAGAAAATTACACTTACTTTTTGCTTTGTTTGATGCTAAAGTATGCTGAAGAAGGAGAAGAAACTCATAAAATCATAGTAAAATTCTGAGCAGAATAATGTTGTATTTATAGCCAAAAAATGGGCTAAAATCTGAAGAGGTGCAACTCTTCAGAATGATAATTCTACAAAATGGCCGCAACATAGATGTCATTACGTAAATGGCTATTTACTTAACAATAAAGAGGAAAAATAAAGAGGGAAAATTGATGGGTAGTTAATTTTATTTTTTTAAAATAGAAAACTGAAATTGGGATAACTAGAATGGCTTTAATATTAATAATATGTTATTAAAATAAATATTTAATAACATTTCTATTAATATTTTACTATTAACAAATAAATTTGTTCCAAAAGGTTAATCAATCAATCTAATCCAAATCCGAATCGAAGCCGAAGCTGAACCGAGCGAGCGAACGAGCGACGGCGACGATAAAGATGTGAGGCTTGCTTTCTTCTCAACTCTTTAAGACCTAGAAGAAGAGCAATTGCTTATATACCCATAAAAACCTCTTCCTCTTCCAGAATGGGACAATGTACATTTACCAAGGGGGACACTTAAAATTTCACTCAAAAATTTTATTTCCCTCTATTTCCCATTCCTCCTCTTTTAAGTATTTAATTTATATTAAATACACAAAACCCAACACTTCTTTCTCTTCAACTTTCGTTGTTGTTGCTTCGTCTATGTCATCATCATCATCTTCTTCTTCTTTTTCTTCTTCTTCTTCTTCCTTGTCTCTTTCTTCATCTCTCTTCAACTCATTTTCATTATCTTCTTCTTCTTTTTTCCTCTTTTTCCTAATAGTTTAAAATATGTGAGAGAAAAAGAAAAAAAATGTGAAATTTGACAAAATGAGTATTCTTCATATACCCCTTGAGATATTTTGAAATATTACCAGGATGAGTATTCTGCAAAATATCCAAGAGATATTTGAAATATCCTGGGGATGTGTGAAACATCTCTTGGAATGCTTAAGACATCTCTCAGGATATTTCTTCAGCTTTTTCCTTTTTCTAGTAGTTTTAAATGTGAGAGAAAAAGAAAACAATGATAAAATTTTATGGAACATACCCTTGTATGTTCCAAACATCTCCCTAAATGTTTGACGATAAGGAATGGAGGGAGGATAGAGAAGAGCATTGCAAGATACAACAGATACCTTATTAGGGAGTGGCAGCAACCCTCTTGATTGATCAACGCAAGTGAATTGTGCTTAGACGTTTCGTAAAACTGCACCGATCTACGAGAGGAGCTGATAGATGAGTAGGCTTCCCCTTTCGATTCACGGAATGTGATCTGGGACACGATGGGAGTTTGCGTGTCTCGGTAGGAAAGAGATCATCGGAGTATAGTACAAGATCGCCTTTTCTTTCTGCCAAGGGGTCGACCTGTGAACAGGATAAACCCAAAGGGAAGACTAGAAAACTAAAAAGAAAGTCAGGGCGTCCGGTGGATGAAGTCTACCTTTGTAATGTCAGGCTGAAAAAAGGGGGATAGCACTAGAGAGTCGGGAACTTTCACTGCAACTGAAGAGGCTCACACCTTACATCAAACTAACATATCAACACAAATAACCGGGGTAAACAAGGGGAGGAGGATGGGAGGAGGAATATGGGGGTGGAGGAGAAGGGGAACTTTATTTAAATAAAATACCTTTGTAATTTTTGAAAATTATGTCATTAATACTAATCATAAAAATGTCCCTCCTGCCTCATTCTTAACACTTTTGTCCTGAAAATCGATATAAGTTTTCAAGTGTCTCAAAATTTTGACGAGTCAAAAAAATATTGAAGTCTTGTATAATAATTTGGGACACATTTTTTAGTTAGCAAAAGAAGGGTGATTAACAACTTGTTTGGTTGGTTGTTACTCATTGTATTGCTATCCCAAAACAATGTTTCTTTTATTGTTTTATTAAAATTGATTGTATTATATTGTTAAATCCATTATTTCGGAATAATAAAACGTCTCATTTTTTGAAATAATAGATTTAATGTGGTAGGATTGTTTACTAATTTGTTTTTCAATTATGCCATAACTTATTACTCCATAATTCTATTTTACCCTTTACCTTTTTTTATTTTAACAAATCTCCCACCTATAACCTACTTTTATTTTTCCAGAACTTCTGCCCTTCCAACTCCAACGTAAAATTGTTAATTTTGTGAGAATTTGCATGAATTTAATTTCTTAATCTATTTATAAGACATATTTGGTGATAAATTTGTAGAAAGGAGTCTTCTTAAATTATTTTTCACAACCCAAATCGATGCATTGCGACGGGCACCAGGTACCTTGCTCAATCGAGCACCAATATAACGTATCTTTTTTATTACATCATCATATACACAGGACATACGAGCCTAATAGGTCAACATAATAATTTATAAACTCAAAACATAGGCCGACAAGGCCGTACAATCTTTCACGTATACGACATATGTCTACAAAACCTTTAAGAGTACATAAATGTCATAAATGTTGGGATAGAGTCCCACCATACCAAATAATATACGTTTAAATCACATTAACCAAAAAAGAAACTCTGATGAAAATGGAGCGCACCAACATCATCTACTGAATTGATAGCCTACTTGAAGGGCTTCTCAACCTGTCTATCGGGACCTGCGGGCATGAAGCGCAGCGTCCCCAAGCAAAAAGGATGTCAGCACGAAATTAACAACATCAAACAATATATCTATCCAAATGTTCTATTTATAAAATGATAAAATACAATACAATACAATACAACACTATATAATAGATTATAAAACGATAGGTAACAACCATCCAAACAAGCTGTAACGGGGGTGGGGTTAGATTAAAAATATAAAAAGTTATGGGTAAATATTAAAACTTTCAAAAATTTAAAAAGACTCACACTCATTTAAATTATTTTAAATTTTCATTTCCATTTTCTTTCCCCTGTCTACTTTTTCTTCTTTCTCTTACTCATTCTCTTAATCTTCTTCCTTATTTTCTTTTTTCACTTCAACTTTCGCTGCTTCTTCTTCCTTATTTTCTTTTTTCACTTTCTTCTTTCTCTTACTCATTCTCTTAATCTTCTTCCTTATTTTCTTTTTTCACTTCAACTTTCGCTTCTTCTTCTTCTTCCTCAGTGGCTTAAAATCTATGAGAGAGAAAATGTGAAATTTACAAAGTGGGTATTCTGCAAACACCCCTCGAGATATTTTGAAACATCTCTACGATGAACGTATGACAAAAATATGCCTAATCGTAATGGAACCTAACCCGATCTGTTAGGTATGACAAATACAATCAACGCAAATCTACTGGAATTAATATGAAGCTAACAAGTGAAATAACTGAATTTTATACAGCTTTCCAAGGACCGGTAGAACAAGATATAAATTCTATGACTTAGATCTACAAGGTGATATGAAAATGATACAACATATGCTTGAAATATACATCAATAGGAATTAAATCCTAGACTAACATGAACAAAAGGTAGCTTGAATCTCGAACAACGAAATGTCTTCAATGCCAGACTTCGTCTTCCACAGCTACGCCGTTTTAAGATCTGCACGTAAGGTGCAGAAGTGTAGCATAAGTACAACCGATCAAATGCATAAGTACAACCGATCAAATGTACTTAATAAGTATCTTGACTAACCTTGGTGAAGTAATGACGAGGTTTCATCTTCCACAACTATGCCATTCCAAGATCTGCACGTAAGGTGTGTAGCATGAGTACAACCGATCATATGTACTCAATAAGTATCTTGACTAACCTTGGTGAAGTAATGATGAGGTTTAGATAAGAGATACTCACACAATATATCACCAGTGCAGATGATAATCAAAAAGAGCAATACGAGGAAAAGATACAAATAATCAAGTAATAAATGAAGAAAATACAAAGACAGAGGGCCCCAGAATACAGTAGCAACTCAGTCTCACAACAAAATATAATAACAGAAAACAATCAATAAGAAAATAAAGCGCACAACCTAATACACAAATATCCATACAAATATCCATACAAATATCGTTCCAACGTGCAATCCAATCCCAAGCCGTAATACCAATTTCTTTTTATGGCATGCAACACAATCCTATACAATAATAATAATATTCGTTGCAGCATGCAACCTGATCCCATATAATAATAATAATAATATTCGTTGAGGCATGCAACGAAATCTCACACAAATAATGTATTATCTGTTACGGTATGTAACCTGATCCCACATATATAATAAAATTATACGTAGTTTTTCTATAACAACCAAACACGGAAATTTACAATGTAATAACAAGAAAACTAACATGCGACATGCAACTAGGACTATAAACTTAACGAAATAATATGAGCACTACGGTACCACAGAGCTAGTCTCCCACTTATAATGGCAAGTCTTCCACAAGACGTAAACATACATCCAATCTAAAGTTTCCAATCTAGTTAAGCAAATGGAAGTAGAACATGAAACGGGTAAAGATGTTTATCACGTAAGAAAAGGATAAAATGAAGGCATTCAATGTATAGGAAATCATGTAACATGTAGAAGCATGTAGCAAGTGAAGGCATTTACCAAGTAAAAGCATATGGTAGGTGAATACATGTAGTAAGTGAAGGCATGTAGTGAGTGAAGACATGTAGCAAGTTAAGACATCTAATAAGAAAATCATGTGACAAATAGAGGCATGTAACATGTATGGTCTAATGAAAATTAGATATATGAATTCGAAGGGATCTAAATCAAGAAAAAAATGTAGGTGTAACATTAACCGTCAAGGTAAAGGCATATCAATAATTGTAACATGAAAAAGAAAAATCATAGAAGTAACTACGTAAGAAACTCAAATGAAAAGTATCATACAAAAGTCAACATTAATATAAACCAAAATAAAGGGTATGTAAGTATTTAACGAATGAGTAATCATAACATAAATCCAACTTCCTTTCCTTTCGCATGGTAGTAACTACCAAACCAATCTCATTTCAAATTGCACGAAAATAATTATCGTGTCAGTATCATAAAAACCGCACAGAATAACCCTCATTCCAAACATAGCCTTAACGCCCCAATCCTCACATGTATTATGGATAAAGAACTCAAGTAGCAAGATAATACAGTCAATTACATATGTAAACAGTCAACTACGTATGTAAACAGTCTGAAAATAACACATTACATCCTTTTTAAGATGTCATATGTTCTAACATGAATCCTAACACATTTAATTGAATTTATTAATCATAGAATTGAGTAACGCTTAAGTCAAAGAATCACCGGGTTTATCAAAGCACAAAGAAAGTATATAATTTCCCCTCCCCAGCATGGAAAACCTCATGCATATATGTTCGTCACCTTGTATATGCATCATCCTCACATGTAGAAAACAATATCATTTAGTAGGCAAGACACTTATCTCAAACAAGCCAAATTGATACACTAAATGCGTCATCCCGCACAAATCGACCTCCGAAAGGCTTGAAACTAGCCAAGTAACCCAAAATCATCAAATAATGCCATAAAAAGCAAATCTAAATAATAAAGGTTGAATCTTTAATTAAATACTCAAAGTCAACCAAAAAGTCAATCCAAGCCCACATTCCAAAATCTAAAAAACTCACAAATTCCAATAACTCATTCGAATATGAGTCCAACCTTACTAGTTTTATTCAAATCCGACTCCGAATCTATGTTCCAATCTCAAAGATTCACTTTAGAAAAATTTAGACAAACTCCCCAATTTCTCTTTTAAATTCATCAATCAAATGCCAAGATTGAAGATGGAATCATGTAATGTAACCAAAATCGAGTACAAAATACTAACTCCAATGCATGTGGTAAAACTTTCCTCCATAATCGCCCAAATCTGAACTCTATATCACAAAATGTGATAAATTGACCAAAACCTTCAAAATAGAGTACTTTATAATCATTGAACAAGGATGCCCTTTGCGAACACGAAATAAATCTCAAGTTCGCGCACAAATTACTCTGCCACAAAATAACACTATGCGTTCGCATCATATCACTCACAAACGCGACGAACGATGCTGCTAGACCTTCACAAACATGACGCCTTATGCGCAAACTCTATGGATAATGCTCCAGATCCCTCGCTGAAACGCGAACGCGGTGCCCCATGCTCACAAAGCTATGCAAATGCGATCATGCGGACACGAAAACGAAAAAGAAAATACGCAACTCTAGACTTAGCCTACGCTCTCAACTACATCTTTGTGATCGTGAAGAAAAATAGAGCCATCACTGAACAACAAAAACCAACAGTGAAATCATCCTCCGACATGATCTGAACCTACCCCGAAACTCTCCCGAGCCCCTCGAGACCATGTTCGAACATACCAACAAGTCCCAAAATGCAATACAAACCTACTCAAGGCCTCAAATAACACATAACAACATCAAAACCACTAATCAACCTGAAATAAAACTTAATGAACTTTAGAACCTTCGACTTCCAAAACTCGTGCCGAACTATATCAGTTCAACTCGAAATAACCTCAAATTTTGTACACAAGTTTCAAGTAATATTATAGAGACCCAGCTAGTCATTTTTCATTTTAGAACCATGTTCCCTTAAATAAAACTTTTCGCACTTACTTTAACTAATTTTTGACTTTCGGGGACGGGCAGTTTGGAAGTTAGAAGAGTTTTGAGCAAGAATATATCCATTTTCTTCTTTAAGTTTTTCTAGAAAGGCCAAGTTTGACATCGGTCAAATTTCTTGGTAAACAAACTCAGATTTATAATTTAACGACCCTGGAGGGTCCGTAGGAAAATATGAGACTTGGGAGTATGCCCGAAATCGAATTCCGAGGTTCCTAGGCCGAGTAATAAATTTTTATGTAAAATTGTTAAATTGAAGTTTTAAAGAACAAAAGAATCTAAGTATTCAATATAATCTTAGGTATCGGGTTCGAAATTTAGTTACGAAACTTGGTACAGGTCCGAAATATCAGTTAATACTTACCCGTAAAATTTGGTGTCAATCCGAGTAGTTTAAGGGCGTTTTGACCCGTTGAAAGAAAAATAAGAACTTGAAGTTCATTAAGTTGATTCAATTGGTTTTGGGTTCGACTCCTTGAATTAGCATTGTTTTGAGTGTTTCGAGGATTTGAGTAGGTCCGCCTCGTGATTTCAGACTTGACGGCATGTTCGGGCGGCCCCGAGCATTAAATGGTCGAGGTTCGAATGAAGTTGAAAACTTAGAAAAAACCAACTTTGTTGCATTTGTCATAACCGCTTCTGCGGCACTTGGACCGCAGAAGAGGAACTGCATAAGAGGTCGACCGGACGCAGAAGCGGAAAAGGCTCAGGCATGGGGAAACCACATAAGCGGCCCTGGGACCGCAGAAGTGATCCCGCCTTTGCGACCCACGAACCGCAGAAGCGGTCTAGCCCAGATTGCCCGAATCCACTGAAGCGGCCCAGCTTCTGTAGAAGCGGACACCGTAGAAGCAAAAATTCCGTCACATAAGCGAAATTAGCTGGACAGAATGGGTTCATTTAATGCAAGTCCAACCTTCATTTTTGCCATTACTCACTCCATAATCGGGCGAATTCGGAGCTTCCAAGGGAGGGTTTCTACATAGATAGTCAAGGTAAGTAATTTCTTTACATTTTTAGCTAGAACTTGTATAATGGGTAGATTAAACACTGGAAATGTGGTAAAATTAAAGGACTAGATCTAGACCTAGGTTTTAAATAAATTAAGATTTAACCACATAAATAACTATGTAATGGACTAGAAATCATATATTTGTGATCCTTAGGTGATAAAGAACAACTTTTTTCAAAAAATCTCGGGATCCGGGCACATGGGCCCGGGATCGGAATAACATATGGGAATGATTGGAAAATCACTTAAATAGTTAGAATTCAACCTTGTGAGCCTTTATTGACTAGTTCTTACTTCATTGATTAGTTTAAGATTTTTTTGGCTTCGAATTAAAGATTCGGGCTATTTCTTGGAACTTGAAAGTGCACTTTGGAGCGAGGCGAGTCTCCTTTCTAACCTTGTGAGAGGGAATTATCCCCATAGGATTAAAGAACAAAAAATTGTTGCTAAATGCGGGGGCTACATATGCACCTAGTGACAAGAGTCCGTCCATAGCTACTACTATGTTGATTGTCCGGGTAGTTTAGGACCCACATCATGTTTATTTATGAAAAGTCTCCATATTAATTGGCTAATGTGATCCTTTAGGATATGTTAGAGACTTGAAAGGAAATAACAACAACTTACACAACTTGTTGAATATTGAATGGTATACTTGATTATGAATGTGCCTTTTGTGCTTATTCTTGATGTTGCCTGATATTTGCGGATCGGGTCGACCACCTCGGTATGAATAGATGCATCTATAGGAGCGTCGTCGATCCTCGGTAAGTGCACAATTTCTTTCTATTGGTTCTGGCCGTCGCCTCGGTACTATGTGCACATGTTTAATTGTGAGAAAGTTTACACTTCCCTTATTTTGCTATCATTTCAAAATGATAAATTATAAACTCAATGTAGTGAAGAACTTGACTTATGTCACTTGCTATAAATTGTTGATACTTGTAATTTTCATGATTTGAACATATTATATATATATATATATATATATATATTATTTGACCTTAGTAAGTATCGAGTCGACTTCTCGTCTCTACTTCTTCGAGATTAGGCGGGATACTTACGGGGTACATGTTATTTATGTAATCATGCTACACTTCAGTAATTAAATGTACAGGATTTGAGGCAGGTGGATCTGGACATCAATCTGGTGCATATCAGTGAGCACATTTGGGATTTCCATGGTGAGCTGCTTCTCTTTCATGCCGATCCGTAGCCGAAGAAGTCTT
The DNA here is from genome assembly GCA_034376525.1 of Nicotiana benthamiana. Lineage (NCBI taxonomy): Eukaryota > Viridiplantae > Streptophyta > Magnoliopsida > Solanales > Solanaceae > Nicotiana > Nicotiana benthamiana. The sequence goes on along the minus strand of CM067337.1, from coordinate 37,420,317 downwards.
TCTATGTATTTTTGGTTTCTATCTATCCTGATTCGGACAGTTGGATGGTATATTATTCTTTTGTGTATGTAATACTAGTTACCTGTAGCTTGTGACACCAGGTCCTGGCACACCGTTAGTAGACATTCATTTTTGGGTTGTATAACTATATTATTACAATAATATGGCTCTTGGCTTTCGCCTTAACTTTGAAGAATCTGTTATACTTAATTTTTATTAAAAGTAAAAAAAACGAGAATTTAATTATACTTGCGCGTAGGCTGGCTTGACAATGGTGTTAGGCACCATCATGACCTATTATGGAAAATGGGTCGTGACAAATATTGCAAACCTATTTCAACTCCGGAAATAATAATCTGAACCCAATATCATGAAAATTAATTCCCTGTCAAACTTATGAACATTCTAAACTTTCAAATTTACCAATTTACACCAAATAGTGTTGAAACATTTTAGGAATATCGAAATGCAAGTCCGGGCATATGCCTGAGTCTAAATTACCATTTGGACCTAAGGGAATCATAAAAATTCCGATATGGGGTCAAATATACAATGTTCAAACTTAATCAACTCTTCCAACTTAAAGCTTCCTGTTTAAGAATTATTTCTTTCAAATCAATTCTGAATAACTTGAAAACCAAAACTGATGATACATGAAAGTCATAATACACCATACACAGCTACTCATGACCTCAAACTATGGATTTGAAAGAAAATGCTCAATACGATAAATTGGGTCGTTACAATAAGTATTCTGCAAATTATCCCGAGAGATGGTAATATTTCTTATGGTTCTTCCTTTTTCTAGTGGTTTGAAAATTTTGTCATCAGTACTAATTATAAAAGTGTCCCTCCTGCTTCATTCTTAACACTATTATAATTGATATAAATTTTCAAGTGTCTCAAAAATTTTGTTTCCTTACTAATTTGGTAGTAAATATATATGTGGGGAAGCTCTTTAAAATTCTTCAACATGGCTATTGGGTTTTATAGTGGAGCAACGAGAAGGAGAATAAAAGGAGACTATGTGAAAATCCTTGAAAATAGGATAAATGGGTCTTCAAACACAAAAAGGTGATAGGCATATAAAAATGACAGGAAGATTTCTTGAGACTAGGAAATTTTCTAAGAAGCCATAAAAGTGATAGATATGTAATGACGATAAATTTCTTTTAGAAGATATAAAGGTGATAGATATGTAATAATGATAAATTTCTAAGAGGTAAAGAAACTAACAAAGTTCACAAATTTCTTAAGTGACTCTATTCATACAAGTATTAGAGATATCTATATTCTTAAATTTTCATGTTTCATAATATTTTATCATCTGTTCATGGGTTTCAGAAAAATACGAAAGTTGAAAAGAGTTTACATTATGATATTACCCAAAAGCATAATAATCTTATGAAATTTTGAAAGATTTTATTAACGTACTTTTCATGCATTGCATTCATGTGCATTGATCCGTGACCAGATGACGTAATATATGCGTACATATATATATATATATATATATATAAATAAGGCTGTATTGTGGTCCGGGCCCGGCCTAGGCCAGCGGGCCGAACGGGCCGGTTCAAGCAAGCCTGGGATCTAGTGGTGCAAAAGCCTGTGGCGGGCCGGTTCAACCAAATAGACAGTGAGCCTGGGACCGGCAAGCGGGCCTGGGCCGGTTCAACCGAGCCAAACGGGCGCCAATGGCTATTTTTTGAAAGATTTATTTTAGAAAAAAGAAGACCAATGGTCATATTTTTAAAATCTAGTCGTTGGCCTTCAAAATTCAACCGTTTGACACTATAAAAAATAGTCATTTAGCCCCCAAACTTTTTATAATTACACTTTTTTTCCAATTCTTAACTTTAAATACCCCTCATTCTTTCATGTTTACTCACAAATTCATCAATCTCTCTCATTTTTAAAACTCAAATTGATGTATTCAAGTCTTCACTCATCTCTCATTTCTCAAATTCAAATTCTTAATTCAAGTTAAATCATGCCCGGTGATTCTAAATTGCACCCATTTGTTTTAGAATACTTTAGTTTGATAAAAGAAAATGAAGAAGTTTACACAATAAAGTGCAAGAACTGTGGTCGAGTCTACACTCGTCGTCGAAAAAAGGGCACGAGCTCTTTAAGGAGGTATATAAAGAGTTGTCTTGCGCGTTCTCTAGACATTCATATTTAAGATTTTAAGTTTATTTGAGACAATTTGTGTTATTTTAAAATTATTAGACGTATTATGTTTAATGTTTTAATTTGTTAGATTAATTTGAAGTATTATGTTGAAGGTATTGAACTTTAACTTGAAGTATGTATGCTGCACGCACGCATACATACATACATACATACATGCATACATGCATGCATGCATAAGACAATATATATTATATAAGGCATATATAATTATATATACACATAATACACCCTTATACACACATACACACATACACACAGACACACACACATACACACACACACACACACACACACACACACACACATACATACACACATACACACATACACACATACACACATACATACACACATACACACACACATACATACATACATACATACATACATACATACATACATACATACATACATGCATGCATACATACATACATGCATACATATATGCATACATAAGACAATATATATTATATAAGGCATATATAATTATATATACACATAATACACCCTTATATATACATACTATACATACTATATATACTTATATAGCTATATATAAGCAATTTATATTAGTACGTACATATATAGTTTACAAGAAAGTGTCCTAGATAAAACAAACTTAAAAAAATAGCCCGAAACGAAAAAAGCATGTTAGGCCCGCAGGCCTGAACCATTTAGTCCAGGACTATGTGGCCTTAGGACCTTGGGCCGGTTCCACACATTGGGACCATTTGGCCCGGGATCGCCAAGGCCCAGCCCGCCTAAAGCCCAGGCCCGGACCACAATACAACTTTATATGGAAAAGGTTATGGCGTTATATAATCTAAATCACCTGATCAGCTAGTATACGATGATGATTTTGCGCACTGTGGACGATATGATATGATGGAATGTCCTCAGAGGCTGATGATGTTATGAGACATGTACCCATGCATGACATGACATTCATACGCATATGCATGACGCTAAAAGTATTTCATGATTTAGAGAGTTATTCAAACTTACAGGTTGAGTCAAGTACTCTATATTTGTTCTATGTCTGTTATGTACTTATTTATGTGCCTTACATACTCCATATATTTTTCGTACTGACACTCCTTTTGCCTAGGGATGCTCTGTTTCATGCCCGTAGGTCCTAATATACAGGTCGAGAACCCTCCAAGTAGGCTATCAGCTCAGGGGGAGATGTTGGTGCGCGCCATTTGCTTCAGAGTTGCTCGTTTGGTTAGTATGATTTAGACGTGCATTGTTTGGAATGGTGGGATTCTGTCCCAACCTTTAAAACATTTATGTACTCTTAGAAGCTTGTAGACATATTTTATGTATGTTAAAGATTATACGGCATTGTCGGCCTATGTTTTGAGCTCATAAATAATCATGTTGGACTATTAGTCCCGTACATCACGTGTATATGATGTAGTAAGAAAGAGACGTTATGTTGGTACTCGATTGAGTAAGGTACCGGGTGTCCGTCGCAGCCCATCAGTTTGGGTCGTGACAATCTTCTTCTTCTTCTAATTTTCATCATCATCGTCATCTTCTTCTTCTTTTCCTAGCGGTTTAAAATATGCGAGAGAAAAAGAAAAATATGAAATTTACAAAGTGGGTATTCTGCAAAACGCCCATCGAGATATTTTGAAACATCCCTAGGATGAGTGTTATGACCCAAAATATGCCTAATCGTGATGGAACCTAACCCGACTCGCTGGGTAGGATAAATACAGTTAACACAAATCCACTGGAAATAAAATGAAGCCAACAAGTGAAATAGATGAATTTTATACAACTTTCCAAGGACTAGTAGAACAAGACATAAATTCTATGACCTGGATCTACAAGCTGATATGAAAATGATACAACATATGCTTGAAGTATACATAAATAGGAATTAAATCCTAGACTACCATGAACAAGAGATAGCTTAAATATCGAACAACAGAATGTATTCAATTTCAGGCTTTGTCTTGCACAGCTACGTCACTCCAAGATCTGCACGCAAGGTGCAGAAGTGTAGCATGAGTACAATTGATCATATGTACTCAATAAGTATTTTGACTAACATTGATGAAGTAGTGACGAGGCTTACTTAAAAGATACTCACACAATATAGTACATGTGCAGATTTTAAGCAGAGAGAGTAATACGAGGAAGAGATATGGAAGTAATAAATGAAACGAAAATACAAAGAACAGAGGGCCCTAGAATATTTTCATGTCTCAGTCTCACAACAAAATAAAATAACAGAAAACAATCAACAAGAATAACCAGAACATGTCTTCTCCGTGGCGGCGCACAACCTAATCAACAAATATGTATACAAATACCATTGTGACATACAACTATGATGACCCCGCCCGTCTTCACCTGAGTTACCGCCTCGTTTTCCCGTTTTATGCTTCTATATGCTTCATTAGATGTGTTAATAGAGTTTGAAATGATTCGGGCAGAGTTTGGTTGGAATTGAGACAATTAGTCTCTTTAAGAGAAGGCTAGTTTGAAAAAATCAACCAGATGTTGACTTATGGGTCATAGGGCTCGGAATGGATGTCTGACAATTCGACTAGTTCCGGGCAGTGATTTATGACTTGGGAGTGAAATCGGAATTAAATTTGGAGGTCCGGTTAGGCTTGAATTGGCTAAGTTTGAATTTTGGCGAATTCCAGTTGATAGGTGAGATATTGATTCGGGGGTCGCAATGGAATTCAAAGAATTGATGTAGCTTTGTTAGGTGATTTTGGATATGTCTGCAAATTTTCAGGTCAATCGGATATCGTTTGGTCGGGTTTTTGATCAAATATGAGTTTCGGAAGTTTTAATTTAACTTAGGCTTGAATCCGTCGTGAATTGATGATTTTTGTGTTGTTGGTCGTGTGTTTATGATTGAACTAGTTCGTATGATGTTTTGGGGTATGCCGGTGCTTTCGGTTGAGGTCCCAAGGGTCTCGGGATGGTTTCAAGTGGTTATTGGAGAGTGCTTGAATGTTTGAAAGTTGCAGAAGTTCAGCAGAAATGTTGCAGAAGGTTTCCTCTATGCAATCGCATAGGTGGCATTGCGATCGCATAGGAGGCTGGAAGAGGGGTCTGTTTTTGTGCTATGCGTTACTAGATGGTATGCGATCGCATTGGTCTGGGAGGTTGAGCTGTGCATTCGCACAAGGGGGTATGCGTTCGCATAGGGTTGTTGAGCCTGGGTCCCTGACAGTGGTGTGTTCTATGCGATCGCAGGGGTGCTATGCGATCACATAGTGTTATTTTAGGTAGGAGGAAGTTTGTGCTATAATTTGATACGATCACATATGGTAATAACTAGGTAGACATACCTGTTTTAATGACATTTCATCCGCGACTTGGGTTCATTTTTTCACCATTTTTGCACCACATTGAGAGCTTGTTGGTAGATTTTGAAGGGGATTGCGACGGAAAGTGATTGGAGGTAAGTCTCTTGGCCTAGATACATCATTTAATCGAAGAATCATCCATTAATTCTCTGAAATTTGGGTAAAATTTGAAGAAATTAGGGCTTGGTTTTTTAAATGAAAAATTGGGGATTTCATGGCCCATTTGAACTTCGATTTTGATGAACTTTATATGTACGAACTTGTAGCAAGACGAGGATTCCAATGATGTGAATTTTGTAATTTTTTGAGAAGTGGGATCGGGGATCGGGTTTTACCAACTTCGTATTTTTTGGTGTTTTTCGAATTCTTTCAATTAGGTTATGTCCCATTAGCTTTTTATAACATATTCCTTATGGTTTTGGTCAGATTCTGCACCCGAGGAGGTTGATTTGCGAGGAAAGCGCAAGGCGAGCTAGGATTTTGGATGGTTCGAGTTGAGTAATGGTTATGAATGATATACTCAGGGTTTGAAACCCTGTATTTGCACTATGTGGTGCTTTGTTGAGATAAAATGCGCATATTGTGATGAGCGTGGTGATGTATCTACTGGGGACTCAGATTTGGTCCATCCCGATTGATGATTTACGGTACTTTTTGACTGAGACTGTACTCGTATATTTTGGGCTAGTTGCCATGTTTGGGGCCTTGTGCCGACCTGTAGAACTCCTAGGGAGCATGTTGAGCTGATTCACCTCACTTTACCTATTGAACACATACCATCTGTCCTGATTTTGACTGTAAATCATGAAATAAACTGGACGTAGAAACTTGCACCCTAACTGAGCAATACCTAGGGTTGAATACCCTGTCTTAGCTGAGTGGGCCTGAGAGGCCAAGTCTATATTGACTGAGAGGGGTCAAGGACCCCGTAGTGAGGCAATTGGATATATATACCGAATCGGGATGCACGCCGCAGCATTATATATATTATATTGGATCGGGCTGCACGCCGGATCATTATATATATTATATTGGATCGGGCTGCACGCTGCAGCATTATATATATCATATGGATCGGACTGCATGCCGCAGTATTATAGCGCTTGGGCTGAAGGAGCCCCTCCGGAGTCTGCACACACACCCAGTGAGCGCAGTGATATATTATATGGATAGGGCGTGCACGCCGCAGCATTATATATACTATATTGGATCGAGCTGCGCGCCGCAGCATTTTATATACTATATTGGATCGGGCTGTTCGCCGCAGGATTATATATATTATATTGGATCGGGCTGCGCGCTGCAGCATTATATATATGATATTGGATCGGGCTGTGTGCCTCAGCAGTGTTAGTATTAATCGGATGGAAAGAGAAGTATTAATCAGTTTTCTCTCCACTGTTTAGCATTATTCACTATCGTTATTGTTGATATTAGTAGTGTATAGTGTTCTTACCAGATTTCTTATATTCAGTTGTTATTTATTGATATTACTAACTGAGTTGCCAGTACCCACCCTACTCCATGCACCTTGTGTGCAGATACAGGGAATCTCGGAGGCTTAGTTGTGCTTATTTGTTGTTGCCTAGTTCAATTCCGGAGATATCGAGGTAGCTGCTGGCGTCCGCAGGACCTGATCTCTCCTCTTATCTATCTTTGTTTGCATATCTAGATTTTCTATGTTTAGGATAATGTTCTGTGTACATAGAGGCTCATACTTATGACGTCGGATCCTTTGGTCTGTTATTATTGTTGATTGCGTTTTCCGCAGTATTTCTATTGTTATCAAACTGAGAAGTTTAAGCTATAAATGGTATTTAAGTTAATGATTTGACTCGGATTGTTTAAATGGTCGGGCTTTCCTAACAAGGTGTTTGGCGTCATCACGATCGGGGTTTGGGTCGAGACAACTACCCTATCCCAAACCGTAATACCAATATATGTTATGGCGTGCAACCCGATCCTATACGATAATAACAATATTCGTTGCAGCGTGCAACCTGATCCCACGCAATAATAATAATATTCGTTGCGGCATGCAACCCAATCCCACTCAAATAATATCTTCTCTGTTACGATGTGTAACACGATCCCACATATATAATAAAATTATACATAGTTTTTCTATACCAACCAAACACGGAAATTTACAATGTAATAACAAGAAAACTAATATGCGGCATGCAACTAGGAATATGAACTTAACGAAATTAGATGAGCACCACGACACCACGAGATAATCTCCCACTTATAATGGCAAGGCTTCCACAAGACGTAAACATACATCCAATCTAAAAGTTACCCAATCCGGTTAAGCAAATGGAAGCAGAACATGAAACGGGTAAAAATATTTATCACGTAAGAACAAGGATAAAATGAAGATATTCAATGTATATGAAATCATGTAACAAGTAGAAGCATGTATCGAGTGAAGGCATTTACCAAGTAAAAGCATATGGTAGATGAAGGCATATGGTAAGTGAAGGCATATAGTGAGTGAAGACATATAGCAAGTTAAGACAATAACAAGCAAATCATGTGACAAATAGAGCCATGTAACATGTATGGTCTAATGAAAATTAGATGCATGAATTCGAAGGGATCCTGTAACAGAACTAAATCATGAAAAAACATAGGTGTAACAAGAAAAACCTTGGCACATGCATATACACTCATTACCTCGTATATGCATCATTCCCACATGTAGCAAACAATATTATTTAGTAGGAAAAAAAATTCAACAAAGTTAGGCAAGACACTTACCTCATACAAGCTAAATTGATACACTAAAAGTGCCATCCCGCACAAATCGACCACCGAACGGCACGAAACTAGCCATAAGTAACCCAAAATCATCAAATAATACATATAAAGCAAACCCAAACGATAAAGGTCGAATCATTAATTAAATACCCAAAGTTAACCAAAAAAAAGATCCGGGCCCACACATAGAAATCCAAAAAACTCACAAATTCCGATAACTCATTCGAATACGAGTCCAACCATACTAGTTTTATTCAAATCCAACTCCGAATCAACGTTCCAATCTCAAATATTCACTTTAGAAAAATTTAGACAAACTCCCCAATTTTTCTTTTAAATTCATCAATCAAATACCAAGATTGAAGATGGAATCATATAATGTAACCAAAACCGATTCCAAAATACAAACTCCAATGCATGTGGTAAACATCCCCTCCACAATCGTCCAAATCTGAGATCTATAACACAAAATGTGATAACTTGACTAAAACCTTCGAAATAAAGTACTTTATAATCATTGGACAAGAATGGCCTTCGCGAATGCGGATGAACTGTCGCGTTCGCGATGCACAAATTACTCTGCCACAAAATAAAACTACGTGATCGCATCATATCCCTCACAAACGCAACGAATATTGTTGCTAGAACTTCACAAACACGCGCCTCATGTGCAAACGCGATGGACAAAGCCTCTAACTCCATCGCTACCCCATGCCTCACAAAGCTACACGAATGCGATCATGTAGTCGTGGACGCGAAAAAGAAAATACCCAGCACCAGACTTACCCTACGCGATCACGACTACATCTTCACGATCGTGAAGAACAATAGAGTCATCAGTGAACAGAAAAAACCAACAGTGAAATCATCCTCCGAAATGATCTGAGCCAACCCCAAAACTCGCCCGAGCCCCTCGAGACCCATTTCGAACATACCAACAAGTCCCAAAATACAACACAACCCTACTCGATGCCTCAAAATCACATATAACAACATCAAAATCACATAGTATTATTATGTGATTATAATACTTATTATAGTATTATTATTGTTGTTACTTATTTACTTTTCGACGTCATTTTCCTACATTTAGCACACATATTATTCACCAATGCTATCAAGAAATAAGTAATATTCAATGACATAAGAGTATATTGTAGAAAATTTATGGAAAAACAGAGCAATAATAGTAGTTTCAATTGCTTCAAGCATGTTATCAAAAACTTTAGGTGCTTATTAAACGAGTACAGCAAAATCACAATGGAGGTGCTTCATTAAACGGGTACAGCAAAATCATAATGGAGACCAAGCAGCCCCTTATTCTAACAAATTTAATTTATAAAAGGAAAAACATGATGATGTACAAAAGGATATAAATCTAAAAGTAAACAAGACTTGGTACAAAAACCAAAACAATCAGAGAAATAAAATGTAAAGTAGGTATTTCCTACCAAAGGGTGCAAATGGGCCGGGCCAGAACCGGGATCGGACCAGGACCGCGGGCCTAGTGGGCCGCTCCTACCGTCCATTAAGCCTATGACGGGCCGGTCCAATACCTTCGAACCGCCAGGCCCAGGACCGCCAGGCGGGCCTGGGTCGGTCCTGGTGGGCCCAACGGCTATTTTTCAAAAAAAAAATTTGAAAAAACAGTAACGGCTCTTCTCAAAAATAGCCGTTTGGAACTTTATAAAATAGCCATTTGGCCCCCAAACTTTATATAATTATATTTTTCCCCATTTTTCAACTATAAATACCCCCTCATTCTTTCATTTTTATTCACCAATTCATCAATATCTCTCAATCTCTCTGTCAATCTTTCTACTACAACTGCTTAATTTATTGTTGAAAATTCGTGAAAAATTGTGAAGTTGTTGAATTGAAGTTTTCAAGTGTTCAACGATTTTCAATTTTCAAGAAGTTGTTCGGCAGTCCGGTAAACTCGTTTCAACTCTTACGTTTTAATAATATATTTTTTTGTTGTTTAGTTTAGATTATTCTAATTAGTATGGCATTTTCTTTGAAAAAAATGTTCGGTAAAGGAAAAGGTAAAACCGATGAAAGTAGTGGCCATAATACTACCCTTCCCCCGGCTCCCCGACCTACAAAAAATAAGCAAGTTGAAAGTAGTCGCCAACCTAGACGTCCTACTCCGCCTCCCTTAATGCTTGATAGTGATCACCCTTGTTTTCAATTTACCCGATAGTAAATTTCTACATGATGTTGCAGTAGGTGATAGATTAGATGATGAAATTATGAATGATCTTTATCCTAATGAACCTATCTTAGAGGAAAATGAGGATGATAATAATGATGATGAAACCCAAGCACCAGATTTAGATGATACACCTACTAGTCCTGTTCATAACTCAGGCACATCCACCTGTAGAAACTCCAACTTTTAGTAGACAACCTGCTAAACGTGCAGAAACATCATTAGTTTGGCATTTTTTTACTCAAGTAAGAGAACAAAATAAGGCTAAGTGTAAAACTTGTGGGAAATTACTTGTTCATAAATTTACTGGAGACCGTAGCGGCACAGGTAGTTCGGTTAGACACAAAAAAGTACACCCTACAGATAGGGCTAGATTTTTTCAAATGCAAGCGCAGCAAAAGGGACAAGTGTAGATTCAGTTGTTAACCCTAGTATAGGTTCAAATCCAGTTCAACCAGGAACTAACACTGTCACCAGAGGTATTTTATATTACGATCCAAATAGAGATCGTGAAGAATTAGCAAAGATGATTACTGTTATGTGCTTACCTTATACTTTTGCTTCTAATCCTAATCGGGTTCATTATATTAGAAGAGTTTTTAATCCTACTTATAAAGGTTGGCCTCGCGCAACAGTTAAGGCCGATATTTATTAATTCAAACATGAATATGAACAATATTTGCGCTATTTATTTACTCATATACCTAATCGGATTTCTATTACAACTGATATTGGTAGAAGTAATAATGACTGTGATTATCTAACTGTTACAAGTCATTGGATAGATGAGGACTCGACAATGCAAAAACGTATAATTGCATATAGAGTAATTAATTCACGTCACACGGGTAGGTTTGTAGCTAACACCGATTCAGATATTTGTAAATATTTTTGCTTTACCGATAAAATAATGACAATTTCTATGGATAATGCTTCTAGTAACACTAGTGCAATAGGCATGCTTACAAAAACCCTAAATCCTGCATTTAGTAATATTTTCCATGTTAGATGTATTTGTCATATTTATCATTTAATTGTTGCTGATTGTATGCGAATTTTAAACGTAGAAATTGAAAAGGTTCGAATGGCTCTTAATTAGCTATTTTATTCAAACCGTAGAACTAGACTTAGATAGTATTTTAAAAAATGTGATGAATATGGCCTTAGAGAAATAAAGGTTCCTAAACCTTGCCCGACTAGGTGGAATTGTATGTACGATAGTTTAGTAGTTGCGTATGAATACAGAAACTCAATTAATGCAACGTTTAATTCTCGGGTAGGTGGTGAGGATGATGATGAAATGCTTATTACCCCAGACTTGACGAATGTTAAAATTCTTTTAGATTTTTTAGAACATTTTCAAGTTGCTACAAATGCATTTTCTAGGCAATATTATCCTACTATTTCAAACTGTTTAGTTTATATTGCCGCACTAGCTGATTTGTTCATTGAATTTGGCGAGGGTGGGGATATTTATGAACTTGCTATAAATGAAATGAAACAAAAATTTAAAAAATATTTTTTCCATATCCCTCCTATTTTTGGTGTAGCTGCAATGTTAAATCCTACAATGAAATTGGGAGGTCCTCATTTTTGGTATTCTAATATTTATAAGGCTTTAGATCTTTCAGAAGAGGAAATTGCTACACTTGGTGATGCAAAAGCATCAAGTAAAATTAATGCTCAAACTGTTTATAATGCTCATAAACAGGCGTTAGAGCATGCTAGGACAAATATTCCAACCCCTACTTCGTCTAGCTCACAATCGTCTAAAAGAGTTGCGGGCTTAACAGCTCTTAAATCATGGACGGAGTTCCGGGGTTCTCAAGGTGATAATTATGATGAAACTCCACATCTAAATGAGCTTTAAGTTTACTTGTCTCAGGGACTTGAAAAGAACCGGCTCTTTCGATCTTTTGGAATTGTGGAAGTCAAGGGAAAAATATTTTCCGGTTCTTGCAAGGATGGCTCGGGATGTTTTATCAATTTAAGCTTCAACGATTGCATCAGAGAGCGCTTTCAGTCAAGCAAGACTACAAATCGGTGATCATAGAGCGGCAATGAGGAAGATCTTGGAAAAATCGGTGCTTTTTAGAGATTGGATCCGCGCGGAAAGAAGAAACTTTGAAATTGCAGAATCACAAACGGCAATAGATGAAGCATATGAAGAAATGATAGCGGAACTTTCGGAGGATTCGGCTTCGCCCGGAAGTGGTGATGAACAAGCTTCGTTTCCATCACCACCAACACAACCTCCTCCCAACCTTGACGGATTTATGAGATTTGTTAGAGATACAATGTAGAATTGTAGATTATGATGTAACTTGTACATTGGCACATCTTCTTTTAGTTTTTTTTTCCTTTTAATGGTGGTATTAGTACTTTGTTTTGCTCATTCCATTGGGGGAAGGAAGACTAAGAAAGATATGACATTTTGTCAATAAATATTATAAGACATATCCTTGAATATCTTTTTTCTCAATATTTCTTTGTCTTTACTTCGATATCAATCCTTGAATATATATATAACATACAATATATACTACAATAAAATATATACTAGAATATATATATATATATATATATATATATATATATATATATATATATATATATATATATATATATATATATATATATATATATATATATATATATATATATATAACGTACAACCTAAACTACAAGAAAATATATAAGTAATAACATATATACATAAGATACAATATATATAAGAGAATATATATACATTATACATAAGAGATATAATATATATACAATATATACAAATTAGTACAACACAATATACTAATTACTACAACACAATATATACATTATATACAATATATACTAATTTACTACAACACAATATATACATAATATATATCAATATATACATAATATTAAATATATATACTAATTACTACAATACACTATATACATAATATACAATATATACTAATTACTACAACACAATATATACATAATATATATCAATATATACATAAGATACAATATATACTAATTACTACAACACACTATATACATAATATACAATATATACTAATTACTACAACACAATATACAATGAAATATATATTATATATACTATATTAATAATTAGTACACTATATAAAATATATCCTACACTATACTAATAACTATTATACAAGATATTGTCTTAAAAAATGTCAGGCCCGCCAGGCCCAGGACCACTGTGGGCTTAGGCCCGTCACTGGCCGGTCTCAACCACCAGGACCACCAGGCCCGGAACCGCCAGACCCGGCACACGAAGCCCGGAACCGCGAAGCCCGACCCGTCAGGCCCGTTTAGGCCCGGACCAGAATACACTCTTATTCCTACCACCAGAAAATTTCGATACCTCCTAGAATTTCAAATGGGAACAGAAATGACAATCTATCAAATGCAATGTTAGATGAGGTATCAGAAATTACATTAACTAAAACACATTATTCATTAATTTTGTCCGGTAGAAGTAAGTAATATACCTTTTGGATTGTTGACTGACAGAGGAGCATGTTGTAGAAAATCTGTGAAAAGAACAAGGAAATAGAATATTGTTCAGTTACTTTGGCATACACTCAAACATCTTAAGTGCATAATGCGGTCAAAGTTTGTATAACAAATCCAAAAAGAAACTGGCGATTACAAACAAAGAAAGTACAGCAAAAGTAAAGCAACCTAAAAGAACGGGCAATTACAAACAAAGAAAGCACACAACAGACTGCAGAAAAAACTCATAAAATGAACACAAGAGGAAGAAGCTGATGAAATTTGAGACTCACAAACGGTAAATTGCATAAATGAAATTTAGAAAGAGAAGAGAAAAGGGAGAAATATGACAGACAGAGAAATAAAATTGCGAGAAACTGTAAAAAAGGAAATGGGTGTGACAGCAAGTGTTCCAAGCCAGATGTCGCACGTTTAATAACACGTGTCACCCAAGTTTACTGTACAATTTTTGTTGCTTTATGTATAACTGTTTGATGCTGGTGTTCGTACACCTTGTTCATTTCTATATATATATATATATTTATATTAAATATTGTGCGCAGAAGATGACTGCTTATGTTGCAGCATGTTACATGATATTGCACCAACTGTGGGTGCTAAAGGATTATAGAAGCTGATACGAGTGCTACTATTCGTTACATTACCATTACAATACCTATTTATAATAGTAAGGTTATCAGAGTGAGGCCGGTAGTGTGGCAAAATAAGTTCTTGTAATGCACTCTTTATTAGGATATATTGTGTATATCTTTTTATTATTGGTAGAATATTTTTGCATTATTGCACAGTCCTATAGTTGGTAGGATTTGATACCTCTCTGTACTCTATATATACTTTTGTGAGCAATACGAGAAAATTAATTATCTCAAAACTCTCTACATGGTATCATACGCCAGTGGCTTATCGCCAAAGAAACCCTAATTCTTACCTCCAGCGCCGCCGCCACTGCACTAATCGACAGCCCTCTCTCTCGACGTCGATCAGTGCCTCCTCTCCTTTGCCTCGCGCTTCATAGCCGCTACGACATCAAACGATCTTCTCCAACCGATTTCCATCAATGCATCGGGTCAGATCCGACTCAAATTGGATTCCACTAATTACCTGGCGTGGAAATTCCAATTCTGAACCCTTCTTACGGGTTACGACCTCCTCGGCTTCTTGGACGGATCGAAGCCGTGCCCACCAGCCACTATCGTCGACAAGGAGGTGACTTCCCCCAATCCAGCATATCCTTACTGGATTCGCCAGGACAATCTTATTCTCAGTGCCATCATCTCGTCGATCACACCGACGATCATCTCCTTTATTGCCGCTGCAGAAACCTCTAAAGAGGCCTGGGACATCCTCGCGTGCACATACGGCACTGCTTCTCGTGGTCGTATCATGGTTCTCAAACAGCAGCTCCATAATCCGGTAAAAGGTTCTAAATCTGTTACTGATTTTACGCACGGTATTCGCGTGATTGTGGATGAATTATCTCTCCTAGGTGTTACTGTTGATTCTTAGGATCTTGTCATTAAGATTCTCAATGGTCTTGATGATCCGTATATGGAGTTCTCTCATGCTATCCAAGCCCGCGAATCTCCCATCTCTTTTGCTGAATTACATGACAAGTTGTTAAGCATGGAGGCTCAAATTAATGCTCGTGCGCCGGCCACCTCCGGCGCATCTGATTTGGCTCCGTCGGCTGCCTTCGTCGCCGGACAGCAGTCCGCCCGTAATCGTTACGGTGGCCGCGGCCATGGAAGCCGTGGTTCATCCTCCAGTCGCGGTGGTTACTCCAACAATGGCCAATCTCGCGGGTTCAACGGGAAGTGCTAGCTCTGCAGTGAATTTGGTCACTCCGCGCGCCGCTGTCCGTCCTATCCCATTTCCAGCGCCAATCAACCCCCTTACGGTGGACCACTGCCGCGGCCAGCATCCGCTCCGCCGCCTTAACCAGCTGCTCACACAGCCCATCACTCTCCGACAATTTCCACTACATCCGATTGGATCTTGGACTCTGGTGCCTCTCATCACATAACCACTGATCTTGCCAACATGTCTCTTTACAGTCCTTACACTGGTTTCGATGATGTGGTTATTGGTAACGGTGAAGGTTTAAATATTACACATACTGGACAACTTATCAGTTCTTCCTCTCTTTTATTGTCTGAGGCTCTCTGTGTTCCACATATGCGTAAAAATTTGATCTCTGTTGCTCAATTATGTCGTCACAATGATGTTAATGTTGTTTTTTCTTATACTGATTTTCAGGTGAAGGATCGTCGCACGTGGGCAACACTCGTCAGCGGCCCGCGTAGGGCCGGCGCCAACGCCCGCGCCACCAGCGCCTCTTACAGCACTGCCAGCGGCCCCCGCCGCCGCTACACCCACTTTGCCGCCACCTTCATCCTCTCAGGGTGGTCATCACATGCAAACTTGCATCAAAAATAACATCTATGCGCCCAACAAGAAGTTTGGTATGTCTGTTGTAACCTCTCCAGCTGTTACAGAACCTCAGACTTTGTATAGTGCTCTGCTACGGAATGGCACCTGGGATCTTGTTCCGCCTGATTCTTCACAGAATGTTGTGGGTTTCAAGTGGGTTTATAGTATCAAACGAAAGCCTGACGGTACTGTAGATAAGTTCAAAGCCCGGCTTGTTGCGAAAGGCTTTCATCAGCGTCCAGGTGTAGACTTCCAGGAGACTTTCAGTCCAGTTATTAAGCCGGCAACTGTGCATTTGGTTCTCAGTCTAGCTGGATCCAAGGGCTGGTCTCTTCGTCAAATGGATATGAACAATGCCTTTCTCCACGGGAGGCTTACAGAGGATGTTTATATGGCACAACCACCGGGTTTTGTTGACAAAGCCTATCCATCTTATATCTGTATGTTACAGAAAGCTATTTATGATCTAAAACAGGCACCTCGGGCATGGTACAGTGAGCTCCGCCAATGCCTTTTGGCCATGGGTTTCGTCAACACTACCTCTGACACTTCGCTCTTCGTCTTTCAGCATTCTGGTATTACAGCCTATTTTTTGGTATATGTTGATGATCTCATATTGACTGGTAATGACCCTGCTTTCTTGAACCGTGTGATTGACTCTCTTAGGACTAAATTTTCTCTTAAAGACATGGGTGATCTAAGCTACTTTATTGGTGTTGAAGTTCTGCGCAGCTCCAAGGGGTATTTTCTTTCTCAGCGTAAATATGTTGTTGATCTTTTGACTCGTCATAATATGCTGGAATCCAACCCTATTCAGACGCCAACAGCGGCATCCACCCGCCTTCATCTGGCCGACGGCTCGGCTCCTGCCGACGCATCCGCCTATCGACAGGCCCTTGGGGGCCTCCAGTATATCTTCTTCACTCGTCTTGATATCTCCTTTGCTGTGAATAAACTCTCACAATTCATGCACGCTCCTAATGTAACTCATTGGGGTGCAGTTAAGCGCCTCTTCCGGTATCTTAATGGGACGCGTGATTTTGGAGTCTGGCTGCGTCCTTCATCTGCAATACCTCTGCATTGTTTCTCTGATGCTGATTGGGGTAAAAACTGTGATGACCGCTCCTCAACTGGTGCCTATGTTGTCTTTCTGGGGCCTAATCCTATTTCCTGGAGCTCCAAAAAGCAGCGTTCCGTTGCACGATCTTCTACTGAGGCTGAATATCGTGCCATTGCTTCTGCTACCGCTGAAGTCTATTGGCTTCATTCCCTGCTGCGCGAGCTTCATGTCCCTCTTCCGGCTGCTCCTGTCATTTACAGCGACAACATTGGCGCCACTTACCTCTGTGCCAACCCTGTGTTTCATTCGCGCATGAAACACATCTCCATTGATTATCACTTTGTTCGTCAGTTGATTCAGAATGGGTATCTTCGTGTTGCTCACGTATCCTCTGCTGATCAGCTTGCTGATGCTCTCACCAAGCACTTATCTCGTCCTCGACTTCTTCTGCTGCTGATGGGTCTCTACACTCTTATCTTGTTCAAAAACTGAGCAAGCAAAGTCTGGGCTAACATCCAAGACATGTACTGTTGAGTAGTTTTCAAAATTGCAGCCCGCCTTTGCTAGTTTATCTGCAACCCTATTCTGTTTTCTGTACGCATGTAGCACTACAATTTTACCTAATCTGTCCTGGAAATACCTGCAATCAGTAGCCGAATTATTGTGTGAGACATTGTTTGAAAAAAGAATTGTTATAAGCTTTTGAGATTCCACTTCCAGTAGAATGAGGTTGTTTGAGTTAGCTAACTGTAGTCCCTGCAACAATGCACATAATTCAAATGAAATTGTTGAGTCTCTTGGGACTGCCCCTGAAAATCTCAATATCCACTCAGCCTTAGAATTTCGTATAAGACCTCTGATCCTAGCTTTATCCATTCTATGTGCTCCATCTGTGTTTAGTTTGAAATATAAATGTTTGGGAGGTTTCAATTTTAGATTTTGTTGCCTCGTTTTAACACTAGTATGCTTCTTAGCTGCAAGATAAGTGTATTCAGCCGCTTGTTGAGTAGTAAGTATTGTAGAAGCAGTTGATGAATTATGATTGTAACAGTTGTTATTGCGTGCTAATCAAATATTCTATAAGCTCAGTGGTAAGTATGTTTTTGGGTTGATATGATAAGGAAAATGTAACTCCTTGCAATGTATGAAATCATGCACCCAGTTATCATTGTGTGTCTATCTTAGTTTAGAATTAATATAGTCGCAAATACCAACTCATTCCAAAATCGAGCTTACTATAAGGTAACTGCATGGGAAGTTCTTGGACTTGTGGTTATATCTATTATCTAAGATATCAATTTTTTGAGACACTTGAAAACTTATCAATTTTTAAGACAAAAATGGTAATACTAGAGTAGGAGGGACACCTTTAAGATTAGTATTAATGACATAATTTTTAAAAATCCCAAAGTTTTCTTATTTACATAAAGTTTCCCCCTCCTCCTCCTCCCCTTGTTCCTCCATCTCACAACGCTCCTCTCTATCCTTCCGCCATGCCTTATCCGCAAACATTTAGGGCGATGTTTTTAATGTCTGTGGAGATATTTCGAACATCTCGAGGGGTGTTTTGTAGACTGCTCATTTTGGGGATGTTTCAAAATATTTCAAGGGGTGTTTTGCAGAATACTTACTTTGTAAAAGTTCATATTTTTCTCTTTTTCTCGCATATTTTAAACCACTAGAAAAAAAAAAGGATAATGAAGAAGATGATGAAATGAGTTAAAGAGGAAGAAGAAGAAGAAAAAGACAAGAAAGAAAATGAAGAAGAAGATGATGATGGCAGAGACGAAGTAACAGCAGCAACAACAAAAGTTGAAGAGAGAAGAAATAAGGAAGAAGAATAAAATGAGGAAGAGAAAGAAAAAAAAAAGAAAGAGGAAAGAAGAAGAAAATGTAGAGAGAAGAAAGAAGAGGGAAATGGAAATTTAAAGTAATTTGAATGGGCGTGGATTTTTTTAAATTTTTGAAAGTTTTAATATTTATCCACAATTTTTTCCTTTTTTTAATCTTACCCCAACCCCCTTTAATCGTCCTTTTTTTGTTAACCAAAATATAAATCATGTTATGAAATAATATAAGAACAAGAACAATAATACAAGAACAATAGAGAGAAAAGTAGAGAGAGAGGAGTATTCTTATTAATACTTTTGGGATGATTTACAATGGGGTAAGACCCCTCTATTTATAGGATGACAAAAGACTTAGCCTTGAAGTAAGACTCTTCTTATAAGATAGACATTCACCTTAAATAGAGTTCTATTTATAACACTCCCCCTTGAATGTCTATTCAATAATGTGCCTCGTTAAAACCTTAACTAAAACAAAACCCAATGGGAAAAATTTCTAGAAAAAGAAAAGAGTACATATGTTTAGAAATACGCCTATTTGTTGCCTCGTTAAAAACCTTGCAAGGAAAACCCAGTGGGACAAAACCTTGTAAGGGAAAAAGAGTGCAACGCGCATTAACTCTCCCTAAAAAGAACATCATTTCACATCCTTGAACCTTCACATTCCAATCTTGTGCACTAGCTTCAAGAAATCGTTAGTAGATATTTGATAAATAAATCAACCATATTGACTTGAATGAATATTCCGTACCTTGAAATTATCATTCTTGATAGATATGAACATCTTCATGTAATGTCGTGGAGACTCTTCAATACTTTCATAGGGGTATTCTCGATGCCATCATGTTTATAGTTATAGCAATATATATATGTACACAAATTGCACTTAGGATGTGGTACTTCAGGACCAAGAATTGTATATGCTTCAAGCAACTTAAATCTTTCAAGTTAAGTCATATAATCCATATAATAGACTTTAGATGCATATCAAGTTTTCATGTCATGCTAAACAAATAAATATCGAAAACTGATTACACATACCTTTGACTTTACACTTTCAAGTATTTGAACTACATGTCCAAAACCACATGTCTTTCATATGGAATCAATTCTTCTTGAATTGTATCTCTTCCATTTGGCCAATAGTTTTGTTTGTATTCGACAAACATAAGATCCTCATCGATATTTAGCGCTATCATAGATGTCGTCGACAATCATTTTATATCGGTTTCAGTCAATTTTCATAAAGACATAACATGGAGATCTCTTCATTCATATATTCAGGTACCTGAATCTCTCATGAGATTTTATGAAGTGTTATGTCATGTGATCTTCTGGATCACTTGCCTCCTTATTATGATCACTTTGATCATTTGCTCATCTTCTTTATTAAGAAGTTCCTTTTGAAACTGATTTGTCTATACGCTTCAGGCGTATCCAAGACTTTGTCCTTCTAGGACTTAATATGAGCATTTGCAGTGAGAATATAGTTACATTCTTTGGGTCAGCAAATGCGCATGGCATGCTTTGCAATATGTTGCAATTGAATTATCCCTTTTATGAACTTCAGGTTCATATCATGATATTCGAGGATCTATATATACAAATGATAATTCATCTCATGTAACCTTTTCTCAAGTGTTTATCATGTCTCCCCCTCATGTTAGAAAAGCTAACTTGTTTCCTCAACTCTGGGAAATCATCTTTGTGCATTATCATGTCAATATACACAGCACATTAATAGTAATAAGATGAGATTATTTGGTTCCTGACCCTGAACCATTTGTGAGGGGAGAATATAATATATTCTCGTATACAACGTATATCAAACTGATATATATAACTTTGTTCTCATAAGAAACAGTTTAGCTATTAAGTGGAGGCACTCAATAATTATCTTGCTAAACCAACTTTGATATAAACCAACTAATCAAGATGAACAATCTTGAATAGAAAATCTGGAAATTATGCTCGAAGTTAGATTACTGAGCAATTTACCTCGCAAGCACCGACCAGGCTGCGGGTTAATAACAATCGCGCATGTAGCCATTTCATAGATGCATCATATGTGCTATACATGGCAGGTGAATAGGCCCATATTCACCTTTGATATTTCCAGAATTTATGGGCTTCAACCCGAACTCTTTAGTTGGTCAGTTCATTAATGAGAACAAGTAATACAAGAGAAATGCGTCAGGCATTTGATTTGCTATTCTTTGCAAATGGATAATATTTTGCGCCTCTTTTTCACAAATAGAGGTATGTGGATCAAGATGAGATAATGATGCATTTTTCCACAAAATTTCCCGTTTGGTTTCACCAACTTCTCCCCCTAATTTTGGGAAAAGTGTCTCATCGAATTGACAGTCTGCAAATCGTGCAGTGTACAAATCCCCTGTCAATATTTCGAGGTAGCGAATAATGGAGGGCGATTCAAACTCAACATATATTCCTAACCTTCTTTGCAGACCCATTTTGGTGCGATATGGCGGTGCTACAGGCACATATACTGCGCATCCAAAAATTCTTAAATGGGATATATTAGGTTCATGACCCAAAACTAATTGCAACGGGGAATATTTGTGACAATTCGTCAGTCAGAGACGAACTAGCATTGCTGCATGCAAAATGGCGTAACCCCAAACCGAAGTGGGCAGCCGACGAACTAGCATTGCTGCATGCAAAATGGCGTGACCCCAAACCGAAGTGGGCAGCCTCGTTTTCATGAGTAAATGAGGTATTCAAGATTATACTCATGTATTGTCTCAATCTGATATCCATTTTGAATGATATCTCTAAAACTCAACAAGTTCCTTTTAGACTTGGAGGAGAACATTGCTTTCTCTAAAATATTGTTCCTTTAGGCAGAGTTATAGTTGCTCTACAGGAGCCTTCAATCAATTTAATTCCCATGGTTTGACATACAAAAGAAAATATACGAACATGAGAATAAACAAATTCAATCCGTTTGTTTCATATTTAAACAATATTTTCGAAATCTGCTGAGGTTATTCGACTAACTTAGTTGATAGTCGACTATCTTGGGAAGCAGTTATTAGGATAGTCGACTAACTAAATTGGATAGTCGACTATCTTGCCTTGCGGAAAAATCCAGTTTTCATGCGAAATATTAGATAGTCGAATAACCAAGTTGATAGTCGACTATCTTAGTAAACAGTCATCAGGATAGTCGATTATCTAAATCAGATAGTCGACTATCTTAGCTTGCGGAAATTCCAGTTTTTAATACGAATTATTAGATAGTCGACTAACTTAGTAGTTAATCGACTAACTTTGCTGGAAAATAAAAATTTCTTCGAAATTTAAGCATATTGAAACATTCTAAAGAACTAATACTAACATTATATCATAAACTAATAATACGAGCTGATACTAATGACTATTAATTTATTCACTAACTATTACAAATAAGTGAAATAAAATCAAACAATCCCATCTTCCTTCATCACAGATCCATCACCAATTAGGTGGTCAATTTTCCCCTCAGGGTGCTCAAAGAAGTCTGCCGCATCCAAGTGGGTGATGTCAAAATTGTCGTCAGAGACAAAATTTGTTTCAGGGCATTTACTCTTTAGAGATGCTTGACAAGGCTCAACCAAATGTCTTGGTACACAGCAAATTTTCGCCCAGTGCCCTTTTTCCACCGCAACGATAACATATAGTTATGAACTATTTGCTTTTGGATTCTCATCATATCGTGCTTGTGGCAGAGTGACCAACTTCAGGTTGTCATATCTCTCCTTTAAGCCATTCCACAAGATAGGTGGATCTTTGACTGTGATATATTCAATTTTCAAACCTTCATCAAGGTGATGGCGCAAGAAAATCAAGGCCTTAGCACAGTTTCAAACCTTCATCAAGGTGATGGCGCAAGAAAATCAAGGCCGTAGCACAGTTTCAAACCTTTATCAAGGTGATGGCGCAAGAAAATCAAGGCCTTAGCATAGTCTTGGGTGGATGCATTATTTCTGTCTTTAATGGTGTCTCCAAGACCCATTGCATCCAAATGGATTTCAGCATCCAACACCCATGTCATATAGTTCTTGCCCGAAATTTCATATAGTTCTTGCCCGAAATTTCAAGGGCAACGAACTTTCTTTTCATAATGTCAGACATAAGATACAATTACATCAAGAGCGTGTTAATACTTACAGGATTTATTACAGTTATCACATTCACTTCAGGGAATGGATCATAATGACGATTATAATTCCGTCTATTGCCACGTCCACATTCATTGATACCATCATGGTAATAATTTTGTCTTCTTTCAGACTTATCACATACTGCTACCACATTCTCTAAAGGGAATGGAGCAAATTCAATGGGACGGATTTTCAATTCGTTGCCCACAATCATTCATGAATTTGATCATGGCAAGGCATAGAAATTTTACCACTTCATGTGAGTGTAATTTCTTACAAACTCCATTAGAGTTATAATCAAACTTTGTTGTCTTTGTTTGTATATAAAATCAAATCATAGAATTTCAAGAATTTGAAAGGGAAAAGTAAATTACTTACCTTTAAGGTATACCAATCAATGTTATGATATCAAATATACCTCTTGAGTTTCCATCCCGTGGCAACAAATTCTGGCAACTTTGGTCGACTCCCGCGACCAATTTGATGCCGGAGAATGCGACATATTTTCCGTATAGAAATTCAAGATTGCCATTGGACCTCCAAACTATCAGCAAACTTTAAAAATCCAAAAACTCATTGTTTGCATAATTGACCAGAAACGTTCCACTATACAACTAAATTAAACCAGTCATCAATTCAATTGTAACAAAGAAAGGAATAGCGGAAGTAAATAGCTAGGATCACTTGTATGTAATATAGACAACACATAATTATAGATTAATCGAACATAAAATCGATACTTATCTCTTGAAGCGTGACCCGGATAATGCCCGGAATTAGCGAAATTCGTGTGGGCGAATTACTCCTTTATCTTCTCAAAGTGCTTCTTGAGACGGTAGAGTCTCGTGCTGATAACGTGTTATGAAATAATATAAGAACAAGAACAATAATACAAGAACAAGAACAATAGAGAGAAAAGTAGAGAGAGATGAGTATTCTTATTAATACTTTTGGGATGATTTACAATGGGGTAAGACCCCTCTATTTATAGGAAGATAAAAGACTTAGCCTTGAAGTAAGACTCTTCTTATAAGATAGACATTCACCTTAAATAGAGTTCTATTTATAACAAATCCCAAAGTGTTATGCAAGACTTCAAAAGTCTTTTTTAACTCATTCTTCCATGTTTCTTATTTGGTAGTAAATACATATGCGGGGTAGCTCTTCAAAATTCATCACCATGGCTACTAAGTGTTATAGTAGAGAAAAGAGAAGAGGGGTCGTAGCAGAATAAAAGGAGATTTGTGAAAATTATTAAAAATAGAAAAATGGGTCTTGAAAGACAAAAAGGTGATAGGTATATAATTATGACGTAAAGATTTCTTGAGACCTAGAAAAAAATTGAGAAGACATAAAGGTGATAGATATAAAACGATGACATGTTTGTTAGGATAAAAACAATGACAAAAATAGAATTGTGTTTGAGAACAAGCTTGAGATCCACTATTCTTTTGTTACTACCTAATTTTCTTTTCTTATCAACTAACATAAGCAAATTAAGAGATGATAGAAAAAAATTTATAGATATATTTCTTGTTGTTTAAACCTCTGTTTTAAAAGGTAGAATTAGAACTCGCCCCAAGGTACAGTACTAATAAAATGCCCCTGGACTTATGTGTGGGGCTTAGTTTCGTGAGACTTACGTCTCGGCCATCGGGACTTACGCTTCAGACACGCCCAATGCCAGCGTATTGGACTTACCTAGTAGAACTTTATGCAATTGTATGTAACTAACCTTGTAAATTTTCAAATTTTCTTAGTAAATAGCTGACTAATTAAAATTACTTTTTTCTAATTATAAATCATTAAATTGAGAGTATTTATGTCGTAATTAAAATATAAGTTATTGTACGTTATACACTTAGACTGCGATGATAGTTAATTTTAAATAAATCTTTCATTTTAAAAGTATTTATTTATTAACTTTTGATATATCTTTACTTATAATAGTCTAGAATTACTTTTCTAAATATTTTTTTCCATATTTACGCAATACAATACTTATTAATTTAATAGCTCAGCGTGAACTAGGAATTATTTATAAATAATTAGTTATCATGATATTGTATAGTAAATTATGTGTTACTTTATTAATTTGTTGAAACTTAAAAATAGAATCTTATTTAAAATAAATGAAATACACTTATAGTATTGGGTAAGGTGAAGGTCGACATATATGAAGAAAAGACGGCAAAGTGAAAACAAGAGTATATATGGCGGTCATAACTCCACAAATCATATTTTGAGTCACTTTCATTAAGTATTCAAATAAACACTCTACTGCACTTAATACTCATCTTTGTGTTTGGACTGAATATTCATCCAAAATGTTGGGTGCAGATGAAGAACCAAACAGTCCAGAAGGTGGAGGAGTTTCATCCTCATCTTCAACTCCATCACAATCAGATAATGCGGGAGATAGAGAACATAATAGCAATCATCAAAATTCTGAACAACAAGAAAATGGAGATCATAATGACAATCAAGATACTGAACAACAAGAAAATGGAAATCAAGAATCTGAACAAGATAATGAAGAGGGCAGCGAAAATGATGAAAATCAAGAAGAAAGTAGCAATGAAGAAGAGGAGGAATCAGGGGTGGACGAAGAAGAAAAACGAAAAGCATATGAAAAGGGAAAACGTCCAATGTCTGAAATCTGCAAATTAAAGTTCATAATGCCTAAATTCTCCAAATTTGAAAAAGGAGGACCGTCCGATACCCCAAAAGGAGATCAAACTCAAGAGAACGATAATCATGATCAGTTAAACAACGAAGATCAGGACGATGCTGATGATGATGATGAAGATGAAGATCAGGACGATGCTGATGATGATGATGATGATGATGAAGATGAAGATCAGGACGATGCTGATGATGATGATGAAGATGAAGATCTTCAGGTTTTGGCAATTTTGAAATCAATGTGGCATTTCAATTGCAACAATGGGTATTTCCCATATCCTACTTCAGATGAACTACATAATCACATTATGGATTCAGTTCCCAACTTGAAAATACTTGGAGAGGATTTAACTAATAAGATCATAGCATTAGAGGATAATTTCAATACAGTTTGGGATCTTGACGGAGATAATCCCGATACAGATCGTCCTACTCATCGAGAAATTTTCTACTTGTCTATGCGATTATGGGGTAATTCTGAAGACCAAAACGGTAATGTTGAACAACAAAATCAGGAATTATATGATGTGAATATAGAGCAAAATAGTAGTGGTGATGATCTTGAGCCTTGAGGGTTGGAGCTGGTGGTAGCTGCTGATACTTTTCAGACATTACTTTTAAACTTTAAATGTGCAGTTCTGACTTGGAAAGATGGATTTTTTCTAATATGCTATTTTTAGAATAGATGATCATTTAGTCCACTTGAAATATGTAATGGGGCTTTTCTTTGTTTAACTGTTTCACTTTCCACTTCTGTTTGATATTTTTTCTTCCACTTATAGAATGAAAGATAGTACTATCGTTAATGCTTCCAAGGAAAGATAATTATGAGTGATGACGATACTCAGCGAAAACTTTAGAAAAAATTATTAGTCAGTTTGAAAAAGATACGAAGGATTTTCATAGAAAATGAGTAATTTTATCATTTTTTTTTTTTTTGCTTGGTGAGTGAAACCTTTTTTCCGGAAATATTTTTTTAGTGTTTGCTTAGAGAGTAGAAAATATATTTTAGAAAAATTAATTTTTATGTTACTCTCCTCACCCTCTTCCCTAAGTCTCTATGTTTACTGTACTCTTCCCCTCCCTCTTCCCCCCACTCCAAATACCCAACATTGTCATGACTCTATTTTTTTTTCAAGAATTTAATTATTCTTTTAAATTTACATAAACTCAAAAGAACTAATGTGTTGCTTTACTTTTTTATACAAAACAACATTAAAACTTGTGCTCCA
Organism: Nicotiana benthamiana; assembly: GCA_034376525.1. NCBI lineage: Eukaryota > Viridiplantae > Streptophyta > Magnoliopsida > Solanales > Solanaceae > Nicotiana > Nicotiana benthamiana. The sequence continues at coordinate 37,392,854 of CM067337.1, read as the reverse complement.
TAACTTTAAAAAAATATTCTTTTTTTGTTGAAAAAGTAAATATTATTTCTACAACATGAAGATGAAGTATTCATTTTGTTGAAATGAAAGATATACTTTTTCTACATCATAAAAGAAAATTATTTTTTTGAAATGAAAAAATCATGAAAAGAAAGTATTCTTTTTGTTGTAATAAAAGAAAATACTTTTTATTATATTATTTTGTTGAAATGAAAAAAAAATACTTTTTTACGACATCATTCTGTTCAAACAATACTTACCAACCACGTTGATTATTTTTTAAAATTACTACTGAAAATTGTTGCTTCTTGATTGTTACTATTTGATGCTACTCGTTCTCCCTTTTACTAGAATTTGTTGCTCCTTGATTGTTACTATCCGATGCTACTTTCTCCTCTTTTCCTTATCGTCTTTTGTCTCCCTCTTTTTTCTTTCTCCCCCCTCTTTATTCTTCTTCCTCTTCTTCCTTTTTCTTCCTTTTCACCATATTTTGAGCCGAGGGTCTACCGAAAATGGCCTCTCTATCTTTCCAGGTAGGGGTAAGGTCTGCGTACACACTATCCTTTCCAGACCCCACTTGTGAAATTATATTAGATATATTGTTATTGTTGTTATTTTGTTGAAATAAGAGAATATTATATTTTTACGACAGGGAGGGTTGCTCATGCAGATGGAGATCCCGGAGTGCAAATGGGAGAAGATCACTATGGACTTTGTAACCGGTATCCCTATAACTACGAAGAAGTTTGATTCTATTTGGGTTGTTGTGGATCGACGGACCAAGTACGCTTATTTCATTCCAATATGTACTACTTACTCAATGGAGTGGTTAGCGGGGATTTATATCAGGGAGATTATCCGTCTGCACGGCATTCCAGTTTCTATCATCTCGGGTAGGGATTTAGTGTTTACACCACGGTTCTGGAGAGCCGTCCAGCAGGAGTTGGGTACCCAGGTGACTATGAGTACAACTTTTTACCCTCAGACGGACGGGCAGTTCGAGCGCACCATTCATATTCTTGAGGATATGCTCCGTGCGTGCATGATTGAGTTTAGAAGGTCTTAGGATCAGTTCTTGCCATTGGCTGAGTTTGGGTATAACAACAGTTATTAGTACATCATTCATATGGCGCCGTATGAGGCCTTATATGGTAGATGCAAATCCTCAGTGGGTTGGTTCAAGCTGGGTGAGGCCACGCTATTGGGCACTGATTTGGTCCAGGATGCGGTAGATAAGGTTAAGGTGATTCACGACAGACTTCGTACGGCCTAGTCCAGACAGAAGAGTTACGCAGACCGCAAGGTTCGTGATGTTTCCTTTATGGTTGGTGAGCAAGTTCTGCTCCGGGTCTCGCCAATGAAAGGCGTCATGATGTTTGGGAAGAAAGGAAAGTTGAGTCCGAGGTTCACTGGACTTTTTGAGATTTCGCAGCGAGTTGGGGAGGTTTCTTACGAGCTTGCCTTACCTCCCAGTTTGGCCAATGTTAATCCGGTATTTCACGTCTCGATGCTTCGTAGGTATCATGGTGACCTGTCTCACGTGTTGGAGTTCACGTCAGTCCAGCTGAACAATGACTTGTCCTATGTTGAGGAGCCAGTGGCGATATTGGATAGGCAGGTCCCAAAGCTCAGGTCAAAGGATATAACTTCATCAAAGGTTCAATGGCGGGGTCAGGTTTCTAAGGAGGCGACTTGGGAGACCGAGCGGGATATGCGCAGCTGATACCCTCATCTATTTTCTACTTTAGGTATGTTCTCTATGCTCGTTCGAGAACAAATAAATGTTTAAATGTAGGAGAATGCGATGACTCGGCCGGTCGTATTTGGAATTTATGACCCGTTCCCCTATTAACTGCTTCCCCTAAGTTCATTTCTGCTATTTTTATTTGCCGGTACGTTCGGTGTTAGGATCCGGGGTGTTTTAGGACACTAAGTCCCTAAATGAGAGTATAAGTGTTGGAAAGTGGTCCGTAATTAGAACAGTGTGAAGATGACCTATGAATGGAAATCTAATGGTTATATTTGCTCCATTAGGTGATTTCGGGGTTGGGAGGATGTTCGAAAATTTTGGATGTCTGTAGCTTATTTAGGCAAGAAATGCCCAAAGTTAGAATTTGGAGGTTTCCGGTTCGATAGTGAATTTTTGATCTGTGGGTCAGAACGGGATTCCCGAAGTTGCTGTAGCACCGTCATGTCATTTTGGACGTGTGTGCAAATTTTCAATTCAATCGGACGGGCGTTGGTTAGGTTTTGGATCGAAAGCGTGTTTTGGATGAACTTGAAGTTCTTAGGCTTGAATCTTTGATTTTATCGGGTTTTTGGTGTTTTTTTTTTTTTGAGGTTTTAAGGATTGGTACAAGTTTGAATAAGGCGTTATATGGTATTGGTGTTTTTGGTTTGGGTCCCGGGGGCCTCGGGATGATTTCAGATAGTCGACGGGGTGGATTTTGAAGTGTTGTAGCATGTGATGTTTTCCCTTCTGGTATTTTCGATTTTGCGGTTGGTCAACCGCATAAGCGGCCTGGCTCACCGCAGAAGCGATATAGGTGTGGCCTTCAGAGACCGTAGAAGTGGTCAATTACCCGCAAAGGCGGAACCACAGATGCGGTTGTACGTCTGCAGAAGCGGACTCTAGCCCCCTTAATGAAATCCGTAGAAGCGGATCTTTGTCCTGCGGGACCGCATAAGTGGTCCCTTGTCCGCAGAAGCGGAAATCGCTGTTCTGGTAATGGTTTATCCGGGGTTTAATTTCAAAATTTGGAAAATCACTTGAGTGCTCAGGAGAAGGCAATTTTGAGTGGGTTTTGAAGTGAAGATCATTGGGTAACGTCGCTTTGATCCTTTTAGTTATATTTCATCTTTTCCTAGTTAAATCAACCATTAGAATTCAAATTCAAGGTCTAAAATTGGGGAAAATGGGTGAAACTTCTTACACTTAATTATGTAATTTTGAGTGGGCATTTGACCTCTGATTTGGGAGATTTTTATATGGTTAGACTCGTGAGAGTACGAGGATTCTGAAAATATGAAATTTATTCGATTCCAAGCCATTGGCCTGAGGGGTATTTTGGCTATTTTATATATTTTCGCGCCCTAACTTTAAATTTAATAATGAAATGAGTTTTTTGCGATGTTATTTACGTTACATAATTGGATTGAATAGATTTGGGTCATTCGGAGTCGGATACTCGTGGAAAAGTCATCGTTTTAATTGATTTTGCTATCGGTTCGAAGTAATGGCTTGTCTAACTTTGTGTGGGGGACCTCTCCCCTTAGGATCTATTATTTGTTATATTAAATGCCCGGTCCGCGAGGTGACGAGCGTGTACTTGTGCTAGTTCTTGAAAATCTATTTTACTTAGAATATTTAACTGTGTTTTCTTGTGAATTTATCTATTCTAAATGCAATTTAACATGTGTTAGCTTAGGATAAGCATGTTTAGCTGATTTACTTGCTTAATTGCTTAAATTGTATTATCTGTCCTACATGAAGCATGCTAGACTAGAAATTCTATTCATTATTCTTACTTAGCACCTTATCTTATTTGAACTGTGTGGTATTACGAATTAGGACTACGGGACGGCATCCCGATAACTCCCTTTGTATGTGTTTCGTCCTATGACTGAGAGTGCGGGATACCAACAGATCCCTGGCACAGATATAATTGTAAAATGGAGGATACCATGAGATCTTTGGGATACTAAGAGATCCCTTATGTAAAATGGAGGATACTAGGAGATCCTCGGGATACTAGAAGATCCCTTGAGTATATGATGAGGATACCAGGAGATCCTCGAGATACCAGGAGATCCCCGATGATAGATATCCGGTGGTGATTTGCACTCTATTTACTTACTGTGTTAGTTCTCGATTACTGTCTTATTATTATTTTGCTAGATTCTCGCAGTAGATTATATCCATACGGTCTTTCCTTATTCTATTGATTATTATGTTTTTATCTCAGCAGGGTCTCGACCTTTCCTTGTCACTACCCGATCGATGTTAGGCTTGGGACTTACTGAGTACCGCTCTGATGTACACACTCCTCTTATGCGTATGTTTTTCATGTGCAGATCCAGGTACCTCTACACAGGCTCATTATCAGTAGCTGCAGGGAGCATTTCGGAGACTTGAGGTATATCTGTCGCGTCCGCAGACCGGAGAGTCTCCCTCTCACTCTACCCCTTTAGCTAGTTAGATGTTATTCTGTTCTTCCTTGTTATTGACTTTTCCGGATGATTAGAGTAGTATTATGTATTACTCTTAGCCTGTGTTGCCCATGGAATTTTCGGGTCTTTAGGATAGTTTCAGAATATAAAGTGTTAAAGTGTACGTGCCAGGGGGCAACTATATACATTATTCATGTTATTTAGCTTTTAGATTATAAGTTTCGTAAATATTGTTACTTCCGCAATGCGTTAGGCTTACCTAGTCGTGAAAACTAGGTGCCGTCATGACATGTTCACAAATTCCCCATAGCCCTGGGGCTGTGTCTCGATCTCCTATGTGCGAAATATAAGGGTTGGTTGGTCCGGAAAGTCATGGGAGAGGCAGGCTAAGTAAAATAATATACTGGTGCTATTGATTATAGAATCTTATGAATAAGTGACTTTGATCTCATGCTGGCCTTTACTTCGGCTACTAATAAGGGGGTTGGGGTTTTGGCCAGCGGGGGATTCGGTATAGCAGCTCAGGTTCGTTTGCGCTGCGCGTTCCCGCTGGACTGGACACATGTTAGCTGTAGGAAGTATGGTTCCGAAAGTGACTTCGGTTCGCCAGTTCAGGCTCAAACAGGTACCACGAGCCCTCTGTCCCACACATCTATCCAGAAGCAAGTGTAGTTCACCGGTTCCTGTTTCACGCGTTAGCTGGGCCCCTGATCCGTTACTGCCCAGAGGAGAAGAATAGGTAGGGATGACAGGATTTGAACCCGTGACAAGAGAGAAGAGCAAAGAGAACTCAATCTAGAATTTCCACTCCTTCTAAAACCCCAAGTACGGCATTAGCAATTGAAGAGCTTAGTTAGGATGGGTGGAACTACAACCCCTCGAACAGGCTCGATAAAGTCTGGGAGCTTCATATCCGAAACGCAGGAACGATCTGACTAGAAAGTCATTCAAAACTTGATCGAAAAACCAGAGATCGAAGACGAAGATTTTCTGACGCAGTGCGGGCACTGGATGGAAAAGACAGATAAAGGAAATTGGTGAACTAGGGTCGTGACAGCATAATACGATCCTCAATTTAAGAGTAAACACGAATTCTTCAATTACCGGATGCTACCTCGAATGGATTATAGTGGTCAACACCAGATAAAATATCACATCTCAAGTCATAGATACTTGTGTGTATACTGACTTCTTAGCAAATATTATGCACGATTTTGCCGAGGCGAGCGGCCCAATCCCATAGAGTGATGGCATGATTTCCGATCGTGGCGTACGACCCGATCCCATAACAATTGTGTACATTATCGAGGGTTAACTGACCCGAAATATAGATGCATCTCATAATGATGTTGAGGTCGTACAACCCGATCCATAATAATACTGCTGAGGTGTTCAGCCCGATTCTATAAGATGAGTGAAACTTCACGGATCACTAGCCTCATTCACGAATACATGTGTGAGTTATAAAGTTTAAGAGACTTTTCGAAATATTTCGTAAAATGCGGGAGAAATCCTAAAGAAAAATAATTTTTACTATTAATCAAGTAGCTTGCCCAATATCTAAAATATAAACTATTTTACTTTGGAATAAGTTAAAATATAGAATAAAGTAAAAAAAATTACTTATCACATTAATGATTTGATGACTTCAAAAATTAAAAATATTCCAAGCAGCAAACTAAGATCTCCCATAAATTACACAAATTATTTTAAATTAAGAAAAAAATTATAACATAATAAAATCATATTAATGTTGAGAATCTATATTTACTCTTATAATTGAAAAATAAAAAATTTTAAAATTTAAATTTAATTTGAACTAATAAATAAATTCAAGAGAGTCGAGGTTGCAAGGCTTAAAGAGAAAACCAAGTTGACTGAACTAACTAAAACAATATTACCAATCTCGTTCATTATTTTCTCAAGGCCTCAAACCGCCGAACAATGTGCTAGGGCTCAATTGGCTCGGGTCATTACATATTTTTAAGATGAGTTTCTTCTTGCCAAATATCAAAGCGTGACTTGATCATGAAAACTATTAACTTGAAAATTATTTTCCCTCAAATCAAACACCAAGAGTAATTAGCAAGAATATTAAGCTTAACGGTAAGCTAATTAAAGAATTGATAATTTAATATATAAATAATAATGGATAATTCAATAATAATAAACAAAAGATAACAAGAGGAAAACATATAAAATAAAATAAAATTCAGTTTTAGGTAATACAGAAGAATAAGGGTTATTTAAATTTGAAATGAGAAAAATTATTTGAATTTTAAAAATAAAAGTCATGGTATTGTATATGGATAGATCACGTAAATAAAGCCAAATAATATTAAAAAATATAAGAATTCCAAGCAGCTTATTAAAACTATAAAAGTATAATTAAACTTCATATATGTAATCTCAGCAATTAAATTACAACTTGATATATGTTGGGGGGGGGGGGGGGGGGAGTGGAGGAAAACGTAATTGCTTGTTACATATGACAAATATATTCATTTTAAAATATATCAATAGTTTTAGAATAAAATATATATGCTCAACAACAACAACAACCAAGTATAATCTCACAAGTGGGGTTTAAAGAGAGTGTGTATGTTGTATGGGTCACAATGCGCCCTTACAATATTTGAGGTAAGATAATACTAAATAGGAAATTCTCGAGTTGTCGTTGGTCGAGATGGGCCAAGAAACAGCAAAGTCCTTGGCTGAAGTGGCGACATAAGCCGTAGTCGGGATGTCGATGACAGCCGTAGTCGAGATGACAATAAGAGTCAAGATCGAGGTTGAATATTGTTGATAAGAGTTGTAACAGCTAGTTTGTCGGGATAGGGTATTAAAAGAGAATATTCTAGTGGATATTTTCTGCACTTGTACTATTAAGATTTTTTAGGAACATGTCGCATATATATAGAAAAAATAGATAATGATAGGGGCATGTAATATTCACTTGTAAGAACTCACTTTGACAAAAAGAATCTCTAACGATCTCTCTCTTGCTATGATACAAACACCACATTTTAACTAAGATTCTTGTCCATACTTTTCCATCAGTTTCGAGAATAACTCGAATATTCAAGGATCTGTCGGTCATTCATCATTGTCAGGTGAAACATCCATCTATTTCATCATTTATTGGCGAATCATTCCTCATATTCACTTAAATGCAATTTATTGATATTCGTAGTTATTTAATGCTACATTATTGCTCATGCTTTTTAGAACAGTTATATATTGCATGTTGTCATTACTATCTAACTGAACCTATCTATTAATTATTGCACCCTTGAAAGCTTTATCTAGAAATATTATTGTTAAATAAGTTCACCCCTAACCAGATAAATTTAAGTATTTGAATCAAAATAAATATTTTTTGGTCAAATATATGCAGATTTTATCCCAACCCTGTAAGGTAGAGAAGTTGTTTTCGAAAAAAATATACATATTCATTTAAGTATAATATATTCTTATTATTTTGCATTAGGTATATTTTTAGTTTTTTTTTAGTATAAATATTTTATGTATATTTGAGTTTTATCCCCAAAAAAAATTGTACTTGGATATAATTCTTTTAACTTCATAGAGTTTTCCTATTGAGTACCTTTCAATAAAAAATGAGATGACACCTGAAAAAGTCAGATCATAATTTGACATGATTTTTATTCTTTTATATTCTCCGTGCATTGCATATATTCTAATGCTTATTATATTAAAAGAAAGATAGTGAAGCATAATATTAAGCTAAGCGGCGTACTGAAAACAAACGAGTTGATACTTTTAGGTCAAAATCTAACAAAATTTAGGATGAAATCCAATAAGGATTATAATACAAATATCTCCAACATAATCTACACATTTTTAAAGGTTTGAGTTGATGTTTTATTTGTTTAAATAAATCGCTGAGAGAAGTATTATAAGCCGAGGAGTTTATGTAATAAGTTACCTACTACTAAGACTGGGCAATTGGCCTTCTTTTCAATGCAAAAGAAAAAATACAATGAAAATTAATATGTTATGTTAAAATTAGGGTAGTTAAGCTTGATATTAAGCTAAATGGCATATTCAGAAAAAGTTACTTGATACTTTTAGGATAAAGCCGAAACTATTTTAGATAAATCTAGTTAGAAATAAGAAAATATGATCGAATTTATTAAGGATTAAGAAAATTTTAGATAAATTAATTATGATTAGCTTCTGAAAGCTTCTAAAAAAAATTAGATTCTTATTTCAAAAGTTATCACTAGCCACATGACCCGTTTTCTTTTATTTCACCGCTTTATTTTTATTTTTTTTTGGAAAAACTATATAGAAAAATTAATAATAGTAGCAATAGAGTTACAACGTTATATAAATGTGTTCAGAAAAATAAGAAAATATTTTTTTATGGATTAATATCTTAATTGATAGTCCCTAGTTTTGAAAGTACAAAATAGTTTTCTGAAAATGAGATCCAATTTAAAAACTGAAGGATAAGACTTATTTGACTTTGACATGATATTTTTCTTTCTGAAAGATAATAAGAAAAATCACATTTTGGATATGAGTAATAGAGCTAAAGTTATTATTAAAATAATTTTTGATTATATTTGTATTATATTAAAGCGAGTATGATAGAATAAATATTAAATTTAAACAAGCTAATGTTACTTGCACCGCCAAAGTTTTTTGGTTTGAATTCATATTTAGCTTAAGCAAAAAAAAAATAAACGGAGGGTTTATTTTGCTGTGATGCGAACGACTGTTGATGTGTTGGTTTGAATTCATATTGAGTAGACCGTATATTATATTTTTTATTAAGTATAGCGTATACTTTTTTTAATTAAATAAACTGTATAATTTGTCATACACATAAGATACACAAAATATGTAGAGATTTTCCATCTTCATCCGTATGAAAATATGGATCAATTTTAGTTGCTTGATGTATTTTGGGAATAGGAATACTCTACTAAATTTATTACTAGTATGTTTTGGAGGGAAAAAATCTTAGGGAAATATTGCAGAATTCGAATAAGGTTATGATAGTCTTTTCATAGGTGTGGCCATATTTGGGCCAAATTGGCGAGGTCGTTTAGCAGCTCTCTTTTCAAAAATAGCTAGATTTACAACTGCTCGTTTAAAAATAGCTCAATTTCAAAAGTAATTGAAATTTAACCACTTTTTATGCTGGACTTTCAGCAAGTATATCGGTCCAGTATAATATACTGGAGTTTGGAGCACCGATGCTCCATCCAATATATTATACTGGAGCTAGCAAAGTATATCGGTCCAGCATAATATGCTGGAATTCATACACAGGTGCACCGAACTCCAGTATATTATGCTGAACCGATCTATGTTGCAGTAAAATAGTGGCTATTTTTCATTAACTTGGTAAATGTTAGCTATTTTTAAATGACCAGTCCGAAAACTGACTATACCATACTATTTTTACTAATATATACTACTCTTCCAATTCTAGCTTCATTGGTTACTAGCTCACACTTTGATGCCAAACATAAGACGACATTTAAAATCTTAAATAATCTAACTAATATATATCTAATGAATAATATAATTAAACAAGAAGAATTAACTCAAATAGTCTTCCACTCAATCGTTTAAATTAAAAATAGCCGACAGAGATATAATATACATAATATATATTATATGTGTATAATCATATAATCTATGTATATAACAAGAAAAAAGTAAACAATAAATATGGTCGAGTATTTGTGTAAAGATCACATTAAACAATATACTTTACCAATTTTGAAAATGATAATTGTATGTACGTTTCTTTAAATGAAGCTCTTTTTATTGTGAACTGAAGTATAGTAGTAAAATAAATTCTAGTTTTATATGAAATGAGCGAGAATACCAACATAATAAATAATTAGTTAGGCAAGGCGGTCGTTAAAACGATAAAACTGAATTCAGTTCATCCAAATCCAGCACGAGAAGAAACATCTCTTCATTCAGAACAAGTGAAAATTCTCATTCGTTTTTTCACAGAGTCGCCATATCCAACCAAAATGCCACCTGAATGAAGGAGGAGAAGATTATGGAAATAATCAATATTCAGAAACTGAAGAACAATTTGATATTGGAAATCAAGAATTAAACAATGAGGAAGAAGAAGTACTAAGTTCTGAAATTGAGAATTTATACTTTTCTCCAACTTCATCACCTATCTCTTCTCCTCCACATCCCCAGTTATTCCATCAATTCTTGGAGAAAGGAAAGAAATTTTGTCCAATATCTCAACTGTACGAGTTAAAGTCTATGAAATGCAGATCCTTCAAACATTTTTCTTTAAAACGATTGATCAAAAAATAAACTCGTAGGAGACGAAGAACAACCAACCAGACAGAAAGACAGACAAAAGAGACGGAAAGGATAAAGTACCAGTTTTAAACAAAAATTAAATTGATATATTAAGACAAAAACAAAGGAGGTCTCAATGAAAAGAATACACTTTCACCGGAACAGTTGCATAGTTTTCTTTCCTACTCTCTAGACCGATTTCTGAAAATATCGCATGAAAATGATAGCTGCTAATTCTTGATGTAACACCACCAGAGTTCCACTCACCCCATTAAATCTAAGCCCCCTTCTTCAATCTTTGCTTACTCTATTTTCTGAATGAAGACAGATTTAATCTAACAGAGATGAGAATTACCTTGAAGAATACACAGCTACAAGTTTTCAACTGTAAACTTAAGTTTAAGAGAAGAAATGGGCTTCGATTCCCACTTTGACCACGGGATCTAAATAGAGAAAACACAAGCAGTTGATACTTTAATAATATACCTGTTTTTTTACCTTTGTTCATAGCAACCATCCACCTAGGAAGTCTTACGAATTCACGAGAGAAAAGGTCATATAATCCAAGAAAGTGGGCAAAAGGTCAAAGCTAAAGATATTAATCCTATGTAATGTAGACAAAACTGGTTAGCTACTAAACTTAAGTGGTAAAACTGCTTATAGAGATAAAACCAGAGACATATGCAACACTGATTTTCGTTCTCTGAGTTAATTGATATCAAATCATTTATAGTGCCTATCTATCACCAAGACCTATCATGAGTATTCCGCTATATCATCAGGGAAAGGATCCTAAGAGGAAACTGGTTAAATTATTATGCTTCAAACAGTAAAACTTCCAGAGAATAAGCATATAATCAAATCCAAGATCAATCACCATTATTTTGCAAAATCATCACGGTAATTATGCACAGCCATAGATTCTTCTGATGAAAAAAGAAAACCCAAGAATATGTCAAATTGACTATGAATAGTATCTAGAGTAGTACATACTATTATTATGTTTCAGTAAAATTACAGAATTGGAAGTATCTTTTTTCCAATACAAAACCGCTCACTATTAGATCTACTAATATGCTCAACTTTTACATGGCTTAAGCGGTAAATACGAAATGGTTCTCAATTACGAAAGGAGGAAGCATAGTTTGAGGTTAAAAAGGTTCATTCTCCTATACACATAATTCAACTATTTGGTGAAACAAAACCTTCATCAACCTAAAATATAGTTCACTTTAGTAGTAGGGATAGTAGTTCTGTGATAATATGCTTTGAGACGAAAAGTTGAAAGTCCTAGCTTCATTATTACCTCTAAGGGAAATCTTTTAGTTATATCTCTGTGCTCAATCTTATGCATCAAAATTAAGAGCAGAGCTGGAGTTAATAGTCTACCACATTCGATGCATATTAAAGCATTCTTTATATGTCACTACACCACAATTTGGCTGGATTACATTTTAAGGATTCTTTTATCTTTTTACAAGTGCATTTCAAGGATTCTTCAAGCGCTCCACAAGATTATGTAAAGCCTCCATGCACATCTTTACTTTCTCCTCCAAATCCCCATAATGGTTAGTTCAAACATTTGTTTAAGCTTTGTGAATCTATATGATACGCTCCTACAATGTCCGGCTCATACAAAAGCCACTTATTAGACAGTTCGGCATGAATAAGGAATATCACAAGGAGATTAACGGTGGACAGTAGAAAACAGTTTTACCAGACATAATAGAGTTCCACATGTCAAGAAAGAGAGGAATTCATAAATTAAACAACTAAAGGAGGTAAAGAAAACCTAAAATAATTGAAAAGAGAAGAAGATATCGGACAATAAAGCTCCTCACTAATGCACCCTTCCCTCATGATGATTTCTGAAAATGTAAAGTTCTTAACAGCAAGGCGGCAACTGAAAGTCCTTCGGAAAAGTATAAAATGCTAAAAGCAAGAGCATAACTTGATACATGAGATCATACTTACTACTGTAGTATAGCAAGGGAAAGAATGTGAATAACAGTCGCGGGCCGGGAAAAAGAAAGAGAAGTTCTTCACACGTTGAAGGGGCCTAAGACTTCTACAAATCCACTTAAACATATGAAGGAGAGTTTATCATTGGACGATATGAATCTTAGCTCTTATGCAAAACTCCTGAACCTTCAAATTTTGTTCTTACCCACTCCTATCTTATTTAAGTGGATAAAACTATCTGGTTTCTCACGTCAGATTCAGATGACATTCTCTAAATTTCACTTTTCACTTAACATTCATAAACAGTATCAGGGCATGAAAGTGTCTTGATCCATCACTAGCGCATCCATGTTTCTTCCCAATATAAGCACGAAACAAGGAAGAAGACATCACAAGCAAATACAATGGAACTATCAATTGACGCATAAAAGAAGAAATAGCACTCTAAAATTGCAGAAATTTGAACATAAAAGCACCATGCCTGTTATATGCAGGAAGACGAATCTGCTCCCATACACCAACACCCATCAAGGAATTCGGAGAGGGTTCTGAAACTAAAAGATAAACAGGTAAATAAATAATCGTCTAACCATATAGATATATAGTTAAAAAACAGTTCAGTACCTGAGATAATAAATATGCATGCCTAATAGACATGCTCGTCAACAGTAGAAAAGATGGAAAACTGAATCTAATCATGCAAAGGATACCACACCCCTCAAAATACTAAAGTGAAATCTATAACTCTCCTCTTGCACGTCACTAAGAGACAAAACCTCGTTAGGTGAGACATCATGAAAATTAACTCATCTATTCCATGAAACATTGAACACAATCAGCTACCTAATAAATGAACTTGAAAGCGGTGGAAGTATAAGTTAACACATGCTTCATAACAAACTATTCATCATCTACTATTAATGTATAAAATGGAAGGATCGACAAATTCAGGTATCAAGTTCTCATCAGCAAAAAGTCAGTGTTAATTAGTATTCAGGGTTCGCAACGTAGGATCAAACTACAGCCAAGGAAAGATAAGCAAATAATAACAAACAACCAAGCCTACAAGCTAAAAAAGCACACCATAGAGGAAGAAACTAAAACAGGTATGCACTTTTGAGAAGTGAGCATCTCAGAAATGAAATGATTTCACAGCCACGTAAATATCAGATACCATTAACCTTGCAAGAATGCCATGATTCCAATTGGGCATGTGACCATTACCTGTTCTGTATTCACCTTGCACAACAAACCATCATTTCCATATCAGGGAATGGTGTCCGATGTTTCAATCATCAGATATGAGATGTATGTAAAATTATTGATTAGAAAAACAAGATCAAAAACAGATCCTTCAGACTTCACTTCTCAAGTGTGACAACCAAACAACAAATCACTCAACTCAATTACAAGCACAAGAATGCATATCCCTAATACAGATAGTTAAGGCTGTAGATACAGAATTACCATTTTTAGAAGCTATGTACAGATGATTATCATCAGGAAAGGAAGATGTTAAATAGGTCAGAATATAAAACTAGCAAGAACTAAATACTACTTTTCCCTTGACAAAAAACCTTAGTATTTCCTTTACATTCAAAGAGGTCAGAGGTACACAGGGAATCTTCCAAAATGTCAACAACATAAAAAACTCAGCCAAAATGCACATCCACAAACACAAATCAAATAAAATCAGGAAAACAGAACAAGGCAATCACAAATACATTTTAACATACTTTAAAAGGTAACAGGTTCTAGTAAATTTTATATCAAAGACATCTACATTGACAAAATAGTAGCTGAGAGACAGCTTTCTTGGCTAAATCATTGAATAATACAGATATCTATCAACACAAGGTGATACTGAAACAGATAGAATTCAAAGATCGAAAATGATGTTTTCATTCATCCCTTGATTTGTATTCACATACTAACATAAACCCTGACAACTAGCAGAACTAAGGAAATGACATTCCACATTTGGGGGTGGGGACTTAATTTCATGATCTAAATCTCTCTATAGACTAACAAAAACATCATACAGCTCTCGAATCCAAATTGGCCATCTATTTAATCCTCATCAGCAGAGGGCTTTGAGGAGCCACCAGTCTTCTTAGGCAGTAAAAGGTTGTGAATGTTGGGCATAACACCACCATTAGCAATTGTCACATCTCCAAGCAACTTGCTCAATTCCTCATCGTTCCTCACAGCCAACTGAATATGCCTTGGTACAATCCTCGTCTTCTTGTTATCCCTCGCCGCATTTCCAGCCAATTCGAGTACCTATAAGAATCACGTACAATTAGCTGCTACGTAAAATTGAGTAGTTCACAAACCCTACAAACCTAAAATTTTGAGATATATCAACAAACAAACAAAAAAAAAAAGAGGGAGAGAGAAGAAACGACGGAATTTACCTCAGCTGCAAGGTACTCAAGGACGGCAGCAAGGTAAACGGGAGCGCCAGCGCCGACACGCTCGGCGTACTTGCCGGCTTTGAGGAAACGGGCGATACGACCAACGGGGAATTGGAGACCGGCTTTGCTGCTACGGGTCGTAGCTTTCTTTGCAGCAGCAGAACCTAGGGTTTTTCCTCTACCAGCCATCGTACTGTTTTGCTACTGTAAAACAACAAATTTTGCTTTGTGCTTGAAAAAATTGAATTGAATGGAATTGCTCTGTATGTGTGCGACGATGAAGTGGTTCGGTTTTGGTTTTTTATAGCTCAAATGGGTTTAATTCAGCCAATGAGAGTGGATCACTCGGATTGAGCTTGTGTGCCGTTGGATGAAAAGACATATCAACGGTGGGATAAGGATGCTGACGCCTTTAACCGGTTCAATGATTATGAATTTTGGACTGGTCCACGAGGGGAATGCATTTGGCAAATTTACCCCTCATTTTAGTTTACGTTTACTTTGTTATTTTACCTTTTTACCCCTTATTTTACTTTTTTTATTTTCGGCTTTATCTTATTACAAAAAGTCTCACTTTAAAAGATAAAACGTCAGACGATTTACTACTATACTACAATTTTATTTGCCTTAATTACTAATTCAGCTTTTTTTAACTAGACATAAATGTAATATGTGTAACATTTCGTGCATTAAGCAACTAAAATGTTTAGATTTTAGGTTTGTGTTCAGTTCAAAATATTGATGAATAAAAGTTAGATTATATATGGTTTGAAGAATAAAAATATATTCATTCCTTTATACATTTAATTTTTAAATTCACATTTTGGGCACATTAGTCATGGATAATACGAGATTATTTCAGAGAGAAGAAACAATTCATGAACACAAAAGTAATATGTCAACCATAAATGAAGTAACTCACATGGAAGGTAAAGAAAACATATATTTCATACCATGCCTGTATTCCATTTGAAATGAACATAAAAATTGAGGTCTCGTACGTATAAAACCTATTGTATATTTGCATAACTTAATTAATTAAGGATCACAGATCAAACGGTCAATTTCGTACCGATTTGGAACCTATTGTGATTTACTCCTTTCAACATTCATCCAAAAACATAGCCAAAATGGAGGCGCCTGTTTTAGAAGATAAATTAGTTAGGTTCCTGTTTTACATTATGATACTACTATCTTACCGTGACAAAAGGAGATTTTAGAACTTTTACCATGCAATATTAGATTACAGAATATTTCATTTCTTGAATTTACATGAGAACTTTCATTTATATACTAGTTTACGGAATTACACATCCTATATATATCAGTACAAATTTTTTAATTAAATGGAAGATTACCAAAAAATATCCTAACAATTTGTTTTTCTATTACATAGAAATGAGAAAATAGTTGACCAAGGGTAAAATTGATATTTTACTCTATCGTAAAAGTGCTTTAATGTAAATTGCCCAATTACTATCGTAGATTGTACTCCATTCAGTCAAAAAGGCTCGCCCTCTAATTCGCACGTGTATTCCACTCAAAAAAATTCAGCCTCATTCACACAATTATGTTGCTTTAACAATCTCTCTTGAACCTTCTTACCTATTTTTAATTTTCTTCGAATTTCTTTCGCATCTTTGTGGTCTTCACTAGATTTCTCTCAAAGCTTTTCCATTTTGTGTATTTTCTTCAAAAATTCTTCCATTTGGCTAATTTGTTATCGTCCGGGTTCGAAATTCTGGTAAGTTTTTTGTTTAATTAATCTTTTTCTTATTACACTTGATTTATGGTAGATTTTTGCTAGATTTACATATATAAATAATTCTATCTAACCGACACATGATTCTTCTTCTCCTTCAGTGCTTTGCCATTGGAAGATTAAGTCTTTGACGGTACGAGTAACCACATTTCACTATCATTAGGCATACTTTCATGGTGTTCTATATATATAAATATTATAGTTAGTGATAGTTTCTTTCCTAATGTCTAATTTTGTTTTTGCATTAAATTTTCAGTTATCTAATCTTTTTCATTCTTAATTTAGTTGACACGATATAAATGACTCTTAGATGTTTGATGATATGCCACATTAATGATTTTATTGGTAGATGAAACCTTTTAGGTCCCTACATATGAAATTGTACATCATAGAAGATATGCATTTGATGAACTATCCCACTTGTGGAAATACACTAGGTTGTTGTTGTTGTTGAACTTCCAGACGAATAGATTTTTACTGTTTAAATTCATCTCTACTATCTATTACATTATTATAATCACAATCATATCTTGTGTTTCGGTCAAAAATATTACTCCTAGGTATTGTGATTGTTTGGTCTTTGCTGATTTCTCGCGCAAAATTACTTATTACATTTCCATGACATTAAATTTATTATATGCACATTTTCATGTTCACTATAGTTCCTATCAAAAATAGTGATGTTGTTGAAATGTGTTGAACTCTTTTGCATCAACAGCCGATGTTCTCTGTTATAATTTAATGGAAAAACACCTTTAAATTCTTGAGTTTTCATATAGAACAGTAAATGAAAATTAGATGCGAGCTACTTTTGCATCTATGATTGACATTCTCTAATTGAATTAAGCGAAACGATAACCTTTTCTTACATTAAAAAGAATTTCTTCTCATCTACTTTTGTCTTAATCATGGGCGATTGAAGTGAAATACAATAAAAGAATGCAGAGTAAATTTCATAAATGGTCATATAACTATGACATTTTTTCACTAAAGTCATATAACTTTGTTTTCTCACATAAAAATCATAGTTAACCGGCAAAGACAATTCTCCGGTAATTTTTTGATATTCTACCTTTTTTTAATTTCAATCTAATAAATGAAAATAAAAAAGTTTAGAAATATATTTACTACTAGGTTTAGAAGTAGATTTCGTTATTCACAAAATATAATTCGTAAATACTTCAGTAAGAACTTCACTGATAACTTATATTTTTAGCTAGAAAATTTGATTCAATAAAAGTTTTTCTATCATATTTTTCGTAAAAATAATATTTATTATTAGGTTTAAAAATAAAAGTTATTTATTTGCAATAAGGATTCTCAAGTATTTGTTTGTTTTGTTTCTTTTTTGTTACAACCCAACAAACCTCTTTAGGAGTTATTCAAATTAAAAAATTATCTAGACATCTTTTGAATTCACAGAATACTTAGAAATAAAATAAGAATCACCATGAAAGTAAACATTCATTAAAACTATAATTAAAGTAAATGGCAGATAAATACTTTGTCCATATCACATTCGAGCCCTTATGCCAAATATTGATCTTCTTTTTATCTTTTAATTATAAATTTTATATTAAAAAATTATAAATGTAATTAGTTTCATAACATTTGGGCTTTTGAAGTCACTTAACATCTTCCTTCATTGAGTTAAATAAACAAAATTAACAATGATAAATTTCAGAAGTTTATACTTTTTACTTTTATGTACTTCTAGTTATGAGTCTCATACAATTTTTAATAAACAAATATAAGACTTATAAAGAAAATTTACTTATTCGGACGAGGTACACGCACAAAGCATGCTAAATAGCGTTCACCATTTTCTTACCCTTCATAAAAGGATTACATACTAGACAAGGTTATAATTTAATTATTTTTCTAATATTTAGGATATAAAATCAACTAAAATTTTGATTGTTAAATTTTCGTAATTATTTGAATTATATTAGAAGTCCTAAGATACTCTGTGGTGAAACTAATATTTTTTCCTTTTATCCTTTTATTATGTTGAGCCGACGGTCTTTCGGAAACAACCTCTCTACACCTTTTATAATTAAATATCTAACTGTGAACACAGTTATTATTGCATATAAATTTGAAATTATGGTAGGAACTCATAAGAATCAAATCCCAGATCAGCTTTGAATAGAGTGTATGCCTTTGCCATAGGAGGTAAAATTTCCTATTTTAATTGAGTCATAATTTATTAGATTGAATTTAAAAAATAAAAAAAGGTAAAATATGAAAAAAAAATTACCGGAGAATTGTCTTTGCCAGTTAACTATGACTTTCTGAGTAAAGTAGTAAAAGTTTTATAATTTTTTGTGAGAAAATAAAGTTATATGACTTTAGTGAAAAAATATCATAGTTATATGACCATTTGTGAAATTTACCCAAGAATGCAAGGAAGGGCTCCCCAGTTAGTTTTCATATGAATTAAACTTGAATATATATTTTTCAATGGCTATAACCAGATTCGATTTGGTTCTTGGTTTTTCATATAGAAATCAAATAATAGTTAGAGAATTGGAGCTAGGTTGTTACGATGGTGTCTGAAGTTTTACTGTCTTGCAGCATGGGGGTTTTAAATCTTGGGGATAGAAGGATAGACATGAAATTAAGTGTCCTAGAAGAGAATGAGACAATTTTTGATACGCTTTAATTTGTTGCATTGCTGCATTGCTGATGACTTGAAGGAAGGTTTCTACTCATGAATCAACCAGACTGGCATTTTAATTTTTTCATATGTGCTATTGAGTGAAATCTCTTTTCTTATGAGGAGACAAGTGATGTTAATGCTTGAAAAAAGGTGGCTAGTTAGAAAGCTGAGCTTTCAGGTGTGATCTCTGTTGTATCTATTTTGTTTTCTTTTAAAATTTTTATTTTTCATTAACTTTTTCAATTGTGATATGATATTGTGTAGTGGCTTCAAATCATCCCAGAGCTGTTATGATATGCCAAACTAACTATAGAAAAGAATTGTGCAAGGTCTAAGTGAGACTTATGTCAAGTAATTTATTCGGGTATTTAAAAAGAGATTTAACTACTGGTTGAACTTGATAAGGTATTGGTGAACTTGATTACTCAAAATGAAGGATATTTGCAGTGCTCTGCTTAGGATCTTGAATCAAGATGCTTCTGAGTAAAAAAAAAAAAAATATGTATAACTTGGCTATGATGATAATACTCAATTGTGGACCATTTTGGTCATTATAGGAGTCATATCTGAGCCTAATAGGCTATTTCTACAATTAGGCTATTCTTGTAATTTGTTTGTATATTTTGTATACTTTTGTAGTTAGGTCAATTGTGTAAATAGGCTATTCCTGTAATTAGGCTATGTCATGTAAATAGGCCACATATGTAAAGGGGTCATTTGATATAAGGGGTCAGGGGTCATTTGTCTGGACCGAGACATTCATTTTATCTGAGATATTTTACAGTCTCTTCTTCGAGACTCTTCGATCCTCTTCCTTCTCTCTACTTTCTCTCTCTAAAATTCCTCCGATATTCTGTATGTTTTCAGAGAGGCTTTAGGTTTTCACTACGTTAGTCTATACATTTATAAGAAAATTTAATATAAATATAATATCTTTATAAAGTTTTATTTGGCTTAAAGTTCAGTCCTTTGAAAAATTAATATTTGTATTACGTCCTATTTTGAATTGACGGTACTAAGCAGTAGATATAACAAAAAAAGATATTAATTGGCAAATAATACATATGGAATTCGCCTTTTTCTTGCATTATAAATTTATTTTATTTTCTTGCATTTTTTTTAATAAAGTCCACACTTTTGTTGTACTTGCGCTTAAATTCCTAATAGATATGGAGTGTTTTTTAAGCTTCTTCGCCCTTGACAATTGATAAAGACAATTCTTTATTTTATTATTTAATATTGTATCTCTTTTTTCTATATTTTTTTTAGCTTCTTGACTTAACTGACCTTTTAATAACGTACAAGCTTCATTTTCACTTAGAACTTATCTCATTGAAACGGATTTGTATTCAAAGATAGAAAAAAATCTAATTACTACGATAATGGAAGGTTCAACGCTCCTCCTTTTGTCGTTTTTCAAAAAAGCTATGAATAATCTATCTTCGATACCCTTTCTACGATCCTCAACATTTATTGTCTACGTATTTATGTTTATCCTTATGATAAAAAAAAGTACGACCCAGTACAATACCACTCAGTGGTGTCTGGGGAGGGTAGTGTGTACGCAGCCTTACCCCTACCCTGGGGTAGAGAGGCTGTTTCCAAATAGACCCCCGGCATAAATCCCCAGAATTTGCTCCTGGGGAGACTCGAACTCACCAGGCCTAAATCTCTGTACGCTGTTTATTGAAATAAGTAGTTGGGATTTTAGCTTTATTCGCTTCCAAAATACATTAATATTGCTTATAATTTACTTACTGTAATTTCTATTTGCTATATAGATTGTGTAATTTCTTATACACTAGCATATAATATTTATACTTTCGAATTTAACTACTCATAAAACTATACTATTCTTTTGCTATTAAGTTTTATTTGTGATTACAACACAATAACTCTATAGCACACTGCTCTATTATCATGAAATATTTTATATTCTGTAAGTTTACTATTAATAGGAGGACAAAGAAAAAAAGGATGGTTTGACATGACTATTGTGGAATGCATTTGTTAACTGTGACTTGGTTTTAACTTTGTTCTTTTCTTTGTTCATAAATCATTGAAAATTGAATGTGATGTGCTACAAATTGATGCACTTATCAGGAAACAAATACTGCAAACTGATAGCAAGATCAAACTAAAAATTTGAGAAAGAAAAATATATTACTTACACTAGGTGCATTTCATACATGTGGTGCTCTTGCAAGCAGAATAACACAGAATAGTCATTGATGTTACTTGGTTTATCAACCGTTCAAATTTCATATTGATTAGCTTCTAATAAGAAGTTTCAAGATTAAGCGCCATTTTAGGCTGACTATATCATGAAGGACATTTTTTGTTTGATTACATCTTCTCCAATATTAGTTGAAATTTAAATCATTTTTATTTTTTTAACTTTCAGGTATGTATATTAGTCTTGAGCAATAACAACTCCCTGAATATATCTAGATTTAAAGAATGTGTTATGTGATAATATTGTCTTGAAGAGTTTGTACTATGAACAAAAAGACTATTTGGTTCTTTGAATATTGCTTTATGAAACTTCAGTTTGGTACTTGTAATGTTATTATTTTTCCTTCTTATTTTCCCCCCTTTTCGTGATGAATAATATAAAGAAACTTTATTTACTAACACTGACATTATCTATATCAGTACAAATACGTATTTTATAGTGGTGATGTAATTGTATCAAATCTATTTCATAATCATGTATGTTCTCAATAATTAATGGACTTTTTAGTCATTTGCTACTCATATGATTGGAGTTATTTCTTTCTTTTATTTGAGGGTAAGTGAAATATTTTGACTATTTCGATATATCCATACATTTGTTAGAGTTTAGCTCATCCAAGAAAAAACAAAAATTAGTTCTCCAATTTTTTCAATTAATGACCGTTTTAACCTTAAGATAGAGGGATCCCATCGCTTTAACCTTAAGGATAGAGGGATCCCTTTTTAAGAAAGAATTAGATTTATGATGCGTCCTAGATAATAGTAATAATGTCTTCACCTTCAACTATATTGTTCGATCTGCTTTAGAGGGGTGTAGCTCGGCACTTGGATATAGTACTCTAGAATAGTCTCTCTCCTTTCCTCTCTAGCTTATTTTTATATCATTGTGTTTTTCAAATTTTTGGTCTGGACTTGTATTTATTCAAAAATATGTTTAATATCTTATTTCTCTTCTCAGAATAGGAGTAAACAGCTCTTTTGATGAAGGTTCGAATACAAAGTAGTGGTGTTTTCAGACTTCGAGCAATGCACAAATTTTAGCAATATTCTTTATTGATCTTAATGGGACTATGTGATTTTTGTTGTTTGTACATGGGGTTAGCACTCATATACTTATACATTTGGTTGATCATGTGGTATAGAATAATGATAGGAGATGAGGAATTAATCATATGCTTGGGTTTAATTTTGTAAATGATTAATAGAAATACGTCGACCGGCCTCTAGGGAAAAAATATATAGTTTTATGTTACTGTCATTGTTGACCAAAGTGAATCTGTTCTTATGTGTGTGTGAAATTATAGTCACCCTTAACTATTTATTGCTATTTGGAGTTGTAATCACATGTAAATACACGATAAATATTCAAATTGTTGGGCCCGTGCTATGCACAGGCAACACTCATATAGTAAAATACTAAAAAGTAGAGACGTAGTTGTCATGGTGTAAGATCAAATGTCAAATATGAAAAGACTAATCCAAATAACTTATTAACTGTTTTGTAAACTAAACCTTCATACTGTAATGTTAAACATAAATATATTCAGATGTAAAATTGAAAGAAAAATAATTAACTTCACATACATGAGTATTAAAATATGGTTTTATATATGTGTAAACATTGTTAACTATGTAAGTTAGCTTCTTTGTTTTGTCAGTTAGTTCCCTCACATGTGGCTCACGTGTAGTGTATATATGTATATTTTGTACAGATACCATTTTAATTCAATTAATTCATTTTGCTCCCATCTTTCTCTCATTCTGTCTCTCCCTCCTTCGAAAAGCTTCTAGAACTCCACCATTGGAGCTCAAGTTTGAGCTCCACCATTGTTGTTCACTTCTCAATCTTTATATGATATCAGAGCGGGGTATTCTATTCGCTATTATCTTCAATTTCTTTCTCAATTTTTGTATTCTAAAAGATACAATCATCGTCTCCATTTTTGCCCCAATTTTCTCGATCAGATATTTTCCTCTTCTCGCTTCGTTTTTTTGACAAATTGACATTGTTTCTTATGGCTATCCTTGATCCAAACAATGAATTTGGAGTTGAATCGAGCGATTATACTCCCGTCACCGGCGCCGACTCTGGAGTCAATTTGAGTTGCCCTTTTATACATGCACCTGTCGGATAACCTTGGTGCAATGTTAGTCACAGCTCCCTTCAATGGGATTGGCTACAGACCCTGAAAGGAGAAGTGTTCTTAGGGTTCTTTCAATCAAAAATAAAATAAGATTTATTACTGGAGAGTATAAATGCCCAGACCTAGATTTTCCACAATTCCGTCAATGGGAGAGGTGCGATGATATGGTAACCTCTTTGATGCGATAATTTGTACAAGTCAAATATTGCTTATATTGTTGGTATTGTTAGTCATTTTCTTTCTAATCCAGGAAGAGATAATTGGAATGTGGTGAAGTGAATAATGAGATATCTTTATGGCACTTCTACTAATAGTTTGTATGTTGGGACAAGGAAACCTATTCTCTATGGTTACAGTGATTCATATATGGCAGGTGATGTTGATACTTGCAAGTCAATTTTAGGCTACTTGATTACCTTTGTAGGGGGAGTTGTGTCTTCGCAGTCTAGGTTACAAAAATGTGTTGCTATATCTACTACAGAAGATGAGCTTATTGTTGTCAGTAAAGCTAGTAAAAAGTTGCTCTAGATGAAGAGATTTTTGGGGAAACTTGACTTTACTCAAGAGAGGTATGTGTTTTATTACGACATTCAAAGTGCTATTCATCTTGGCAAGAACTCTACATTATGGAAATATATTGATGTGAGATATCATTGGATTAGATATGTGTTGGATTCTAAGTCACTTGAACTTGAGAATATTCACACCGATGATAATGGTTCAGATATGTTGACTAAAACTCTCTAAGAAGGAAGTTTGAAGAGTGTTGCATGATCGTCGGGATGGTAGTCTCCTTCACTTTGTCCTAAATTCCACTATTTTGTTTTGTTTTTGTGGAGAAAAGGATAATTTCATTAATAGAGTTTACAGTGACATTACATCACTATTAGTAATAGAAGGAATAATACTTAGGTTTCTAAACATTGCTAATGTATTACATATGGAGCTTGATACTAGTCTAGTAGTAGATACTTCATTTTTTTCTTCCTAGATCATCCTCTTGATCGGGTCGAGGTGGGGGGGGGGGGGGGGAGGGGGGAATTTAAAATAGTTATGGTAGAGGTTGGTTGTTGTTGTTTGGAACTCAATTTACACAAAATGTGCACCACCTTGTTGCCTTCGCAAAGCTATGCCGGACCACTGGATTCCCCAATCTCTTCAACAAGTACCAGTATTCAAACATAGTGTTAGTATAGGCAAGAAAGCTATCATGTTAAAGTAGTTAGATATGTTCATCGAAGCAGTGTCAATCTCTAGTGGTGCTAGCCATTTATCGTGTGTCATTTTTAGTCCTACATGAAGTGCTAGTAATTCTGCATGGGTAAAGTTATATGCTTTTATTTTGTTAGCAAAACCTACAATCATGTCCCCTTGACTATTTCTTATTTCCCCCTATTCCTCCAGTGTTGTGGTGACCCAAGCAAGTATCTATGTTTAATTTGTAAGAGTGGGGCGGTGGGTACCATCTAATGCGTATAGGAATTTTGTGCATGGTGCATTTGTGTTTGCAGGCCAGTAGTTTAAATTCAATGGATCATGTGTTAACCATTTGGTAGCTTAAAGTTTTGGAGAGGTTGTGGAAGCAGTTATTTTTTCTATTTAACCAGAGGTGCCAAATTGAAAATAAAAATATATCTTCCCAAGTTATGCAGTTGTGAACAATGGTTATTTGGAGGTCTTTAATAGATAACATCCAGTGTTTGACTATTTGTTGTTTGGGATGGCGTTAATGCACGTATTGTCCCATAATGTGTGTGTCACTGTGCATTCAAGGAAGATATGAATTATGGTTTCTTTTGCCACTCTACGAACCATTCAAATATTGTCGTTTGAAACTCCAATTTGATGAAGGTAAGATTTAGTATGTAATCTATTTTTAAAGCATTGCTAGAGGAAAATTTTAATTCTATTTAGGGTATGGAGCTTCCAAATTCAATCATAGTTAGTGCTCGCTTGGATATGATGGTGAAATAATTTGTATATTGAATGGGTTGAGAATGTGCCATTTGTGTTGATCATCCAAATGGGCGTGTCTATGTATAGGGGTTTTATTGAGGGATAGATGGAGGAGATATCATTTCAATATTGCTAGGTAGTTCAAAGGAGATTTGGGACCAGTTCCATTGATCGTATCTCCAAACCTGATCAAGGCTTAAGTTGTAATTATTTTTGGTAAGAGGACCCCGAATGGAAGAGCAGATACTGTGGGGTCAGGGATCCAACATCCAAAGTAGAAGTTTATGGATTTGCCATTTCCAACATCCCAAGCGATTCCTTTGGCAATGGTTTCCCATCATTTCAAAATATTTTGCCAACTGAAGGAGGTATTCTTAGCATTAGGTTTAGGGCTGTATTTTTGAATTAGAGTGTTTGTCCATATTATTGATGGATTGGTGAATAACCTCCATGCAAGTCCTATTAGTATGGTCTGATTTTTGTGGCATGCCTTAGGTATCCCAGGCCCTCCCCCCTTTTTAGGAAGGGTTACAAGATCCCAAGAGACGTAGTGGATCCACTTTTTATTTGGAGTTGTGCTCCAAATAAAATCATGCTGAATTTTATCAATTTGTTGTAGGATCTTCCTTGGGAGAGATATGTACGACATATTATGATTAGGAATGGCATTGAGGGCATCCTTTGCTAGGGTTGTGATTTTCAAAATTTAAGAAATTTATTTTTCAATTTGAAAGTTTGTTCCTCAATGTCAATTACAAATTGGAAGTCGGAAAGTTTAGGTTTGTTATTGGTTATGGGAAGTCTAAATACTTGCCAAATTGACTTGTTGGATTAATGTTAAATAAGTTAATTATATAATCTTTAATGGCAATTAAGCAGTTACCTGAAAAAAGAATTTTGGATTTGGTGTTATTTATTTTATGACCAGATAAGGAACAAAAGGTTGCTAAGGAGTGATGAATGATATTTATGGATTTCACATTGGCTTGTGTCATGAATGTCAAGTCATCTGTGTAAAAAATGTGACAGATGGGATCCTTTTGTCCCAGTTCTATTGGGATCCCAGTCCTAGGCGTAGGGGAGTTCAGAGCAACAGGGAACGCCTAGACGACTTTTTTTCCCTAGGTTGCAGTAAGTAGATTGAGAGGCGGTTAGGTCGACTTGGTGGTTAATGTATACAGACAACAAATTCCATGGTTAGTATGAACAAATAGGGAGATAGAGGGTCCCCTTGTCTGATACCCCTCGAGGGTTCAAAGAAATTTGTTTGTGCACCATTTACCAAGACTGCTATCTTGCTTGTGAAGATACAGTTCATGATTAGAGTGGGTGATCTTTGGTGGGAACTTAAAAAGTTTAAGGCCTAATAGACAAAAGACCATTCTAACCTATCAAAGGATTTTTCGAGGTCAACTTTGATTATTAGTTGGCCATTCGCCCCTTTTCTTTTTTTAAGTTAGTTTACAACTTCCTGTATAATAATAGCATTATCATATGCCCGCCTCCCTTTTAAGAAGCTAGCATGACATGGGTTGATAAGGTCAGGTAGAAAAGGCTTGATGCGGTTAAAACTTATTTGGTAATTATTTTATAAGTGGTGTTGCAGAATCATATTGGTTGGAAATTATTGAGGTTATTTGCGGGCTTAAATTTGGGGATGAGGCATAATAAGGTGCGATTCACTTCCTCAGGTATTCTTGATCTGGAAAATATTTCTTTGCATAGCCGTATAATAGAGGGACCTATAATATTGTGTCTTTGGTAGAAAATAGGGTGCATATCATCAGGGCCGGAGGGCCTTATATGGCTTAAAAGAATATACAACAGAAATAATTTCTTGGGTGCCTAAAGGCCTATCCAGTGGGGAGAGGTCAATGTTGCCAAAACTTATGGGAGCACTTTGAATAGTGTTCCACGCTGATAGAGTATTATTGGTTGTGAATATATTTTGAAAATAACGGTGGGTGTGCACGATGATTTTCTGTCGATCCGTTATCCGATTCCCAGCGCTATCTGTAAAGAAAAAAATATTATTACGCCTACGCCTATTAAGGATAGAAATATGAAAAATTGTATTGGCATCGCCCTCATTTAGCTAATTAAGGCGTGATCTAATCTTTCAATGATCCTCTCCAGGCGTAGAGTGTTATTATAATCATTGATTAGAGTGTGTTCCAAATTTCTAAGGAATGTGCTAATAGCATTACTTGAGATTTGAATCCCCCTAATTCTAGCTAGTATCCTTTTCTTATTGGCGAAAATATTGACAAATTTTTGTGTACTCCATTCGTTAACGTTAGTCTTGAAACATCTTTGGGAATCATTGAAATTCCTATTATCCCAACTTTGCTCAACCACTTTACTAAGCTCAGCGTGGCTTAGCCAATATTTTTCGAGTCTAAAGTGATAGATAGAATTTGACATGGTACGATTAGTTAGCCTGATTAGTAGTGAATTATGGTCGGAGTAGGTTTAGGGAGGTGAGTCATTAATACTGAGGGGTACATATCTAGCCAGACTTCATTAGCAAGGCATTGATCAAGTCATTCTAGTATAAGACCATGCCTCATATTTCTATGGTTAGACCACGTGTAACGCTAACCTTTGAATCCTAGGTCAATTAAGTTATAATTGTTAATATACGACCAAAATCTAGAGGTCCTATTTCTACTAATGTACCTGCCTACCCATTTCTCATCTTGAGTCAGGACATCGTTAAAATTGCCACCTATAAGCTAATGGACTTTGCAATTGTCAAACATAGACCTAAGGTTTTCCCACAGAGTTAACCTATTAGCTACAGAATTACTGGCACATATTGCACTAAATAGCCAAGAGTTGTGATTAGGTAATACTTGGACTAGGGCATGCAGTTCTTGATCAGTCTGCCTAACACGATCCACTACTACAATTGTGTCAATCCACATAATGACCATTCCACTAGCACTGCCAACAGCTGGGATCTCAATTAGATATGAGAAATTGAAATCTGCCCTAAGAAGTCCATGTTTTTTCATTTTTGTTCCCAATAACGCAACCTTGCATGGATTGTGATTATTAATCAGCTCCCTAAAGTTATGCCTGAAGTCTGCATTATTGACGCCTCTAACATTTTAAATGATTATACTAGTATGTGTATTCATGACGGAGGAATAGTTGTGGAGAGCATTTGCGTTGGGAATAATTCCCCCCATGAATGGACTGTCCCTTAGAGTGGGATTCATTAGGACAACATACTTTGATGTTACTATGTTGATCGATGGTGTTATCTCGATTGAGCATATTTGGAGTGATACTGAGCAACGGAGTATGTATTTATTGTTCTCCCTCTCCGGGAATAGCATAAGGGCAATATCTCTTATTGTTGAGATTTCTGTAAAGGAGATTCTTCCCGAAGGGTGAGGAATCACCACCTCTTCTGCCTTTTGCACCTCTTGTTCCTGATTTGCTCCTTGTTCCATCAGAGGGACCATATGAGGATGGTGCTGGGCTTGTTGGGGTATCCAAGGGAAGAATAGGGGTTTCATCTATGTAATCTCCTGTGATGGGAAGAATGGTAGCTCATATATTTGGTTTATTTCATTAGAGGGTTGAAATTTTGTGGAAGGTTCCAATGGTTGTGCATGGTGTGGTAGTGAGTAGGAGCTACTGCTAGAGCTAGAGGATCAAGAACGTTTATCATCCACATATGGTTCATATAATTGTCCATAGCCATTCTCATCCCATCTGCCACCACCTGGGCTAGGAAGTTTGTGTTTTGAATGATCACCATGACTTCCCGCCCTACTATTATCATTGAGAAGAAGAGAGTTTGACCCTAGAGCCCATGCTCGATCCATGAATTCTTGATGCTTGAAAGCAGCTGTTCCAGACAGTTTTCTTTGAAAGCTGGGTTAGAGGGCGAAAGCATGGTTTCCGAGTTAGTCTTCAATCTAGAAAGTCTGCATTTCCACTAGTAGGTTAATGGTCCGGGTGTTGTGATTGAGTTGCATATACTAGGTTTGGGATTTGCATGGGGTTGTTTGGGCTGTTGAGGTTCATCGTGAGAGGTTGGAAGGAGTTTCTGGGCACCTTGTGTACTAGTAGGGCCATACGAGTTCTTTTGTTTAGAGGTAGCAGTAAGTTTGGCATTTTGTTATTGTGGAGTGTTATCTTTTAAGATATTGGAGGAATGTTGAAAAGGCAGAGAAAATGATTGTGTATCTTTTGTGAAAGATTAAACTTGTGTGTGATTAGGTGAATTATGCGTGTGAGAGTATATAGGATCCGTTTGGTTAGAAGTGTCCATAGGTATGTCCATTTGAACAATCTTTTTATTGAAACCATACCCCAATTTGAATTGGCAATTTTTTATTTCCTTATTTTCGTTTTTTATTTTAAAATAATTTTAAAACTCCAAATTGAAACTATTCTCCAACTTGAATAGGCACGTTTTATTAATTATTAATTTCGTTTTTTATTATAGATAATTTAATTTTTTATTATTTTTCATTTTTATTTTAAAATAACTTTAAATACCAACTATAAACTACTTTCCAATTTGAATGGGTAGTTTTTTTTAATATAGATAATTATAATATATTTATATCTTGTCTTAATAATATGCTTTTGACGCTCCTTTTATTATATATAGATGCTTAATACTAAATTCATCACTTTTGTAGGGATTTTTTCTTAATTACTTATCCTATACATACTTGTGTATAAAATAATGTATTATACTCTATCTCCCCCCTTTTCTTTCATTTTTCTTTCCCATGCCTCTCTTCATCTATATATATATATATATATATATATATATATATATATATATATATATATATATATATATATATATATATATATATATATATATATGTATATATATATGCATACACAAGATGACGTGGCATGCCTCTTTGGCCAAGAAATATATTTATCTTTTATCTTCCTTTTTTGCTTTTTCCCTCTTATTTTTCTTCTTCTTCTTCTATTTTTATGTGCCTTATTTGGTAACATTAAATGACTCGATAATTTCTGCTTCACTCTAAATTCTTTTTATTGCACATTTATCTCTTCCTCTTGTTTTTCCCACCTCTTCAGTTTCTTCATGTAGCCTGTTTGGAAAGCCACCTAGAAATTGGATTTGGATGTAATTGGATATAATTATACAGTTTGGCATATTTGTTTGGGCAAGTAATTGCTTGGTCAGCATGAAATTGGGTGCAATTGGAGGGGTATTATTACACTCTCCAATTCTCAAGGGAGAGGTGAAAATTGGTGGTAATTACACTATGTAATTACAAGGTTGCTTTTTAGTTTTTTTTTAAATTTTTATTTTCTTTATAACTTTTATTTTAATTTTTAATTTTATTTTTACTTTTTAATTTCTTTTAAAATTTTAATTTTTTTTGTACATTGTTTATATTTTATTCGTCTTTCTTTACTTTTTGTAATTTTATGTAATTGTTAATATTTTATTTTTTACTTATTTTATTGTTTTATTTATTTGAAACTACACCTCATAATATTATAAATAATGAATCATTAACAAACTTGTCATACAATGAGTGATGCAATTGAAGTGAAATTTCATTGTTGGATGCGGTTATAAACTTATGTTTCATAATCTAAAGTTACAGTGAAACTTATTATTATTATGTTGGAATTTGAAATATGCTAAATATTTTTTTTTGGATTTTGAAATTGTGTTATAATTTTGGTTCCAATTTACTTGTTTTAATAATATTGGCTCAGTCGCATGTTGTACATTTTTTAATTATAATTGATAGATCATTTTTGTCAAACAATTGAATAATGTTATGGCATTATATTTATAAATATTAATTTATTTAATCAAATATGACTTCTACGATGTTCATGCAAAAAAGCGTATATTTTTAGTTTTTTAAGTATTTAAATTAAATTTTATTAATATATATATATATATATATATATATATATATATATATATATATATATATATATATATATATATATATTACAATATTTGTTATAAATATATGATTAATTATTAATTTATATTCACAAAAATATACATCATAAATACCAAATATAATATTATCTATACTTATAAAAATTTATAGGCATATATTTATTATATTATCTTTTAAATTTTGATAATTATTTAATTTAAAATTTAATCTAATTGTGTAATTACACTTGTGCAACCAAACAGTAAACTTGTAATTACACTATGACAAACAAACATGTTGTCGTAATTACACAACTAGACAATTACTGGATTATATAATTACTACCCTAATAAGGTCATCTCCAACAACACTCTATTTTTTGCACTAAGTTTATATTTGATGCAAGAAATAGAGTAAAAAGGCTCCAATTGTACTCCATTTGTTGCACTATTATAGAGTATGAATAGTGTTGCACCAAATGAATAAAATATTATTAAACCAAATATAGAGTAATGAATAATGTTGCACCAAAATTTGGTGCAATACTATTCATTACTCTATGTTTGGTTTAATAATATTTTATTTATTTGATGTAAAATAAATAGAAGATAAGAGAGAGAGATAGAGTGGTTGGAGTAGAAGATAATAATATAATATAGAAGAGAGAGAAAATTTGGTGTAAAAATAATGTAATGGTGGGGGTAGATTTGATGTTGCACCATTTTAGAGTGAAAAATAGTAAAAAAATTGAATCATTATTGGAGATGCCCTAATTACATCAATTTCACTATAAGGTGGCTTTCCAAAAAAACTCCTAATAATTATAACGTTTGAAGGTAGCAAGAACTCAACAAAATGCTAGAGGCTTTGGACACAAGGTTCTGTGAGCTTCCCAACAAGCTTAGTCAAAACTCATCATGTTCCATCAGGTAATTCTAAATTTCATATTTTTGCCACCTTTTATTGAGGAATTTTTAAAAAATTTACATGCATCAAATTGGTATTGCCAATACGGGAAATTCTGCAACTGCAGGTGTTATTATACCAAACAAAACATTCAAACTGTGAGCCCTCGGAATAGTTTCAGGTATCTTTCTTGAAAACTTCATATATACATATAAGACAGAAATATCCAATTTCTTACCGCGAATAAATTTGGAACATTAATTAGTATCATACAAACTAAATAGTCTTTAGATGAAAGTAAAACAAATTTAATCAGGTGCCCACCCAACAACTTATTTTTTTATTCTTTTTGTCATTCTTTTGGAATCTTCTTTTGCTGGTAGGTTCTTTATCTGTTTGTAATTGTAGGCCTAGTATAGTAGTACTTTATGTGTCAAAATATAATCTCGAGATAATTAGCATAATTAATTATGTCCCAAGCTAATTTGTAATTAATAAACGGTATGACTGCTTATCAATTGCCATACCCGATCATCAACCGACGGTACTATCTTTGGCTACGGTCTATTCACCATCATAGGGATGGAACCTCGGTGTAGTCATGACTATCACTGCCAGCTCATACATCTAATATCTATAAATACTAAGAGAAGGAGCCCTAGAAGGGGTGCTTCTTCTTCATCACTATTCCTAGAAAAGAAAGAATATCATTATAAGGTTCTGAACCTCTCCATGGAGAGGCAGACCAAATCAATATTATCAATAAAAGATTTCTTACCTTTCTCTCCTTATCAAATGACATTTGTATCTTGCATTTACCATTTGGTCTTTTGGTTATTACGATCTGCTATGATTGGCCCTTGATTTATTCCGATTGTTTTTACGCTTGCAAAGTGTATGATAATTTTGAGCTAAACAATTTGGTGCCGTCTGTGGGGATTTCATAGCAGAATCGCGTAGTTCTTCCTAGGACCAAAAAGGAAAGAAACACCAAAGAACAACCCTGCTCAAACAAGCTGAAGCGATATATCGGACAAAGAAAACTTGAAGATCTTGAATCGAGATCCAACTTCTCTATCACTCCTCTCTCGGATAATGCAAGCAAGAAGAAGAAACAGCCCCCCGGGGGGAGCGCATCTAAGGTACTCCCGTGTCCCCGATGCAAGAACCCGCCGAAAAAAGGTGCAATGATGTCTCAAAATCGAGGTCCACAACGGGGTAACCTAAGCGAACTAATCGAGAAGACAGCACGTACACCGTGCGGAATCTAAAACAATAACTGACCGCTAACGCCCCATACGTGTACCGATGGGTCATGCAGGAGAAAAGGTTCAACAAAAGTTCTACTACAAGTTGAACTGGGACTCAGGCTATGCTCCTTCGCCAACAAAAATTACACCGTTCAACTACGGTTGAACAACGAATCAGGCTACGTGCCTTCGCCAAAAATTCAACTATTAAGTTGAACAGCAACTCAGGCTTATGCGTCTTCACCAAGAAGTTCAACTATGAGTTGAACCGAGACTCAGGCTATGCGCCTTCACCAAGAAGTTCAACTACAAGTTGAACTGGGACTCAGACTATGCGCCTTCGCCAACAAAAATTACAACATTCAACTACGGTTGAACAACGACTCAGGCTGCGTGCCTTCGCCAAAAATTCAACTACAAAGTTGAACAGCGACTCAGACTACGTGCCTTCGCCCAAAAATTCAGGCTATGCGCCTTCATCAAGAAGTTCAACTACAAGTTGAACCGGGACTCAGACTATGCGTCTTCACCAAGAAGTTACACTACAAGTTGAACTGAGACTCAGGCTATGCGCCTTCGCCAACAAAAATTACAACGTTCAAATACGGTTGAACAACGACTCAAGCTACGTGCCTTCACCAAAAATTCAACTAAAAAGTTGAACAGCGACTCAGGCTATGCGCCTTCACCAAGAAGTTCAACAACAAGTTGAACCGGGAATCAGGCTATGCCCCTTTACTAAGAAGTTCAACTACAAGTTGAACTGGGACTCAGGCTATGCGCCTTAGCCAACAGAAATTACAACGTTCAACTACGGTTGAACAACGACTCAAGTTATGTGCCTTCGCCAAAAATTAACCTACAAAGTTGAACAGCGACTCAGGCTATGCGCCTTCACCAAGAAGTTCAACTACAAGTTGAACTGGGACTCGGGC
Organism: Nicotiana benthamiana; assembly: GCA_034376525.1. Lineage (NCBI taxonomy): Eukaryota > Viridiplantae > Streptophyta > Magnoliopsida > Solanales > Solanaceae > Nicotiana > Nicotiana benthamiana. The sequence continues at coordinate 37,358,225 of CM067337.1, read as the reverse complement.
TATGCACCTTCACTAAGAAGTTCAACTACAAGTTAAACTAGGACTCAGGCTATGCACCTTCGCCAACAAAAATTACAACGTTCAACTACGGTTGAACAACGACTCAGGCTATGTACCTTTCCTAAAAATTCAACTACAAAGTTGAATAGTGACTCGGGCTATGCGCCTTCACCAACAATAATTATAATGTTCAACTACGGTTAAACAGCGACTCAGGCTACGTGCCTTCGCCAAAAATTCAACTACATAGTGGAGCAGCGATTGAGGCTATACGCCTTCACCAAGAAGTTCAACTACAAGTTGAATTGGGACCCAGGATATGCGCCTTCGCCAACAAAAATTACTACGTTCAACTACGGTTGAGTGACGACTCACGCTACGTACCTTCGCCAAAAATTCATAAAATGGATTGAACAACAACTCATGCTACGTGCGTTCGCCAAAAAGTTCAACTACAAGTTGAACTGAGACTCAGGCTATGCGCCTCCGCCAACGAAAAATTGCAAGGTTCAAACTACGATTAAATAACGATTTAGACTACGTGTCTTCGCCAAAAAATTCAACTATAAGTTGGACAGGGGCTCAGGCCGCGCGTCTTCGCCAATCCGTGATCCAGACCATATGCCCCTACCATTGCAATCCCAACCTTGCTCAAACAACAAGGCCGAACGCCTTCGTCCTCAAGCCTAAAGAACCGTGGACGAAGAAACAAGTTAAGTTCCCTCGCCATTCAAGTAAGTACACCCAACTTGAATTAAAATTCGGGCCACATAAAGTTTGGCCCCGGTCGAAGTACAAGGCCACGTTTCCTACTACCACAGCTAGTAGTTCGACCATGCCCGAACTGGGACTGAGGCTAAGTGCCACCATCGTCGAATAATGGCCACAACTTGTTCACACCAAGTAAAAGAGAAGCGATAAACAAAAAGCACTTAATCACGGCCAAGGCCATTATCGCTAAACAGCCGACCTAGTCTATGACTAAGGCTAGCAAGCGACTCGACGACGGTCGAAAGCACAAGAGCCAATATTATCATGGTCAAGGCCATCGCCACCATTATGTTCAAAGACATGGGAAAGGTACAAAACAAACACCTGGCAGAATAGAGGAAAATAGAATCGCATATATTTACATCTTCAATTACAACGGGTCATCCCCGCTTACACCCGGTCAAGGCCGATAAATAAAAAAAATAGATAGCCAAACAACAATAACAACTAGAAAAACAAAATATTACCAACACTACAAAAAAATTTCATTCGGCAATACCTCCTATGGTCGGTATGGACACTCTCCTCACGTCTAGAAAGGGACATATTGGCAAATTGGGGAATGCACCACTGCACCCATAGCTGGTCGATACCCACTTTCCCCATCCGTGGGGCTTCATCCACCTGATCCTCCCCCTCATCGGTGGTGAAATCATTCGCCGGGCCTCCGAACAAGGATAAAATATCGGCCACCAATAGGACACCCCCCCCGATTTCCACCGATTCAATGGCTCTCACGGCAGTAGACGATCCTTCAGCCGCTAGAATAGTCACCAGCGCAAGGGTAGCACGAGAACTGCTTGCCATTTTTCGATAGATAAACGGGAGCAGAATAAGATTCACGGGAAGGAAAACAAAGAACAACGACGAACAAGAAAGAAGATGAACTGATAAACAGGAAGCTTTTTCAGAAATCTCACTTAAACAAAGATGGAAACGTAAGAGATGAATGACACAACCCCTATTATAGGCAACACAAGTAGCTTTTACGAATTCCAATGACTATCATTAACTACACGACCAATCGCAATGCGGTTCAGTTCTACAGAAATGTGCGTCATTATGATGAGCACCACAAAATGGCTTTTCGGTTGCAAACTGATGCTTTACCTTAGGAATGGTTACAACGACTGAAAGTTACAAAAAAGACATTTCATACGCCTTCGAACTGTTGACGCTGCCAAGTTGCGTGCCAAGCGCACTCATAGTCCTTTCGGCCGCATGGCATACGACTCGACCACGTAAGACAAGGTTAACACCTTACAAGGCCAGAGGTCGTCAATATGAACATACCTCCCTGGTCTAAAACGGTAATGACAGCTCCACACACACACACACACACATATATACATATATGGTTACGACATTCCTTACGCATATGCGGCTACGACCTTCTCCCATGGATGAACGGGTAGAACCCTCAACAAAGTGCCACCAAGACCGCCAATTTAGCTCCACCACGGCTAAGGCCGTCCACAATAATAAGGCCATGGCCATCTCCAGTATGTAAACGGCTAAGTCATCCACAATATTAAGGCTATGGCTTTCTCCAGTATGTAAACGGCTAATGTCGTCCACAATATTAAGGCTATGACCATCTCCAGTATGTAAAAGATTAAGTCGTCCACAATATTAAGGTTATGGCCATCTCCGGTATGTAAACGGTTAAGGCCGTCCACAATATTAAGGCTATGGCTATCTCCAGTATGAAAACGGCTAAGGCCGTCCATAACATTAAGGCTATGACAATCTCCAGTATGTAAACGGCTAAGGCCGTCCACTTAAGGCTATGGCCATCTCCAGTATGAAAACGGCTAAGGCCGTCCAAAATATTAAGGCTATGGTCATCCCCAGTATGTAAACGGCTAAGGCGATTCTCAATGAATAGCTGGCTATGGCCATCCCCGGTACGCATACGACTCGACTATGGTCAAAGTCACTAGCATGGTCTAAGCTATCAACGCAAATTGGTTAAGGCCATCCACTCCGATGGTATAATTCCCCACATAAAAACGGCTAAGTCCATTCACTGACCCCGATCAAAACTGCGTCCGGAGAAGTCCGCTTATCGAGCTCGGTCCGGGCACGGCCTCAATAAGCGGAGGGACTAACTGTATGGGTCAAAATATGACCTCAAGATAATTAGCATGATTAATTATGTCCCAAGCTAATTCGCAATTAATAAACGGTATGACTGCTTATCAATTTCCATACCCGATCATCGACTGACGGTACTATCTTTGACTACGGTCTATTCACTATCATAGGGACGTAATCTCAATGTAGTCACGACTATCACTACTAGCTCATACATCTTACATCTATAAATACTTATAGAAGGAGCCCTAGTAGGGCTGCTTCTTCTTCTTCATCACTATTCCTAGAAAAGAAAAAATATCATTGTAAGGCTGTGAACCTCTCCATGGAGAGACAGACCAAATCAATATTATCAATGAAAGATCTCTACCTTCATCTCCTTAACAAATAGCATTTGTCTCTTGCATCTTCTATTTGATCTTTTGGTTATTACGATCTGCTATGATTGGCCCTTGATTTATTTCGATTGTTGTTAGGCTTGCAAAGTATAAGATAACTTTGAGCTAAACAAGTACCTTGGATGTAAATCCATTTATCATAATTTTTTATTTTTTGGTAATTCATTGATGTTTTACTTTTGCCTGACAATAAATGTTCCCAAGTGTTGTTTTTTTATTTTACTTCTCTGACAATATATGTTCCAAGTGCCTCACAAGAGGGGTTGCTCTGATGGTAAGCAACCTCCACTTCCAACCGAGAAGTTGTGAGTTCGAGTCTTCCTAAGAGCAATGTGGGAAGTTCTTGGCGAAGGATGCTGGAGGTCTATGTGGAAACAACCTCTCTACCCCAGGGTAGGGGTAAGGTCTGCATACACACTATTCTCCTCAGACTCCACTAAGTGAGATTATATTGGGTTGTTGTTGTTGTTGTTGTTGTTATATCGGGGATGCCATTTTATTTATCATGTTTTTGGTTTTTGGTAATTCATTGATATGTTATGTTTTACAGGTAATTATGATTTTCAATTTATGTTGTTCTTTATTGTTTCATTCTTCTTTGGGATCTAGAAGTAAATGTTTAATGTGATTTATAATGGTATGAATTTTCTTGAAGGAGAGCACGCTTCCATTGTATTATAAATTTTTATATCAATTATTTTCTATTTCTTTTTATGTAATAACTAATACTTCTCATTCCCTCTTTTTTGGAATATATATGACTGTATTATAATTGTAGTCAAATGATTTTGTGGGCCATTACAAAGTTATTTTTAGTTTTATGATTCTGTCTTTTTTTTTTTAACTAATGGAAAATTTATTTTTACACATTAGAGATCTATCTTTTATACATAAGAGATTTATCTTTTACAAATAAAAAATTTTAAAAAATAATTTTTTAATTTCAACTGAAAAAAGCCGTGAAGGCACATCTCATGTATTTTATTAAAAAGCGTAACCAGAAACTTAGCTTGAATGTGGTGGAGATGGAACTAAGAGGTAAATATGCCGTTATGTTCTTTTGGTTAAATTGAAGTGACTGAAAAGTGATGTGAGAAATTTTTTTGGATTTACTATTAATTAGTTGCTTATGGGAAGATTGTGAAGGAAATTAAATCTGTTACAAGCAGGCATTCCCCCCCCCCCCCCCCCCCCCCCAAACCAACTTTTAGTAGGCATTTGGAAATAAGAATTGTAAAATTCAAAAAAAATGGTGAATTTTTTTAAAGTGGAAATGGTATTTGAAATTTACAGCAATTTGGGTTGTTTTTGAAGTTTTGTGAGTGATTTGAACGGAAATTTTGAAAAACATCCTTTTGCAGTTTTTCAAGTTTTCAAACAATTTCAAAATGCATCTTCAAGTGATAATTGAAAATCTTATGAATAAACGTTGATTTCAGAAAAAAGTAATTTTTTTGGGAAAAATCTTCCATCAAATTTTATGTCCAAACGGGCACTTAGTTTCGTTGCTTTTCGTTTTATTTTCTTTTATTTATTTGAATAGAAGACAAGTTCATTAAATAAAAGTTCTAATATCTAATAAAATTTAAAAACATTAAGTCCTTAGATCATGTATTATGAAATATATAAGACTAAGAGAATCATGTATTAACCTCTCTCCACAAAAATATATAATTTTTCCTTTAAAAGTTCCTTTTTTCATTTTCAAGAATATTTGATAAGAAAAAATGTAGTTTTCTAAGCTCTAATTTTACAAGAACATTTATCTTGTGATTTTTTCATCAATATATAAAATTAGTTTTTTTAGTCATACAGTTGAAAAATTCTATTTTTAATTCTTAATAAATTTATAAATAAAATTCTTTCGAGATGAGCTGCTATTTCTGAAACCGCGTGAAGCGCGGCAAAATCCATAGTTACCAATTAAACTTGGCAGCAAATTTATTTTATTATAAATCGAACTTAACTTCCTATTCAAGTCAATGTGATCTTTTGTATGAATCAGATCCTTATCTTTTGCGATAACGAACTTGGCATATTCGACTTTTAGTCAAAAAAATTTAAAAATGGGGTAGAGAGAGTCTAGCTTCTCTCTAGATAGTCACTCACATCAACCTCCATCACCGTCCTATTAACCAATCAATTCAGAAAATGGCCAAGAGGAACCCCATACCAACATGGAGATTATTCATGACAACCATCCAAGTAACGGAACTAAAACTATCTCTCCAACACTTGATATCAAGAACACTGCTACACCTTAATCCACCATACAAACCCTAGCATAAAAAATGACCTGATGATATCGGGAATACATAGGAATGAAGGTAAGCCATTATTCTTAAGTATTCTAAATAACAAGCCTTCAACTAGCAGCATGGTTAATATATGTGTTCAAAACGACATCAACATGGATATCACTACCATGGATGAAACGGATTTTCCTTTTTCAGAAGGAGAAGATGATGATGTCTTCATCCCCATAACTTCCGAGGACAAAGAAAGGCTATACAAGAACTGGGAAACTGCCTTTATTGTGAAGGTATTGGGGAAAAGAGTGGGTTACCAATTTCTTCAATGAAAACTCCAAGCGATTTGGAAACCTTTGGAAACTATTTCCCTCATAGACCTAGGCTTTGATTACTATCTTATAAGATTTAATAACCAAGACAAATATAATAAAGCCTTTCACGAGGGACCCTGGTTCATAGGAATCCAATTCCTCATCGTAAGAAAATGGGAGCCCAGATTCGTAGCATCGGAGGCCTCCCTAACTTACTCGGCCATCTGGGCTAGACTACCTGAGCTTCTTACGGAATTCTATGACTACAAAATTCTTCAGAAGATAGGTAAAAAATTAGGAAAACTTCTACGTATTGATGCATGTACCTCCTCAGCTATTAGGGGAGATATACTCGTATTTGTATCCTAGTTCCAATCGAGAAACCATTAAAACCCCATATAATACTAGGCAAACACTACCAAAAAATTACGTACGAGGGTTTTAACGTTCTTTGTACAAATTGTTGTTGTCTGTGCCAAAATACACTAGCCTGCCCAAAGAAACCCAAAGAAACCCAAAGAAACGACCAAATCAGAAACCACGCCAAAGAACCCAAACTACCATCCAAAAAGATTGAGTCCATTACTAACAAAGTAAAGAGCTGGACTATTGTATCCCATCATAGAAGAAAACCACAGCAAAGCCTCAAACATGAAGCCATGGAACGTGAAAACACCATGCACAAACCCCTGCACAAACCCCTCAAAAACAACTGCCCAAACCTAGCTCTCATACCCCAGTTCGAACCAGACCATCTGGGCTCCCCAAGACAATTACACACTGGGCAAAAGACCACCTCTAATGCCATAGGAAATACATCTTTTCATGGACATGAAAGAACTTCTCTTGGCACAAAGCCACAAAGCAACGAGAAGGAACCAACGGTCTGTGACCTAAAATATCCTAAGGACAATCGACCATATTACAAAACTCAAAACCAACTGACAACCCTTTCACATAATCAAACAGACACAGAAAACCTGGAGCTAAAGCAGCTGCAAACAACCCCCTTGAACCATGAAGTTACTTAAAAAACAAACCAAACTATAGGTCAACCCCTAGGCTACAATATGTCTAGTACTTCAAAAAGTGGCAGCCCTATTATGTATACTACTAATAGGTTCTCTCATCTTGAACTTATTAATCCCTCACATCAAACACCCCCATAAATAACGTTGGAATAAAATCACAATCCAACATCAGCTAATAATCTGAACCCCTTCGTTAATGAGCTAAGATGCGTAAATGCTCCAGTGGATATTACATTAAACAAAAATTTTCCTTTAAAGACCTCTCACGACATTATTGTCCCTAACAAGATTAATACCATCACAAACTCTTCATTAAACAACAATACCTCTCAAAATGCCAAGGCTACCAAACAACTATCACAGAAGGAACATGAGGACAAGAAGAAATGTATGGATCTGGGAGGATCATCATCAACCAAATTACACCTTCAACCAAGCAAGAACAACTCCTCAACCCACTCAACCACCAACTCTATTCAAAACCCTACAACTACAACAAAACCACACCCCTCAAAGTTGGCTAGAGCATGGACTAAAGGGACATGGATTGAGTATGAGCCTAAGGATCAATGAGGAGGACATAATAATACAAATAGAGGATCCATGCTACTTGGCTCAAATGATAGCGGAAGGGATGAGAATCACCATGCGGAACATCATAAACAACCCATGGATACACCAAGCACTAACTTTTCACCAAGGGTTGCCAACTCCATGGACACATCTTGCATGGCAGAATCAAATGTGGAACCCTCTCCAACCTTTCAACCTCCTCGACACTCACTCCCCCTATTTCCAAACATTCAACCACCACCGAACCCAGCACATATTTTTCATACTTCCATGGCTCTAACACACACGTGCAGGACCCCATGACGAATCAGCAAGCTCCCCCCGCCAGTCCAGCAGCCTCTCAACCACCTTTGCAACAAGTTCAGCCATCCAGCCCAGTGAGACAAGAGGAGGACGAAGAGGATGACGACCCAACGGAAAGGATAGTGGAACATGGAGTTTTAAGGTCACCAAAAACCCTAGTCTTCAAAGCAAGAAAAGAAAAAAGATTCATCTTAAGTTGCCCATTGGATTTGAGGAAATACTCAATAACTATAAAAAAGTTGAGGACGCCGGGGATCTACCAATATGCAATGGTGTTGGACCCGACCATGTTCTCCAACTATTGAATAAACCACGAAGGAACGTCGAGCAGGGGGGACTCTCCTCCCACCCGGGAGATGAGTTCAAACAATAGAAACATAAGCATGAGTTTCATCTCTTGGAATTGTCGTGGTGCGGGAAATATGGATTTTAGAAGAGCGTTTAGATACATGCTTGATTACCATAAACCTAGTGTGGTTGCCCTACTAGAAAAAAGATTAGCTGATCATCATGTTATTATGGAGGACTTTGGATTTTCAGGTTTAGCTCAAGTTGCGGCACAGGGGACCTCGAGAGGAATGACACTTATGTGGAACAGTGATGAAGTAACTGTGGACCAAATAGGGGGAACTGACCAAGAAATCCACGCCATGGTAAAGGTAAAATCTCTTCCAAAAGTTTCGCTATGTTCTATTATATATGCTAGTAGTCTACTAGAAGAACGAATCATACTTTGGGATAACCTAAAAACAGTAGCATGCAATTACAAGGGACCCTGGTTAGTATTAGGATACTTTAATGAAGTTACTTGTGCAAGAAAAAAATTTGGTGGCCTTCCGGTGAATAATAATAGAGTACCGAAATTTATCAACTGTCTTAATAACTGCAATCTCATAGACCTAGGTTTTAAAGGCCCAAAATTTACCTGGTTAAATAAGGGAAAAAGGAATAAAAAAGCTTTTATAATGGAAAGATTAGACAGGTTTGTTGCTAACATTGAATGAATCAGTTTGTTTTCCGAAGCTTGTGTAAAACACATGATAAGAACTCACTCTGATCACTGCCCTATACAACTTGTCCTTAATAAAAACCAGGTAGAAATAACTACATATTTCGCCTTGAAACCATGTGGTTATCACATCCCACCTTTAAGGGACTGGTATCAGACCGTTGGTCAAATAATCCTAATATTTTATCTGCTATTGATGACTTCACTAATAAAGCCATTATATGGAATAAAGATACTTTTGGCAATATTATCAAAAAGAAGAATGAAATCCAAGCTAGAATAGAAGGTATCCAAAATTTCCCAAAATATGCCACCAGCATATTCTTGGCAAACCTAGAAGAGGATCTTCTAGAAGAACTTCAAAGAATTCTCAAACTCGACGAGGAATTCTGGAAGCTGAAATCAAGGATCCAGTGGATCCAAGAAGGTGATGCGAACACTAAATTCTTCCATCTCACAACTCTAATAAGAAGAAGGAAAAACATGATCTTTTGCATAAGGGATGAAGCTGACAACTGGTTCCACAATCCTAAAGAATTGGGCCTCATCATTACTGATTTCTATAAAAATTTACATACCACAAATCACACCTCATCCCAAAATAATCTATCATATATGCCTAATTTATCCTCTGTTCCCCTAAATGAACACCTCTCCCTCATTAAAATACCAGTCGAGGAGGAAATTAGAAATGCCCTATTCTCCTTTAAACCTCTAAAAGCTCCAGGACCAGATGGCATTCACCCTTTCTTCTATCAAAAATTATGGGGAATCACTAATAACCTCTTAGTGAGCTTCTGTAAGGAATCCTTCATTAAGAAGAAAATGATTGATGAAATTAACAGAACTTTGTCTGTTTAATTCCTATGCACCTGAATGCTGAAACCCTAAGGCAATATAGACCCATTAGCCTCTGCAACACGGCCTATAAGGTAGTCACCAAAATAATAATAAATAGAATAAAACCGTTGCTCAATAATATTATCCACCCCTCCCAAACTAGCTTTACAAAGGGTAAGAAAGCCTCGGACAATGCCATTATAGTGCATGAAGTCCAAAACTGTTTAAAAAATACAAAGGGAAATAAAGGGAAAATCATGATCAAAATTGACGTAGAAAAGGCTTTCGACAAGCTGGAATGATCCTTCATTAGATTCTCCCTAAAATCCCTAAGCTTTCAAGATGAACTATCTGAGCTTATAATGTCTTTCGTATATTCCACATACACCTCCATCCTAATAAATGGGTCAAGCATAGAATTCTTCACCCCTACTAGAGTCATCAGGTAAGGAGACCCTCTATCCCCGTATTTATTCTTAATCTGTATGGAAACGCTCTCTAGGATCATTGACCATGAGGTTGACTGCCGTAGATGGGACCTTATAACCATATCTAAAAAGGGCCCACAAATATCTCACATCTTCTTCGCGGTTGACCTCATTCTTATGATGGAGGCAAACCATAAAAGATGTAATTCTCTTATAGACACTTTGAACAAACTCTATGATTTTTCAGGCCAATCCATCAATTTCAGCAAATCGAAAATTACCTTTTCAAAAAATACCCACCCTGATACCAGATTCTTCTTAGTAAGTGTTTAAATATGAAAACTTCCGGCTCAATAGGGAAATATCTGGGCTTCCCCATAACAAACCAGAGGATATCAAAAAAGGACTTTCTATTTATTATAGATAACCTAAACAACAAGCTAAAAGGAAGGAAAAGCCGGATCCTGAACCTAGCAGGAAGAACCACCCTCATTAAAGCGACCCTAGCGGTCATTCCTAACCACAACATGCAAATCTTTGATCTACCGAAAGCTACCCAAAACAAGATAGACTCTATCCAGCGGAATTTCCTATGGGGTAGCACGGAGGAAAAAAGAAAGTGCCACCTATTAATTGGAACAAAGTTACTTCTCCAAAAAATCAGGGAGGCCTTGGACTCTATAAAACCAAATACAAAAATAAGGCGTTCAGCACTAGCCTGGCCTGGAGATACTTGAACAACAAAGAAGCCCTTTGGGTGAAGACTCTTCACAGTAAATATGATAGAAGTGCCCCTTACAATGACAATCTAATCCCTAAGCCTGGTTCCTCTCATATCTAGAAAAACATTCACAGTGGAATAAAGATCTGTCAGAAAGGGATTATTTGGACTATTGGGAATGGAGAAAATATTAACCTGGGGAACAACCGTTGGATAAACCAAGGAAACAAACTAATAAACAGTATCTAGGGTCCTCTCCAAAAGGGGGAAGAGGATATGAAGGTCGGCTTAATCATCCAGTATGGGTATTTTAATCTATTAACTCTATCCTTTGAGTTCCCTAATGAAATAAGCCAAGAAATCCACGGCACATATATTCGACAATTCCTATCTGGTAAGGATAAAATATCCTGGAATTCGCCAGGTCATAACTCCTTCTCAATCAAGGCAGCCTATGATCTTATTTCGCCGCAGGAAACTCAAGCAGAGGAAAACAACCTCGACTACGGGTGGATCTGGAAATGTAACACTCGTAATAAGCTTAAGTACTTCATGTGGTTACTTACCATCAATAGACTCCCAACAGTCACCTTCCTAACAAAACGTAATATTTGCACTTCAGATATATGTACCATATGTGGAGCTGAGAAGGAGGACATAAAAAATATTCTCTTTTATTGTACCTACTCTAAGGAATATGGAGGAAATGTCACATAAAATACAATTATCCACCATTGGACAATTATCCAACTATCTTCCGCTGGCTAATACTCCAACTGAAATCAAACAAAAGCTTTAACCAATACATCTCTTGGACCAGCCTCTTACCTTTTTTCCTTTGGTATTTATGGACCACAAGGAATGCTCGAATCTTTTACAAGAATGACTCATACCCCAACATAAGCAAGGTGATCAATAGAACACAGGAATTCCTCTTCCTTAGCAACTGGAGCCCTTCTATCTCACCAAAAAGGATAATTTACATAAAATGGGATCCACCAGACTTGGTAACCTATAAACTAAGCATAGATGGATCATGTCTAGGGTACCTAGGAATGGGTGGCACATGGGGCTCTTCAGAGATAGTAACGGGGAATGGATACTAGGTTTCAATAAGGGCTTTATGCAATGGACATCCAAATGGAAGCCATGTCCTTACTACAAGGTCTACAATTAGCCATCCAGAATAGACTAACTCCCTTAGTCATTGAAACAGATTGCCAGGACCTTATCAACCTAATTAAAAAAGGAAAAAGGGATTATCAAAATATTGTTGATGATTGCAGGTTCCTATTACTGAGGCGGGATCACCGCCATTGAAACATGCATCCAGGGAAGCTAATGGGGTAGCGGACGCCTTAGCCAAGAATGGATGCAGCCTGGACTCTTTTGCTGATTTAAAATTGTACTATTTTCCGCGTGTATTTAATATTTCAGTTTTTAATAGAGATGGGATAGGCACTGCGTGGCCTTGACAAATCTCTTGATGTAAAGACTACTAAGTTTGTGTTATGAATAAATGTCTCCAATTACCACAAAAAAAATTGGAATATTCGAACTTAACTTCGGTAAAACTATTAAGTAATCACAATTCCCCCATTTAAAAAAAATAATTGTCAGATACTATTACAAAACTATAAATTTCATTAAAACATTCACTGACAGTCATTAAAAAACTTTGAAGCTTTGAATTCAAAAATTGAGTTTCACAAAATTATTATTTGTTTGAATAGAGTGTTATTGCAAATTGTATATGGTTAAAATCAGAAAAGACCGATTTTATGTGTTCGGTGGCATCTCCAAAGCCCGGCCTCGACGGGATCGAAGTACAGGCCGAGGCTAGCCCTCGAAGCACTCGCCTCGGTAGGGCATACCAAAGACTCGCCATGGATTACCTCGATGCAACACGTAAGTCGATGACCGTCATGAAAGGGCGGAAGGTTCCCAAGGGCAGGTGATGATGACTAACAAAGTCTACCAAAAATAGTACAAATCCATATCGAGTCGTTATACAGCCGTACCAATAGCATTTCTCTATCATGATTAGACATGTACTGTACAAAACCCCCCCTCCTATATAAAGGGGACCCTAGTCATCTTGTAAAGCATATTAGGATTATTACACCACATATTGAATACAATACAACATTCTCTCATTTTTGCATAAACAATTGCTCTATGCATTTATTGCTTATTCTTTGATTGTTCTTTCATTGTTCATTTATTATTTTTCGTTATTGATCATTATAAACCGCAAAAGGCCATCTTTAAGTCCCTCATTATCAGTGGTTCTTCATCAATCGTTCATAGCTATTAGCCCCGTCTAGACTTCGAGGCCCTGCTTTGTGACCATACTGGTTTGCATTTCTTGTTTTATTTACTCACACATAGCATCTATTGCCTAATAACTAGTGTAATGATAAATCACATATTTTTAGAACCACAAAATAAAATATAATTGTAGTTACCATTTTTAAGGTAAACAGTTTGGCGCCCACCGTAGGGCTAAGAATAATAGTGATTGTTTTGGTGCTAGTTTTTTGAAAACACAAAGTTATTCTTCACACTTTTTCTTGTCCAGGTATCTCAGATTTCAAGTAATAATATCTAACTAAGCAAATGCACACGAAAACAATGATATTGGGCTCCATGGAAAGCACAGACCAGAAGAACCTCAAACGGGCCAAAGTGTCCATTGTAATAGGAAAAAAAACTCGGAGCTATGTGTCCATGGACGCTCTTATATTTAGAGCAGAAGATATCGTAGCCTCGTCCTAACCGAATAATGATGCACTGGTTATTTCTTTCCTTTCGAATAACTTTTGAATTAAAGTGGATCTAGGTAGCTCGGCCAACTTAATCAGATCGAAGGTGGTGAAGAAGCTCAGATTGCTCGATCAAATCATATCCGCCTCTCGAATATACAATGGGTTCAACTGGCAAGCGAGACAAAGAGAGGAGAAATCCTCCTCCTAGTCAAAGTGTCTGATACAGTTCAAGACACCAAATTTCATAGCATCAAAGGCGACATAAGGTACAACGCCTTACTTGGGAGACCATGGATACACAACATGGGGGAGGTACCCTCAACTCTTTACCGGATGATGAAGTTTCCAACAGAAAATGGTATACAAACAGTGTACGGAGAACAACATGTCGCGAAGAAGATGTTCACGATAAACGACATTACACAAACATCAACTCCCCCAGTCTGGGATGTGTTAGAAAATAGGCTGACCCCGAGGAACATGTGGTCAGTGAGTATTAAAATGAAGGTGATGAAGAAGACTTCCTCACTCCTCAGACCTTCATTATCCCTAAGGAGTCGGATGCAATGGCCGAAGAACTCGATCGGGTTGTCTTGATAAAGAAGCTTTCAGATCGAAAGGTATACCTGGGAATGAGTTAACCCTCGAACTCAAGAAAAAACTCATTTAGTTTCTTATTGACAACGTTGATTGCTTTTCTTGGTCCCTTTTAGACATAACAGGGATCTTGCCGTAAATAACCACCCACCCATCGACTAAGTGTCGATCCTAGGATAAAACCAATGAAGCAAATTGGGAGGCCTCAATCCGAGGTGAAACATGCGTTCATCAAAGACGAGGTAACAAAACTCCTCAAAATAGGATCAATTAGGGAGGTAAAATACCCCAAATGGTTGGCTAATGTAGTAGTGGTTCCCAAAAAAAATTTATGAATATGAGTAGATTATAAAGATTTGAGTAAATCATGCCCCAAAGACTCTTTCCCTTTGCCCAACATTGATCGCTTGATCGATACCACGACCGTCCACGAGATCCTCACTTTTCTCGTTGCCTATTTTGAGTATAATCAAATTTAAATGAACCTAGAGGATAAGAAAAAGACTCCATTCATCACGAAATATGGTACGTAGTGTTATAACGTAATGCCTTTTGGGCTAAAAAATACAGGGGCTATGTACCAACGCCTAGTTAATAAGATGTTCAAACATCAAATCGGCCAATATATAAAAGTTTACATTGATGACATGCTAGTTAAATCCCTGCGCGCAGAGGACCATTTGACTAATTTACAGGGAACATTCGATATTTATTGAAGTTATAACATGAAGCTCAACCCCGAGAAATGTGCCTTCGGAGTAGGATTGGGAAATTTATTAGGATTCATGGTGTATAATAGGGGTATCGAAATCAACCCTGACAAAATCAAGGCCATTGAAGAAATTACAGTGGTGAACAATGTAAATATCGTACAGCGGATGACCGAGCGGATAGCGGCCTTGTGCCGATTTATCTTAGGATCGCTGGATCAGAGTCATCATTTCTTCTCCTTTCTCAAAAAGAAAAACGAATTTGAGTGGACTCTGGAGCGCCATCATGTTTTAGAGGAGTTAAAGCGGTATCTCTCAAGCTCGTCTTTGCTCTACACCAGAAAAAGATGAAATATTATACTTGTATCTGGCCGTATCCAAAGTAGCGGTAAGTGGTATGTTGGTTCGGGAAGAACAGGGTATGCAATTACCTGTTTATTATGTAAGTCGGACTCTAGGGATGCTGAAACCAGGTATCCCCACTTAGAAAAATTAGCTCTTGCATTAATAAATGCATCTCGAAAATTAAAACCTTATTTTTAATATCATCGTATATGTGTTCTAACAACATACTCTATTCGAAACATCTTGCACAAACCTGAATTATCTGGGGAGACTGGCCAAATGGGCCATCGAGCTTGGAGGGTATGATATCGAATATCAACCACAGAAGGCTATCAAATCTCAAATTTTGATAGACTTCATGGCTGATTTTACCCCTGCCCTCCTGCCCTTTGTAGAGAAATAACTCTTACTGGAAACGGGCATGCCATCAGGGGTATGGACCCTATTCACTGATGGTGCCTCGAACGTAAAAGGGTTCGGGCTCAGCATTGTTTTGAAACTTCCTACGAGCGGCATGATTAGGCAGTCTATAAAAACTCCAAAATTTACTAACAACGAGTCCGAGTATGAGACTGTGATTGCAGGTCTCGAGTTGGCTAAGAGCCTAGGAGCAAAAATCTTCGAAGCAAAATGCGACTCACTCCTGGCGGTTAACCAAGTGAATGGGGCTTCGAGGTTCGAGAAGACATGATGCAAAGATACTTAGAAAAACTTCAGGTCATATTGTATTGCTTCAAAGAATGGACTATGGTCCACATTTCCCTAGACCAGAACAATGAGGCCGATGCACTTGCGAACCTGGGGACTTCCACCGAAGAAGATGACATACTCCCAGGGGTTGTTGTTCAGTTGTCCAAGTCGGTGATTGAAGAAGGACAAACTGAGATCAACTTGACAAGTCTAACATGGGATTGGAGGAATAAATACATCAACTATTTGAAAAACGGTAAGCTGCCTACAGATCCAAAGGAGTCGAGGCCCTCCGAGCCAAAGCAACTCAATTTTCACTCGACGAGAATGGAAAACTATATAGAAGGAACTTCTATGGACCTCTAGCAGTATGCTTGGGACCAGGGGACACTGATTATGTACTTCGGTAAATCTACGAAGGCACTTGTAGAGACCATTCTGACACCAATTCTTTGGTTTGAAAGGTGATCAGGCCAGGCTACTATTGGGACAACATGGAGAAGAATACCAAGGAATTCGTTCAATGATGAGACAAATGCCAAAGGTTTGCGCCGATGATCCACCAACCCTGTGAACAACTACATTCAGTCTTATCACTATGATCGTTTGTATTGGGGAAAAACTGAATTTACATATTGAAGGTGATGTGTCATGACACGTGTATCAGTCAAATGGTCAAAGTATTATAATTGGCCACAAAGAACGAGCAACAACAGATACGGGAGAAGATATTTAAAGAGGCACGACTTGTTATTCAGATAACTTGAAGCTCGTACCTATTCAAGTCATTCAAAGCTTGAAGATAAAGAAGGATCGAGGAAATGAATCTGACAGCGCAGAAAAGGCCAAATTCAATATTAAATGCCAATTACGTTAGAGATTTATATTTAATGTAAATGATTGAGTAATGTTTCTTTTGATGTTATTTATTTCTCATAAATGCCTTATTAAGACAAAGGTTCCCCTAAAATTTACTATAAAAGGAGGGAGTTAGAACATTTGTAGGGACACGAAGTACTATTGAGGCACTATGGAAATACAATTTGATTTTTTTGCTTTATATTTGCTCTTAAAGTGTTTTCTTATTTTCTTTCTTGATTATCGGTAACACTTATTCTTCTTAATTTCTAGCTTTGACCAAAGTATAAGTTTTTTTGGCTAAACAAATTGGTTCCGTTACCGGGAATTTGATAATCAATTTCCTTCTATTATGGCAAACAACAACAACATCAACAATGATAACACCTTGGGAAATCAGTAAAATAAAACCCAGCAATATCAAAGGGATTTACAAAACATTCACCTGGTTCCTTCCCCCTCATGGTTCACCACGACTATCTCGTAAAGGCACTCATGAGTCTCATGCTGGTGAACAAGAGAAATATGAACATTTCGAAGGTAGATATGTTCACATGTAATCAAAGGAATGGATATGGATAAATATTCACAACAACTAGTGGAAGCCAAGTACTGCTCCCCTTCCAATTACAAAGAAATTCAAAACGCATGATGTCCCAATGTATGATGGAACAACAGATCCACGAGACCACGTGACGGCATTCACAACTGGCGTGAAGGGCAATGATTTGACGAAACAGGAGATAGAATCAGTTTTGGTCAAAATATTTGGTGAAACACTCACCAAAGGGGCATTAACTTGGTATTCTTTCTTACCTGAAAATTCTATAAACTCTTTTGTTGATCTTGTAGATTCTTTCATTAAATCACATTCGGGAGCTCAAAAGTTAGAGAAAAAAATGGAGGATATCTTCAAAATCAAGCAAGGAGATTCAGAATTACTTCGAGATTTCTTTGATAGATTTCAACGGGAAAGAATGACTTTTTTTTTACCATGTATACCTGATAATTGGGCAGCTATAACATTCATGAGTTATTTTAATGAAAGAAGTTTGGAGGCCACGAGAAGACTCAAGGAAAGCTTTCGAGAATTCCGAACTACAACGTGGAATGATGTTTATTACAGGTGCAACACGAAGCTGCAGATTGAAGAGGATACCATTCCAAAATTCCAATAGAGGAACAAATAAGTTCCAGGCATGCTGGAAATGAAATAAGGTCTGGTAAAAATAGCTACAGGCCATACATGGGACCGGCGGGGAAACACTCACGGTCAAGATCGGATAATCAAATGTATGATCACAAATCTAGAAACAATAATTCAAGTTCCACATCTAGATTTAGGAACGAGCGAAACAAACAAG
This sequence comes from Nicotiana benthamiana, assembly GCA_034376525.1. Taxonomy (NCBI): domain Eukaryota; kingdom Viridiplantae; phylum Streptophyta; class Magnoliopsida; order Solanales; family Solanaceae; genus Nicotiana; species Nicotiana benthamiana. Next base: position 37,340,159 of record CM067337.1, on the reverse strand, counting down.
AGTCACGAGATAATGACAGAAGTTTAAAGGCGAGATTCGGTGGCTATAATTTCGATGTCACTACCTCCGAGTTCGTAGCTGTTTTGAGGAGCATATGAGATAAGGTCCGATGGCCAAAAGAGATGAGGTTAAATCCAAACCGGCGTAACCCTGACCATTGGTACGAATTTCATAATGATCATGGCCATAAAACATCTGAGTGCTGATTTTTACAAAGTGAAGTTGATCATTTGTTGAAGCAAGGGTATCTCACTGAGTTGTTCAGTGAAAAAGGCAAGGAGGCTTACATGAAAAACATACAGGTGCTCCCAAAACTACCATCTTTCAAAGGAACCATCAACGTCATAAGTGGGGGAGAAGATATCAACAGTGTAACATATACAACATCTAATAAAGTTTTAAAAGTCACTATCACCCACTGGAAGCAGGCACGACAAGTCTTGGAAAAAAATATTACCTTCGATGATGCAGATTGAAGATGGCGTATTATCTCTACATAACGACGCACCGGTAATATCTCTACTTGTATATGATACTAATGTGAAACGAGTTTTGATTGATCTAGGGAGTTCTGTAAATATTATCCTACTAAGGGTATTGCGTAAAATGCAAGCTGAGGAAAAAATGATCCCAAAGGCGCATACCTTTTCTGGATTCAACAATTAGCGTGGTAACAAAAGGAGAGGTAATACTAACAACTTTTGCAGAAGGTGTTACTAAAGAAACTAAATTTAAGTAGAAGCTATGGAAACGGATTATAACATGATCCTGGGGAATCCATGAAATGGATGTTGTCCCATCAACTCAACATCAAGCTATTAAATTGCCATCACCTTGGGGAATTTTCCAAATTCGTGGAGAACATGCAATCAGGAGTATTAATGTTGTGACAGATGCAAGCACCATAAATGAAGAGAAATAGAAATCATAGAGAACAGTTGATGACATCATAGTTCAAACCTCAACTGAATAGGAACGAACATACATAGATTCGAGACCTAACACAATCCAAGAGCCAGAGGAGAATGAAAACATTAAAACAACAATTGAAGAATTGGAAACTGTTATATTGTTTGAAAAATGGATTGATCGGAAGGCTTGGTCCCATGCTGATATGACATGTATACCATCGGAGGTAATGACCCACAAGTTAAATGAAGATCCATCATAAACACCAATAAAGCAAAAGAAAAGAAAGCAAGGGGCTTTCAAAAATATAGTGATTCAAGATAAGTTCAAAAAATTATTAAAAATCGGGTCTATCCGCGAGGTAAAGTATCTTAATTGGTTAGCTATCACAGTTGTGGTGCCTAAAAAGAATGGTAAGTGGCGAGTCTGTGCATATTATACAGATCTCAACAAAGCTAGCCCAAAAGATTCTTTCCATTTACCGTATATAGACCAACTAATTGATGCTACTGCAGGGCATGAGCTATTAAGTTTGTTTAGATGCATATTCAGGTTACAATCATATCAAATGGATCCAGGAGATGAAGAGAAAACTTCTTTTATCACAGACAGGGGGACTTACCGTTATAAAGTAATGCCCTTTGGACTATGCAGAGGCAATCAAAGGTTGGTTACAAAAATATTCCAAGAACATTTGGGAAAAACCATGGAGGTATGTATAGATGATATGCTCGTCAAAATTCACCATTCAAATGATCATGTTTCACATTTGTCTGAAATATTTCAAATTTTGTGAAAATTTAATATGAAGCTCTATCCAGAAAAATGTGCATTTGGGGTCGCCTCAGGTAAGTTTTTTGGTTTTCTTGTCTCTAACCGTGGCATTGAACTAAACCCTTCACAGATAAAAGCAATAGAGGAAATTCTAGACGTACTTACGAGTAAAAAAGAGGTCCAAAGACTAACGGGAAGAATTGCAACATTGGGGAGATTCATTTCCAAATCTTCAGAAAAGTGTTTTAAATTTTTCTCAGCACTAAAAAAGCAATCATTTCAAATGGAACGAAGATTGTCAACAAGCACTTAGAAATTTGAAAGCATATTTGTCAAATCCACCATTGTTGGCAAAGCCAAAGGCAGGGGAAAATTTACTTATCTATCTAGCCGTATAAGATGTTGCGGTAAGTGTTGTTCTAGTTCTGGAAGACCAACGTAAGCAATCCCCTATCTATTATGTTAGTAAATCTTTGCTAGTTACATAAATATGGTATCCACAATTAGAAAAACTAGCACTTGCTTTAATTATGGCATCTAGAAAATTAAGACCTTATTTTAAATGTAATCCTATTGTTGTAGTAACTGCATTCCCATTACGTAGTATTTTACATAAGCATGAATTATCAGGAAGTTTAGCAAAATAGACTATTGAATTAACCGAGTACAAAATCATCTGTCAACCTAGAACTGCTATAAAGTCTCAAGTATTAGCTGATTTCATGGTTGATTTTAGCTAAGGAATGCAATTAGAAGCTGAAAAAGATCTACAAGTTTTCAATGGTGCAAACCCGAGGACTTGAATTTTATTTACTGACGGTTCATCTAATGTAAAAGGTGAATCGTTCTTGTACCACCTATGGGCGAAACCATTAGACAAGGTATAAAATGTTATTCTATAACTAACAATGAAGCAAAGTATGAAGCTGTGATTGCAGGTTTGGAACTGGCACGAGAACTCGGTATAGCCAAAATTATAATTAAAAGTGATTCACAACTCGTGGTTAATCAAATGCTGGGTACTTACACAGCCAGAGAAGGAAGAATGAAGCAATACTTAGAAAGTGTACGTGAATTGATAAGGCAATTTCAAAACTAGAAGGTTGTACAAATACCAAGAGATGAAAATGTTGAAGCAGATGCTTTGGCAATTTCGCATCTGCAGTTGCATGGAAAACAATGCAAATGCTTCAGTTATACATTTATTTCATTCCATTCTCGAATCTGATAAGAATGAGGTAAATTTTAATAATTTGACTTGGGATTGGAGAAACGAAATTGTTACTTTTTTACAGTACGACACTGTACCTGATGACAAAAGGAAAGCACATGTGCTTCATAAAAAGGATGCCTGTTATTGTTAAAACCAAGGAAATCTTTATCGAAAAATATTTGGTGGACCTTTAGCAAGATTTCTCAGACCTTCCCAAACTGAATATGTAATGAGGGAAATACATGAAGGACATTGCAACATTGGTAAGAACTTTAATTAGGGCAGGATATTATTGGCCTATGATGGAAGAGGAAGCAGAAACTTTTGTGTCTAAATGCGACAAGTGTCAAAGGTACGATAATAATATGCATAGACTAACGGAGCTGTTGCATCCTGTTATAGCCCCGTGGCCCTTTATGAAATGGGGAATGGATATCGTAGGTTCATTGTCACAAGCAAAAGGTCAGGTAGAGTTTCTACTTGTACTCATTGATTATTTCACTAAATAGGTAGAAGCAGGAGCTTTTAAATAGGTACAAGAAAAAGAAGTTAAAGACTTCATTTTGAGGAACATAATATGCTGTTTTGGAGTATCACAGGAGATTGTGTGTGATAATGGACCATAATTCATTGGATCCCAAATCACAAAGTTTTTCCAATGTTGTAAAATCAAAAGGATAACATCCACACCATACCATCCAAGAGGTAATGGACAAGCGAAATCCACAAACAAGGTCATTATCAATAAGTTAAAGAAGCGGTTACAGAAATCAAAAGGTAACTGGCCTGAGGTATTACCTGGGGTTCTGTGGGCTTATCGTACAACTAAAAAAATGAGCACGGGAGAAATACCATTTTCTTTGGTTTATGGCGGTGATGCTTTGATTCCAGTCATGATAGGAGAACCAAGAACACAGTTCATACAAGCAACAGAGGAGTCCAATAATGAAGAGATACGGGTTAACCTTGACTTACTCGAGGGAAGAAGAGAAGCTGCATTAATAAGAATGGCAGCACAAAAGCAGGTCATTGAATGGTATTACAACCGAAGAGCGCGCCTCAGATGATTTAAAATTGGGGACTTCATGCTTAAAAAGGTTTTTCAATAAATAAAGGTGCTAATTCAGGAAAGCTAAGTCCAACATGGGAAGGACCCTATCGGATTCAGGATATTGCAGAAAAAGGAGCATACGAGTTAGAAACAATGGATGGGAAAATCCTACCTTCACACTGGAATGTTGTTCATTTGAAGAGATATTACTTCTAAGGAAATACCCACGATCAGGTATCACAATGTTAAATTTTATTTTTGAATTATTAAATTTTACTAACGATTTTAGATTCTAGGCAAAACGCTAACCCGTACTAAATGATGAGTCACGACCTGTACGGCAAAATAGAATACACTAAAATTCCTAGCCTAGGGTTACAATTATTCTAATAGAAACATAAACGGGTTAAGTAGTCTTCATCTATAATCGCATCCCCGAGTCCCGTATGTTTTTCCTTTTCAGGAAAAGGACCAAGTGCAAGAAATTAATCAGTGCTCGAGGTCTTATACTTCAACGCTCAAACACTTGGGGGACTACATAATATACACATATATTTGTGGAAAATCAAGCAAGATATAAAGGAAAGATCAATGATTTGAAGAAGCAAATGCATGCCAAAAGCTATGTAAACGTGACATTCATTATAGTGTTCTTTCACATCAAAACACTTATCATAGTGTTCTTTTCCATGAGAACAATAAAGTCACTTCTTAAACCCTTCCTAATGTTTCAAAGCTAAAGGGATCTAATGTATCCTCAAAATAGTTAGGGTAAAGACTATGTATCAAAACGGGTTATGAAGAGAAAACCCAACTTCCATTGTTCTTCTTTTGTAAAAATCTGTTTAAAGAAAGACTGTTACAAGAAAGCTATAGATGTAATTCAAATACATGTAAAGTGTTATTCAAAAATTTGTCAAGGTTCATATATAAAAACCTGTTAAAGTTATTTCAAACAAAAGATGTATGTTCCTATTTCTTTCATCGTATTATAACACCATTATGTAGTTCAGACGTCTTCTTCATTAAGTGTCGATAAATAAAAGAGCCCTCTTTTACAAAACTCATGATATTAAGTCATGAGATTAATCATAAAGCATTTTCAAAGGATAAAAATGCAAAATTATTCTCTAAGTCATTAAGTATGAAAATGCAAGAGCAAAATGTATAGAAGTACTAATAAACTTCTCAATATATTTAGAATGACTAAGTATAAACTTAGTCGCCAAAATAGTTTATACAAATGCCCCATTATGAGAACTGGGGACTTTTACCAAAATCTCTTATAAACGAACTAAGGGATTAGCCATCATTTTCCTAAAAGAAATGAAAAACAAGTTAAAAGGTATAAATTGGTCACTGGGAGGCAGGAGCATCAAAAGTACGATGCTAGCTTCACTTTCAGAAACAGCCATGGGCATAACATCAACTCCAGAAGAAGCAACCACAAGTACGATGTCAGTTTGACTCAAAGTAGTAGGTTCAACGAGGGGAGCAAGAGTCACAGAAGTTTCAGCTCCTGGAACTTGAGTCATGGTAAATGAACCCTCGGGAGCTTGAGCCACAACATTTTAAACTTTGAGAGCTTCAGCCACAACTACTTCATTTGCAGGATTTTGCAGTTACGGGAGCCTTAATTGCAGGAGAAGAAAAGTCAAGTGGTTGTTGAGTCTTTTCAATAGCCTCCAAGACTTTGGCCAATTCTGAATCTAAGTCAAAGTTATCTTGGCTGACCTCAGTTAAAGCATCACGATGGGAGTTCACAAAAGTCCAACTTACCTCCATATCCAACTTTTCTTCAAGTAATTCGTAGTCTCTTGCCCAAACATCAAGTTCACTTTTTAGCTCTTCATTCTCGGTTAAAGTTGAATCAAATGAGGCTTGGAGGGAGGCATGAGAACTTTCTAAGGAAGGTACCTTGTTAGAAGAGATTCTTAAATCTTCTTGAGCTTGAGTCAAGCTTTGCACTAGTTCTCCTGCGTACTCTTCTTTTTTTCCCAAAAGTGCCCTAAGTTCTCTAATTTCTTTACTTGACTGACGTCGACAATAGTTTCGAGAAAGAACACTCAAGGAACTCTTTGTCCTTCTCTGCTTGACTTGTAGAAGCCTTCGCAACTGCTAGCTCTGAGGTCAGTGTACGCTTCTGCTGCTCCAAGTTATCTCTTCTACCTGCAAGTCTTCCATAGTCATTTGAGCATTTTAAAACTGCTCCTTCCAATTAGCTGTTTCTAACTCAGCTTCATGAGTCACTCTCTGGGCTTCGAGAATAGTTTTCTCAGATTCACGGGCTACTTTATCTAGTAGGGAAATTCTACCCATTAACTCCGTGCCAATGAGGTTAGCCTGAAAAAAATAAAGCATGAAAGTCAGAATTTAAAGGTAAGAAGAAGTTTTTAAATAAGTAGAGGAAATACCTTTAGAGTGGAATGAACGATGTCATTCATCAAGGTCAAACAACTATGACTGTTCATCTTCGCTTTTTCAATGTCACCAATCAAAGGTTCAATCCAAATGTCTGCTTGACCAGATTTCCTCAAAAGACTGCTATTAGCAGGAACTTCGATTGTCACGCTCCTTATAGAATTACTTCTTCTTGTAGAACCCACTTCTCTATGCTGAATAGTAGAAGAGGGAAATATGGAAGGAGGAGTGGTAGAAGAAGTGAAAATAGCAAGAGGAAGAGTTGAAGCAGTTAAAACAGGTAAGGGAACAGAAGTAGACAAAGCAGGTAAGGGAAGAATGGAAGGAACGGGAGTTGAAAAAGAGGAATCTCATCTAAAATCGGACATAACTCGCCACTCTCTAAACCCTCAACAAAAAGCCGTTGATTGGATTCATCAGTATCCTTAGGGGTAGTCTCATCATCAGAGACAAGTGAACAGGATGATTAGGGGCGGTACGAGAAGGCGAAATCTCAGCCTCATCTTCAGATATAATGCGCCTCCTAGCTCTTGGTCTAGCTATTAATGTGCCATCTTCATCTCCTTCCTCTTCAGAATCCTCTTCAATGATTTTTCTCTTTGTTGAAGTATCTTGAGCTCTCTCTAAAGAAAGTTGAGTTCCTAAAGAAGATGGAGTGGCAATAACAGATTCAGCTGAAACTCCTCGAATTGGAAATCCTGAGAAAAAGAAGGATGAGGATCAAAATAGTAACAAAAGAATTTTACATATGAGAAAGTATAAAAAATTCTTACCGTGAGTTTTCACCTTCCAACCATAGTAACTGGAAATGGACTTCCAGGTCCGTGGAAAAGAGGTACGAAAAAAGAAGAAAGACTTATGTGCAAGATTCTACTTTTGGAAAAAGGCATATTTTCTCTATCCACCAATGCAACTGTAGGTACCGCAACAAATCGGACATACCACCCACGATCTTTATCATCTTCAGGGATCACCAAAACCATTTTACTCCTCGCTGCTAAGCTGTCCATTGCGAAATAGCTTGGGGAGTAAAGATTAATAAGGTGGGGAAAGGTAAAATCGACACTTGCCTTAACAGACAAATGCCTCATATCAGACAAATATATATATATATATATATATATATATATATATATATACATACATACATATATATATATATATATATATATATACACATATATATACATACATATAGGGACACCAGTTGGTCTATTCCTAATATTTTTAATACTGATAATGCATATCAGCAGAAGCCATAATTGGCTGATTAACATACATCAAATTACATAGATTATTCATCGTATCCTCCTGATAATGATGATGAGTTTCAAAAACTCCATTATTAACCTATAATATCCTAATCTGAAACTGGTTTTTCAGGTGGTCATTTGGACGTGAGGGGCTGGACATACGGAGCGGTCTGCTGGTCGTTGGGACTACAATGGTGCTGGTCGTTTGAAGGCTGAAGGTGGGTGGTTCAGGGCTGGTTGTTGCAACGGGGGGCTGGGGTGGCGTGACTGGTTCGACATGACTGGTCGACGAAGGCGACGGGGACGATCTGGTGGAGCTGCGTTGTCGCTATGGGGGCTGTGCGACTGAGCGTGAGGGGCTGTAACATGGTCGTCGATGGACTGGAACGATAAGGGTGGTTTTAGGGTTTTCTTCCTAGTGAAGAAGATGAAGTGTAGGGGTGGGTGTTTGGGATGTGGCGGCTAGAGTGTTTAGGAGATAGGGTTTGGGTTGGGTTGTTTGGTTAAGTGAGAAGAATGAAAAATCTGAAAAAAATTTAAAATGGGTAGGGTGGAAATGGGCCGGGTCAAGGGGTTTTTGGGTTGGGTAGAGGTATTTTGGTTTGGGCTTGTGGTTTAAAATTGGAGAAGAGGCCCAATTCCGATTTTCTTTTTATTTCTTGCTCTCTTTTCTTTTAATTAATAAAACTAAACTTCTAAATTAAGTTATAAACTAAATTAACTCAAAAAATACTAATTAACTTCTAACAACAATTATCATATACAATTAAACACCAATTAAAATAAAATTTCACAATTTGACATTAAATGCTAAAAATGCCTATTTTTGTGATTTTCATTTTTTGTAAAACAAACTTAATCACTCCTAATTGTCAAATTAAATCCTAAATGCAAACGTGACATATTTTTGTTTTTTATTAATTTAACGAATACACATGTACAGATAAATGCAAATAATACAAGAAAACAACACAAAATTCACAAAAATTGTAAGCAAACTAAAAATTCTTTTATTTTGAATTTTTTTGGGAGTAATTCGTATATAGGGTCACGTGCTCACAAATCAGTCTTCATATTTTCTGAAACTCGTTTCTTTCTGTTAAACTGGTAACTCTTTTTCTAATATTAGTTTGCATCCTTTTCCTGAAATCAGTAAATCCCTGCCTAGTTTTATTCAACCCACAGACAAAAGGTTGGCTAATTAATCATTGGGTCATTCTTAGACAAATGCATCCGAGCGGACCTAATGCGGATTTCTTGTCTAAAAATATGTGTTGAACCAGTCTATTCATCGCTTTAATTTAATCCAGACCAAATCAGTACGTGAATGAAATGTAAACTATATGCCTTTATTTGATTTAAGGAGATCCGCTTGAGCCTTATTTGCTTATTTTCTTCCCCGTACTTGTATTACGTGTTTTGAATGCCGTCTTAGTATTTTGTTCTTTGAAAACTCTCAAAGATCCCAAACCCCCCTTCCCTTTAAGATTAGTAGTCCCAAATGCCTCCGGGACTGATAGGATTGGGATGGATACTAACATGCAATAAGTAATGATACCATCCACACTTTGATACCTTAACGGGGTGGGAAGGGTAGAATATGAATATGATTACTAGTGTGCTAATATCATGTGCGACCCCTCTCTTGAGGAGTGTACGTCGGGTATTGCATTGATGTGATCCATATTATTTACAAACCTAGGACCCCACCCCCCCACCTTTCCCTTTTACTTTTTACTCTTCTTTAAGTTGTTCAAAACTATCTTTCTAAACTTTCTACTCCTCTCATTTTTAAACTCTTAAATCTACTTGAAATATTATGTGAAAACCCCCTCTACTTGAGACTTCTATTTGTTTCCTTGTTGTTTAAAGTCATAATTGTAGTATGGTCGCGAACCACACTAGTGGATCTTGAGGGGTGCCTAACACCTTCCCCTTGAGATAATTTCTAGCCCTTACCCAAACTCTGGTTTCTTCATCTCAAATTCTTCTTAAAAGTGTCCTAATGCACATATAATCATTAGATGGCAACTCTCCAAACTCCCAAAGCCCAATTCTTGAAAGGGAATAGAGTTGTCCTCTCAAATGTCGTATATCCAATTTCGAACGATACCATTCACAAGAAAAGGCTGCTGAGAGTTGTCAGATGCTCGAGGGAAATACTTGGCATTATGTCTCGTGTCGCCACACGTGTAACAAGCCCTCGGCTGCTGAGAATAATGAAGTGGTGGTGCACTAATAGGTGCTGATGATGAGCTGGAAAGCTGCTGGTCAGAATACTGTGGCTGGGAACCACGGCCACCTGTAGTACCATGTAAAACCTATAGGGGTGACTAAAAGGGCCTCGGAGGATGGCCTCTACCATATGCATCCCTACCTCCGGATAAGGTATCGCTGAACCTACCAGAATGACGAGGCCTCTTATCTTACCCCTGACCACCTCCTCGTGCAAGTGCCATCTCTATCCTGCGGGCTGCATTGGCCGCTTCCTGAAAAGAAATATCACTACCTGCTCCCATAGCCATCTGGAGTAGGATCGACTGAATCAAACCATCAATAAATCTATGTACTCCCTGTCTCTCTTTCTTAGTGGGGGTATAACAATAGCATGGGATGCCAAATAAATAAAACGAGTCTCATACTACGTGACTATCATAGTACCCTGATGAAGATGCTCAAGCTGCCTCCGTAGAGCATCTCGCTCAGTAACCGGGAGAAACTTCTCCAAAAACAACTCTGCAAACTGATTCCAAGTCAATAATGGCGACCCTACTAGCCTAGATAAACAATAGTCCCTCCACCAAGTCTTGGCGGATCCTGCAAGCCGAATGGTGATGAAGTCGAACCCATTGGTCTCAACAATACCCATAATCCTGAGAACCTCATGGCAGTTGAATAAGAAGTCATGGGGGTCCTCTGTAGCGGAAGGTGGTGGTGATGAGCTTGGTGAACCTATCAAGCCTCTATAAAGCATCCGTGGACATTGCTGTACCATCGCTGGCCTGAGCTGGAATACCCGGCTAGGCTGCCACAAATGGCTAAACTACTGGAACTTGAGGTTGAGGAGCTACCTGCTCCGGAGTACGCGTAGCGGAAGTGTGAACTTCTCCCCTAGCCTGAAATGTGGCTGGTGCTATGTTTAGCAAACCCGCTCTAGACACGCTTTCCATAAAGCCTACTGATCGGAGCAAAGCGTCATGGAGTATTGGAGTGGCTATGAAACCCTATGGGACCTTAGCTGGGTCCGCTAGAGCTGCTGGTGCTGGAACTTCCTCATCAGTCAACGTGAGGCTCCACATCTGGGACTATTGCCAGGGTTGAGCTCTGCCCAGGTCTCGCCCTCGCCCTCTGCACCTGATAGGAGCTGCTGCTAGGGGCTCGAGCTGCTGCGCGGTAGAAGAGGAAGCATGTGTTCTCATCATCTATGAAAGAACATAGTAGAACGACAATCAGCATTGAGAAACAGAATAGCACGACAAGAAAGAACAAAGTGAAATTTTTCCTAACTCTGTAGCCTCTGGGGTATAAATACATACATCTCTGTATCGATCCCTCAGACTCTACCGAATTTGTTCGTGAGTTGTGAGACCTATGTAATCTAGTGATCTGATACCAACTTGTCACGACCCAGATTTTCCACCATCGGGAGTCGTGATGGCGTCTACCAACGGATCTAGGCCAGCCAATCATTAAACAATCTCAAATAATTTCTCGACAATAACAATATATGAAAGCAATTAAATAAAAGCGGAAGACTTTAAGTTTAATAAAATTGAAATCAAAATGCAGAAGTTTAAAACATATCTCTACCCAAAATCTGGTGTCACTAGCTCACAGACTACTAAAGAGTACTTCAATCAAGTCTGAACAAAAGAAAGAAATACATAATGTCTGTCTCGGTACAATGAAAAAAAACTAAGACATGGAAAGGGACTCCGACTCGCGAATTCCAGCTAGGCTACCTCGTAAATATCTGGACTGAAGCCAGCTCCCGGTCAATAAGCTACTGCTGCAGTCCAAAAGCTGCTCCGGTACCATAATCTGTTCAAAACGCACAGAAGTATAGCATCAGCACAACCGATCCCATGTGCTGGTAAGTGCCTGGCCTAACCCCGGCGAAGTGGTGACGAGGCTAGACAGGACTTACCTAAAATAACATGTGCAGATACATATGTATACAGAGGCAACAGAAATAACAACAGAAAATATCAACTAAAAGGGGAAGGGGCATGCTCGGGGTAGAAACAGTTAAAATAGATCGACGGATATAATAACAAAACTATCTCAATACCATAATTCATATATATAAGTGGTCGGTGCGCCACACGATCCCATATCTCAATTCATAAGTGGACGGCGTGCCACACTATCCCAATTCATATTCCATAAGTGGAAGACGTGCTACACAATCCCAAAAATATGTATTCATAAGTGGTTGGCACGCCACACGATCCCATTTCATTACTCACAAGTGGGCGGCGTGCCACATGATCCCAATTCATATTTCATAAGTGGACGACGCCCCACACGATCCCATTTTATAGTGAATAGCGCATATAATCTCTCTAAAAGAGGTCTCATTAGGGAAATTCAACAACATAACTATTTAACCGGGTAAGGGTACAATTAACAGCCCAAATATCCTAGCAAGGGAGCAACAACAATAATAAACTACGTTTCCCGGTAAGGGAAGAGTCACCATACTTTCTCTATTAATCACTTCTTTTTCAATTATCAAATTCTAGTTCGAATCGACACTCCAATAACATACCAATCACAGTTCTTCCTTAATCGTTCACACTATATATAAAACTGAGCATTTAGAAAAGAGAGATATCTCACAAAGTTCGGACCAAACACATTTAAGACCCACAGTCATGCTATACTCTTGTGTATAGATAACCGTCACCATGCCTATACACCGTACACATCATTTAGCAATTAGAAAATAATATTCTAATCCTATTCCCTCTAACCAAAGTTAGAACAAACAGTTACCTCGGTCAAAGAATAGCAATCAATTCTCCAATACCGCCTTTCCTCTACAATCCGACTCTGAAACAACGATATCTAGGCATAATCAATTCAATAATATCAATAACGACGCAAAAACAAAATCCCATAGCCTAGAAATGAAATCCATAACAATCTTCCAAAAATACCAAAATCTGACCCCGGGCCCACATGGTCCAAACTCGAGGCTCGGGCAAAAATCTGTTCACCCACAACTCCACGAGGTTGAATCACACAAAATCCCCAAAGCCCTAACTCTACCCAAAACCCCTATTTTCTACCTAGAATTCATGATTTAGGGCTAGGAAATTAGTGATTAGTGGAAGAAATTAAGAGGAAAAGAAGCTAAGAATACTTACCCAAGAGGTTATGGAGGAAGACGCTCTTCAAAATCGCCTATGGAGTGTTTGAGGGAGGAGCTAGTGTGAAGAAATAGCAACATTCCGTAATGAGTATTCTATTTTTAAGAAAATTCGCTAAAGGAATTTAACCCTATGCGAACGCGAGAAAAGGTCGCATTCGCGAAGAAGGCTGGCCGGGTACTCTATGTGTTCGCGAAGGCATCACGCGAACACGTAGAAGGGAAGTTGGGGGGGGGGGGGGGGACAGACTTGGCCTATGCGTTTTTGAAGGTATGTATGCGAACGCGTATAAGGAATTGGAAAAACAGTGCAAACGCGGGGGTGTACCGTGAACAAGAAGAAGGCTGGAGGTACAAAGCAGTGCGAACGTGGGACAAGTTCGCATTCGCATAGAGCAACGGACCTGTGTAAAAATTGCAGAAATTCTGACCCTTCCTAAGTTCCAAAAACACTCTGAACCACCCCATAAATCACTCCCGAGCCCTAGGGGCTCCCAACCAAACGCACACACTAACTCAATAACACCCTAGAACTTAGTCGAGCGATCAAATTGCCAAATTAACATCGAAATCAAAGAATCAAGCCTCAAAATCATCATTTTCATTTCAAAGTTCTTAAACTTCTAACTTTAGATATTTAAATCCAAAGTACGTCAAACGACGTTCGATTTCGACCAAATTTCACAGAAAGTGCATAGCGCATAATTAAGACATGTACCACGCTCCGGGACCACAATACAGGCTCGATACCTATATTTTCTAACTCATTTTCATTTCAAATTTTCATATCATTTTCAGAGAAATAATTTATTTCAAAATTTCTTTACTCAGGCTCGGGACCTCCGATTTTGATTCTGGGAATACGCTCGAGTCTCATATTTTTTCTACGGACCCTCCGAGACCGTCACATCACGGGTCCGGTTCCGTTTTCCCAAAATGTTGACTGAAGTCAACTTTAACATTATTAATATCAAAATTCTTCAAATTTTACACATAGTTCACATATTTCAACATAGAAACTTTCTGACTTTGCGCCCGGACTACATACGCAAATTGAGGTAACTAAATGTGAGGTTTTCAAGGCTCGAAAGCACAGAAAAAGGAAGAATTATACTCCACCTCTAAAATAATTTTTCGTCCTCGAATGGACAAAAGAAAGAAGTACCTGAGTTGGGGAATAGATGAGGATAACGACTCCGCATATCAAAATCAGACTCCCAGATGCCTAAGGAGGCTGACCTCTCCACTGAACACGCACTGAAGGAAAATTCTTCGACCTCAACTATCGAACATGCTGGTCTAAAATAGCCACCGGCTCCTCCTTATATGATAGATCCTTGTCCAATTGGATAGTGCTAAGATCTAACATGTGGGCTGGATTGTCGTAATACCTCCGAAGCATGGATACATGAAAAACTGGATGCACGGCTGACAAGCTAGGCGGCAAGGCAAGTCAATATGCCACCTCTCCTACACGATCAAGAATCTCAAATGGGCCAATGAACCTAAGGCTAAGCTTGCCCTTCTTCCCGAATCACATCACACTCTTCATAGTTGACACTCGGAGCAACACTCGCTCACTAACCATGAAAGCAATATCTCGGACCTTGCGGTCTACATAACTCTTCTGCCTAGACTGAGCTGTCCGAAGTCTATCCTGAATGATCTTGACCTTATCCAAGGCCTCCTGAACTAGATCTGTACCCAATAATCGAGTCTCTCCTTGCTCAAACCATCCGACTGGGGACTGACACTACATACGTTACAACGCCTCATACGGAGCAATCTGAATGCTGGATTGGTAGCTGTTATTGTAGGCAAACTCTGCTAACGATAAAAACTAGTCTCACGAGCCTCCAAATTAAATAACGCAGGCTCAGAGCATATCCTCAAGAATCTGAATAGTCCTCTCGGACTGACCGTCTGTCTGGGGATGAAATGATGTAGTCAACTGAACCTGGGTGCCCAACTCTTGCTGAACCGCTCTCCAGAAATGCAAGGAAAACTGTGGACACCGGTTTCAAATGATAGATATAGGCACCCCTTGAAGGTGAACGATCTCCCTGATGTAAATCTCAGCTAATCTCTCGGACGAATAGGTGGTGGCAATCAGAACAAAATGCACTTACTTGGTCAGCCTATTCACGATAACCCAAACCGTATCAAACTTCTTTCGAGTCATCGGAAGGCCAGAAACGAAATCCATGGTAATCCTCTCCCACTTCCACTCGGAAGCTCAATCCTCTGAAATAATCCACCGGGCCTCTGATTCTCGTACTTAACCTTCTGATAGTTCAAACAATAAGACACATATACAACAATGTCTTTCTTCATTCTGTGCTACCAATAATGTTGCCTCAAATCCTGATGCATCTTCGCGGCACCCAGATGAATAGAATACCGAGAACTATGGGCCTCCGCTAAGATCAACTCCCGAATACCGAAACATTGGGCACACAAACTCGCTCCTACAATCTCAATACACCGTCATCTACCAAGGTTATTTTCTTGGCACCTCCACGCTGCACCGTGTCTCTCAGGACACACAAATTGGGATCATCAAACTACCGCTCCCGGAGACGCTCCAACAACGATGATCAAGCGACTGTGCAAAATAACACCCTGCTTGGTTCAGAATTATCCAACCTCAAAAATCAATTGGCTAAGGCCTAAACGTTCAAAGCAAGTGGTCGCTGGCTGATCGGAACATAAGCAAGGCTACCCATGCTGGCAGACTTCCTACTCAATGCATCGGCCACCACATTGGCCTTCCCCGGGTGGTATACGATAGAAACATCATAGTCTTGCAGCAACTCCAACCACCTCCTCTACCTCAAATTCAACTCCTTCTGTTTGAACAAGTATTGAAGGCTCTTGTGATCCGTGTACACCTCACACGTCACACCATATAGATAATGCCTCCAAATTTTCAAAGCATGAACAATGGCTACCAACTCTAGATCATGAACTGGATAATTCTTCTCGTAGATCTTTAGTTGCCTTGAAGCATACGCTATGACTTTTCTATCCTGCATTAATACTGCACCAAGCCCAATACGGTAAGCATCATAAGTAAACGGTATAAGGCCCTGATCCCGTGGGCAAAACCAATACTGGTGCCGTAGTCAGATCTGTCTTGAGCCTCTGGAAGCTCGTCTAGCACTCATCTGACCACTTAAACTGGGCACCCTTCTGGGTCAATCTAGTTATCAGGGCTGCAATAGATGAAAAACCATCCACGAACCGTAGGTAGTAACCTACTAACCCCAAGAAACTCCGGATCTTTGTAGGTAACGCTGGTCGAGGCCAGTTCTTGACTGCCTCAATCATCTTCGGGTCCACCTGAATATCCTCTGTTGAAATAACGTGACCCAGGAATGCAACAGAACTCAACCAAAACTCGCACTTCGAGAACTTGGCGTATAACTGACTATCCTTCAAAGTCTAAAGAACCACTCTGAGGTGCTACTCATGCTCCTCCTGACTGCGGGAGTATATTAGAATATCGTCAATGAAAACAATCACGAACAAATCTAAATAAGGCCTGAACACTCGATTCATCAACTCCATATATGATGTTGGGGCATTGGTCAACCCAAATGACATGACCAAAAAATCATAATGCACATACCGAGTACGAAATACTGTCTTAGCGACATCAGACGCCCTGATCCTCACCTGATGATTGCCATATCTCAAATCTATCTTCGAGAACACCCTCTCATCTTGAAGCTGGATGAGTAAATCGCCAATTCTCAGCAGTGGATACTTGTTCTTTACCATCACCTTGTTCAACTGCCGATAATCAATACACATCCTCATCGACCCATCCTTGTTCTTCACAAATAATACCTGTGCACCCCAAGGCGACACACTGGGTCTAATGAACCCTTATCAAGCAAATCTTGAAGCTGCTCCTTTAACTCTTTCAACTCTGGAAGGGCCATGCGATACGACAGAATGGAAATAGGCTGAGTTCTCGGAGCCAGATCAATACAGAAATCAATATCCCTGTCGGGTGGCATACCCGACTGGTCTGAAGGGAAAACCTCGAGGAACTCCCGAACAATAGGAACAGAACCAATAGATGGGACCTCTGCACTAGAGTCACAAACATACGCCATATATGCTAGACATCCCTTCTCGACCATGCTTCGAGCCTTAACATATGACACAACACTGTGGGTGGCATGACCTGAGGTCCCTCTCCACTCAAGTCGGGGATAATATGGCAAAGCCAAGGTCATGGTCTTGGCGTGACAATCCAAAATAGCATGACACTGGGACGACCAATCCATCCTCAAAATAACGTCAAAGTCCACCATATCTTAGAGAAATAAGTCAACACGGGTCTTAAGACCCTCAAATACTACCACACATGAACGATGCACTCAGTTGACTACTATAGAATCACCCACCGGTGTAGATACATAAATAGGAAAACTTAAGGCATCGCTAGTCATAGCCAAGTAGGATGCAAAATAGGGCGACACATATGAATACGTAGATCCAGGGTCAAATAGCATTGAAGCACATCTATCAGCGACCAGAATAGTACCTGTAATGAAAGCATCCAAAGACTCAGCCTGTGGCCTCGCTGGCAAAGCATAACACCAGGGTTGGGCCCTACCTCCCTGAACTATGTCTCTGGAATGATCGGCTACAGGATGAACCCTGCCTCTAGATGTCCGAGCTCCACCTATATGATCCATACCTCCACCTCTATGGCCTCTACCCCTGCCTATAGCTGGCTGGGTAGCTTGTGGATCACCTGCTGCCTGAATCATGGGGCGAGGACCCTGCTGCTGAGAGATGTCAGATGCTCGAGGGAAATACCTGGCAATATGTCTTGTGTCTCCACATGTGTAACAAGCCCTCGGCTGATGACAATAACGGAGTGGTGGTGCGCCGATAGGTGCTGATGATGAGCTAGAAATTTGCTGGTCAGAATACTGTGGTTGGGAACCACGGCCACCTCTAGTACCATGTGAAACCTATAGGGCTGACTGAAAGGGACTCGGAGGATTGCCTCTACCATATGAATCCCTACCCCCGGATGAGGTACCGCTGAACCTACCAGAATGACAAGGCCTCTTATCTGAACCCTGACCACCTCCTCGTGCAAGTATCATCTCTATCCTGCGGGTCGCATTGGCCGCCTCTTGAAAAGAAATATCACTACCGACTCCTATAGACATCTGAGTCGGATTGGTTGAATCAACCCATCAATAAATCTCCGTAATTTATCTCTCTCTCTCTCTCGGTGGAGAGCATAACAATAGCATGGCGTGCCAAATAAATAAAACGAGTCTAATACTGCATGAATATCATAGTACCCTGATGAAGAAATGCCTGCGTAGAGAATCTCGCTCTGTAACCGGGAGAAACTTCTCCAAGAACAACTCTGATCCCAAGTTAATAATGGTGACCATGCTGGCTTAGATAAACAATAGTCCATCCACCAAGTCTTGGCGGATCCTGCAAGTCGAAAGGTGATGAAGTCGACCCCATTGGTCTCCACAATACCCATTGTCTTGAGAACATCATGGCAGTTGAATAAGAAGTCCTGGGGGTCCTCTATAGAAGCACCGCATAAGGTGGTGGTGAAGATCTTGTTGAACCTATCAAGCCTCCACAAAGCATCCGCAGACATTGTCGCACCATAGCTGGCCTGAGCTGGAATACCCGGCCGGTCTACCACAGCTGGCTGAACTGCTGGAAACTGAGGCTGAGGAGCTACCTGCTTTGGATTACATATAGCGGGATTCTGAACTCCTCCCACAACCTTGGATGAGGCAAGTGATACGTAAAGCAAACCCGCTCTAAAGAAGCTTTCCATAAAGCCTACCAGTCGGACCAAAGTGTCCTGGAGTGGCTATGAAACCCTATGGTACCTGAGCTGGGCCCATTGGAGCTGCTGGTGCCAGAACCTCCTCCTCATTGTCAACGTGAGGCTCCATCTCTAGGACTGCTGCTCGGGGCTGAGCTCTACCCCGATCTCGGCCTCTGGCATGGCCTCGGCCTCACCCTCTGCCCCTGATAGGAGCTGCTGCTGGGGGCTCGGGCTGCTGCACGGTAGAAGAGGAAGCACGTGTTCTCGCCATCTGCGAAAAAATAGAGTAGAATGACAATCAGTATTGAGAAACATAATCGCACGACAAGAAAGAACAAAGTGAAATTTTTCCTAACTTTGTAGCCACTGGGGAATAAATACATACATCTTTGTATCGATCCCTCAGACTCTACCGAGTTCGTCCGTTATAAGACCTATGTAACCTAGTGCTCTGATACCAACTTGCCACGACCTGGTTTTCCCACCATCGGGAGTCGTGATGGCGTCTACTAACGGAGCTAGTCCAGCCAATCATTAAACATTCTAAGATAATTTCTCAACAATAATAATATACGAAAGCAATTGCATAAAAGCGGAAGACTTTAAGTTTAATAGAACTAAAATCAAAATCCGAAAATTTAATATATATCTCTACCCAAAATCTTGTGTCACTAGCTCACGGACTACAAAAGAGTACTACAATCAAGTCTGAACAAAAGAAAGAAATACATAGTGTCTGTCTCGGTACAATGAATGTTAGATAATACGCTTCACACTAGAGGGGAGGTGAATAGCGTTATAATAAAAATTAGCGTAAACTTGCGGAATTTAAAATTTGCAGGAAATAAATAAGTGCGATAAATAAGAAAGAACACACCGAAGTATTCTGGTTCACCACAACCCGTGGCTAGTCCAGTCCCCGAGAGACTCTCTCGAGATTTCCACTAACTTGTCAAGCTTCCGGGTGCTTAACAAACCTTTACAACTTGAGGACACAAGCCTCAAAACCCTTTGCTCGGAGATACAATACTCCAAGACCTCAACCAAAGGAAACACAAGTTCCTTCACAACTTGAGGACACAAGCCTCAACTACCTTTGCTCGGAGATACAACACTCCAAGACTTCAACCAAGGAAACACAAGTTCCTTCTTACAACAAGAGAATAACAATTCTCTTCAAGTGTACAAAACACTAAGCACTCAAACAAGACACTCCTTAATGAGTAGATATGAGTAAAAGAATACGCTCAAGATCGCAACAACTTTCGACAAGAGTTTGGCTCCCAAAAACTTATGTAATGAATATAAAATAATAAGCAATAGAGCATGCAAGCTTATAGCAATTATATGATCAGTTGTTGTGTGTTATTGTATGCTCAAAAGACTGAATTTAAGCTGTATTTATAGTTGAAAAGCTTGGCATTACCGTTGCCTAAATGCCAATTAAGAACTGCTGATTTTACTCTGTGACAATCGATTGTCAAGAATCCACAATTGATTGTTTACCAATCGTTCCAAAAATCAATCCCAGATTTTACGCTTAACAATCGATTATTCAAGATCAACAATCGATTATTGGCAACGTTCAAAAAATCATTTCCAGATTTTACGAAAAACAATCGATTATACAAAATCAATAATCGATTATTCAGCAACGTTCAAAAAATCCTTTTCAGATTTTAATTTCAACAATCGATTGTACAAAATCAACAATCGATTACCTGACGGTATTTGAAAATATTTTGGCAGCGGTTAGTTATACAATCGATTATACATAGTTAACAATCGATTATATATCAGTCTTGAAAAATCAATTTAGACACTGCCTCGTGACAATCGATTGTTATATACTCACAATCGATTATTTAATAACTTTGAAAAAGTCTGGAAGACACTGTCTCAACATAATCGATTGTCATATGTTCACAATCGATTATTTTGTGACTTTGAAAAATCTGATGGACACCGTCTCTTCACAATCGACTGTCATTAACTTCACAATCGATTATTTTGAGCGTTGAAAAACTTTGATGGACACTGCCTCATCACAATCGATTATCATTAACTTCACAATTGACTATTTTGAGCGTTGAAAAACTTTGATGGACACTGCCTCATCACAATCGATTGTCATAAGGTTCACAATCGATTGTCATGCAGGTTTGAAAAACCTGATGCTCACTGCCTTAACACAATCGATTGTCATTAGTTCACAATCGATTGTCATGCAGTCTTGGCTTAACATAATCGATTATCATAAGTACATAATCGATTATCTTAGTCCAAATTTTTTGAGGCATGTTTAAAAATCATTTTTGACTAAAGTAAATATGCATGATTTAAAATCATTTAGCATTAAATAAAATATGCATGATTTTGTAAAATAATTTTACGAGAGAAGCCATGTCATGAGTCAAGTTGTCGGATCAAGATCACAGTTGAGAACGACTCATGTAAAACTATAAAACTTGGTCTTGAGCTTGAATCTCGTTGTATATCAATTGTGCGCTTGTACTTGAACTTCGTCATATATCAATTTGCGCATCGTTTGTCATTCATCAAAACCTACACATATGAACACACGTTTTAGTATAATGCTTTGAGAACGTGTTTCCAACAATTTCCCCCTTTTTGATAATGGCAAACTTTAAGCGGGATATGCAAATTAAACAATTCATAATGATGATTCTAGACAAGTAAAGATATGCAACAAGTATATGGATATGCAATTTGTTCCCCCTCAATTTATGCCGATAAGTATTGAGAGTGCATACCCGTTATCTTCCCCCTTTTGCCATTAGCAAAAAAATGTGATAAGATGGCAAGGATTAAAAAACTTGTTTATTTATTGAAAATAAAGTGTGATTTCTTAAAGAAAGTACAATAACTCAAATAATAGCAGTACAATCGATTATTGATACGAGATAATCGATTATTAGACGACAGAAACCGATTTTTCTGAAGAAGACTCGATTGTTGCGCGTCATGCTTTATAATTCCCCCTACCTTTAGGGCGATACCTGCAAAAATTCGTTAGACGTCTCCGACGCTCAAGTTAGAAATCATGTAAAAAAAAGATGCAATGCATAACTTAGATCAACGTGGAGTCAAGAATCCCGAGTTCACTACGAATTCGGAAGAAGGACTCTTTCTCTAAGGGCTTTGTAAAGATGTCGGCCAATTGATCTTTGGTTTCAACAAATTCGATTTCGACATCACCCTTGAGAACGTGATCTCTTATAAAATGATGTCTAATTTCAATGTGTTTTGTTCGCGAATGAAGAACGGGGTTCTTCGTCAAGCATATGGCACTAGTATTATCACATCTAAGAGGTATATGATCAAGACTTAGGCCATAGTCCAAGAGTTGTTGTTTCATCCATAGGATTTGAGCGCAACAACTCCCCGCGGCTACATATTCAGCCTCGGTTGTGGACAACGCAACACTTACTTGTTTCTTGCTAAACCAAGAAACGAGAGAGCTACCGAGCAAATGGCAGGTGCCACTAGTGCTCTTGTGGTCTAATTTGCATCCAGCAAAATCGGAGTCGGAATAGCCAACGAGTTGGCATGAAGAACCTTTGGGGTACCATAGACCCACATTTGTAGTACCAACAAGGTACTTCAAAATCCATTTTACCGCAGTAAGGTGAGACTCCTTCGGACACGAGTGATAACGGGCGCATAAGCACACGCTAAACATGATGTCCGGACGACTAGCAGTAAGATAAAGAAGAGAGCCAATCATACCTCGATACTTCTTAATGTCGACTTCCTTACCTTTCTCATCTTTGTCTAGATGATCGGATGTGCTCATGGGAGTCGCCATTGCTTTTGCGTTGTTCATTTCAAATCGTTTCAGCAATTCTTTACAATATTTGGCTTGGCAAATGAACGTACCTTCTTTCATTTGCTTTACTTGTAATCCCAAAAAGAATGTTAACTCACCCATCATAGACATCTCAAATTCGCTTGTCATTAAATCAAAAAATTCCTTGCACAAGACATTGTTAGTGGTACAAAATATAATATCATCCACATAGATCTGAACTAATAAAATATCATTGTTTTTATGCTTAACAAAAAGAGTGGTGTCAACTTTCCCTCTAATGAAATCATTTTCCAATAGAAATTTACTCAATCTTTCATACCAAGCTCGGGGAGCTTGTTTTAAACCATAAAGAGCCTTTTGAGTTTGAAAACATGATCGGGAGATTTAAAATCTTCAAAACCGGGGGGTTGTTCAACATAAACTTCTTCTTGAATAACACCATTTAGAAAAGCACTTTTCACATCCATTTGATATAAATTGAAATTCATAGAAGAGGCAAATGCGAGCAATAGACGAATAGCTTCTAATCTAGATAGTCAATACCCTATTCTTGGTTATAGCCTTTTGCTACGAGCCTAGATTTGTTTCTAGTGATTACACCATTTTCATCTAGTTTGTTTCGAAAAACCCATTTCATACCAATTATGGTATGATTTTCGGGTCTTGGCACCAAATCCCAAACGTCATTCCGTTTGAATTGGTTAAGCTCCTCTGCACTGCCAAGGTCCAAAATTCATCCCCAATTGCTTCGGAGATGGTTGTTGGTTCAATTTGAGACACAAAAGCAGTATGTCCTAAGGTGTTCTTAAGGGAGTTTCGGGTAGTTACCTTTTCTCCGACGTCGCCAATTACCTGTTCGAGAGGGTGATCTTTGATTGTCCTCCATTCGTTAGGCATTTTCATTTCTTTCTCCAATTGTGGCGCTTCCTCCGTTGGTTGTTTCAAAAATTTGTCTTGATTTTCCTTAGGCGTTTCCTCTTGTATTTTGTCTTTCAAACTATCTAAGATACCTGCAAGATCAAAACCGGAATCCTTTCTCGCCAAGCGAGCATTATTTTCGGAAAATACAACATGAGGGGATTCCTCCACAGTTTTGGTTCTTTTATTAAAAACCCTATATGCTTTGCTACGTGAAGAATAACCAATGAAAATTCCCTCATCGGACTTAGCATCAAATTGTCCCAATTGATCTTTTCCATTATTATGAATAAAAACTTTACAACCGAATACTCTAAGATGGGAGATATTTGGTTTCCTTCCCTTGTAGAGTTCATAAGGGGTCTTCATGAGTATTGGCCTTATAACTACTCTATTTAAGATGTAGCATGCGGTACTCACGGCATCCGCCCAAAAAAGTTTGGGAATCTTGGCCTCTTCGAGCATGGTTCTAGCCATCTCTTCGAGACACCTATTTTTCCTTTCCACCACCCCATTTTGTTGTGGTGTTCGTGGAGCGGAAAAGGTATGCTCGATACCGAGTTCGTCACAAAAGTCCGCAAAGAGATTGTGATCAAACTCTCTCCCATGATCACTTCTAATTGACGTGACGGTTGTTTCCTTTTCGTTTTGAACACGTTTAAGGAAATATTTAAAATTTTGAAAAGCATCACTTTTATGGGCAAGAAATAAAGTCCAAGTGAATCTAGAATAACGATTCCTTCCTAGACTTTCAATGCGAGATGGTCCAAATAAATCCATGTGAAGCAATTGCAATGGTCTAGTAGTTGAAACAATGTTTTTCGATTTGAAAGATGCTTTTGTTTGCTTCCCTTTTTGACAAAAATCACAAATAGAGTCGTTTTCAAATCTCAAATTGGGAAGACCAATAACTAAGTTTTGTGAAATCAATTTGTTCAAAAGATGCATGTTTATATGTGCTACTCTATGATGCCATAGCCAAGTATCATCCTCTTTGCTCATAAGGCAATCCACATATTCGGGTGAGGAATTAGCAAGATCAACCATATAAATATAATCCACTCTAAAACCACGAAGGATAATTTTGAAATCACTACGTCTAAATACTAAGCATTCATCCGAATCAAATAAGGCAAGATTTCCCTTGTCACATAATTGACTTATGCTCAAGAGATTATGCTTTAAACCTTTAACAAGTAATATATGCTTAATAGAAGAATTTTCATCCTTACCGACCGATCCGATGCCGATAATCTTTCCTTTATTGTTGTCACCAAAAATAACACTTCCTCCTTCTTTGTGTTCTAGTTGAAGGAATTTGGATTCGTCTCCCTTCATGTGCTTGGAGCATCCACTATCAAGGTACCATAGTACACTTGATCCCTTCAAACACACCTACAAAACAAATTAATGAGTTTTAGGTACCCATGCCATTTTGGGTCCTTGAGGGTTAGGCATATCATAATGATGCGATTGAGTGATATGTCTATGTCGTGTAAAACATGCAGGAGCAATATGATCAATTCGTCTACAATAATGACAAGTCACGTTGGGATTATGCATCCTTCTAGGTTCATAGTAATTAGACGGACGAAAATTGTTCAATCTATTTTCGACACTATGGCTATTGCGCATTTCATGAAAGTCATTCCTACTATTATGAGCAGCATTTCTAGAATAATTGTTTCTAGGTTGAGGGCCATTTCTAGGTGTTCTAAAAGGTTCAAACTTCCTTCTAGTGTGTGGCCTAGAATATGCATCATTTCTAGAGTAGTTATTTCTAGGTGGTAAGTCATTGCTAGGTCTTCTAAAGTGTTCAACATTTGGTCTAGCATGCATATTGGTTCTAGGGTTGTTATTTCTAGGATGAGTATTTGTTTTATTAATCCTAGGTTGAGCCTTAGGTGGTTGGGGTTTGGCTTCAACCTTTTCTTTATGCTCATTCTTAAAACCTATGCCATGCTTGGTTGACTTCAAACTAACAAGGACCTCATTCAAATTTTTGTGAGAAGAATTAAACTTATCTAAGGTGCCCTTTAGCCTTTCTACTTCATTTTTGAGATGCATGCAAGAAGTACAATTTCTAATAGAGCTTTCGGGCTTGTCGGCGCTTCTTTTTCCGAAAAACTTGTTTTCCTCTTTCAACTTCTCATTTTCTAAAACTAGTTTTTCCAAATCCTTTTCTTTCAATGAGAGTTGTTTTTGAAAATCTTTTTCTTTTGAAGAAGCATTTTCCTTTATGCATTTAACAGTTTTTGAAGCTTTAATAAATTCACTATATAACTCATCAAAAGCATTTTGCATTTCTTCAAGGGAAAAGAAATTTTTAGAAGAGATTTGACATACCTCATCTTGCTTGTCTTCTTGTGCCATAAGACAAAGGTTTGCGCTTTCCTCTTCTTCTCCTTCGCTTGACTCATCTCCAGAGTCTCCTCCCCAAGATATATATGCACGTTGCTTTTTGAAAGGTTTCTTTTCCTTTTTGATGTTTGGGCAATTTGATTTGATGTGCCCGGTTTCTCCGCATTCATAGCACTTTACTTGTTCTCCTTGCTTTTTGCCCTTTCGTTCATACTCTTTTCGTATGAACTTTTGAAATCTTTTGATAACGAGTCCAAACTCGTTGTCTCCGTCCTCATCAACTTGCGGTTGGCTTGTGCTTGCCTTTAGAGCGATTCTTTGCCTCCTTTGATCATCAACAAGAGGGTTAAGTATAGTAGATTTATAAGCCTTAAGATTACCTCTTAATGCGTCGATGGTAACATTTGAGACGCCAATAGACTCTTGAATCGCGTCGGCCTTTGATCGCCATGCCGGAGTGAGACTTCTAAGGATTTTTCGGACAAGTTCCCTATCCGTGAAAGTCTTCTTGAGAGCATGTAGGTCATTTACGATTATTGAAAATCGTTCAAACATTTCATCTACCTTTTCACCTTCCTTCATGTGAAATAATTCATAAGTATGGGTTAGGAAATCAATTTTGGCTTCCCTTACCTGGTCCGTACCTTCGTACGTAATTTCCAGCTTGTCCCACATTTCCTTCGCCGTTGTGCAACACGATATTTTCCTGTAATCGTCAGCATTTACAGCACAATATAATAAATTAATTGCTTTAGCATTATTTTGCACCTTTCGGACATCATCCGCGTCATATTCTTCTTCGGACTTGGGAACCCATTCGTTTTCAACCTTTTTGGTTGGAATTTGATTTCCCTTTGTTATCACCTTCCAAAGATGAAAATTGTTTGCTTGAACGAAGATTTTCATCCTCTCCTTCAAGTACGTATAGTTTGTACCGTTGAATAGTGGTGGTCGGGTGGAGCACTGTCCTTCCTCTATTCCTGCAAAAGAGTCACGAGTAGAAGCCATGGAAGTTTCTCTCAAACTGTTAAGTCTTCAGAGAGTTGGGCTCTGATACCAATTGTTAGATAATACGCTTAACGCTAGAGGGGGGGTGAATAGCGTTATAATAAAAATTAGCGTAAACTTGCGGAATTTAAAATTTGCAGGAAATAAATAAGTGCGATAAATAAGAAAGAACACACCGAAGTATTCTGGTTCACCACAACCCGTGGCTAGTCCAGTCCCCGAGAGACTCTCTCGAGATTTCCACTAACTTGTCAAGCTTCCGGGTGCTTAACAAACCTTTACAACTTGAGGACACAAGCCTCAACACCTTTGCTCGGAGATACAACACTCCAAGACTTCAACCAAAGGAAAGACAAGTTCCTGCACAACTTGAGGACACAAGCCTCAACTACCTTTGCTCGGAGATACAACACTCCAAGACTTCAACCAAGGAAACACAAGTTCCTTCTTACAACAAGAGAATAACAATTCTCTTCAAGTGTACAAAACACTAAGCACTCAAACAAGACACTCCTTAATGAGTAGATATGAGTAAAAGAATACGCTCAAGATCGCAACAACTTTCGACAAGAGTTTGGCTCTCAAAAACTTATGTAATGAATATAAAATGATAAGCAATAGAGCATGCAAGCTTATAGCAATTATATGATCAGTTGTTGTGTGTTATTATATGCTCAAAAGACTGAATTTAAGCTGTATTTATAGTTGAAAAGCTTGGCATTACCGTTGCCTAATTGCCAATTAAGAACTTCTGATTTTACTCTGTGACAATCGATTGTCAAGAATCCACAATCGATTGTTTGCCAATCGTTCCAAAAATCAATCCCAGATTTTACGCTTAACAATCGATTATTCAAGATCAACAATCGATTATTGGCAACGTTCAAAAAATCATTTCCAGATTTTACGAAAAATAATCGATTATACAAAATCAATAATCGATTATTCAGCAACGTTCAAAAAATCCTTTTCAGATTTTAATTTCAACAATCGATTGTACAAAATCAACAATCGATTACCTGACGGTATTTGAAAATATTTTGGCAACGGTTAGTTATACAATCGATTATATATCAGTCTTGAAAAATCAATTTAGACACTGCCTCGTGACAATCGATTGTTATATACTCACAATCGATTATTTAATAACTTTGGAAAAGTCTGGAAGACACTGTCTCAACATAATCGATTGTCATATGTTCACAATCGATTATTTTGTGACTTTGAAAAATCTTATGGACACTGTCTCTTCACAATCGATTGTCATTAACTTCACAATCGATTATTTTGAGCGTTGAAAAACTTTGATGGTCACTGCCTCATCACAATCGATTATCATTAACTTCACAATCGATTATTTTGAGCGTTGAAAAACTTTGATGGACACTGCCTCATCACAATCGATTGTCATAAGGTTCACAATCGATTGTCATGCAGGTTTGAAAAACCTGATGCTCACTGCCTTAACACAATCGATTGTCATTAGTTCACAATCGATTGTCATGCAGTCTTGGCTTAACATAATCGATTATCATAAGTACATAATCGATTATCTTAGTCCAGATTTTTTGAGGCTTGTTTAAAAATCATTTTTGACTAAAGTAAATATGCATGATTTAAAATCATTTAGCATTAAATAAAATATGCATGATTTTGTAAAAATAATTTTACGAGAGAAGCCATGTCATGAGTCAAGTTGTCGGATCAAGATCACAGTTAAGAACGACTCATGTAAAACTATAAAACTTGGTCTTGAGCTTGAATCTCGTTGTATATCAATTGTGCGCTTGTACTTGAACTTCGTCATATATCAATTTGCGCATCGTTTGTCATTCATCAAAACCTACACATATGAACACACGTTTTAGTATAATGCTTTGAGAACGTGTTTCCAACAATGAAAACAAACTAAGACACGTAAAGGGACTCCGGCCCGCGAACGCCAGATAGGCTACCTCGTA
Source organism: Nicotiana benthamiana (assembly GCA_034376525.1). Lineage (NCBI taxonomy): Eukaryota > Viridiplantae > Streptophyta > Magnoliopsida > Solanales > Solanaceae > Nicotiana > Nicotiana benthamiana. Next base: position 37,311,251 of record CM067337.1, on the reverse strand, counting down.
AGTCCCTGGACTAAAGTCAGCTCCCGATCAATAATCTACTGATGCGGTCCAAAAGGTGCTCCGGTATCGTAATCTATGCAAAAAGCACAGAAGTGTAGCATAAGTACAACCGACCCGTAATGGGTGTTTGAGAGAGGAGCTCGTGTGAAGAAATAGCAAAATCCCGTAATGGGTGTTCTATTTTTAAGAAAATTCATTGAAGGAATTTAACCCTATGCGAACGCGGGACTAGGTCGCGTTCGCAAAGAAGGATGGCCGGGTACTCTATGCGTTCGCGAAGGCATCATGCGAACGTGTAGAAGGGAAGTTGGGGGGGAGGGGGGAGGACAGGCTTGGCCTATGCGTTCGCGAAGGTATGTATGCGAACGCGCATAAGGGGTTGGCAGAACAGTGCAAACGCGGGGGTGTACCGCGAACACGAAAAAGCCTGGAGGTACAAAGCAGTGCGAATGCGGGACAAGGTTGCGTTCGCATAGAGCAACGGACCTGTGTAAAAATTGCAGAAATTCTGACCCTTTCTAAGTTCCAAAAACACTCCGAACCACCCCAAAAGTCACTCCAGATCCCTCAAGGCTCCCAACCAAATGCATACACTAACTCAATAACACCCTACAACTTAGTCGAGTGATCAAATCGCCAAAATAACATAGAAATCAAAGAATCAAGCCTCAAAATCATCATTTTCATTTCAAAGTTCTTAAACTTCTAACTTTAGATATTTAGGTCCAAAACACGTCAAACGACGTCCGATTTCAATTAAATTTAATAGAAAGAGCTTAACGTATATTTAAGACATGTACCGAGCGTCGAAACTAAGATACGGGCCCGATACCTATATTTTCTAACTCATTTTTATTTCAAGTTTTCATATCATTTGTAGAAAAATAATTTCTTTCAAAAATTCTTTACTCGGTCTCGGGACCTTGGAATTTCGATTTCGGGAATACGACCGAGTCCCATATTTTTTATACGGACCCTTCGGGATCGTATCATCACGGGTAAGGGTCCGTTTTCCTAAAATTTTGACGAAAGTCAACTTTAGCAATATTAATATTAAAATTCTTCAAATTTTACACATAATTCACACATTTCAACATAAAAACTTTTCGACTTCACGCGTGGACTATGGACACAAATCGAGGTAACTAAATGCAAGGTTTTAAAGTCCTTGGAAACACAGAAAAAGGAAGAATTACGGTGATGACCCTTTGGGTCGTCATATCGGGGACCTTGCCCTGCTTTCGAAGTCAGGGCCACTGAATCAACCTTAGGCTTTAGTTTTTGCGTTTTTTGGTTTCGAGGATTCATTCGGCGATTTTCTCTTTCTCTTCTTCTCCTTGGCAAGACTTGAGGTGTATGCCTCCCTGGAGGAGCTTTCCCTCATCAAAAGGGCATCTTCCAGTCCCGAACAAATGCAAAAGGCAGTTGCGAACGCTGAGAATACGGTTAAGGGGTACCTCTTATAACGAGTTGCGGTATGGCAGAAGAAAAGCCTCATTGTTGTTTTTTGCTTCCCATCGGACCTTGGCCAGTTCTCTCTATACGCGCTTATCATACGGGTAGATCAAATTGAGATGGTGAATCCAGCCCGTAAGATCCTTAACCGCACCAGGATACCACTCAATAGCTGCGCCAATGAAAAAACTTAGCTCAGGAGGGAAAATGGTCCAAAGAAATGATAAAAATAGTTAATCAACGTATTTACTTACGACTCATGTTCCATTACTCTAGGAATGACACTTTTTCAGCATGAATTAAATCTAAAGTCCTAATTCGGACAAAGTGACTCATCCATCCCATATCCTTGCTTTCATCTGTATAAGCAAAGAAAGCCTTCGGAGCCCGACGTTTAAGCTTAATCATGCCACCTTGATACAGTCGGGGGCTGTACATCCTAATTAAATGGTCAAGGGTAAAATGTACCGCCTCAGCCATATTTGCAAAATGCCTAATCATGTACACAACACGCCATAATGATGGATGAATTTTACTGAGTGGTATTGTCCACAAAAATCAAGGATTACGAGGTCTATCGACTGTGAGGATGGTTCTATCGGACCTAGGGTAAAAGGGTATGTATACACACTAAGAAAACGGGGTTTGTGTGTCGTTATATCTTTCTCTCAAGAGGGAATCTCCACCTGCACCGCCTTTCCCCAGCAGGAGTCAGCTTTCACGTTCCCAATATTGGTTATCAAACTAATGTATCGAGACATGGGTTTGCTCTATCCCGGTTTCGAAGAAGGCTTGTCAACCGTAAAATCGGAGGATGTCTCACAGGGTCCGGATGCATTCTTCAAGACTAGGAGGCGTTGTGGCCTTGCCCTTAGACGTTCATGAAGACGATGAATATTTATCGCCTTGGGGAATGGTTCTAGAGTTCTTCGCCATTTCTACTAAAAAATTTAAGAGAAAAAGAGAAAAACTGGACAAAAAACGAGCGCAAGAAAGTAGTGAGGAGAGCTTTTTAAAGTTCGAAGATAAGATGTAGAGTAAGGTGTGAAGGATTGGAGTATTTAGAGGAGCCAGTGGTGAACATTGGGAAAGCCCAAGTAACGTCCAACCGTCATAATCAATGCAAGGCTTTTTGAGAGCCGTGCGAATGTGACTTTTAAACATCCCTTTTTGTCACATCAACCGCTCACGTGACATAACTGACATAATGATGGATGCATTAAAGAGTTGAAGAATTCAAATCGTTCCTTATTATTTTATTCTTAGAACGCGGGGACTATCTGTGTACAGTTAAAATCAGGGAAGACGGATTGTAAGGCTTTGATGGCGTCTCCAAATCCCGGCCTCGATGGGATCAAAGTACAGTCCGAGGCTCGCCCTGGCAAGGCTTACTGAAGACTCGCCATGGCGCACCTCGAGGCAACATGTAAGTCGATAACCATTATGAAAGGGCAGAAGGTTCCCGAGGGCACGTGAAGAGGACTGCCAAAGTCTGCAAAGAATAGTACAAATCCATACTGAGCTGTTATACAGTTGTACCAATAGCATTTTCCTATCATGATTAGACATGTATTATACAAAGATCCTTTCCACCCTAGTCATCTTGTAAAGCAGATTCAGATTTTTACACCACATATTGAATACAATACAACATTCTCTGCTCTTTGCATAAATAATTATTTCACGCATTTATTGCTTATTGTTTGATTGTTTTTTTATTGTTCATTCATTGTTCTTTGTTTATTGCTCATTATTAACAGCAAAAGGCCATCTTTAAAGCCCTCATTATCTTTGATTCTTCATCAATCGTTCATAGCTATTAGCCCCGTTTAGATCTCGAGGCCCAGTTTTGTGACCCTATTGGTTTGTATTTTTTATTTTCTTTACTTACACTTAGCATTTGTTGCCTAACAACAAGTGCTAAGATAAATCATGTATTTTTAGAACCACAAATTTAAATATAATTGTAGTTACTATTTTCAAGATAAATATAAATAATTAAATATATCATTTATTGTTTATATCTCAATTTTGGGGGGTGGTTTTATGAAAATTAAAATTTACTTGATTGGATTTTCAGATTGAATCTTGAAAAAGAAGAAAAACAATAATATAAAAATAAGTTGTATGTCGAGTGTATATCACATACAATGATATACACAAATTGTAACACAACATATAAAATACATTTAATAATATAATCGTATGCAAGTTGTATGTACGTAGGTTTTATGTAACAACATATTTGTGTTCAAATTATATGCAAAATTGTATGTTTTAGCCGCTGATTGATGGATTTGGAATGAGAAGTTTGAAGTTCTATATTATTGAGTTTGTGTTGCTTATATAACAAATAAAATAATTTTAATTTGAGATTTTAAGATTGAATCTATTTGGGTGAGGGAAATATGAACACAAAACGTGATCCCAAACTGAGCTAAACTTTATTAGATCGAGAAATTTTGAACTTCAATTTATTTACCCATTGATTTTGAGTATGAATTTAAAGAAGAGTTGTCCGCAATTAAACTAAGCTTCAAAGCTTTACAACAACAAACCCAAAATAATAGGGAGAAATTTAAAAATAGCCAAATTTACTATTGATCGTTGAAAAATAGTCAAGTTTTAAAAATTATCGAAATTTAGTTATTTTTTATGTAAAGATAAATTTAAAAGAAAAACATTGTTCAAAATCCGAAAATATGTCTGTAAATTTTACAAGAGTTCCAGCATAAGTATGCTTGAACTCCCGCAAATTTTACGGGAGTTCCAGCAAGTATAATTGTCCAGTATAATATAATAGGATTTGGAGCACTGGTGCTTCAGTCTCCCGCAAGTTTTACAGGAGTTAGCAAAATATACCAGTCCAGTATAATATGCTGGAGTTCGTACACAAATACACCTGAACTCTCGTATACTATACTGAAACGATCCTATTATAACAAAATAATGGCTATTTATTATTAACTTGATAAACACTAATAATTTTTAATTGACCAATATAAAAACTGACTATATATCACGCTATTTTAACAAAATAATAGCGATCCGAATAAAAGTGCAACAAAGCTAGAATGGCAGTGGAGTCTTCTTTAAAATACCTGCTCCATATACCATAAAGAACAGGAGGAAGAAATTTGAATCAATTACTCCGTTTGTTATTTCGTAGGCCTTTCACTAGGGTCGCACATAATTTGGTAAATATTAAATTATCATATCGACGTAAATTTTAATATTTAGTTTAAGCTTTTTAAAAAATTTGGTATTATGTATAATATTTGGTATTTACAAAAATAATATTGGAATATCATTACCATATATATAATAAGTTATACAATATACATTTTATTGATTATAACATACTAAGTTACATAATAATTTTCTTTGGTATGTATGTTGAGGCTAGCCGTAAAGCTCATGTACTTCTTTAGGATAATGGAGAAACACGATAGGTTACAGATTTTGACTCTTATTCTCTAGGATGCCAAGCATATTAACGTAATACTTATTTTGATAATATAATCTTATTGTACGATTTTTTATCTGTGAGTACTTTAATTAAGAATATTACAGTCTATGACTTTATACACTAGTTAATATTGAAATTGAACAAATCGAAGTTACCTTACCAAACAAACATAAATTAAAAGAAGAAAAGTCCAACATACCGAATATAATTATGTATTGTATTGATATAGCATTTTTAGAAATCGAGTATCAAACCAAAATATCTAAATATCGCACTGTACCGACCGACAAACACCTTTTGTTTGACCATAAAAATGATGTTTTTTTATAAGGAGAATAAAATATTTGGAGTTAAGTTCAAAAATGATATTTGAAATTTAAAATTATGTTTGAACATGCGTTTCACTTGAAAAATATAATAATTTTGTGAGTAAAGTTTTATTTTCAATAAAACTTATTTTGTTTTGAAAAAATTATTTTCGAAAAATTTAAAAACTTAAGAATTTTCATGGATAAATATATTATTGAATAAAAAAATTAAGAAAAAAACGAATCGTTCATGTGGTTAACTTTGTTTTCAGCACCTCACAAAATCAATACTCTACGTTTTTTAAAATTGTTATAACTTTATATTCCTAATTTACCTTTAATCAATTCGATTCACTTTGGCTAAATCCACTTGATCTCGACATATAAGTTTATTTTTTATGAGGAGAAAATATTTGAAATTTCATTATTATTCATTTAAATGGATAATCTTTTTGTATATATTTAACTTACATTTCTAAAAAAAACCTTTAATTTTCTAAAGTCCTTATTCAATCAAATACTTTCGTAAAAATTGCTAAAATAATTTTCCTCTATTATAGAGTACAATTTTGATTAGAAAGAAATTTCATTGAATCTTGTTCCCTCCACTCAGCTACGCCGACTGAACGGAGGGAGTTTGTGCTTGTGATGACCTAAAAAGTCATCACTTGCTTTAGACAAAAATTTGTATTTCTGATGCCTTGAAAACCTCATTTAAAGTTATCTCGGTTATCGTGCACAGCATGGGTGTAGCCTAAAAGCCTAAAATAAAAATCTGTGAAAAATGATACAATTTTGTTATAAAATGAGTTAATTTGACTTTGGTCAACGTTTTGGGTAAATGGACCCGGACCCATAATTTTATGGTTACGGAGGGTCCGTAGAAAAATATGGGACTTGGGAGTATGCACATAATCGAATTCCGAGATTCCAAGCCCGAGAAATGAGTTTTTAAAGGAAATAGTTTTCTGAAATTGGTTAAGGAAATTTGAAATAAAATTTGATTAGAACATATAGTATCGGGCCCATATTTTGGTTCCGGCGCCCGGTACATGTCCTATATATGATTTAAGACATCTATGTAAAATTTGTTAAAAAACGGATGTCGTTTGACGTGATTCAGACCTAAATTGCTAAAGTTAATATTTTATGAAGTTTGAGAAAATTCTTTGATTTTGAGGTTTAACTCGATGTTCGTGATGTTATTTTGGCGATTTGATCGCATAGATAAGTTTGCATGATGTTTTGAGTTAGTACGTATGTTTGATTTGGAGCGTCGAGAGCTCGGGTGAGTTTTGCATAGGTGTCGGATTGCTTTAAACTTAGAAAAATCTGGATTTTTTCCACTGCTTCTAATGTTAAGAGATTTAGTGCTATGCGATCGCATAGTAAGTCCCACAATAGCATAGTGTAAAACTTCAGGGGTCCTGTTTTGTTATATGCGATCACATAAAACCATCCGCGATCGCGTAGAGTAAATTCTGGAAGTTCACATTTCGCTCTATGCGACCGCATTCATCCCTTTGCGAACTGCAATGTGTTAAGAATAGCCTTTATTTCCTTCTATGTGATCGCATGGTATAGTTCGCGATCGCAGTGTTCAGTCATTCTTACCATATGCGATCGCTACCCATTGTCTGCGATCGCATACACAAAATCCGCCCAGTCCATACAGGAATATCACCAAAATTCATAACTTTTTCTTCTCCAAAGCTCTTAGGAGATTTTTGAAGCAATTCCTCACCATATTCTCTTAGGTAAGTAATCTTTAACTTATTTTCTTCCATTTTCATCAACATCTATTAGATTCCTAGGCTAAAAACATGGAATTAAAGGTAGAAAATTGGATATTTGGGTAGAGTTAGGGCTTTTTGCTTATTTGGGAATTTGACCTCGTTTTGGAGTTGGATTTTATAATAAATTATCGTCGGGCTCGTGGGTGAATGGGTGATCAAATTTTGGTTCGAACCTTATGTTTTGACCAAGCGGGCCCGAGGTCGATTTTTAGATTTTTGGGAAGAATGATTAGAAAGCTATAATTAAGCATTGGAATTGAAGTGTTTAGCGTCTATTGATGTTATGAAGTTGATTATCTATAGATACAACTGAATTGGAGCTGAATTCGAAAGGAAATGCTATATTCAAGGATTGAGTTGGCTATGAAATTTTGATGTAAGTGTTCGGTCTAACCTTAGCTTGAGGGATTAGGAGTTGACTCCTATTTTCTATTTGCTTCTTGTTGAGTACGACGTATAGGCACGGTGACGAGTATCTATACGCTGGTGTCGAGCATGACCTGAGTCTTAAATTGATACTTGTTGTATTCTTAAATGATACTATGTATGCTTTAGTGGGTAAATTCTTGACATTGAGCAAAGACTTAGTATATTTTTGTGGAATCTACTTACGATTGAGTAATGGTGATAACTAAGATGAGTAGGAGTTTAGTAAGATTGGTTATAACTGATTATCTCTTGCCGGAACGTATATACTTGTATTGTTGACTTCCCTTGTCGGGATAGGTGTAGTTTATTGTTGATCCCTTGACGGGACTGTTGTTATGATCACCGTTGACTGTATATTTTGATCGGGTTATACGCCGCAATAGATATTATATTAGATGGGGTTGCACGCCGCAATAGATATTATATCGGATTAGGTTACACACCGCAACCGATATTATATTGGATCGGGTTACACACCGCAACATATATTATATTGGATCGGGTTGCACGCCACACCAGATATTATATTGTATTGGGTTGCACGCTGCAACAGATATTATATTGGATTGGGTTGTACGCTGCAATAATGTTAAATGATAAGGGATCGGGTTGCACGCCGCAATAGTATTAGTATTTTGTTGTTATAGATATTGAATTGTTCTTTCATATTTTATTAAGTTTCTGATTGATTTGATATTTCCCCGAAGCATGTACCCCAACCCATTTAAACTACTTATTCCTGTTTATTTTGCACTTATATTATATAACTGTACAGGTTTATATAGAGTCTGGTCCTAGCCTATTTACTACCTCACCGGGGTAAGGCCAGACACTTTACCAGCACATTGGGTCGGTTGTGCTAATGCTACACTTCACACTCATTGCAGATACCGGAGCAACACTTGGTCAGCAACAGTAAGGGAGCAGGCCTCCAGTCCACCGAGACCTGAGGTAGCCCTACAAGCGTCCACAGGTCTGGTGTCTCCTCTATCTTTTATTATGTTCTGTTACCACTTGTATCCGAGACAGACGGTGTTGCTTTCGTGCAAACATTTGTATGTAGTAATCATAGTGAATCTGTGAATGTTATGACACTGGCTTCTTGGTAGAGACATATGTTGGTTTTCGTGTTATTTCGGTCTTATATTTGTCTAAGTCTTTCGCTTAATCTCATATTTCTCTATTATTTAATGTTTAACATTTGTTAATATAAGATGTAAAAAGATTAAAACAAAAGATTTAAAAATTCCTAAATTTCGTGGCTTGCCTAGCTTCTATGAGTAGGGGCCATCACGACTCCCGAGGGTGAAAAATCCGGATCGTGACAAGTTGGTATCAGAACACTAGGTTACATAGGTCTCACAATTCACGGACAAGCTCTGAAGAGTCTGAGGGATCGGTACAAAAACGTCTGCATTTATCCCCAGGGTCTACGGTGTTAGGAAAAACATCACATTTGTTCTTTCTTGTCGTGCGGTATTGTTTCTCAATGCTAATTGAATTTTTACTCTGCTCTTTCACAGATGGAGAGAACCCGTGCTTCCTCATCCATCGCATAGCAACCCGAGCTCCCAGTAACAACTCCTAGGGCTGAGCATATATCGAGTAAAATCGATAACTCGAACCGTTAGTTATTTATTAGGTTATCGATATCAGGTTATTGGGTTAATGGTTCAGTAACATTTTTAGAACTTTTTCACTATCGGGTTATCGGGTTGGGCCTTGCTTTGTCAATTTTATTAATGGGTTAACTGATAACCCAATAAGAATTAATAAAATTATTACTTTACCCTTAAGTATATACATAGCTAGGGGCTTCAGTTAATTCTCTCATATTCTTTCTCAGCCGCACACTTCAGTTTCTTCATTTTCATTCTTCATAGACCTTACTGGTTACTCCTGGCATAAGTCTTTAGTCTTATACATTAGGCTTTTCATTTCTATAAAAAAATTCATCTTCATACAGGGAGTGCTCTATGGTTTGTTTTTTCTGGTTAGACATTTGACAAACAACACCTATATTATATTGGAATATTTGAGGGCTTCAACTCTTGTGGAAGTGCAGGTATTGTGTGAAATAAAAATTCTAAATCAACTATTGTTGTTATCATATTGGATGAGGTAGCTAACGCCTTGGAATATTTTGTAGGAATTTATGTAGTTTGATAAGTATTTATCCATTGGTTTTTTGGTGAAGCCTATAAGGATTGAGTAGTTGTTGTTTTGTTAACTTGAATTTAAATTGTTAGTATTATATGTTGGATTAGTTAATTTTAAGGAGAAATTGCTACTATTTTATAATATTATTAATGTATTTGGGCAACTGTTGTTGAAGTATTAGTACTATTCCAGTTGTGGCCACTAGACATAACGCAGGAATGGATAGTATACTATATGTGAATTCTTCTCTCTTTTGCTTAACTCCAGTGAATTGTCTTCTCTTTTTTGCTTAACTATAGATTGATTTATTTTATCAGGTAAATCCATAACTGAATCGATAATGATTGATAACCGATTAACCGATACCGGATAACCGATATATCATCAGTTTGACTATCGGTTTATTAAATTTATAAACTGATAACCGATATGCTAAACCGATAATATTCATAATTGAATCGAACCGACTGATGCCCACCCCTAAAATCTCCCACGAGGGGCAGAGGGCGAGGCCGTGCTAGAGGTCAAGGTAGGGGTAGAGCTCAGCCTTGAGCAGCAACACCAATGATGGAGCCTTAGGTTGATTTGATGAAGAGGTTCCGGCCCCAGCAGTTCTGGTGGGCCTAGCTCAGGTCCAAAAGGGGTTTATTTCCACACCATTCTTCAGGATACGCTGGTCCGATTAGTGGGCTTCATGGAGAGTGTCACCCAAACAAACTTTCTTCCTGTAGTATCAGCCATCTCTCAGGCTGGAGGAGGGGCCCAAACCCCTGCTACTCTCACTCCGGAGTAGGCAGCTCCCCAGATTCAGACTCCAGCGGTTCAGCCAGTTAGAGCAGTTCAGTCGGGTGTGGTAGCTCTGACCGGCGATGGGGAAGCTATGTTTGCCGATGCTTAGTGGAGGCTAGATAGGTTCACCAAGCTCTTCACTTCTACTTTCAGCGGTGCATCTACTGAGTATCCACAGGATTACCTAAACAGCTGCAACGAGGTTATCAGGAACATGGGTATTGTTGAGACCAATGGGGTTGATTTTGCTATATTTTGCTTGTCTGGATCTGCCAAGACTTGGTGGAGAGATTATTGCTTGGTAGACCAGCCGAATCGCTAGCATTGACTTGGGAGCAGTTTACGCATCTAATTTTTGAGATGTTTCTCCCTATTACTCAGAGAGAAGCCTATCAGAGGCATTTTGAGCGCCTCCAGTAGGGTTCCATGACGGTTACCCAGTATGAGACCAGGTTCATCAATTTAGCTTGCTATGCTCTTATTATAATTCCTAGAGAGAGAGATAGAGAGAGGGCGAGGAGGTTTATAGATGGTCTTATTCAGCCGATTCGTCTTCAGATGGCTAGGGAGGCTAGGAACGAGATTACTTTTCAGGAGGTGGCCAATGTGGCCAGGAAAGTGGAGATGGTCCTGTCACAGGGAGGTGGTCATGGGTCGGATAAGAGGCCCCGTCATTTAGATAGATTCAGTGGTGACTCGTCTTGAGGCATAGATTAATATGGTAGAGGCCATCCTCCTAGGCCCTTTCAGTCAGCTCTTCAGGTTTCTCACGGTGCTTCAGATGGTCATGGTTCTCACATACAATATTCTGATCAGTAGCCCTATAGTGTACCACAAGCTCCTATCAGTGCACCGCCGCTCCAGAGTTTTCGGGGTGGTCATTTAGGTCGCCAGGGCTAGTCTCAGTTTCCTCAGCGGCATCATTCAGGTGGATGTTATGAGTGTGGTGAGTATGGTCATATCCAGAGAGCTTGTCTGAGGTTGGTGGGTACTCAGTCATAGCAGCAGGTTTCCCGTGCTATGGTTCAGGCACCAGGTGTTCCACAGACCGCTCAGCCAGCAGGAGGCTAGGGTAGGATGCTAGAGGTGGAGATAGAGGATTTACAGGTGGAGATTAGACCGTTAGAGGTGGAGGCCAGTGAGGTGCAGGTCGTCCCAGAGATGTAGTCCAGGGCGATGGGTCCCATCCCCGATGTTATACTCTTCTAGCTAGGCCCGATGCTGAGGCTTCATATGCGGCTATCACAAGTACTATTCTGGTTTGTGATAGAGATACTTCAGTGTTATTTGACCCAGGGTTTACATGCTCATATGTATAATCTTATTTTGCGCCATATCTGGTTATGCCTAGTGATCATTGATTGTTCATGTTTATGTGTCTACATCAGTGGGTGATTATATTATAGTAGATCGAGTCCACCATCCTTCTATTGTGGTGATTGGGGGTCTTGAGACTCATGTAGATTTGTTGCTTCTAGACATGGTCGATTTCGAAATTATATCAGCGATAGACTGGTTATCACCTTACCACGCTATCTTGGATTGTCATACCAAGACTGTGACCTTAGCTTTACCGCATATTCCTCGTTTAGAGTGGAGAGGGACTCCTGTCCATTCTACCTGTAGTGTTATATCTTATGTGAAGGCTCAGCGCATGATCAAGAAGGGATGTTTGGCCTAATTGGCGTATGTTCGCGATTCCAATGCCGAGGTTCCATCTATTGATTATGTGCCTGTTGTTCATGAGTTCCCTGAGGTTTTCCATTCAGACCTGTCAGGGATGCCTCCCGATAGGGATATTAACTTTTGCATTGATTTGGCCTCGGGCACTCAGCCATTTCTATCCGGCCGCATCGTATGGACCCACCTGAATTGAAAGAGTTGAAGGAGCAATTGCAAGACTTGCTTGAGAAGGGTTTCATTAGGCCAATGTTTCGCCTTGGGGTGCGCTGGTGTTGATTGTTAAGAAGAAGGATGGATCGATGAGAATGTGCATTGATTACCAACAGATGAACAAGGTTACAATCAAGAATAAGTATCCATTGCCGAGGATTGATGATTTGTTTGATTAGCTTCAGGGTGCCAAAGTGTTTTCAAAGATTGAATTGAGATCTGGCTACCATCAGTTGAGGATTAGGGCATCTATGTCCCTAAGGCAACTTTTCGTACTCGGTTCGGGCATTATGAGTTCTTGTTATGTCATTCGGGTTGACAAAAACCCTAGCAGATTTTATGGACTTGATGAACCGAATGTTCAGGCGTTATTTGGACTCGTTCATAATTGTCTTCATTGATGATATTTTGATCTATTCCCGCAGTCGGGAAGAGCACGAGCAGCATCTTAGAGTGGTTCTTCAGACTTTGAGGGATAGTCAGTTGTATGCCAAAATTTTGAAGTGTGAGTTATGGTTGAGTTCGATTGCATTTCTAGGTCATGTGGTATCAGCAGAGGGTATTCAGGTTGATCCGAAGAAGATCGAGCCAGTCAAGAACTGGCCTAGACCAGCATCAACTATAAAGGTTTGGAGTTTCTTGGGATTGGTAGGCTACTATCATCGGTTCATGTAGGGGTTCTCATCTATCACACTCCCGATGACTAGGTTAACCCAGAAGGGTGCCCAGTTTAGATGGTCGGACGAGTGTGAGGCGAGCTTTCAGAAGCTCAAGACAGCTCTGACTATGGCATCAGTGTTGGTTTTGACCATATGTTCATGGCCTTATACAGTTTATTATGATGCATTTCGTATTGGGCTTGGTGCAGTGTTGATATAGGATGGCAAGGTCATTGCCTATGCTTCGCGTAGTTGAAAATTCATTCGAAGAACTATCCAGTTCATTATTTGGAGTTTGCAGTCATTGTTCACGCATTGAAGATTTGGAGGCATTATGTGTATGGCGTGGCATATGAGGTGTCACTGATCACAAGAGTGTTCAGTATTTGTTCAAGCAAAAGGAGTTGAATTTGAGGCAGAAGAGGTGGTTGGAGTTGTTGAAAGACTATGATATTACTATCTTATGTCATCTAGGAAAGGCCAATGTGGTGGCCGATGCTTTGAGTAGGAACTGAGCCAGTATGGGCAGTCTTGTTTATATTCCGATAGGTGAGAGGCCTCTTGCCTTGTATGTTCAGGCTTTGGCCAATCGGTTTGTAAGGTTGGATATTTCTGAGCCTAGTCGTGTATTAGCTTGCACGGTCGCTCGTTCTTCTTTATTTGAGCGTATCCGTGATCGGCAGTATGATGATCCCCATTTATGTGTCGTTAGAGACACGATGTAGCGCAGAGGTGCCAAGCATGTTACTTTAGATGATGTTTAAGTTTTTAGATTTTAGGGTCGAGTTTGTGTGCCTAATGTGGATGGGCTCCGAGAATCGATTTTAGAGGAGGCCCATAGCTTCCGGTACTCTATCCATCTGGGCGTCGCGAAGGTGTATCAAGATTCTTGGCAACATTATTGGTGGCATAAAATGAAAAAGGATATCTTTGCATATATGGCTCGGTGTTTGAATTGTCAGCAAGTTAAGTATGAGCATTAGAGGCTGGGTGGTTTGTTTTAGAGGCTCGAGCTTCCCGAGTGGAAGTGGGAGCGGTTCACTACGGACTTCGTTGTTGGACTCCCGCAGACTCAGAAGAAATTCGACGTAGAATGGGTCATTGTTAATTGGCTGACCAAGTCAACGCATTTCATTCCTGTGGCACTCTCCTCATCCGAGAGGTTAGCTGAGATCTATATCGAGAGATTTTTTGTCTTTCTAGTGTGCCTGTGTCTATCATTTCGGAATGAGGTACACAGTTTATGTCGCGTTTCTAGAGAGCATTTCAGTGAAAGTTGGGAACAAGGGTTGAGTTGAGTACAATATTTCATCCTCAGACGGACGTCCAGTTCGAGCGAACTATACAGATTTTGGAGGATATGCTCCGAGCTTGTGTCATTGACTTTGGAGCTGTTATCCCCATCTTTTTCCCGACTCAGGTACTTCCTTCTTCTGTCCATTTGAGGACGAACGATTATTTTAGAGGTGGAGAATGTGATGACCAAAAAGGTAATCGCTTGCTTTAAACTAAACTTTGTGTTTTTGAGGCTTTGAAAACATCATTTAGAGTCATCTCGATTTTCCTGCACAGTCCGAGCGCATAGATGAAAAGCCTAAAATAAAATCTGTGAAAAATAATTAAATTGGTTATAAAATGAGTTAATTTGACTTCGGTCAAGGTTTTAGGTAAACGGACCCGGACCCATAATTTGATAGTCCCACATGGTTCGTAGGAAAATATGGGACTTGGGCATATGCCTGGAATCGAATTCCGAGGTCCTAAGCAAGAGAAATAATTTTTTAAAGGGAATTGTTTTCTAAAATTGTTTAGGAAAATTTGAAATGAAATTTGATTAAACATTATGGTATCGGCCTGTATTTTAGTTCCGGCACCTGGTATAGGTCCTATACATGAAAAACGGACGTCATTTGATTCGATTTGGACCGAAATTGCTAAAGTTAATGCTTTATGAAGTTTGAGAAAATTCTTTAATTTTGAGATTTAACTCGATGCTCGTGATGTTATTTTGGTGATTTAATCGCACGGATAAGTTCGTATGATGTCTTAAGGTTAGTACATATATTTGGTTTGGTGCCCCGAGGGCTTGGGTGAGTTTTGGATAGGTGTCGGAGGGTTTTAGACTTAGAAAAAATCTAGATTTTTTCTGCTGCTTCTGGTGTTATGAGATTCAGTGCTATACGATCGCATAGTAAGTCCCGTGATCGCATAGTAGAAAACTTCAAGGGTCCTGTTTTGTTATATGCAATCGCATAGGTCCATTTGCGATCACGTAGAGTATATTTCGAAAGCTCACATTTTGTTTTATGTGATCGCATTCATCCCTTCGTGATCGCTATGTTTAAGACATAGCCCTCATTTTCTTGTATGCGATCGCGTGGTATAGTCCACGATCGCAGCGCTCAGTCATTCTTACCCTATGCGATCGTAACCCATTGTCCGCGATCACATAGACCAAAATCTGCCCAGTTAAATTTTAAAACCCAGAACAATAGCCAAACAGGAATATCACCAAAATTCATAATTTCTTCTTCTCCAAAGCTCATAGGCGGTTTTTGAAGATATGTATGCATATTGGTGCCAACAATTTGGGCCAAAATAAAATGTCTTCTAAGAAATTCCGGAGCCATTCAGTTTCTTTATCGACTTTATCTAAGGCTATGAATTCAACCTCCATTGTTGAGCAGGCAATACAAATTTGATTGGACGACTTCCAAGATACCTCTCCTCCACCAATAATGAATACATATCCACTTGTGAACTTCGAATCAGATGAACCAGTGATCCAATTTATATCACGGTATCCCTCAATAACCGCAGGATATTTACTGTAGTGCAAAACAAAGCTCTGAGTATGTTCTATATATCCCAAAACTCGTTTAATTGCCATCCAATGAAATTGACCTAGATTGCTTGTGTATCAGCTCAATTTATTTATAACACAAGCTATATCTTGTCATGTATAATTCATGATGTATATTAAGCATCCCAACACACGAGCATAATCCAATTGTAGTATGCTTTGACATTTGTTCTTTGTTAATGCAGGGTTCACGTCAATTGGAGTCTTTACAACTTTAAATCCTAAGTACTTGTATTTATCATATACTGTCTTAATATAATGAGATTGTGACAATGTCAGACCTTGAAGAGTCTTATGGATTTTAATTCCCAGAATTAAAGCAACTCCCAAGTAATTCATATCAAACTTACTAGTTAGCATACACTTAGTCGCATTTATGTTGGCAATGTCATTACTCATTATCAACATATCGTCCACATATAAGCTAGTAATGACTATGTGATTTGGAACATCTTTAATGTACACACTTTTATCACATTCATTTATCTTAAAATTATTTGACAATATTATTTTGTCAAATTTCACATGCCATTGTTTGAGTGCTTGTTTTAGTCCGTAAAGGGACTTAACAAGTCTACATACATTCTTTTCTTTACCTGGAACCACAAATCGTTCAGGTTGTTTCATGTAGATTTCTTCCTCCAAATCTCCATTCAAGAAGGTCGTCATGTCCATTTGCCGGAGCCGAAGCCGAGGCCGAGCCGAGCGAGCGATGATGGCGACGACGATGATACGAGGCTTGCCTTCTTCTCAGCTCTTTAAGAGCTAGAAAAAGAGCAATTGCTTATATACCCATCAAAAACCTCTTCCTCTTCCAATATGAGATAATGTCCCTTAGTCAGGAGAGGGAGGGAAACTTAAAATTTCACATAAAATTTTCATTTCCTCCCCTTTCCCATTCACCATCTTTTAAATTATATTAATGCTTAAAAATCCAATAATGTATAGGTTGAAAAAAAGTACCAAATAAAATATCAAAGCTAATACATATATTATTTTCCTAATACATCCTCCACACGACCACCTATTTTACAGATTATTTCATTTGAATTAAGTCTTATATATATTTATCTTAAACCTCATGTATATAGCAAACACAACTAGGGGTGTGCAATCGATTTATCGATTCGATTTTGACCCTTATCCTTAATTACTTATCGATTATCGATTTGTACATATGCTTATCGTTATCGTTTTAATAAGGTTTCGATTTTTTCGATTTCGATTTATCGATTTTGGAGGCTTATCGATTCGATTTATCGATTTTCAATAAGGAAGATTTTTCAATTAAGTGTCCTTGAGGGATCTAGACTTTAAATCTACTCTGCATCACTACAATAGACAAAATTTAGTTTGCTACAAAACGAAAAAAGGATAAATGCTTGAAGGAAATACCTGTCACTGCATAACCTACACACCTCTCTGTTGAACTAGAAGTTTCAAGTAGAAATACCTCTTCCTGTTGTTCCATATACTGACGGATCCAATCTGCTTGTGCACGATCGACTGTACGTGGAGATTCACTATCACTTCGACCCTTTGGCACAACTGAAAATTCAGGTTTTCTCTCATCTGTAACTTCTGCCACAGATGAATCTGCTGAAGGAACCCAATCATCTCGAGCAGTTGATATGATACCTCACTTGCCAATTCTGGAAATTAAACATAGAAAAATATACCTTCATTCAATTGAGAAGTACCACTGGAAAACTTCAGAGGAAGCTCATTCCCTCGCAAATTCAAGCATAGCCAATATAAAGCAGCTTCAAATGTAGCTCTCTCCTTCGTAATCATATAAACAATTAGTAATTCAAACACTTGAAATCAATATTTTGCCAAATAGAGTTTAGTCATACCGAAAGAATATTACATTATATATTTAAGCTTTACCTTATTCAAATATTTACTGCACATATGAAGCGCCAATAAGACTGCACGAAGTTGCTAATTACTTACATATCCAGTTATTCATACTTCTGCTTAATCTAGCTTCGTAATTCAAAATCAACTAGAGACTTCATGAAAAGCTAAGTTCCAATTCAAACATTCTATGAAAAATTAAGCAAAACTATAGTTTGTCCAGTAGCGGTCCAAATCAGTCCTAATTAGGTACACATAATTCAGAATTAAAGCTACACTAATCTCATGCCTAATTAACTAACACTAAATCATGATTCATAGTTCAATGACTCAGTATAATTCCAGATGAATCACATAGTTCAAACAGTCTACAAATTAAAACCAAACAGTCCATCACCGTCCATTACAAACCTAAATCGTTCGAGTCAATACCAAACAGTCCTAATTCAGCAATTCTCTAATGCAACATAATTCAAATAAACTACAATCAAATAAATACATTGGGCTGCCTACAGTCGTAGAGATTCAGATGAGCATAATACTTCATTTCATTCCAAGTTTTGAGGTTACATCAAAGTGAATTTGAAGGGTGTACCTGAAAATTGGGAAGGAATAAGGAGAAGGAGAAGTTAGCAACAAACAGACGAGCAGCAAACACAGTAGCACTTGAGAACCCAGAAAATAGAAGGAGCAGCCCAGAAATAAATTGAATCCAACAGCAGTAGAAGATAAAACCAATTCAAATCTCCAAAACAGTATCAAATGCTCAAATATGCGACCCAAATCTACTCGACCAGCTAACAAATACCTCCAGACACCCTTGTAAACCCACGAATCAAGCATGAGCAGAGAAATTCAAATAGGAATTAAACGAGCTTAATGTTTGTTGGGGAAGAAGAAGAGAAAATGAGGAAGAAGATGAAGAAGAAGCTGTGCAGGTTAGGCGTTAGGGTTAGCCAAATCTGTAAGTAATGTATTGTATAGCATAATAGCAGTATTGCCAGTATATATGCGAAGGGTTAGGCACTGGTAGGGTAGTAATATTATTATAAAATAAGGGTATATTTGTCTTTTTACTGTATCTTATCGATTTATCGATAAACCGATAAACCGAATGGCAAAAATCGAATTCGAATCGATAAACCGATAAGGAAAATTTTTCGAAATCGAAATCGAATCGATAAACCGATAAACCGATATCAATAAACCGATAACAAATAATCGATTCGATTTATCGATAAACCGATTCGAATGCACACCCCTAAACACAACAAAGTAGATAGGTCCATACCATTGTTATCAATTACTCCCTCCATTCTAATTTATTTAAATATATTTTCTTTTAAATTCGTGCTAAAAAAATAATATTATTCTTTATTTAAAAATAATTTACTTTTATACATTGATTTATAACTTTACGTTTTACTTCATAAGTTTATTTTTTTTCTTTTATTAAACTCTATACTTAGTTAAATAATTTCACATCGATTGAAATGGTGGGCGTATTTCTTTCTGACTTCAAATTTTATGCAAATATGCATTATAAAAATTGTTAACAAGTACTACTCCTCTTACTGGGCTAGCAATGTTAGTACCTATATTTAACCTGCAACAGAAGACATAACAGGAGACCTTACTATTAAGATGAAACTTTGCTTGTGGGTTTCATCAAAATAGGAAAAAGAAGAAATAATTGAGACTTGTGACACTATTAATTACCCTACTTGTTAACTATATTTCAAAATACATTATTTTAGTCATCATTCTATTCAAATGTGATTCTTATTTAATTCAAATTGATGTGGTGAGTGAGACTGTGACTACTCAAAAGTGTCAGACTGGATTTCAGTTTTTGAGCCTTTGGCTTTCTCAATTCTTCTTTACTGTCTGCACCTTTGCTTAGTTACTGTCATTCATTAATCACCGAACAAAATTTTAAGGCTTCTCTATTTTCTTGTCTTCTTCCTTTAATTACCCAATAGATTCTTGTTTTTCATTTATTAAATTGACAATATCCTCTTCCTTCTATTTGCCTCTACCGTTTTTAGTCCTCACTTCTTTTCTTCCCAAACTCTTCTTCATCAGTTTCTTTTCTTGGGGTTTCTTCAATTTTTGAAAAGTTCTAATCTTTTGTCATTTGGAAGGATTTTGTGGGGATCATCTTCTTGAGAGTATTGGCTAAAAAGGGGCATTTTCAAAGGAATAATGTCAGCCAAGAATAGAAAAATTTCTTGACTACCTTTTTAGGATTCATGGAGGTAGAAAAAGATGGTGTCTTTGGAAAAAAATTACTTCTTTTAGAAATCCATCTGACTATAACTAGAGGAAAAGATGGTGTCTTTGGAAAAAAGATCAGTTCTTTTTAGGATGTTAAAGCTTTGAAGCCTGAATTTCTTGTTAAAAAGATAGTGTCTTTGGAAAAAAATTACTTCTTTTAGAAAGTTATCTGACAACAAAAAAGAGTAAAAGAATACTGGTTTTTAGGATATAAAGGTTTGAAGGGTGAAATTGTAGTAAATGGGGGAAAAGAAGAATATGCCAGCAGTTTGGTTTTCATTGAAGAGGTCTTTGCATTGTAAATCAGAGCCATCAGATGTTCATGACCCAAAAACAAAGAAACAATTAAGCACAATTTTGACTAGAAAAGCAGGAGGAGGAGGAGGAGGAGGAGGGTCAAGGTCAGTTTGTTCAAGGTCTATAGCAAATCTCAAAGATGTAATCCATGGAAGCAAAAGACACTTAGAAAAACCACCAAGTTGTAGTCCAAGATCTATTGGTAGCAGTGAGTTTCTTAATCCAATAACTCATGAAGTTATTCTGAGTAATTCAAGGTGTGAGTTGAAAATCACTAGTTTTAATGGTTTTCAAGAAAGTAGTCCTAGCTCAACATTTGTGGGTACTTTGAGACCTGGTACACCTGGTCCAGGAGGGAACCCTACAATGCATTATTTTAATTCAGGTTGTAGGAATTCAGTGGCAACTCCTACAAGGAGAAGTGCATCTTTTCTTGTTGATAAAGAAGGTTCTGCTAATAGTTTTCCTTGTAAAAATACAAGGCATTCACTTGATAATGATGTAAATGGAACTTCTTCAGGGGTGACATGTCATAAGTGTGGAGAACAATTTGGAAAATGGGAAGCTCTTGAATCACATCATCTTTTTAAGCATGCTGGTAAAAATCTTGCCTTTTTTGCTTTTTCATCATTCCTTATTATCCATGCTTTTTTCAGTTTCTTGCTTATTATGCTGTAGATTATTTCCTTTTTAATTCTCTTTGCCTGAAAAAAAGTACTTGGTACATCTTTTAATAAGTCTCGTGTGGTTGCTTTACTTTCTCTTCTTTCTTTTTTCCCTTCTCTCTCTCTCTCTGTATGTGTGTGTATAGCCTACATCACAAGATTGTACATTTGCAGCTTCAAAGTCCATTTTGCTAGTATATATTTTTAGAGCTAGACACATTGCCCTATTCGGTCAATTTGTTTGAATACTTCACTATGGTATCAGCAATTTCTGGTGAAATTATATAGCAGTTGATGGATTGGTGGTGTTTGGTTTTGTGGGGGGTGGGGGGTTGGAGGGGGGGGGGGCTCGTAATTTTAATGGTAAAATTTCATGTGCGTTATTCTGTAAATATCTATGGCTAGACTGCACTGCTGGATTAAAGTAGAATTTTGCTTCGATGTTGTCTGTCAATTTATCATGAATCTCCACAATACATAATACATTGGGACGTGCTCGCCTAGGCATAACCCCGACTTGTTTGCGCTTGAGGCATAGTAGTAGTTTTTATTGTATTCATTTTCTGTACTTGTTGGTTTAATGGTTTTGAAGAGCTTTTAACCTTGTTGCATTTTTGCTCAATTGGACAGTGAGTGAACTTTTGGAGGGTGATTCTTCAAGGAAGATTGTTGAAATAATCTGTCGCTCAAGCTGGTTAAAATCAGAGAGCCACGTTGGTCGGATTGAAAGGATCTTGAAAGTTCACAACACACAAAAAACTCTGGCTTGCTTTGAAGAATATAGGGAGATGGTGAAGATCAAAGCAAGTAAGCTCCCTAAGAAACATCCTCGGTGTATAGCTGATGGAAATGAACTTTTAAGGTTCTATGGAACTACTTTGGCATGTGGCCTTGGCATGAATGGAACCTGCAGTCTCTGTGAATCTGATAAATGCTGCGTCTGTCGAATTATCAGAAACGGATTCACCACGAAGAAGGAGCTCAAAGGCGGGATTGGTGTCTTCACGACTTCCACAAGTGCAAGAGCTTATGAATGTATTGAGTTGAGTGAAGATGATCCATCGTTAAGAAAAGCATTGACCGTCTGCAGAGTGGTTGCAGGTCGAGTGCATAGGCCGTTGGAGAACATTCAAGAAATGGCTGGCCAAACGGGGTTTGATTCTTTGGCTGGGAAGGTTGGTGTTTACTCTAACATAGAGGAGCTTTACTTGCTTAATCCTAGGGCTCTTCTTCCTTGCTTTGTAGTGATTTGCAAAGCCTAAGGAAAATATAAGACGACTTGGTAGTGAAATTTTGCATCGCGTATAGGCTTTTCAACATGTTCTTTTGCAGGAACTTTGTTTTTTGGAGTCCAAATTCTTGTTTCTTGCAATTTCTGTGTCTGTTATTTACCAAAATTTGTCAAAGCTAGATGATCCAAACTCTTTCTGTGTCTCTGCTGAATGTTGGTTGAGTTCATTACATGCATAGGGTAACAGAATGCAGTTCTTTGCATATAGTATAATATGGACAACTATAGATTTGGGACCATTTCTCAGCTTTTAGAAATGCATCTCTGATTACAAATCTGAGCAGTTTTGGACTACATTCTTGTGACTGCAATTCAAATGGTTGCAAAGGCTTTAGAGATTTTGGGGTCGTTTGGTTGCAATACGATTTATACAGGTATAAGTTATATCGGAATAAGTTATGCTGAGATTGTTGTTAATTCGTTGTTTGGTATGTTGTATTAAGAACGACAATTGCATAACTTTTAAGAAGGTATAAGTTATACCGGTGCTAATTAACCGACTTTCTATAAGGTACTATAAGTTATCTCAATGTTAAAATAAATATGGGGATAATTTATACTTGATTTGCTAACCAAACAGAGTATTAAGATGGTTTGCTAATCCCAGAATAAATTTATACCTCCAATCAAACAAGGTATAAATTTAATCCCACCTATTATCCCATCTATCACATCTTATGCCATCAAATGTGGTATTATTTTATATCATGTCTCCAAGAGGCGGGATTATAATCCCGGAACTATTTTATCGGCGTACCAAACGATCCGGTAAAGGTTATTGAAAGTGCTCAACCATAGCAGTTTATTGCACATCAATTTTAAGCAAGTTAGGGTCGGCCAGAAGAAGTCTCTGTCTATAAAAAGACCAATAAATTGTTCATTTTGATTGAGTTTGACATGATTTACACTTGGGATGGTCATATTAAAGTTTGAGTATAGGTAATTATCTTTAACTCAGTGATAAATAGAATTGTCCAATTGTAGCAACCAAACAATTTATGCATGTGGTCCTAGTTGGTATTGTCATGTTAAAAGAAGCTTTAATCTAAAAACTAAATGACAGAATGAAGAAGATAATAAGTCACTGTCTTGTTCCCTTTTGCATGAGAGAAACTATTTATATTATCTGTGATCTTCTTTTCCTTATTCTTGCAAATAAAAATTATCACAATTTGAACATAGTGGTGCCAAAAGAAAAGAAATATATTCGTAGATAAGTTTAGAGAGCCTGCCTTTTTCTTCTTCTTCGTGTTCAATCAAACACTTCTACGGTCAATTCTCTCTATCACAACATCATTTGTTTCGAAGAAATTGACTGAAAAAATATATTATAATATAATATAATATAATATTCGGTTCCCAAGTAACTCGGCTTTTATAGTGAATGACTATTATACAAGAATGTTATAGAGAGGCCTGGCGGAATATAAAATGCAAAGCAAAGGATGTAGTTATTGATCCTCTTTGAAAATCCGAATTGCACCTACATATTAGTAGGGCTGGTCATATATCGGGTAAAACTGATAGCCCGAACCGAAAAAAATTTATTAGATTATTGGTATCGGGTTATTGGGTTAACAATCGGTAATTGTTTAGTGTTATTTTACAATCAGGTTATCCGTTCGGATCTCAATTTGCGTAATATTTTAACAGTTAAACCGATGACCTAATAAACTTTATAAAAATACAATTTTACTCTTAGATATATAAATTTTTCAATTCTCCCAATTCTCTATCTACTATTCTAAACCTCCCGAATTTGTCATTCAACACATAGAGAAACAATGCGTAAGGTTTATTATATTCTTTGAGAGAGTTACAATAATCGAAAAAGTTTATCATATTCTTTATATAGTGCACATTATCTTTCATTACTTCTTCCCTCTATAATCGAGATTGAGTTATCTTATCTGGTAAACTGATAAGCGATATCTTATCGGTTCGATTTTCGATTTAACATATTTACAAACCGATAACTGATACTAAACCGATAACATTTATAACCGAACCGAATCGACCGATGTCATACTTACATGCAGAGGCACACATACCTTATATGTAGAGGGGTCACCGGCACCCGATAGTCTCGACAAAAGTTATGTATATATGTTTGCATATACATCCGGGATCCCTTAAATAGATTATATGTGCTTTGGCATTAACAAAATATGAGCAGCTACATTGGTTTAGTGTTCTGTTCAAACTCTTACCGTGCCTAGCGCTTCGGGGTTCAATACCTAACAGTACTAAAGTTCCTAACTTTTTTTGTTTCTCTTTTTTCCTTTTTGAATTCAATAATAATATAGCTTTTTTGTAACTTGGTAGTTAGCTTCATTGGCGTTTTCTTTTGTCCATTATGAATTCAATATTAATTTAACGGAAAAGGGCAAAAAATATCGCCATCATTTGCTTAATAGTTTATAAATACCCTCCATCCACCTATCCGTTCAAAAAAATATGCGAAGTTAATTTATTAACAAAAATACCCCCGCGATTAACGACAGAAATGATGTAGTGTGTATTTTTGAATGGATAGATGGACGGAGGGTATTTATAAACCATTTAACAAACAATATGGATGGGTCTTTCATTTAGTGACGTGGCAATTTCTAATTTTTGTTATTACCTTTTATAGATTCAATCTTTATCCTAGAATGTGATAATTTCAAGCTTTTTAGCACCTTGGTTTCAGTTTACTTGTGTGCTTGTATTAGTTATATGTAGTTATTTTTTCTCTATTATTTCATGGCTCTTTTGTCTTATTATGAACAATCCAAAGATTTCCATTACTTATCTCTTTCAAAGTTTCAATATTTCTCCTAGATTTGATTGATATATTTGGACAATTTTAGCATTTGGGCTCAATTTTGTTTGTTTCACATTTTTGTTTTGTTTTAATCCTTGTCTTTCTTACTTAACAACCCAAATGTATCTCTTGATTTTTCATTTAAGAGTTTCAATACTTATCCTGAGTTTGATTGGAGAAATTTCAGAATCTGGTATGAATTTCGGGTTATTTGATTTTGGGTTTTATCTAATCTTTAATTAATTGATTAATGTGTATATGCAGTGTTCCAATTGGAGAAGAAGAAATGGAGAGATGAGAGGAGTGGGAAGGTTTGGTTGATTGGTACCATATCCTTGTACTCTTGTTCCAGTGCATTCAATGCTCTGAATTGGTTGCTTTTACCAATATCCATGTTGTTTGTGCTATTATCCAGAGGTTTGTCACATGTTACCTTCATCCTAAGCCCCGT
Organism: Nicotiana benthamiana; assembly: GCA_034376525.1. Taxonomy (NCBI): domain Eukaryota; kingdom Viridiplantae; phylum Streptophyta; class Magnoliopsida; order Solanales; family Solanaceae; genus Nicotiana; species Nicotiana benthamiana. The sequence goes on along the minus strand of CM067337.1, from coordinate 37,285,783 downwards.
TAGTTTGTGGCATGTTTGGTCCATGTATTGCTCATGTGAATATCGTTTCTTTCTTGTTCATTTTCCTTGGAGGTATCAGTCTTTGAATGGCTTGGACTGGCCCGTCCTTGAGGTGGAGAATGTGCTCTTTCCATATGGTCATGCCTAGGTTTTGTTTTCCTATGTGTAACTATAGTCCAGTGGTCGATCTCTTCCGTTAAGGATTCGATCCCAGCTTCGTTATCTTGGTTTACTTTTGTTTTGCTGCTTTATGATCCTGAAGGCTGTGGGCAATTTGTCAGTGTATCGCCTAATCTCCCACAATGTGTGCATAGCATGTTGAATCCCTCATAAGCAATTTTTTGGTAATGACGTCCAATGATAATATGTGTTTTAAGGGGTCTCTCTATAGGAACTAGTATGCATACCCTTGTGTATTTGCCTCTGGTGGTTGATGCCGTGCATGTGTCGATCCTAAGTAACTTACCTAGCTTGGATCCTATCCTTTGAAGTATTTCATATTCGTAAAATTTCGCTGGGAGCTCTTGTAGCCTAACCCAGATGGCTTAATAGGTTTGCGAAGCGGTTGACGCTACAAACTTTGGTTCCCATTTTCGAATGGTGAAGAATTGGTTTCCAATGAACCAAGGTCCTCCGTGAAGGGCTTTGTCATAATTTTCTGGGTTTATGAACTTAATTAGGTAGTAGTCGCTTCCTAGATCTATAAGAGTAACATGTTCCGTTGGTTTCCATATAGCCGTTATTTTGGTTGTAAGAAGACATGGCTTACTTTCCTACCAAATAGTTTAATGATAATGGCATTGGTCCAATTATTATAGATCCTCTCCTTATCTGTTTGAGTAATGGGAATGAAGTTATCGGACTCATATTGGTTTTTAGACTCGTCAGAAGTGTCGAGGCCCCCCAACGATTTTTGCACTGCTATTTGGTTTCGATGTTCTGTTTCCACCAGATTTTCTTTCAGTTTGTGTAAGAAGGAGCTTGTCTGGTCTTGTGTTTCCTTGCCTATTGTCGAGGGTTTTTGGCTGTCGTTGTTAGGAGGTTCAGTAGGAGCTTCATTTGGCTTTGGTTGGTCTATCTCCATGACTGAATCCATCGTCCTTTGGTATATGTTTGGACATTATGAGGGAAGGGAAGTTATGGTAAGGCAGTGAGGGAAATAGGGTTTGGAGAGAAGGTGTTAATTTGGTTCTAGTGAGAAGTCAGAGCTTCTCTTTCTACATTTTTGTAATTCTTTTTGCTTTAATGGGGCACCACTACAGCTTTCTTTCACAAATCTCTTACTCAAAAGCCCAAAACCCAGCTTCTATTCAATCTCCACAATTAGAAACAATGCAAACTTTTGTGCCTTTAACATTCACTCCGGCAAAATTCCCGGAATAAATCGACTCGGGACATAGCCTATTTTAAAGTTGGTGGTGCACTCTTTGCGCTCAAATCCTAGGTGCGCTCAGCTTACATATTAGCGTTGAGTTAATCATTTCGTTGCTGCTGGTTTGATCGTGAATAGCTCATAATAAATGTTGCATGGCAATGCCAACTCAGAAGTATGCATCTGATTTTGATAGAAAAGACTTTCTAAGTTGAATTCAATAACCGAAGATGTTCGGTTCAGTTGGCATTCATAAATGCTGATTTAGACAGTTTCTCTGCTTCAGCTGCCATTCTTTCTGATGTTAGTTTTTAATGATCATCGGTTCATCATTTATTTTTTAAAATTTTTTGGGTCTCATACTCATTTCTCTAAATAGGAATAAGGGTAGCTTATAAATGGGGTAAAAAAAATTCGACAGATGATTAAAAGACAGCCTCTTGAGAAGGACCACTCAGAGCTAGGGGTGTGCATTCGAATCGGTTTATCGATAAATCGAATCGATTATTTTGTTATCGGTTTATTGATATCGGTTTATCGATTTATCGGTTCGATTTCGATTTCAAAAAATTTCCTTATCGGTTTATCGATTCGATTTCGATTTTGGCCATTCGATTTATCGGTTTATCGATAAAATCGATAAAGTATATTAAAAAGACAATAATACCCTTATTTTATAATAATATTACTACCGTATCCTTCGCTTAAATGACGGCCCAGATTAGCACTTTCAACAAAATCAACGGCCCACAACATTCACCACGCAGTATGTATTCCACAAAACCCTAATTCCTACCCCTCTCGCACCATCTCCATCTTCGCTGCTTGTGGCGCAACACACAGCCTCCCCTCACTCTCATTTCATTTTGCGAAAATGGTGACTTACCGTCTCGATCTTGATTTCAATTTTCTTAACGATTATATTATTTGCTTAATTATATCTGCTTATTTTGAAATTTATATGTATTTTCAAATGATTACGATTATAATTTGCTTAATTATATCTGCTAATTTCGAAATTTATAGGGTCTTTCAAATGATTACGATATGTTGAACCCGCCAGCATATGTTGAAAAGAGGAAGCATAAGCTCAAACGTCTTGTTCAGTCTCCTAACTCTTTCTTCATGGTACATTTTTTTCCAATGTGAAAATGATTTCCTGTTTATGTATGCTTTTAGGATTTTATAATTTATGTGTGGCTTTGTTTTCTCTGCAGGATGTTAAGTGCCAAGGCTGCTTTAACATGTAAGATCTTTGTCCTTTGGTTTTATTATGTTTAGCTTAGTATTTCCTAGTGTTCCAATCTTTATGTGGGACTATTACTTAGAGAATCAAAGTATTATGTTGTATTATCTCAATAGTTTCAGCCGTGATAATCAAAGTGTACAGCCCGCCTCTTGGCTTATTGGTGTTATCGATAATCGAATCGAAAAGCCCCAAAAATCGGTAAATCGAAATCGAAAAAATCGAAACCTTATTGAAACGATAACGATAAGCATATGTAAAAATCGATAACCGATAAGTAATTATCGATAAGGATAAGAATCGAATCGATAAACCGAATGCACACCCCTACTCAGAGCTAGGAGTAGGAACCCATTTGCAAAAGGGTATAATTTCTACATATTATTATCAGTATAGAAGAATTTTTTATACTAACATGTCTTTCTAAAGTTAATTAAAGGTACATACATACTCCTAAATAGTGCAATGAATTACTTGACAAATAAGTTAGTAATAACCGTCTAAAGCAAATTAAATTAAATTAAATTAACCGTGTGAATAATATATCATACTCAATCGTCTCAATTTATAAAGTTATTTGATTTGGCACGAAGTTTAAAAAAGAAAGTAGACTCTTGAAACTTGTGATCTAAAAAAATTCATAAATATTTGTATAAATATTTGTGTTGGTAATTTGTGGGGCCGCAAAAAAAACAAATATTTTTAGAATTTTTACGGCTATAGTGGCTATAGTAAAAAAACCACTCAATGTTGCTCAAGTATCACAAAAAGTCACTAGGAGGACATATTTTAAGCAAAAGAGAGTAACTTTTTGGGCACAAAATATTATTTAGTGATTTCTTGCGATACGATAAATAATAGTTTAGTGAGTTTTGGTGCAATAAAGTTACAATTACCATCCGTAAAATACAAAATTTACCTCTAACTCTTTTCCTAGAGTTCCTTTCAAACGTACAAGGTCCCCGAATTGCAGACTCATATATTTGCTTCAATAAAGTTGTCTTCATGTTGTCGCTGCCCAGGAAAAAATAGTTAAAAAAGTACTTTCTATACTTCCTGTTGGGTTCTACAAGTGGCCAAGCCACATGATCACAAGGGTAGTGAACTGATCATTCTTTGTCGGAAAATTATACTGTATACAAAGGCGGATCTAAAATTTTAAGCTTATAGGTTCCTACACAAATCTTAAATTAATGTACAATAATAACTGAATTAGCGGACTGGGTTCCAAGATAAATATTCTTATATATTTAATGAATTTTTCAATACAAATATCCGATCTAGACAAAAGTTAGTGGGTTCACGGGAACCTGTATCTAACACACTAGATCTGCCCCTGACTATGTATGTCACGATCGAAATTCCATATTAGGCCGTGATGGCGCCCAATACCGTTGTTAGGCAAGCCATACTGATCATGTAGTAAATCCTCATTTATGTAGTTAGTACGCGATAACTTTCATTATAAATTTAAGAAATTTATAGTTTTAAAAGCATAAGCGTATTTAAGTGAAAGGAACAAATGTGAATCTCAATCATAAAGACAAGCCAACACATCATAATTCTACTAATGTGTGTGCCAAGACCTGATGTCACAAGCGTGTGGGCAATCTAATAGAATATACAAAACCATAATATCCTACTGTCTGGAAAAGAAATAGATAGGAACATAAAAACAAAAGAGAGACTCCAGCTGCTGCAGATCGGCTGGGAAGGGCAGCTCACTGGAAAGTTTCGAGTTGACCACTCTATGCGCCGGACAGATGGCCAGATGCACGTGCCTGAAAGCCTATACAATCAAGTACAAAAGCGTATTATGAGTATATAGAAATATGTAGTCTCGCCCACCTCGCAGAAGTAGTGATGAGGAGTCAACTTCGACACTTAGTAGGCCAGCAAATATAATAATATGAAGTTCAACATATTTATTTCGCAGTGTACATAAATAACAACAAGCTCAAACAAGAATAATTATTGAGAATCCTTCATCCAATTAATAAAACTAAGTACTTTTCTCATTTAAATTAGTGACCTTTCCAGAAATAAGTCATACAAATTATAAGGGTTATGATTATATTATCGTACGCAAATACCACCAAGGATGATCAGTTCGATCCAACATAAAAGTAAAATGTGCACTGCCGAGGATCGAACGACACGAACCATAGATGCATATATTCACTCCACTCGTGAATCATTCATGCGATGCGGTAAAAGTATAACCCCACTCGTGAATCGTACGTGCAACGCGATAAACATAATTTTCATTATTTAAACACAATAATTTTTTAATTCCCTTTTTACAAAAAAGAAAATGAATACAATTCACTTGAAGCCTGTCAATCTTTAGATTTCCTTCAACTAACTTCCTCTCATACCATTAGCATATGTAAGCAATTAGTAGTGACCACGGAGCATGATGTGACTCTAGAAATACCCCAACATAATATTAGCTACGTACGGGCTCCTCATCACCTCTTGCGTACGTATCCCCCACAATTAATTATATATTAATTAAGTTTACCTATAAGGACATTTGCCCCTACAAGGTTAAAAAAGAGACCTCGTTTCGAGCCTACTTCCAACTCAAGAATTCGTCCAAACTCTCAAAACGGAGCCTCACAATTCGAAATTATCCAAATAGTGTAAGAGTCCATTATTATAGGTTTACAAGTTCATATTATAGCTATTAAAACAATTATCCAACCCCAAAGGCAAGGTTCCTAAAATTCAACCCCGGGCTCACGTGCCCGGATTTCGGAAATATTTTAAGAAAGTTATTATCCATAACCTAAGGATAAAGAATAAGTAATTTTTACTCCATTTCATAACAAATTTCGTGGTTAGATCAAAACCCTAGGTTTCACTCTAATCCCATGATTTTCACTCATCTTTATGTGTGAATCTACTCAAAACCCAAGTATTAAACTCAACAACAACAACAACAACCCAATGTATTCCCATAAGTGGGGTCTGGGGAGAGAATATGTACGCTGACCTTACCTTTACCCCGAGAAGAAGAGAGGCTGTTTCCAGGTGACCCTCAGCTCAAGAAGGAAACATGTGACAAAACAAGTGGTAATATAATAGTACTAGCAATGAACTCATAATAAATAACATAAAATACACAACATACATAAACAATAAAATAACAATAATATAAGGAATATAAGAAATACGAGAAAGAGGAAAGTATACTAATATCTATAATATAAAGCCCTGCATCAGTAGCTGATTCTAAGACTAACTACTAACTGTCTAATCTCACTCTAGTGCGGTGTAGAAATATTCCCAACTTCCTATTAACCTAAAACCTTAATGCTCGACCTCCACAATCCCCTGTCAAGCGCCACGTCCTCAGTAATACTAAGTCACGTCATATCCTGCATGATCACCTCTCTCCAATACTTCTTAGGTCTCCCTCTACCTCTTCTCGTGCCCAGCACCACCAGTTGCTCACAACTTCTCATCGGTGCATCAGTGCTCCTTCTCTGAAGGTTACCGAACCATCTGAGTCTTGCTTCCCGCATCTTATCCTCCATGGGCGCCACACCCACCCTCTCTAGAATAACTTCATTCCTAGTCTTATCCACCCTTGTATGTCCACACATCCACCTCAACATCCTCATCTCTACTACTAACCACTACTCGATAAAACTTACCTTTGAGTAACGGTGACACTTTCTTGTCACACAGGACTCCCGTTGCTAACCTCCACTTCATCTACCCCACCACTATACGGTGCGCAACATCCTCGTCGATCTCCCCAGTCCCCTGAATAACTGACCCAAGGTACTTGAAACTACCCCTCTGAGGGATGACTTGGGTGTCACGCCTCACTTCTACTCCCTCGTCTGTTGGCTCGAGCCCAAACTTGCACTCGAGAAATTTCTTTTGCGTCCTGCTCAACCTGAAACCGTTAGACTCAAGGGCTTGAAATCCCTGCTTTGGAAGCTCCCAAATCGCCCAAGTGTAGAATTGAAATGAAATAAATGGTCTAAGTCCCATTTTTAAAAGCTGTTCCAGGCTTCTGATATCGCATTTGTGACATCAGGTTCGCAAATGCGAAGGTCGCAATTGCGAAAAAACCGTCGCAAATGCGAACCTGGGCTCCCTCTACAAAGGTCGCAAATGCGACAAAAGGGTGCAAATGCGGACCCTGCTGGGTTCGAAAGTAGAAAAGAAATGTTCGCAAATGCGACGACTGCCCACCCAGCTCAGGCTTCTTCGCAAATACGAAGCCTTCTCGCAAATGCGGTCATCGCAAATGCGAACAAATCCTCGCATTTGCGAGACCTGCAACACTTGCTCATAAATACCTGAACACTGGAGTGTTTTCACTCCCAACACACGTCTGAAACTCACCCGAGACCTTAGGTCTCCACACTGAATACTCATTCAAGTCTAACAACATCATACGAATTTGCTCGTGCGATCAAATCGCCAAAATAACATCTAAAACTACAGATTTAACACCAAAACATTGAAATCCTTAAGAACGTTTGAAATTTTTATTTCTACAATCGGACGTCCGAATAACGTCATATCAGTCCCATTTCTCACCAAATTTCATAGACATTATTTAAATTTTATATTGGACTTGTACCGGGCTTTGAATTCAACATATGGGTCCGATACCGACTTGATCAAACATTATTCGATTTCTTTAAATTTTGAGATTTTTAGTTTAACAATTGTTAATAAAAATTCATTACTCGGGCTAGGGACCTTGGAATTCGATTCCAGGCATTCGTCCAAGTCCCATATTTTACTATGGACCCTTTGGGATCATCAAAATACGAGTCCGAGTCCGTTCACTAAAAACATTGACCGAAGTCAACTAAAATCACTATTGAAGAAAAAATTTATTTATTTTCTCAAATTTTTTGCACAAAGGCTTTCCGGAAATGCGCCTGAACTGTGCACATAGATCGAGAAGAAGTAAGATGAAGACCTTGGAACCCCGAATTGGATTCTGAAATACGAGATGACTGATGACGTCCAAATCTACTACTAAAAAGTAAATGGACACGGTCGCATGAAATATAATTTACCCAACTATGAGTCGGGGTTGAATCCCACAGAGAATAATATGTAGGCGATTAGGCATGTAAGAGAATTCGCGCAATGCCAAATACTAAGAATTGGTTTTTGGGAAATATTTATACCTAAATGTAGAAATGTAAACTAACCTAGAAAGCAAGTAAAATGATAAATGGCTACAAGTATGAATGCACCACGAATTACACTCAAGTAACGATCCAATGTATTTTATGATTTTAGAAATATGAGCGAGTTTATGTTAATTAGCCACAGGTAATAATTCTATATTAGCGTCTTCTGAAGACTAACAAGACTTCCTAATTACGTTATCCCTAAAACAATTAAAAGATTAAGCACACCCTGAATGACTACAAGTAGTTCAATCCTATCCCTAGGTAGAATCTATAAAATAAGGTTTAACGCCTCAAGTTCTTATTAATTAGTTTTTCCCAATTTCAAATTATCTTTTCCAAAATTAATTCAGAGTTAATGGGCGAGTCCTAGGGTTAGCTGATCCCTTTGGAAACTTTAAGTAACAAGAATAATTAAATTAACAATAACTCACTTCATAAAAGGATAAAACTCATTCAATACATAAAAACAACAAGGTATCTAATCCATACTTTAAACAAGAATATTTCCATGAACAAGATTCAAGTGTTGGATAAAATACTATACACTTAAATATTCAATACAAAGCAAGAAATAAAGAAATAAACATGACCAAAGGGGGAGTGCAAACCCTAACTTCCAAAACTTGTTGTTCTCTAGTCTAAGAACTGAAAAGAAGCCCAAAGGTATGCTAGGTCATGTATAAAAATGGTTTGGGGATTACAAAAGTGAAATTCCATTTTTGCCCAGAACGGTCCAGAAAATATACTATGCATTCACAACAATGCAACCACGATCACAGAGAATAAATTCTCATAGCTATGCGATCGCATCAGGCGTTTTGTGTTTGCACAAATCTGTTGACCAGCCACTGACCATGCTTCCTTTTTTGCATTCGCACCTATTCACCCACGTTCATAGTTCTTTACTATTGTTGAGCTATGCGATCACATGCAATTCCCTGCGATCGTATAGTGTAATCGCTAGCTGTGGTCCATTTTTCCATTTTAGTTCCTTTTTGACTTATTTTCATTTAGTTTCTTCATTACTTCTAAATCACATACAACCTGTAAAATAAAAGTAAATGACATTAAATACATGATTTTATCACTCAAACATAGCAAAAGTATAGGTTTAAAGACAAGATAAGTTGGTAAAATACCGACTTATCAATGACCATTTGGTCCATCACATTCTCCACCTCTAAAACAACCATTTGTCGTTGAACGGACATAGAAAAATACCTGAGCTAGGGAAAAGATGGGGATATATGATCCACATATCCTCCTTGGACTCCCAGGTCACCTCATCGACTGGTTGGCCCCTCCACTGGACCCTTACCGCAGAAATCCTCTTGGATCTCAACTGGAGATCCTGTCTATCATAAACTCCTACTCATAACCCAAACCCTCATCTAGTTGAATAGTACTGAAGTCTAATACATGGGATAAGTCTGGCGTGACATCTCTGCAGCATAGATACGTAAAAAACTGGATGAACTGCTAATAGAGTGGGAGGTAAAGCAAGCACATAAGTAACCTCTCCAACTCGTCTCAACACCTCAAATGGGTCTATAAATCTTGGGCTCAACTTTCCCTTTTTCCCGAATCTCATAATACCCTTCATCGGTGAGACTTTCAAGAGAACCTTCTCGCCGACCATGAATGATACATCACACGCCTTCTGATATGCGTGACTCTTCATTCTGGACTGAGCTGTGCGTAGTCTTTCCTGAATCAACTTTACCTTTTCTAAGGCATCTTTCACCAAGTATATACCATACAAATTAGACTTGCTAGGCTCAAACAACCCAATAGGAGAAAGACATCGCCAACCATATAAAGCTTCAAATGAAGCCATCTCAATGCTAGACTGATAACTGTTGTTGTAAGCAAATTCAACCAAAGGCAAGACTGATCCCACTGCCTCCAAAGTCAATCACACAGGCTCTAAGCATGTCTTACATGATATGAACTGTCTACTCCGACTGCCTATTGGTCTGAGGGTGGAATTCCATGCTCAGCTCTACCCGGGTCCCCAACTCACTATACACGGCTATCCAAAAAAGGGAATTTAACTGAGGGCCTCTATCTGATATGATGGAAACATGTGCACCGTATAATCAAACTATCTCCCGAATGTATATCTAAGCCAAAATCTCTAAAGTATAAGTAGTCATAAGCGCAATGAAATGTGCCGTCTTGGTCAACCTGTCAACAATGACCCAAACTGCATCATATTTTCGAAATGTCTGCGGCAACCCAACTACGAAGTCCATGGTAATGCGATGCCATTTCTACTCAAGTATAGGCATCCGGTGAAGTAGGCCACCTGGCCTCTAGTGCTCATACTTAACCTGCTGGCAATTCAAACACCTAACCGCATACTCAACTTTGTCTTTCTTCATCTGCCGCCACCAATAATGCTGCTTTAGGTCACGATACATCTTCGTAGTACCTAGATAAATGGAATATTGCGAACTGTGTGCCTCCTCTAGAATCATCTCCCTCAAGCCATCGACATTAGGAACACATAGGCGACCCTATAGCCGTAGAATACCATCCTCACCAAGAGAAACCTCCTTGGCATTTCCCTGTAGTATCGTCTCACTGAGAACTGCCAAATGCATATCATCGAACTACCGAGCCTTGATCTGCCCCAATAATGAAGGCTGAGCAACAACACACGCAATGACTCGATTGGGCTCTGAAATGTCCAACCTCACAAATTTGTTAGCCAAGGATTGAATGTCCAAAGCTAGTGGCTTCTCCTTCGCTGAAATGAATGCCAAGCTATACATACTCTTTGCCTTCTTACTCAAGGCATCCGCGACCACATTTGTCATCTACGTTTCCTCAAATTGAGATCCCTCTATTTAAACAAACTATGTAAGCTACGATGATCAATATAAATCTCACACAACACGCATGAACAATCGCCGCTAAATCTAGGTCATGCACATGGCAATTCTTCTCATGAATCTTTAGCTAATGTGAAGAATATGCAATAACACTCCCCTCTTGCATCAATACACATCCCAAGCCAATGCGTGAAGCGTCGCAATATACCGTATACATTGTTGATATTTAATTTTTCCCTATATATTTTTTATATGCAAAGTACTTTTAAAATAGCGTATATTTGCATATATAATTATGTCCCAATGTTTTATTATTTTTTCTTTTAATTCTTTAAGGATTATAAAACAATTTATTCCCCTATTTTTATTCATAAAGACCCAATAATAATTCTCAAAGTTATCAATATTGGTTATTCATTTGTTGAGTTCTTATATTTATAAAAAAATATAGTCAAGATAATTTTTTCATATTTTTTATAAATTTATTTAGTATTTTTATAGTTAAATTATATATTATAATATTAGCCTCTTTTAGATTTAATTGCGTTTATATTTACGAAAATTAAGTTTAATATTTTTAAATTGATAATTATATATTAAAAATTATTTTAATACCTTTAATTCATCTACAAGAATTATTCTACTATTTTTTATAATACAATAAATGGGAAAATTGGTTATTTAAAATCTAGCCCAATTTTATTTCAGTTATGGCCTGAATTGAACCCCAATTTGAAGACCAATTACCATGACCTAATTCCCAATCAAACCGACCCACAACCCATTTAAATAACCCAACCCGGATCCCCTACCTAGCCCTTTAAATCCTAGTCGTTGATCATTTTGATCACCGGCCAATATCGACCCTTTCTATTTTTAATCTCAAACGACCTCTTATCCCATTCCATTCACATCAAATGCCGCCCTTAAATCCCATTCCCTCTCAAATATCTCTGTAATCCCTCACAAACCCTAGCCGCCGCCCTCAAACTACAACCCTAATACCTCCCAAATCCATGGCTTCGAAGGTCATCGGAGACCTGTATCAACCTCCCATGGCTTCTATTTGTTTGATTTGAAAGATCTTGGTCCAGACCTTGTTCGATTTTGGTTCATGACTATTCTCCGGTCGTCTCTGACTTTTCTCCAGCTAGCCATGGCTATTCGAGTCAGACTGTTGACTCTCTTTCTTAGATTGATGGTTTTCAAGGCCTTTCTCATTACTTGGGGTTCTTCTGAAAACCTAATGTCTAAGGTTCTTTTAATTTCTTTTAGATCTGTTTCAGATCTATGTTTGCTCTGAACTTCTAAGCATTTTTCTCGAAAGTTCTTTTTAAAACTTTACCTTCAAAACCCCTTATCTTTTTCGATTAGGGTTCTTGTTAAGCTATTTCAAAACTTTTCTCTGATTTTTTGACATGTTCTACTGTGTTTCCTCATGTCGTTTTTCTACTTGAGTTTGCATGCTAAAAGCTCTAATTTCTTGTGATAGTTTATTAGATGAATGCTTGTTTGCCTGAGTTTCTATCCGATTTGTTTGTTTATCCTCTTTTAAAACTTTTCTATTGTTGAAAATCCTATGGTTTTGGGCTTGAGATTGCTCTTTTAAGTGCATAACTCAATTTGAAGCTTTTTATTTCCAAATCTCTTATTCCTCTGTGTGATTCTTCTGACTCTGATGTTCTATCATGTCTAAAAAATCGATTATGCTTGAATCCCTGATTTTCAAAAGGGGTTTTCTTCACGTTCTCGCGTTCTTTGATATTCTATGTTTCTTCACTACTTGATCTACTAGATTGTCATGTTTCGAATGTTGCTATCTACTGAATTTTTGTTACTATTGTACGTTATTTCCTTCTACCAATAGGCTTGGCCTTACATGCATAGTGTTTATGAACCCTATTTATATGCTAAGTTTCCTTCTTTGTTTGACCTTCATCTTGTGACTGATTTCAAACTTTCCTTTGTGAAATTCTGATTTCACTCGCCTATTAGGGTTAATTGATTTTCTTTTCCTGTTTTGCCTTGCTGAATTCTTTCCAAAATTAGTATATATCTGTACGTAGATTCGATTGCTTACTTAATGTTTTATTACTTCTTTATGGCAAATGTCAGCCTACTTATAAATGATTTCTTTCCTTATTTTGAACCTGTCACTACCTGTTAAAGCAAAGTGATCCCTTAATTAAAGGTAATTACTTGTGCAATTGATTCTGAAGTATGATTTTTTTACATGTTTGTAGCCTATTACCCTTTCTTACTCATTTTCAAAAAGATATAAATACCATGTATTTCTTTTCTTTCAAAGACACACGGACACAAGGCATAAACACTTGATTCAAACACACACTGCACTAAACCTCTTTGTCTCTTTTCTATCTTACTACTATATTGCTGCCTTACCTAGCCGGCTGAAAGCCAAGGCTAGGTTGTTGGGAAACTTTCTTATTTCATACATTTTGCATTTCTTACTGACTTAAGTTATGCCCCCCTCATGTAAGCCTTGCCTTGGGACCCATGAGCTCCCTCTGAACTTGGACACATGAGGGCTGGCATTTTCACACTGCACTCATCTCTATTCAGGTTATGTAACTTGGGTGCGAGCACTGCCTGGGGTCCTGTTGAGGCTCTTAGGGAAGTCTAACAAACTCAAGTTTGAGAAAGGCTTTGGATCCATGGAATTTTGAGGTGGTTTATTCCATAAATCATAGAAGAAGTCAAGAATCAAGCTTCCTCTGGTTGTAACTTTTCTTTGTACTTTTCTGGTATAAACATCTAGGGCTGGCTAGTGAAAAGGATTGCATAATTATGCATACTCAATGGTAGAAAATATGCCTATAGGATTGGTTTTAATTCTACATATTCTTATCACATGTAGAAACCATGTATATAGGACTTACTTTAAATCCTGCTTGTCCAGCTTCACATCGAGATAACGTGTCTATAAGAATTATCTAAAATTCTGCACATATGTCACCATTTAGATATCATGTTTTAGAAGCCCAACTGGTAATAACCAGTAGCATGTTAAAATTTGTATAAAGTATAGAAATCATGCTTATAGGAATCCCCAAGTAAGAACCTGCCTGTTTCCATTGTTTACTAGATATTATGCCTATAGGGTTTGACAATATTCATTTAGTTATTATGTCTACATAGGTTTAGAATCAACAATTAGATACCATGTCTATAAGAGTCTAAAATCAGTAATCCTAGATATCATGTTCATAGGAATAAAAATTGGCGAGAGTGGATACTATCATCTGCAGAAACTGAACTAGTCTAATTTAAAATTCGTCCATTCTAAGCCCCCATTTATATCTAATTCCAGTATTTAACGAGGTTTAGCAAGCATGCCAATAGGATTTCAAGCAATTAATTTTGAGTTATTAGTGTTTCACTACCCTCTGAATTAAGTAGATATCATGCCTATAGGACCTCGTCTAAACACTTAATCAATCCTTAGAGTAATAACTGTAAAATTGAATTTTGTTTTGTTAGTTGCTACAATCAGCATGCAGACCTGATTCAGACTTCTTATCCGAGTTATGTAATAAACAAAAATGCTTCAATAATGAAACTCCTCTCATCTTTAGTATTTTAATCAGACTTAAAAAGTATGTGTATGTCATGCTAGTTATGAGGTATATTTGAGACTTTATCTGTTTATATACTCCCCCAACATGCAGTATGTGTTTTCATATATCGCCTTAGATTTTTATCCTTTGAAACCAATCAGCCTAGTATCTCACCCTTTAGGACTAGTAGTCCTAAGTGCCTCTGGGACTGATAGGAATGGGGCGGGTAATAGCATGCAATAGTAATCGAGACCAATCGACGCTTTAATACCTTAATGGGGTAGGAAGGGTAGATATAGATATGATGACCGTGGCGCTAATGCCACGTGCAACCCCTATTTTGAGGAGTGATTACCGGGTATTGCATTGACGTGATCCATATCAAATGTAAATCTAGGACCCCTTCCATTTTATTAGCATTTTTTACTCTTCTTTTAATTGTTCTTTCTTTTTATGTGTTTAAATCCCTAATATTTGAGCCTGTACTTGTATATTTGCTAAATTCACAATAATTGTCTGGCCGGGAACCACACTAGTGGATCTTGAGGGGTGCCTAACACCTTCCCCTTAGGATAATTTTAAGCCCTTACCCTATCTATGGTTATTCAAATAACTTAAAATTGAACTCCATTGGTTTCCTAATGCACCTCGAATCATTAGGTGGCGACTCTTCAAAAATGCAAAATCCAGTTCCCAAAATGAATGAGTTTTCCTATATCAAATGTCATAAACCTGATTTCGCGAGAAAAAGGGGGCGCGACTGTTGAAACACGTTCTCAAGGCACTAAACTAAACGTGTTTTCATATTTGCAGGTTTTGATAAATGACAAACGATGCGCAATTGACATATGACGAGGTCCAAGCACAAGCGCGCAAATGTCATGTAACGAAGTTCAAGCACAAGACAAACAAAGATCAAGACTAAACAAAGTTATACATGAGTCGTTCTTTAACTGTGATCTTGATCCGACAACTTAACTCAAGACTTGGCTTCTCTCGTAAAATGATTTTAAGTCATGCATATTTATTTTAGCAAAATGATTTTTAAACATGCCTCTAAAATCTGGACTAAGATAATCGATTATGTACTTATGATAATCGATTATGATAAGTCAGCTGCATGACAATCGATTGTGTACCTTATGACAATCGATTGTGCTAAGGCAGTGTGCGTCAGATTTTTTCAAATCTGCATGACAATCGATTGTGTACCTTATGACAATCGATTGTGTTAAGGCAGTGTCCATCAGATTTTTCAAAGCTACAAAATAATCGATTGTGAACTTATGACAATCGATTGTGTTGAGGCAGTGTCCAAACATATTTTTCAAAGCTACATAATAATCGATTGTGAACCTATGACAATCAATTGTAGTGAGGCAGTGTCTATTTGATTTTTCAAAGACTGATAAATAATCGATTGTCCATATAGTATAATCGATTATATAACTGACCGTTGTCAAAATATTTTCAAACACCGTCAAGTAATCGATTGTATGTTTTAATAATCGTTTGTTTTAAGTAAAATCTGGAAAGGATTTTTTGAACGTTGCCAGTAATCGATTATATGTCTTTGATAATCGATTGTGATGCGTAAAATCTGGGAACGATTTTTGGAATGATTGGAAAACAATCGATTGTATCATCTTGACAATCGATTGTCGCAGCACAAAATCAGCAATTCTTAATTGGCAATTAGGCAACGGTTATGCATGGTTTTGCCACTATAAATACATTTCAAATCAGTCTTCTAAACACAACAACTGATCATATTATTGCTAAAGCTTGCATACTCTCTTATTCATCATTTTCTATTCATTACATAAGTTTTTGAGAGCCAAATTATTGACGAAAGTTGTTGCGTTCTTGAGCCTATTTATTTTACTCATATCTACTCTTATGGAGAGTCTTGTTTTGAGTGCAAAGTGTTTTTATACACTTGAAGGGAAGTGTTAATCCCTTGTATTGTAAAAAGGAACGTTGTGATTCCTTTGGTTGAAGTCTTGAAGTGTTGTAACTTTGAGCAAAGGTTGTTGAGACTTGTGTGACTCAAGTTCTCAGTTTGTAACGGTTTGTTGAGCACCCGTAAGCTTAACAGTGTTAGTGGAAATCTCGAGAGAGTCTCTTGGGGACTGGACTAGCCACGGGTTATGGTGAACCAGGATACATCGGTGCGTTCGTTCATTATTATTTACTTATCGCACTTATTTCATTCCTGCAATTTTTAAATTCCGCAAGTTTACGCTATTTTTTATTATTACGCTATTCACCCCCCTCTAGCGTTAAGCGTATATTCTAACAATTGGTATCAGAGCCCAACTCTCTGAAAAACTTAACCGTTTGAGAGAAACAATCCATGGCTTCTACTCGTGATTCTTTTGCAGGAATAGGTGAAGGACAATGCTCCACCCGACCACCACTATTCGATGGCACAAACTATACGTACTGGAAGGAGAGGATGAGAATATTCGTTCAATCGAATAGCTTTCATTTGTGGAAGGTCATAATGAAGGGAGAACAAATTCCAACCAAAAAGGTTGAAAATGAATGGGTTCCAAAATCCGAAGGTGAGTACGATGCGGATGATATCCGAAAAGTGCAGAACAATGCTAAAGCCATCAACTTATTATATTGTGCTATAAATGCTGATGATTACAAAAAAATATCATGTTGCACAACGGTGAAGCAAATGTGGGATAAGTTGGAAATCACGTACGAAGGTACGGACCTGGTAAGAGAGGCTAAAGTTGATTTTCTAACCCATGCATATGAACTGTTTCACATGAAGGAAGGCGAAAGGGTCGATGACATGTTCGAACAATTTTCAAAAATTGTTAATGACTTACATGCTCTTAAGAAGACCTTCAGGGATAAGGAACTTGTCCGAAAAATCCTCCGAAGTCTCACTCCGGAATGGCGCTCCAAGGCCGACGCGATTCAAGAGTCTATTGGCATTTCAAATGTCACCATCGATGGATTAAGAGGTAATCTTAAAACCTATGAATCTACTATACTTAACCCTCTTGTTAATGATCAAAGGAAACAAAGAATCGCCATCAAGGCAAGCACAAGCCAACCTCAAAATAACAAGGACGGAGATAACGAGTTCGGACTCATTATTAAGAGATTTCAAAAGTTCATGCGAGAAAAGTATGAACGAAAAGGCAAACAACAAGGAGATCAAGTAAAGTGCTTTGGGTGCGGAGAATTCGGGCATATTAAATCAAATTGCCCAAATGCCAAAAAGGAGAAGAAACCCTTCAAGAAACAACGAGCATACATATCTTGGGGAGGCGACTCCGGAGACGAGTCAAGTGAGGAAGAAGAAGACGAAGCTGCAAATCTTTGTCTCATGGCTCACGAAAACAATCAAGAAGAGGTATGTTTGAAGGGATCAAGTGTACTTTAGTACCTTGATAGTGGATGCTCCAAACACATGACTGGAGATGAATCCAAGTTCCTTCAACTAGAACACAAAGAAGGAGGAAGCGTTATCTTTGGAGATAACAACAAGGGAAAAATTATCGGCATTGGATCGGTCGGTAAGGATGAACCTTCTTCCATTAAGCATATATTGCTAGTTAAGGGTCTAAAACAAAATCTCTTGAGCATAAGTCAATTATGTGACAAGGGAAATCTTGTCTTATTTGATTCGGATGAATGCTTAGTTTTTCGCCGTAGCGATTTTAAAATTATCCTTCGTGGATTTAGAATGGATAACATCTATATGGTTGATCTCGAAAATTCTTCTTCTGAATATGTGAATTGTCTTATGAGCAAAGAAGATGATATGTGGTTATGGCATCGCAGAGTAGCTCATATAAACATGCATCTTTTAAACAAATTGGTTTCACAAAATTTAGTTATTGGTCTTCCAAGTTTGAAATTTGAAAAAGACTCTATTTGCGATTCTTGTCAAAAAGGGAAGCAAACAAAAGCATCTTTTAAATCGAAAAATATTGTTTCAACTACTAGACCATTGCAACTTCTTCATATGGACCTTTTTGGACCATCTCGCATTGAAAGTCTTGGTAGAAATCGTTAGGCTTTTGTTATTGTTGATGATTATTCTAGATTTACATGGACACTATTTCTTGCTCATAAAAGTGAAGCTTTTCATAATTTTAAATGTTTTCTTAAACGTGTTCAAAATGAAAAGGACACAACCGTCACTTCAATAAGAAGTGATCATGGGGGAGAGTTTGATCACAATCTCTTCGCGGACTTTTGTAACGAACTCGGTATCGAGCACACCTTCTCTGCTCCACGCACACCACAACAAAATGGAGTGGTGGAAAGGAAAAATAGGTGTCTCGAAGAGATGGCTAGAACCATGCTCGATGAGGCTAAGATTCCCAAACATTTTTGGGCGGATGCCGTGAGTACCGCATGCTACGTTTTAAACAGAGTAGTCATAAGGCCAATACTCATGAAAACTCCCTATGAACTCTATAAGGGAAGGAAACCAAACATCTCCCATCTTAGAGTATTCGGTTGTAAATGTTTTATTCACAACAATGGTAAAGATAATTTGGGAAAATTTGATGCCAAATCCGATGAAGGAATTTTTATTGGTTATTCATCACGTAGCAAAGCATATAGGGTATTCAATAATAAAACCGAAACTGTGGAGGAATCCCCTCATATTGTGTTTTCCGAAAATAATGCTCGCTTGGTGAGAAAGGATTCTGGTTCTGAACTTGCAGGTAGTTTAAACTCAATGAGTCCTCAAGACAAAGTACAAGAGGAAACTCCTAAGGAAATTCAAGATGAAATCTTGGAACAATTATCAGAGGAAGCGCCACAACTGGAAAAAGAAACGAAACTGCCTAATGCGTGGAGGACAATCAAAGACCATCCTCTCGAACAGGTAATTGGCGATATTGAACAACAGTAAGTACTCGAAACACTCTTAAGAACACCTTAGGACACACTTCTTAAGAGATCACGTTCTCAATTGGCCAACATCTTGACTCCACATTGATCTAAGTCATTATTTATTTACAAATTACTTACTTGAGCGTCGGAGACGTCTATTTCATTTTTGCAGGTATCGCCCTAAAGGCAGGGGGAATTATAAGGCAATGGTGTAGAACAATCGATTGTTACAGTCAATAATCGATTATCATTCCTTTATGTCTCGTGTTTACTGTGTCGGACAATCGATTAGCAAGTATCACTAATCGATTATTTACGTTTTATGCTTATTATGCAGGTTTTTGATGTTAATTAATAATCGATTTTTTTACTGTATAATCGATTACCATCTTGGCCATTCAGTACTGCCTTTCTAAAACAATCGATTGTCTCAAAAGTATAATCGATTTTTCCGAGTCAGAAAATCACTGTGCACACTGTGTCATAACAATCGATTACCATAATTCAACAATCGATTATTTTTTGTCAGTAATTCAAAATTGTTACCGTTTGGGTCCTGCAAGATTCCCACAATTGATTCTTGTCATTTCCGAGTACAATTCAAAAACTCCATAACAATCGATTATTTCGATTCCACAATCGATTGTTTAACGGACAGTGCAAATTTTTTTACCGTTTCTGACCGTTTTGGCTCTTAATTTTCTTAGATTTTCACCATAAATGAAATGCCATCCTTCTCATTATAAATAGGTACCATATGTCTTCAATTTCATCACTCAAGCATCAATCTTATCTCCCAAACTTTCAAAAATCTCTCAAATTTCTTACAAAGGCTATTACTACTTATTGAAAATGTCGAGCAGACACACCAAACGCCCCCGTTCCGGCAGACATGGTGCATCTTCTTCAGCTGCTCCTCCTACTCCCAATTTCCCTTACCAAGATGGGTCTCTTTTACGGTTTAACTCTGAAACCGAGCTAACTAGATTTTTGACAAAATTCGAAAAGCGTGACATTCTTCCTCCTCGCTTTTCAACCAGCAAATATCTTGAATCCTGCGCCCCGCTACAAACATACTTAGGGAATGTCAACTCCTTGACTTCTTATATCTTACCTATCCTCATATTAATCCTCCATTGATTCAAGCGTTCTATTCAAATCTTCATGAGGACGACGATGGTGGGCTTGTATCAAACATTAATGGAGTTCAAATTCTTTTAACCTATGAAAACTTACATTCTATTGCTCACCTTCCTCGAAGTGGGGAAAACATTTCTCCCTACATTAGAGAAGCCGGCGCCTTATTTGATGAACGAATTCTTCTAAACCAAATAGGACTTGGAGCTTATGATCCTAATCTATCCAATCGTCGTCCTACCATTACGGGCATGCTCCCCGAATATCGTTTAATTTTCTACTTCATCACCCGGGTCCTCAAACCACGCAAACATAATCATACCACTCTCTCCCAAGAGGACGCAAAACTCATGCATGCCATTTTAACCGGGGCTCACATCAACTGGTGTAAGTTCGTCAAAATTCACATGCTTGATGCCATTGGGGACGATATACCACTTCCCTATGCCCTCCTTATCATGAATTTTCTTGAAGCCTCCGGGTTCAACACCTCTATCGGTCAGATCAAAAAGAGCACCAAGAAATGGGAAATTTCCGAATCCTCCTTTCCCCATGACGGAGAACATGCAGCTCCTGCTCCTCCTCCAACTCGTCAAACGAGTCAGCCTCAAGCTTCTACACTTCAATCTATTTCCAACCAACTTGCTTCTATGTCCACCTCTATCAATCGTTTGACATATGAGATCCATGGATATCTTGATCATATTCACTATCCATATGCTGGACTTATTCCTTATGAAGCAGTGCCGGATGACGAGGCGGGAAATGATAATAATGAATAATTTTTTTTTGCTTTTCTAGCTTATTGTTCTATGTTGTATTGTCCTCTTTTTTTATGTAATCGTATTTTTGATTAATAAATAAACAAGTTATTTACTTATTCTATTTTTTTTGCTAATGTCAAAAGGGGGAAGAATAAGGGCTATGCACTTAATATTTATTGGCATAAATTGAGGGGGAATTCATATGTTGAGGGGGAACTAATTGCATATCTTTACTTGTCTTGGATCGTCATTATGAATTATCTAATATGCATATCCCGATTAAGTTTGCCATTATCAAAGGGGGAAACTGTTGAAACACGTTCTCAAGGCACTAAACTAAACGTGTGTTCATATTTGCAGGTTTTGATAAATGACAAACGATGCGCAATTGACATATGACGAGGTCCAAGCACAAGCGCGCAAATGTCATGTAACGAAGTTCAAGCACAAGACAAACAAAGATCAAGACTAAACAAAGTTATACATGAGTCGTTCTTTAACTGTGATCTTGATCCGACAACTTAACTCAAGACTTGGCTTCTCTCGTAAAATGATTTTAAATCATGCATATTTGTTTTAGCAAAATGATTTTTAAACATGCCTCTAAAATCTGGACTAAGATAATCGATTATGTACTTATGATAATCGATTATGTTAAGTCAGCTGCATGACAATCAATTGTGTACCTTATGACAATCGATTGTGTTAAGGCAGTGTGCATCAGATTTTTCAAATCTGCATGACAATCGATTGTGTACCTTATGACAATCGATTGTGTTAAGGCAGTGTCCATCAGATTTTTCAAAGCTACAAAATAATCGATTGTGAACTTATGACAATCGATTGTGTTGAGGCAGTGTCCAAACATATTTTTCAAAGCTACATAATAATCGATTGTGAACCTATGACAATCGACTGTAGTGAGGCAGTGTCTATTTGATTTTTCAAAGATTGATAAATAATCGATTGTCCATATAGTATAATCGATTATATAACTGACCGTTGTCAAAATATTTTCAAACACCGTCAAGTAATCGATTGTATGTTTTTAATAATCGATTGTTTTAAGTAAAATCTGGAAATGATTTTTTGAACGTTGCCAGTAATCGATTATATGTCTTTGATAATCGATTGTGATGCGTAAAATCTGAGAATGATTTTTGGAATGATTGGAAAACAATCGATTGTATCATCTTGACAATCGATTGTCGCAGCACAAAATCAGCAATTCTTAATTGGCAATTAGGCAACGGTTATGCATGGTTTTGACACTATAAATACATCTTCAAATCAGTCTTCTAAACATAACAACTGATCATATTATTGCTAAAGCTTGCATATTCTCTTATTCATCATTTTCTATTCATTACATAAGTTTTTGAGAGCCAAATTATTGACTAAAGTTGTTGCGTTCTTGAGCCTATTTATTTTACTCATATCTACTCTTATAGAGAGTCTTGTTTTGAGTGCAGAGTGTTTTTATACACTTGAAGGGAAGTGTTAATCCCTTGTATTGTAAAAAGGAACGTTGTGATTCCTTTGGTTGAAGTCTTGAAGTGTTGTAACTTTGAGCAAAGGTTGTTGAGACTTGTGTGACTCAAGTTCTCAGTTTGTAACGGTTTGTTGAGCACCCGTAAGCTTAACAGTGTTAGTGGAAATCTCGAGAGAGTCTCTCGGGGACTGGACTAGCCACGGGTTGTGGTGAACCAGGATACATCGGTGCATTCGTTCTTTATTATTTACTTATCGCACTTATTTCATTCCTGCAATTTTTAAATTCCGCAAGTTTACACTGTTTTTTATTATAACGCTATTCACCCCCCCTCTAGCGTTTATATGTCTTTGATAATCGATTGTGATGCGTAAAATCTGAGAATGATTTTTGGAATGATTGGAAAACAATCGATTGTATCATCTTGACAATCGATTGTCGCAGCACAAAATCAGCAATTCTTAATTGGCAATTAGGCAACGGTTATGCATGGTTTTGACACTATAAATACATCTTCAAATCAGTCTTCTAAACACAACAACTGATCATATTATTGCTAAAGCTTGCATACTCTCTTATTCATCATTTTCTATTCATTACATAAGTTTTTGAGAGCCAAATTATTCACTAAAGTTGTTGCGTTCTTGAGCCTATTTATTTTACTCATATCTACTCTTATGGAGAGTCTTGTTTTGAGTGCAAAGTGTTTTTATACACTTGAAGGGAAGTGTTAATCCCTTGTATTGTAAAAAGGAACGTTGTGATTCCTTTGGTTGAAGTCTTGAAGTGTTGTAACTTTGAGCAAAGGTTGTTGAGACTTGTGTGACTCAAGTTCTCAGTTTGTAACGGTTTGTTGAGCACCCGTAAGCTTAACAGTGTTAGTGGAAATCTCGAGAGAGTCTCTCGGGGACTGGACTAGCCACGGGTTGTGGTGAACCAGGATACATCGGTGCATTCGTTCTTTATTATTTACTTATCGCACTTATTTCATTCCTGCAATTTTTAAATTCCGCAAGTTTACACTGTTTTTTATTATAACGCTATTCACCCCCCCTCTAGCGTTAAGCGTATATTCTAACAGCGACAGCATGGCGACTCTGTTGGGTATATTTAGGCTTTTACCATTTTAGACTATTCTTGTGAATTTATTCCTCTTTATGTGCAATTACTTGTTTAATTCCTTTACGCGTCCAATTTCCTTTTTCAATTGCAAAACTGACTTTTCTTCTTCGCTTCTTCCCTTTATTACTGCTTTAAATTATGAAAACTGCTGTATTTATCGCTTTCTTAACGTGCAAATACGTGAAAACATGCTTTTAATTATTGCATAATCATGCTTATCATCATATTCTACTCATGCCAAACAAATACCATAGTAACGATTATAATGAGTGGTTGGCTCTTCCTATGTTATCACCCCTAAATCTGGAAAAGGCATATTTGTGATAAAACTAGTCGATCAACGATGTACTAGACAGCTACGTGCCTTCTCCCTTGAGTTGTCCTTCAAGGGTACCAGTCTAAAACCCCATAGGAACCTTACTCTATTTAAACTATGAATGCATCATGGACAAATCTGGTTGGGTCAGTTATGTTGTCACACATTGATCCTTTAAGACAGCCTTGTCCAAAGTCCACTGGGTTTCCCTCACCCCAAATGGACATCATCACATTCTGTGTATTTATTTGGAGAACTAAATTATTTATTCCAATTGTTGATATTAAATAGCCAAGTCTGGTGGGGGTAAGGGCCTAACCTTATTTGTCTTGCAGAAATATGAGGCACGAAATCCCCATATTCGGCATGGTCACAAACATCCACCCAAAATTTCAAAGCTGGCGGGAGGATCTTCACTTTAGTGATCAAACTCTTGTCCGGAAATATCTGGGCAACCTAACTTCTCTCCTGGAAATCTAACCCAACAACAAGATCATAGAAGCGGCTACTTTGTTCTGGGATTGTGAGAGGTCCGTTTTCCGCTTCGGGAACATTGAAATGACACCCTTATTAGAAGAAATAGGAGGATTGGGCGGTATAGCATGGGAAACTCTGGGTTTGTTAATGCCTAAGATCTGCAAGGGTAGAGGTTTTCTCAAAATGATGGGTTTGAAGAAGAATCCAGAACTCACATGTTTGAAAGAATCTTACATCCCTTTTGATTACTTGTACGAGAGGTACGGTCACAGCAAATTCTACCGTACCCATACTGAAGAGTTTGCCATCACATCATTAGGGCATATTCACCGAAGGGTCTTTGTATTCATGTTTTTGTTTCCTGGGGTTGATCGTGTTCCCAATGAAGAAAGAAATAATCCACACTAGGTTGTCTATGGTTACTAGGACCTTAAGGAGGGAATTGGCGAACAACCATTTAGCATCATGCCCATGATCGTAATGGAAATACACCGAGCCTTGGAGAAGTGTCAACAAGGAGCTAAACACTTCAAAGGCTAAAATTTGCTACTCCAGCTCTGGCTCATGAAGCATCTCCAAAGGGGTGAATACCGACAAGAGATTCAGCGAAGGGATTGGAATGATCACATCACTTTCCATCATCCAAGGTGAATGAATTACATGCCCAATATGTTCGCTCAACCAGAACATGCAAAAGGATGGGTAGAGCTATTTGATAATCTAACCGAGGGCCTGGTACAATAAATGTTCAAGTGGTTCCCTACCGAGGAATTCATCACCTGATGCAGGGATGCACCATTTCTGATATTGATCGGTCTAAGAGGAACATACCCTTACGTCTAACTCTGGGTTATGAGGAAAACTGGTCGAAAGCAAGTTGTACCCAGGGTCGACAAGATGAGTCTTTTCGGGCCGACTTCCAGGATGATGATAGTCCTTAAAAGTGCCAAGCTCAGCATATGTAGAAGTGTAAGATCGTCATGGGAAGAGATACCATTGAGCCAGGTAGATACTGTTGGAAATACGTTCTCAATGCAATATATTAAAACGTGTGTTCTTTTGTATAGGTTTTGATGAATGACAAACAAAGCGAAAATTGATATATGACGAAGTTCAAGAAACAAGCGCACAATTGATAAACAACGAGATTCAAGCTCAAGACAAAGTTTTATAGTTTAATTGAGTCATTCTTAATTGTGATCTTGATCCTACAACTTGACTAGTAACATGGCTTCTCTCATAAAACTATTTTCCAAAATCATGCATATTTAATTTATTGTCAAATGATTTTAAATCATGCATATTTACAGTAGTCAAAATAATTATTAGACATACCTTAAAAATCTGGACTAAGATAATCGATATGTACTTATGATAATCGATTGTTTTAAGCCAAGACTGCATGACAATCGATTGTGAACTAATGACAATCGATTGTGAGTAAGACAGTGAGCATCAGGTTTTTCAAACCTGCATGACAATCGATTGTGAACTAATGACAATCGATTGTGACTGAGGCAGTGTCCATCAAAGTTTTTCAAAACTCAGAATAATCGATTATGAACTAATGGTAATCGATTATGTTGAGACAGTGTCTTCCAGTGATTTTCAAATTTATTAAATAATCGATTGTTACATTGGACAATCGATTGTCAAAGAGACAGCGTCTAAAATGTTTTTCAAAAACTGATAAGTAATCGATTGTTGACTTTGTGCAATCGATTGTGAAGCTGACCGTTGTCGTAAAGTTTTCAAATACCGTCAGGTAATCGATTATTGATTCTGTATAATTGATTGTTTTGATTAAAATCCGGAAAAGATTTTTTGAACATTATTGGGTAATCGATTATTGATTTTGTATAATCGATTGTTTTGATTAAAATCCGGAAAAGATTTTTTGAACGTTGCTGAGTAATCGATTGTTTATTCTGGCCAATCGATTGTTTGTGGTAAAATCTGGAAAGGATTTTTTGAACGTTGCCAGTAATCGATTATGGATTGTAAGTAATCGATTATCAAGCGTAAAATCTGGGATTGAATTTTGATCTGACTGGCAGACAATCGATTGTTGGGGTTTGACAATCGATTGTCAGTGAGTAAAATCAGCAACTCTTAATTGGCAATAGCCAAGTTTTTCAACTATAAATACAGCTTCATTTCAGTGTTTTAAACACAACAACATACTACAACTGATCATTACATTGCTATAAGCTTGCATACTTTTGTTTATCATTTTATATTCAATTTCATAAAGCTTTTGAGAGCCATATTCTTGTCCAAAGTTGTTGTGATCTAGAGCTTACTTCTTTTACTCATATTTACTCATTAAGAAGTATTTTTTTTGAGTGTTTAGTGTTTTATACACTTGTAAGAGAATTGTAATTCTCTTGTTGTAAGGAACTTGTGTTTCCTTGGTTGCAGTCTTGGAGTGTTATATCTCCGAGCAAAGGTGTTAAGGCTTGTGTCCTTAAGTTGTAAAGGTTTGTTGAGCACCCGTAAGCTTAACAAGTTAGTGGAAAATCTCGAGAGAGTCTCTCGGGGACTAGACTAGCCACGTGTTGTGGTGAACCAGAATATATCCGTGCGTTCTTTCCTTTTTGTTTATTTAACGCACTTATTTATTTCCTGCAAATTTTAATTTCCGCAAGTTTACGCTAAATTTTATTATAACGCTATTCACCCCCCCTCTAGCGTTAAGCGTATTTTCTAACAATTGGTATCAGAGCCCAACCCTCTGAAAACTTAACAGTTTGGGAGAACCATCCATGGCTTCTACTCGTGATTCTTTTGCAGGAATTGATGAAGGATAGTGCTCCACACGACCACCTCTATTCAACGGTACAAATTACACATACTGGAAGGAGAGGATGAAGATCTTCCTTCAGTCCAACAGCTTTCACCTTTGGAAGGTGATAATGAAGGGAAACCAAATTCTAACAAAGAAGGTGGAAAACGAATGGGTTCCCAAGTCCGAGGATGGGTATGACGCGGATGACATCCGAAAGGTTCAAAATAATGCTAAAGCAATTAATTTATTATATTGTGCTGTCAATGCTGACGATTACAGGAAAATATCGTGTTGCACAATGGCAAAGGAGATGCGGGACAAGCTAGAAGTTACGTACGAAGGTACGGACCAGGTAAGGGAAGAAAAATTGATTTCCTAACCCATTCCTATGAATTATTTCACATGAAGGAAGGTGAAAAGGTGGACGAAATGTTTGAGCGATTTTCAATAATCGTAAATGACCTACATGCTCTCAAGAAAACATTCACGGATAGAGAGCTCGTGCGAAAAATTCTTAGAAGTCTCACACCGGCATGGAGATCAAAGGCCGATGCAATTCAAGAATCCATTGGCGTTTCAAACGTCACCATCGACGCACTAAGAGGTAACCTTAAGACCTATGAATCTACTATTCTTAACCCTTTTGTTGATGATCAAAGGAGGCAAAGAATAGCTCTAAAGGCGAGCACAAGCCAACCGCAAATTGATGAGGAAGGAGACAACGAGTTTGGACTCTTTATCAAAAGATTTCAAAAGATCATGCGCAAGGAGTATGAATGCAAGGGCAAAAAGCAAGGCGAACAAATCAAGTGCTATGAATGTGGTGAAACCGGGCACATCAAATCAAATTGCCCAAACATAAAAAAGGAGAAGAAACCTTTTAAAAAGCAACGTGCATACATTTCTTGGGGAGGCGACTCCGGAGATGAGTCAAGCGAAGGAGAAGAAGACGAAGCAGCAAATCTTTACCTTATGGCACAAGAAGACAACAAAGATGAGGTATGTCAAATCTCGTCTAAAAACTTCTTTACTCTTGAAGAAATGCAAACTGCTTTTGATGAATTATATGCTGAATTTATTAAGGCTTCAAAAACTGTTAAGGGCATAAAAGAAAATGCTTCATTAAAAGAAAAGGATTTTCAAAAACAGCTTTCTTTGAAAGAAAAGGATTTAGAAAAACTGGTTTTAGAAAATGAAAAGCTAAAAGAGGAAAACAAGTTTTTTGGAAAAAGAAGCGCCGATAAGCCCGAAAGTTCTACTAAAAATTGTTCTTCTTGCTTGCATCTCAAAAATGAGGTAGATAGACTCAAAGGTACCTTAGATAAGTTTAATTCTTCCCACAAGAATTTGAATGAGGTCCTTGTAAATTTGAAATCAACCAAGCATGGCATAGGATTTAAGAATGAGGTTAAAGAAAAGGTTGAAGCCAAACCCCAACCACCTAAGGCTCAACCTAGGACTAATAAAACAAATGCTTATCCTAGAAATAGCAATCCTAGAACCAACATGCATGCTAGACAAAATGTTGAACATTTTAGGAGACCTAGAAATGACTTACCACCTAGAAATAGTTACCCTAGAAATGATGCATATTTTAGGCCAAATGTTGAACCTTTGAGAAGACCTAGAAATGGCCTTCAACCGAGAAACAATCACTCTAGAAATGCTGCCCATCCTAGAGCTCATAGTAGGAGAAATAATTCTCATGAAATGCAAAATAGTCATAGTGTTCAAAATAGAGTAAGAAATTTTCATCCGTCTAGTTACTATGAACCTAGAAGGACGCATAACCCAAATGTGACTTGTCATTATTGTAGACGTATTGGTCATATTGCTCCTGCATGCTTTACACGTCATAGACATATTACTCAATCGCATCATTATAATATGCCTAACCCCCAAGGACCCAAGATGGCATGGGTACCTAAAGAACATTAATTTGTTTTGTAGGTGTGCTTGAAGGGATCAAGTGTACTATGGTACCTTGATAGTGGATGCTCCAAGCATATGACGGGAGATGAATCCAAATTCCTTCAATTAGAGCACAAAGAAGGAGGAAGTGTTATCTTCGGTGATAACAATAAAGGAAAGATCATCGGCATCGGCTCGGTCGGTAAGGATGAAAAATCCTCTATTAAGCATATATTACTTGTTAAAGGGTTAAAGCATAATCTCTTGAGCATAAGCCAATTGTGTGACAAGGGAAATCTTGCTTTATTTGATTCGGATGAATGCTTAGTGTTCAGACGTAGTGATTTCAAAATTATCCTTCGTGGTTTTAGAGTGGATAATATTTATATGGTTGATCTTGCTAATTCCTCACCCGATTATGTTGTTTGTCTAATGAGTAAAGAGGATGATACTTGGCTATGGCATCGTAGAGTAGCACATATCAATATGCATCTTTTGAACAAATTGATTTCTCAAAACTTAGTTGTTGGTCTTCCCAATTTAAAATTTGAAAATGACTCTATTTGTGACTCGTGTCAAAAGGGGAAGCAAACAAAAGCATCTTTCAAATTTAAAAACATTGTTTCAACTTCAAGACCATTGCAATTGCTTCATATGGATTTATTTGGTCCCTCTCGCATTGAAAGTCTAGGAAGAAATAGATATGCTTTTGTGATTGTTGATGATTACTCGAGATTTACTTGGACTTTATTTCTTGCCAATAAAAGTGATGCTTTTCAGATTTTTAAATATTTTCTTAAGCGTGTTCAAAATGAGAAAGAAACAACCGTCACTTCAATTAGAAGTGATCATTGGGGAGAGTTTGATCACAATCTTTTTGCGGACTTTTGTGACGAACTCGGAATCGAGCATACCTTTTCCGCTCCACGTACACCACAACAAAATGGGGTGGTGGAAAGGAAAAATAGGTGTCTCAAAGAGATGGCTAGAACCATGCTCGACGAAGCTAAGATACCCAAACATTTTTGGGCGGACGCCGTGAGTACCGCTTGCTATGTTCTAAATAGAGTAGCAATTCGGCCGATACTCATGAAAACCCCCTATGAACTCTATATGGGTAGAAAACCAAATATTTCCCATTTTAGAGTTTTTGGTTGCAAATGTTTTGTTCATAACAATGGCAAAGACCAATTGGGTAAATTTGATTCTAAGTCGGATGAAGGTATTTTCATTGGATATTCCTCACGTAGTAAAGCATATAGGGTCTTTAATAAAAGAACCCAAATTGTGGAGGAATCCCCTCATGTTGTATTTTCCGAAATAATGCTCGCTTGGCGAGAAATGATTCTAGTTTTGATCTTGCAGGTATCTTAGACAGCTTGAAAGACAAAATACAAGAGGAACCACCCAAGGAAAATAAAGATGAAACTGAGGAACAACCAACGGAAGAAGCGCCACAATTGGAAAAAGAAATGAATATGCCTAACGAGTGGAGGACAATCAAAGATCACCCTCTCGAACAGGTAATTGGCAACGTTGGAGACAAGGTAAGTACCCGAAACTCTCTCAAAAATACCTTAGAACATACTGCTTTTGTTTCTCAAATTGAACCCAAAACCATCTCAGAAGCAATTGGGGATGAATTTTGGACCTTGGCAATGCAAGAGGAGCTTAACCAATTCGAACGCAATGACGTTTGGGATTTGGTGCCAAGACCCGAAGGTCATACCATAATTGGTACGAAATGGGTTTTTCGCAATAAACTAGATGAAAATGGTATAATCACTAGAAACAAAGCGAGGCTTGTAGCAAAAGGCTATAATCAAGAAGAAGGTATTGACTATGAGGAAACATATGCTCCCGTAGCTAGATTAGAAGCTATTTGCTTATTGCTTGCATTTGCCTCTTCTATGAATTTCATTTTATTTCAAATGGATGTGAAAAGTGCTTTTCTAAACGGTTTTATTCAAGAAGAAGTTTATGTTGAACAACCCCCCGGTTTTGAAAACTTTAAATCTCCCGATCATGTTTTCTAGCTCAAAAAGGCTCTTTATGGTTTAAAACAAGCTCCCCGAGCTTGGTATGAAAGGTTAAGTAAGTTTCTTTTGGAAAATGATTTCATTAGAGGGAAAGTTGACACAACTCTCTTTGTTAAGCATAAAAACAATGATATCTTGTTAGTTCAAATATATGTAGATGATATTATATTTGGTGCTACTAACAATGTTTTATGCAAGGAATTTTTCGATTTAATGACAAGCGAATTTGAGATGTCTATGATGGGTGAGTTAACATTCTTTTTGGGATTACAAGTAAAGCAAATGAAAGAAGGTACATTCATTTGTCAAGCCAAATATTGCAAAGAATTGCTGAAACGATTTGAGATGAACAATGCAAAAGAAATGGCAACTCCCATGAGCACATCCGATCATCTAGACAAAGATGAGAAAGGTAAGGAAGTCGACACCAAAAAGTATCGAGGTATGATTGGCTCTCTTCTTTATCTTACTGCTAGTCGTCCAGACATCATGTTTAGCGTGTGCTTATGCGCTCGTTATCAATCGTGTCCGAAGGAGTCTCACCTTACTGCGGTAAAATGGATTTTAAGGTATCTTGTTGGTACTACAAATGTGGGTCTATGGTACCCAAAGGCTCTTCATGCCAACTTGTTGGCTATTCCGATTCCGATTTTGCTGGATGCAAATTGGACCGCAAGAGCACTAGTGGCACTTGCCATTTGCTCGGTAGCTCTCTCGTTTCTTGGTTTAGCAAGAAACAAGTAAGTGTTGCGTTGTCCACAACCGAGGCTGAATATGTAGCCGCGGGGAGTTGTTGCGCTCAAATCCTATGGATGAAACAACAACTCTTGGACTATGGCCTAAGTCTTAATCATATCCCTCTCAGATGTGATAATACTAGTGCCATATGCTTGACGAAGAACACCGTTCTTCTTTCGCGAACGAAACACATTGAAATTAGACATCATTTTATTAGAGATCACGTTCTCAAAGGCGATGTCGAAATTGAATTTGTTGAAACCATAAACCAATTGGCAGACATCTTTACAAAGCCTTTAGAGAAAGAGTCCCTCTTCCGAATTCGCAGTGAACTCGGGATCCTTGACTCCACGTTGATCTAAGTCATGCACTGCATTTTTTTTACATGATTTCTAACTTGAGCGTCAGAGACGTCTAATTTTTTTTTTGCAGGTATCGCCCTAAAAGTAGGGGGAATTATAAAGCATGACGCGCAAGAATCGAGTCTTCTTCAGAAAAATCTATTTCCCTCATCTAATAATCGATTATCTCGTATCAATAATCGATTTTAATGCTATCATTTGAGCTATTATACTCTCTTTAAATAATCACACCTTCTTTCCAATAAATAAACAAGGTTTATTTTATCTTTGGCATCTTATTATTATTTTTGCTAATGGCAAAAGGGGGAAGATAACGGGTATGATGCACTCTCAATATTTATAAACTTAAATTGAGGGGGAATTCATATATTGAGGGGGAACAAATTGCATACTTGTTGCATGTATATACTTGTCTTGAATCGTCATTATAAATTGCTTGTCTTGCATATCCCGCTTAATGTTTGCCATTATCAAAAAGGGGGAAATTGTTGGAAACACGTTCTCAATGCAATATACTTAAACGTGTGTTCTTTTGTATAGGTTTTGATGAATGACAAACAAAGCGAAAATTGATATATGACGAAGTTCAAGAAACAAGCGCACAATTGATATACAACGAGATTCAAGCTCAAGACAAAGTTTTATAGTTTAATTGAGTCATTCTTAATTTTGATCTTGATCCTACAACTTGACTCGTAACATGGCTTCTCTCATAAACTATTTTCCAAAATCATGCATATTTAATTTAATGTCAAATGATTTTAAATCATGCATATTTACAGTAGTCAAAATAATTTTGAGACATGCCTTAAAAATCTGGACTAAGATAATCGATTATGTACTTATGATAATCGATTATTTTAAGCCAAGACTGCATGACAATCGATTGTGAACTAATGACAATCGATTGTGAGTAAGACAGTGAGCATCAGGTTTTTCAAACCTGCATGACAATCGATTGTGAACTAATGACAATCGATTATGACTGAGGCAGTGTCCATCAAAGTTTTTCAAAACTCAGAATAATCGATTATGAACTAATGGTAATCGATTATGTTGAGACAGTGTCTTCCAGTGATTTTCAAATTTATTAAATAATCGATTGTTACATTGGACAATCGATTGTCAAAGAGACAGTGTCTAAAATGTTTTTCAAAAACTGATGAGTAATCGATTGTTGACTTTGTGCAATCGATTGTGAAGCTGACCGTTGTCGTAAAGTTTTCAAATACCGTCAGGTAATCGATTATTGATTCTGTATAATCGATTGTTTTGATTAAAATCCGGAAAAGATTTTTTGAACGTTATTGGGTAATTGATTATTGATTTTGTATAATCGATTGTTTTGATTAAAATCCGAAAAAGATTTTTTGAACGTTGCTGAGTAATCGATTGTTGATTCTGGACAATCGATTGTTTGTGGTAAAATCTGGAAAGGATTTTTTGAACGTTGCCAGTAATCGATTATGGATTGTAAGTAATCGATTATAAAGCGTAAAATCTGGGATTGAATTTTGATCTGACTGGCAGACAATCGATTGTTGGGGGTTTGACAATCGATTGTCAGTGAGTAAAATCAGCAACTCTTAATTGGCAATAGCCAAGTTTTTCAACTATAAATACAGCTTCATTTCAGTGTTTTAAACACAACAACATACTACAACTGATCATTACATTGCTATAAGCTTGCATACTTTTGTTTATCATTTTATATTCAATTTCATAAAGCTTTTGAGAGCCATATTCTTGTCCAAAGTTGTTGTGATCTAGAGCTTACTTCTTTTACTCATATCTACTCATTAAGGAGTATTTTGTTTGAGTGTTTAGTGTTTTATACACTTGTAAGAGAATTGTAATTCTCTTGTTGTAAGGAACTTGTGTTTCCTTGGTTGAAGTCTTAGAGTGTTGTATCTCCGAGCAAAGGTGTTAAGGCTTGTGTCCTTAAGTTGTAAAGGTTTGTTGAGCACCCGTAAGCTTAACAAGTTAGTGGAAAATCTCGAGAGAGTCTCTCGGGGACTGGACTAGCCACGTGTTGTGGTGAACCAGAATATATCGGTGCGTTCTTTCCTTTTTGTTTATTTAACGCACTTATTTATTTCCTGCAAATTTTAATTTCCGCAAGTTTACGCTAAATTTTATTATAACGCTATTCATCCCCCCTCTAGCGTTAAACGTATTTTCTAACAGATACACACTGGTTGCGCTCCCTACTATTCACTCTAGTTGGAGGATAATCATAATGGTCTAGGCCAACCTGGGTTTGTTCGAGGTCACAGAATCATAGATGAGAAGGCCGAGACACAGGTCAAATACAACCAGTTGCGCAAAATGATCCATGAATGCAAGAGTGAACACCGCGAAATACAAGAGGCCGACCAGAAATTGATTGAGGAATGGAAGGACATGGCTGTCAGTGCCAACAAGCGACTGGGATACTTAGAGCGAGGCATAGTGGAGTTGAAAAGGAAGTTTCTCAAGAGGGTCGAAGACTGCCAAAATGCCGAAGGAAACGAAGGTGAACATTTAGCCATAGCCTACCTATTACTGGGACTTCGCGAGTTGGGAAAGCTGTTCAACGAAGCCAAGGATGCCGAATCTGGGGAAGGACCTTCTGGGACCAAATAGATAGGAGTTTGTTTTTTTCGCTTTGTAAAATATAATAAGGACACTGGACATTAGTGACATTTATTTCCTATTTGTTTAATGACGATTTGGGATTCGTCTTATTTTCTATCAATAAAATGAGGCATAGCATTATAAGTTCTCCAAATTAATTTTTCGGTAGGCCCACCTTGGGCACAAAAAGGTTCCCGAATTAGGACATGTTTTACATTTTGCGCTATATGTTTGAATATGGCAGCGCTTTTTATAATCCTCACTAACTTGGTTACCTTTTTTGTTTTTAATTTTGTCTATTATTCTCCCTCCCCAAAGATTAGTTCGTGCACTCAGGCAACATCATCTTATTCCACGAGATCCTGGGACCCTCCACATGCTCCTCCTCTTAGTCCAGTCAAAAACAAGAACAAGGGAAAGATGGAAGATTTAAAATATTCCAGAAAGGAGAACTCGACTAAACGGATAAAGGTCACTCATAGGCATGGTACTCAGGTTTCTAAGGAAAATGCATCTCAACTCGAACAAAAGCTGATGAAATTCCAAGAAGAACTTGATCAGGTTCGGAATCTGGAAAATCTATCATTTTACCTCACCACGCCAGATATTAATTTCCATATTGTTCAGAACCCTACACCTCTATAGAATAGCCGAAAGCAACAAAACCACCCAGCTCCTCACCACCACTGAAACACATGTCATACCTCAAAAAACACACCACTGCTCATCCCAGAACCCCAAAACTCCACAAATGATTACTTTCACACCCACTATAACACCCCCCATCTATAGGGTACCCTAGGTATTTCCCAAACTCTCTAGTGTGATTTATTGCAAGGCAAGTGCTGAAGTCATTCTTTAGGTTGATGGGCACATTTTCTGAAAAAATGAGCCTTGATTTATTGAAATTAATAGATTGCACTGAGTGATCACAGAATCTGTTAAGGGTATCTATTATGGAATTGCATCTTTTTTGATTAGCAATTGCTAGGAGGATAAAATCGTCTGCAAAGAATAAGTGTGATAGAAGGGGGTTGGATGGGGAGATCAAAACAGGGTCCCATATACAGCAGTCTATTTCATGGTGAATTAATCGTGATAACATTTCCATACAAATGATGAAAATATAGGGAGATAGTGGGTCACATTGCCGTATACCTCTGCTTGGTTGAAAGAATTCAGAGTTGGAACAGTTGACTATAATATAGGTAGACATGCTAGTTATGCAGGACATGATTAGTTCAATTAGCTCTTGGGGAAAGTTTAGGGAGTTTAGTGAGTATTTTATAAAGGACCATTCTAATTTATCGAAGTATTTTTTTAGATCTATTTTAATCAGCATTTTTCCTTTTTGGAATTTTACTTTTTGAAAGTGGTTTAAGGTCTCATGGAAAATAATAGCATTATCTGAAGAGCGTCGTCCCTTCATGAAACTGGTCTGAGTAGGTTGGATTATTTTTGCTAGTAGGGGTTTTATCCTGTTTACAATAACTTTGGTGATTACTTTATGCAGTGTTGCATAGGCTTATGGGTCTATACTGCTTTATAGTTTCCGCATTTTGGCATTTAGGGATTAGGCAAATGTAGGTGGTATTCATTTCTTCAGTCATTTTCCTTTCCTTAAACGTATGTTGGCAGAAATTTATTAGGGCATCCTTTGTTTCATTTCAGAACTTTTGATAATAGAATGGGTGTAGACCATCAGGTCCAGGGGCTTTGTAGGGTTTAAAAGAGTCCAAATCACTTTTGATTTTGCGGATTGTGACATTTTTGCACAAGTCGTTTTGGTCTGCGCTATTCAAGGTTGAATATAATGACATATAATGCTTCGTTTTGATGGACTAGTTATGGCTAGTGGTGAAGAGGTTTTTATAATAATTGAAGATTATAGATTTTACGTCCTTAGGTTTGTAAAACCAGTTGCCCGCTTCATCCTTTAAGCTAAGGATCCTGTTTTTCCTTCTTCTCTGCGTTGTAGTAATGTGAAAGAATTTAGTGCTCGCATGTCCCTCATTCAACCATTGGATTCGAGATTTGACTCTCCAAAATTACTCTTCCAGCTTTAGGATATCATTAATTCTCTTAATAGATTTGATTAGAGGTGTAAGAGGAGATACCATTGAGCCAGGTAGATACACACTGGTTGCGCTCCCAACTATTCACTATAGTTGAAGGATAATCATAATGGTGTAGGCCAACCTTGGTTTGTTCGAGGTCACAGAATCATAGATGAGAAGGCCGAGACATAGGTCAAATACAACTAGTTTCGCAAAATGATCCATGAATGCTAGAGTGAACACCGCGAGATACAAGAGGCCGACCAGAAATTGATTGAGGAATGGAAGGACATGGCTGTCAGTGCCAATAAGCGACTGGGATACTTAGAGCGAGGTATAGTGGAGTTGGAAAGGAAGTTTCTCAAGAGGGTCGAAGACTGCCAAAATGCCGAAGGAAACGAAGTGAACATCTAGCCATAACCTACCTATTACTGGGACTTCGCGAGTTGGGAATGCTGTTCAACGAAGCCAAGGATGCCGAATCTGGGGAAGGACCTTCTGGGACCAAATAGATAGGAGTTTGTTTTTTTCGCTTTGTAAAATGTAATAAGGACACTGGACATTAGTGACATTTATTTCCTATTTGTTTAATGACGATTTGGGATTCGTCTTATATTCTATCAATAAAATGAGGCATTTCGCATTATATGTTCTCCAAATTAAGTTTTCGGTAGGCCCACCTCGGGCACAAAAAGGTTCCCAAATTAGGACATGTTTTACATTTTGCGCTATATGTTTGAATATGGCAGCGCTTTTTATAATCCTCACTAACTTGGTTACCTTTTTTGTTTTTAATTTTCTCTATTATTCCCCCTCCCCAAAGATTAGTTCGTGCACTCAGGCAACATCATCTTATTCCACGAGATCCTGGGACCCTCCACATGCTCCTCCTCTTAGTCCAGTCAAAAACAAGAACAAGGGCAAGATGGAAGATTTAAACAATTCCAGAAAGGAGAACTCGACTGAACGGATAGAGGTCACTCATAGGCATGGTACTCAGGTTTCTAAGGAAAATGCATCCCAAATCGAACAAAAGCTGATGAAATTCCAAGAAGAACTTGATCAGGTTCGGAATCTGGCAAATCTATCATTTTCCCTCACCACGCCAGATATTAATTTCCCAATTGTTCAGAACCCTACCCCTCTATAGAATAGCTGAAAGCAACAAAACCACCCAGCTCCTCACCACAACTGCAACACATGTCATACCTGAAAAAACACACCACTGCTCAACTTAGAACCCCAAAACGCCACAAACGATTACTCTCACACCCACCATAACACCCCCAGCTACGTGGAGACCATGCCACACGCCACCCAACCCATCTCAAGCACACCCGAGTATGATTATAAAGACTTGCTCATCAGGATCACCACTGAGGAACTTAAGAAATTGACTAGCCGGATTCAACGCGTTGAAGGATGCAAGGGAATTGAAGGGCTAAGATATGAAGATCTTTGCATACAACCCGATGTAGAACTTCCCGAGGGCTACAAACCTCCAATGTTTGAAATATTTGATGGTACATGGGATCCAAGGGTCTATTTGAGATGTGACAAGCCGGTTGGAGTAGGGAAAGATGAAAGAATCGCATGAAGCTGTTCATGAGGCGTTTGAAGGGAGATGCTTTGTTTTGGTACATTAGCCAAGACCTGAAGAAGGTGTCAAACTGGGTAGGCGTAGCATTAGACTTTATGGACAAGTTCAGGTTCAACATAGAGAATGTGATGGATGTGTTCTTTAAAGAAGAAGCCCACAAAAACATTTTGCGAGTATGCTACTCGCTGGAGGTACAAAGATGCTGAGATCAGACCTGCTTTAGAGGAGGAACACATGAACAATTTCTTTGTCTTGGCTCAGGACCCACAGTATTATGAAAGTCTAATGATGATTGAGAGCCATAAGTTTTCCATTAAAAGTATCGAAGAGGGCATAAAAAACAGTACGTTTACAAACTTCAAGGCCTTGCAAGCTACAAATAAGGGTTTGTAGTCAGGTGGTGTGTCCAAGAAAAGGGACGTAGGAGCCGTAATGGGGGCACAAAGAACCAAATCTCCCATGAAATAACAAACCTACCCAACACCTCCACTCACATATCGGCCTACTCCAAATTACCAAGCACCCTCACCCTCATACCAAACTCTACCACCCACTTATCAATCACCTCCACCTCCTACATATTAGCCTACTTCTCCCAGATATTCCTAACCCGCACATGTTTACTAAACCTACAATGCTCAACCATCCCACTATAAATCTCCTCCTGCATGCCAAAACCTCTCAAGACCTTGACCAAATTTTGACTGCAGACCCCCAAAACAATATACTGCCATTGTTGAACCTATTGACCAGTTGTACGAGAGACTCAATGCTGTTGGTTATGTCACCCCTATCCCTGCTGTAACCCTTGAGAACCATTCTCAAAGGTTTAATCTAAACAAATCCTGTGTATACCATTCCGGCATGAAGGGACACAACATTGATAAATATCGTTCTTTGAAGGACATGATCTAGGCTTTAATTGACAACAAAATTATTCTGGAAAAGAGCCTGCTCCAAATGTCCGCAATAACCCTCTGCCAGACCATAAGGATGGAGGTATCCACTTGATTGAAATAAAGGATGATTGGGATCTTGAGGGATCAATTAGATTGATCGCAGAGGGTGATGACCCAGAGAAGCCAATAGTTACTCTTAATCTGATCGTAGTCCAGATTCATCCCTATGGGGACATTGAGGTAAATATTTCCGCACCGTTTGAGTTTGAATCAATATCATCCGCAAAGACACCAGCGCCGATTGAGGTCAAATTCGTGTCTCCAGCAAATGCACCTACACTATTTGAAGTTGCGATTTTGCCACCCAAGGCCCTTGCTCCATTCAGAGTAAAGATAGCCACGCCGATCCCAGTGACAGTGTCAATCATGATGCCTTTCCATACGAAGGCTATCCCATGTGACTATACAACCGAGGCAAGGAGGAAAGGGAAGGTTAGGTTTGAAGAGACTATTGCAGCACAGGGTATGATGAGAACTGGTAGAGTTTATACGCCAGAACGCTTAGCTGACTCAAGCAAGCAGGTCTCCAATCAGCCACCCATCATCGAGATCGGGCCGGATGATCTTTGGAGAAAGATACAGGCCAAGGAATACTCTTTCATCGACCAGTTGAACAAAACTCCGACGCAAATTTCCATCCTTGCTTTGCTACAAAAGTCTGAGGCACATAAGAATGCCCTGTTGAGGGTGCTGAGTGAAGCATACACACCAAGCATCATCACTAACGGGGAAAAGCATACACACCAAACATCATCACTAACGGGGAAATGGGTAACATGGTAGACATGTATTAGAAAGTCACAAAATTACTTTTCATGAGGATGAGCTGCAACCTGAAGGGTTGGGTCACAACAAGGCACTGCACATCACCGTGAAGTGCGAAGACTATTTTATCACTAGAATCCTGATTGATGGAGGGTCTAGTCTCAGCCTCAGCATTTTCCTGCTCGCAACACTCACAAATTTGGTTAAGGAACAACATGAAATAAAGGATAGAGCTATGTGAAAGCTTTCGATGGCACCCAAAGGTCCACTATTGGGAAGATTACTCTGTGTTAGCAAATGGGTCCAACTTGGTTTGATGTTGATTTCCAAGTGATAGACGTACCGACATCTTACAATCTGCTATTAGGACGTCCATGGATTCATGCTGCTGGGGTCGTAGCATCGACACTACATCAGGCAATAAAGTTTAAATTTATTTACTAGGAGGTAATCATTCACGGCGATGGTAGCAACCCTATATATAGTCGTCAGACCATTTTGTCAATCAAAGGAAGAAGGAAGCTGGGTGGAGAGACTTACCATCATATCGAACGGGTAAATGTTGTTGACAAAGAAAAACGGTGGGATAACAAGTTCGAGAGTATATTAAATTGGAATGGGCACGAACCCGGCAAGGAGCATGGCAAGAACCTTCAAGGAATCACTAAGTCCATAAAACTCAAGAAACATGGCACCACTTTCGGTCTGGGATATAATTATACCTTGGAAGAATTCAACAACTGGTCGACACCATGGCGCGGTCCTTGATATCCACTGGAGTGGCCAATACCACATTTGGATCAAACTTTCCAACTGGCCTATATTATCTATGGATCAGATGAGGAAGTAGCACCAGCAGCGGTTAAGAACTTGTTCCTAGAAGACAATGATATGGATTGCTGTGTTATTTTCGAGGAGGAGGGGGAGGAAGGCCCTTCCATATAGGCTGTGAGAAGAGGGCCACGCCTCAATAACGGGACCATCAGGACAACCAGAGCCTGATGAGCCTCAGGGTAGCAAGGCTAAAACAAGCACTATTTTATTTACTAAAAGATTTTATTTTTTGCATATTCTCAATTCTCGCAATAAAATCTCCAATGTTCAAAAATATTATGCAATTTATCAAAGCATTTTAACTTTTCTTATGACTTGATGCTCATTATTATTTTTCTCTCATTACTTTATTTAACAGCGTTACTATTACTTTTCTTGATGAGCCAATGAGTGTGACATGCAACGAGACAATGCAATAAAAACGGACATAGATTCAGAAGAAGATGACATACCAGAGGATATTGTTAAAGAAGTTGATAATTTTGAAAATAAACCAAGTCCAACCTGGACGAGACTGAGATTGTCAACTTGGGAGATGCAGAAAATGACAAAGAAACACGAATCATCGTCCACTTATTGCCATAAAAAAAGAAGGAATACACAAAATTTCTAAGAGAATATGAGGACATATTCGCCTAGTCATATGATGACATGACTGGTATGAGTACATTTATTGTGGCTCACAAATTGGCAACCGATCCAACATGTCTGCCGGTAAAGCAAAAACTCAGAAAGTTCAAGCCTGATATGAGTTTGAAAATCAAGGAAGAAGTTGCTAAGCAGGTCAAAGCTAAGGTTCTCATGGTGGTAGAATATTCAACATGGTTAGCCAACATCGTGCCGGTGCCAAAGAAGGACGGGAAGGTCAGAGTCTATTTCGACTACCGGGATCTCAACCGGGCTAGTCGGAAAATTGACTTTCCTTTGCCAAATATACACATCCTGATCGACAATTGTGCCAAGTATGAATTATAGTTGTTCATATATTGTTTTTCTGGTTATCATCAGATCTGGATGGATGAAGAGGATGCTGAGAAAATGGCTTTCATTACACCATGGGGAATGTACTGCTACAAGATGATGTTGTTCGGGTTAAAGAATGCAGGGGCCACCTGCATGAGGGCCATGACCATTATTTTCCATGATATGATATACAAGGAGATAGAGGTGTACGTAGATGATGTCATCATCAAGTCCAAAAGGGCCACTAATCATATGGAAGATCTGAGGAAGTTCTTTAATAGACTGCGAAGAATGGATCCATCAAAAGTCAAAGCTATTCAAGAATTGCAACCGCCAAAGAGCAAGAAGGACGTGATGAGTTTCATAGGGAGGCTTAATTATATCAACCAATTCATAGCATAGTCTAAAGTTATCTTTGGGCCCGATCTTTAAGATTTTGAAGAAGGATGCCACCACCAAATGGAGTGATGACTGTCAAAAAGTCTTCGACAGAATCAAATAATACATGTCAACACCACCAGTCTTAGTCCCGCCTGAGCCTGGTAGGCCCTTATTACTCTACCTTGCATTATTAGGTGGAACTTTCGGCTATGTTCTAGGGTAGGATGGAGAAACGAGGAGGAAAGAGCAGGCCACATATTATCTTAGTAAGAAGTTCACCTCGTATGAGGCCCGAACGAAGCTCGGTATTCTCCGTTAGAATGCACCTGCTGCGCTTTGACTTGGGTAGCTTAGAAGCTAAGACATTACTTCCATGCCTATACCATAAATCTCATATCAAGGATGGATCCTTTGAAGTATATCTTTCAGAAGCTCATGCCCACTGGAAAGCTGGCCAAGTGGTAAATCCTGTTGAGTGAATTAAACATTGTCTAGGAAACTTAGAGGGCCATCAAGGGACATGTACTAGAAGTTCACCTTGCTGAATATCCCGTGGATGGAGGATATGAAACCCTGAAAACATATTTTCCTGACGAAGAAGTATCATTCGAGGGAGAAGACATTGCAGAATCCTATGGTGGTTGTAGAATGTTTTTTGATGGAGCGACAAACTTCAAAAGAGCTAGCATAGGAGCAGTCCTAGTATCAGAAACCGGCCAGCATTATTCGTATATGCCAAGCTCAGGTTCCCTTGCACCAACAATATGGTCGAATATGAAGCCTGCTCCTTAGGATGAAAATGGCCATTGACATGAACATTCAAGAGTTGGTAGTGATCGGAGATTCAGACCTACTCATACATCAGGCCTGAGAAGAATAGGCAACCAAGACTCCAAGATACTCCCGTATCTGCATCACGTACAAGAATTGAGGAAAAGGTTCACGAAGACAGAGTTCCAACATGTTCCTAGAGTCCAGAATGAATTCGCCGATGCATTGGCTACCCTATCATCTATGATACAACATCCATGCAAGAACTTCATTGATCCCATTTCGGTAAAATCTATGATCTGCTAGCCTACTGTCCCCATGTTGAAGAAGAAGTATACGGAAAACCTTGGTTTTATGACATCAAGGGGTATTTGGCGAAAGCAGAATACCTAGAACTCACGAATCCTACTTAGAAGCGCACACTTCGGAGGTTATCCATTAATTTCTTCCACAACAGAGGAATTTTATATAGGAGGACTTCTGGTGGGATAATTAAGGTGTGTCGACGCAAAAGAAGCATCCAAGCTGCTAGAGAAAATC
Source organism: Nicotiana benthamiana (assembly GCA_034376525.1). Classification (NCBI taxonomy): domain Eukaryota; kingdom Viridiplantae; phylum Streptophyta; class Magnoliopsida; order Solanales; family Solanaceae; genus Nicotiana; species Nicotiana benthamiana. The sequence goes on along the minus strand of CM067337.1, from coordinate 37,242,063 downwards.
CACACTGGGACCTGCGGTCCATATATGAACGACTTTTTCTTAGCAAAGAAGATACTCCAACTGGTTACTTTTGGATGACTATGGGAACAGATTGCATCCAGTATGTCTATAGTGCCAACACAGTTAGATATATGCAGACATGATAAATATACCTTCAAATCAACAAGCTCACCATGGCCATTCGCCGCTTGGGGAATGGATGTTATTGGATCGAGCCTGCTGCTTCCAACGTCATGGTAGACTTTGTCCGCGACCGTGTTATTTGTCGATTCAGTATTCCAGAGTCAATCATTACTGATAATGGTTCCAATTTAAACAGCGACTTGATGAAAGCCATGTGTGAAAACTCCAAGATCATACACAAGAATTCTACAGCCTACAGGCCTCAGATAAATGGAGCCATAGAGGCCACTAACAAGAATATCAAGAATAGTGAGGAAAATGATAAAGAAGCATAAATAATGGCGCAAGAAGTTATCATTCACTTTATTGGGATATCGCACCACAATCCGCACATCAACTGGGGCAAGCCACTATATGTTGGTTTATTGTACAGAAGCTGTCATTCCCGCCAAAGGAGAAGTTCCTTCCTTAAGGATCATACATGAAGCTGAGCTCGGCGATGCAGAATGTGTGAAGAGACATTACGAGTAGTTGGCTCTCATAGATGGGAAAAGAATGAATGCGGTATGTCACGGTCAACTTTATTAAAACATAATATCCAGAGCCTTCAACAAAAGAGTCGAGCCGAGAGAGTTCACACCAGGGCAGCTGGTGTTAAAGAAATTTTTCCGCATCAAGATGAAGCCAAAGGAAAGTTCTCTCCCAACTGGCATGGTCATACATGGTTCACCGGGTTGTGACAGGAGGAGCCCTCACGCTTGACGAAATGGACAGAGAAGTCTGGCCAAAACCTATAAACTCAGATGCAGTCAAGCATTACTATGTGTAATCTTTATGCTTTCCTATATGATGTAAATAGAACTACGGCTAAACTAATTCCTGTTTAAGAGGGGATACATAGGCAGCCCTATGGGTTCGGTCACAATTCAATAAAACTTTCATTCCCCTTGCAACTGGAAACTGGGCAGAATTTTGAGGAGGACCCTCAAAATTCTGATGCAATTTCAGTCGATTGTCACAAGAAATAGCCAGAAGTATCAACCCATTAACTAGGGTGCAATTTTGAGGAGGACCCTCAAAATTCTGTAGCAAGAGGGGTTGCAATGTCTTGAACCACGTCACAATCGTCAGTTCATCTAAAAATTATTTCTTAATTATATACCTATGTCTTATTTTTACAAATCATGCATATTTATTACTGAAATTGCCTTGTTTAGCAATGCTACCCCAACGATACATATAATATCACCAGATCAAAGCCGAGCAGGTCAAGCATAGCAGCGGGGACAGGAACTAGCCTTCCCCCTTTACAAACCTTACAATTTTTCTTTGGACGCAGGCATTAGAAATACTATATACTAACAAAATAAACATCGTTTAGGAATACAACTCTCAAAACTATTACACTTACATTTTCCATCCACACCGGTGACGTTCTGTGTGTCACAATATTCCCAGTAGTCACCATATCGCAATCTACTATCAACTAAGAAAGCTCTTTCACCCCTTGACATTTTAGTTCTTGCATAAGGCTACCATTCTGCCTTCCGGAATTAAACACTATCCCCATCTGCATTCCTGCATTGCATAAGGCTACTATTCTGCCTACTGAGACTAAACGCTATCCCCATCTGCATTCCTGAATTGCATAAGGCTACCATTCTGCCTTCCAAGACTAAGCGCTGTATCCATATGCATTTTGCATATGACTACCATTCTTCCTTACGAGGTTAAGCTTTACCTTCCTCTACATTGCATTGATGAAATACCGCCACCTTATCTACATTTGCATGGCTGAAAGATTGCCACCGTATCCATATTTACATGGCTGAAAGATCGCCACCTACTGTATTGCATGGGTGAAAATTGCCACCATATCTACATTTGCATGGCTGAAAGATTGCCACCTTATTCACATTTGCATGGCTGAAAGATCGCCACCTACTGCATTGCATGGCTAAAAGATCGCCACCATATCTACATTTGCATGGATGAAAGATCGCTACCTTATTTATATTTGCATGGCTGAAAGACCGCCATTATCTATATTTGCATGGCTGAAAGATTGCCAGCTTATCCACATTTGCATGGCTGAAAGATTTCCACCTACTACATTGCATGGGCTGAAAGATCTCCAAATACTGCATCTCATGCTGAAAGATCGCCAAATCATCTGAAGGCGTCATTGTTCGGAAGCACATTTTCATAGCCCGAGAACGTCATGTCATGGCTTGAGGACCCCTTTTAATCTTTTGCATATCATTATTCAAAGGCATCATGGTTTGGAGGCATCATTCTCATAGCCCGAGAGAATCATTTCATATCCTGCGAATCCTTTATTAGATGCTTCATGGCCCAGGACATCATGGTCTAAGGACGTCATTATAACCATCCGAAGACAATCCTCATGGTTTGATGGGAAATTGCATCATGTTTAAATTTATGCACAATATATGCTTGTATTGCTTATTTGCAGGTAAACCGGCAAGCAACAACCATCTCGACAGGATTGATCCTGCTCTAGTTCCCACAGTCGTGTTGCTCTCGAAAGTCTCCATCAGCATACTCCGCCGACGGATCCCGAACTACATATGGCCTGATTCCTGCAAGACCAGGGATATGTAGGCAACTCAGAAGCCAGAGTGCGTCCTAATTTCTCAAAGCGTTTCGCTTGGTCAAAATTGGCCATCATGTCTTTACCCAACAACTCTTTCATCCTTCTCGGCTAAAAAGGGGCAGCTGTTGATATCCAACTTTTTCCTGTATCTTTTTTATAAATAATTTCAAAAATAGCGTATATATGCATATATAATTATATACCAATATTTTATTATTTTTTTCTCTTAATTTTTAAAGGATTTTAAATAATTTATTCCTCGATTTCTATTCATAAAGAACCAATATTAATTCTCAAAGTTATCAATTTTGGTGATTCATTTATTGGATTCTCATATTTATACTAAATTATAGTCAAGATTATTCTTTTATATTTTTTACAAATTTATTTAGTATTTTTAAAGTTAAATTGTATATAAATACAATATTAGCCTCTTTTAGATTTAATTGCATTTATATTTACAAAAATTAAGTCCAGTATTTTTAAATTGATAATTATGTATTACAATTTATCTTAGTACCATTAATTTATTTATAGGAATTATTCTACTATTTTTTATAAAATAAAAAAGGAACTTTGCTATTTAAAATCTAGGTCATTTTATTTCAATTATGGCCTGAATTGAACCCCCAATTTGAAGCCCAATCACCACGATCCAATTCCCATTCAAACCAACCCACAACTCATTTAAATAACCGGCCCGTATACCCTACCTAACCCTGTTAATCCTGGCTGTTGATCACTTAGATCAACGACCGATATCAGCCCTTTCCATTTTTAATCTTAAACGGCCTTTTACCCCACCCCATTTCACACTAAATTACACCCTTGTATCCCCTTCCCTCTCAACTCAAACGACCTCTTACCCCATCCCATTTCACACCAAGCGTCGCCCTTGAATCCCATTCCGTCTAAACTCTTTCTGAAATCCCTCACAAACGCTAGCCGTCGCTATCACAACCCAAAAATACACTAAGGGTCATGATGGCGCGGGACACTGCTGTCAAGCAATCCAACTAGATTACTTAATCAAATCTCGTTTTAACACTTTTGGAAATACATGAGTTTTCTTCCATAATTAGAAATTCTAAAGAATGCCATTTTCAAATAAAATTTCTTTTAATGTTAAGCAATTAATACAATGTTGCAACCATTCGAGAACCCAAAGTCATAAGTACATGAGCATTTACTGATAAGAGAAATATAAATACATCATCCATCCGGAATACAATGGACGGAAAATAAATACAGTACTGGAAAGGGACTACCCTAGCTGCGGCCATCTCGAATGATGCATCTCTCTAGTCCCCAGAACCATACGTGCTGCTACGTCCAGTAGACTACTGAAATCACATATACCTGTGCAACAAAATGCATAGTAAGTGTAGTATGAGTACAAAAACAACGTGTACCCGATGAGTGTCCCGCCTAATCCCGAAGGAGTAGAGACGAGATGGTCAATCCTAACACTCATTAGCAGTCCAATGACTATTTATCCTTAAAAATATATCCAAGCAGTGAATTTGTTTTATAAAAAGGATTCTAATCTAGATATGGGAAAACAGGTAGTCATACAATTCTTTCATGGAAGATTTTCTTAGTTTTCTTGTTATTATTAAATAAATGATCTCAAGCCATAATGTGGCATAAAACAACTGAAATGAGTTCAAGATAACAACACAAACATGCGCAAATCATGCCAAGGCGACGGCCCGCTCTAATAGAAATGTATATTTGTGCACTACCGAGGGTCGAGCGGCCTGTACCATAGATGCATCTATTTCACTGAGGCGATCGGTCCATTCCAACAGAAATATAAACACACGCAGACAAATAATCAATCAAACAGTCAGCGTGAAGAAAATATCCAAGTAAGGTCCATTCTCTTTTAATAATTTGAGAAAAACATAGCTTTAGACGTTTTTGAAATCCGCTTACTAATTTAATATGATTAAAGCATTTCAAGCCATCAATAATTTACAAATGGTTCAAGTATAACATGCTTTTGGGTCCTTGATTACCCCAACAATAGCATAATAGTAGCTACGCACGGACCCTCGCTACCTTGTGCATACGTAGCCCCCACAAATAGGAGCACATAATCAGTTTAATTCACCTATGGGGAAATTTCCCTCTCATAGTATTAGAAAGGAGACTCACCTTGCTCCTAAGATCTATAAACGACATTCTACATTCTTTCGAAGGCTTGGACCAATGAAAAATGCTCCAAAACTAGTCAAATAATGGCAGACTAATGAAAATATACACAAATACTCGCTAACAATTCAAATTATACAATTTCCCAATTTAACTAATTGAAATGACAAAAATGCCATCAGACCCACGTGCCCAGATTCCGAAAATTATTGGAAATAAGTATTACCCATAAGTCATATGGTGTATATCCAGAAAATCATCCAATTTCATCCATGAATCGACCCTCAAATTAAGAATTTACCTTTTTTCAACTTTGGGGCTCAAAATCCCAATTTCTACTATCCAAACACGGATAAAAATAGAAACCAACAGAAATAATCATGGAGAAACATCAAAATAAAGGTCATATATTTACCTCCTTGTTGATATGAGAACAACGCCGCGAAAATCACCTCAATCGGATCTCTAGAACTCAAGATATGCCCAAAATACTAAACTTCTCGGTTTTAAACACTGTCCAGGCACATTTTTCGCTTTTGCGGACAATTTTCGCATATGCGGGACCGCTTTTGCTGTTCCGCATCCGCGATCAAATTCGCGTTCTGACAGACCCTAGATTATCCCGATACGAAAATGAACATAACTCCCTTATACGATGTCCAAATTTGACGATTCTTTTTCCTATGACTCCTAAATTTTGATGCGGATCTAATGGTTTAAACAAAACTAAATTTGGAGCTCATTTACGTAATATGATAACCATTTAAGACCAAAGATACGGCGTTGAAATGTCAAATAAGAGCGTGATCACAACCCGAAACACATCCGAGGCCCCGGGACCCTAACAAATCATACCAACCAGTCCTAAAACACATTACAGACTTGCTCGAGGCCTCAAATCACACCAAACAATGCTAAAATCGTGAATCAACCTCCAATCCAAGCTTGATGAACTTTGAAGTTTCCAACTTCTATTTCCGATGCCAAAACCTATCAAGTCACGTCCGATTGACTTTTGAAACTATTGAAATTTTCGGAATTCCATTCCGACCCTCGGATCAAAATCTCACCTATCAATCGAAATTCGCCAAAATACTAACTTTGCTAATTCAAGTTTAATTCTACACCGGGCATCACAAAAATATTCCGGACACACTCCTAAGTCCAAAATCACCTAACGAAGTTATCCAAACCATAAAATTTGCATTTCGAACCGGATATCAAAATTTTCACTTCCGGACAAGCTTCTTAAAAACTTCAAATTCCTACCTTTAGCCAAACGACTCCAAAATGACCTACGGACCTCCGAATTCACTTCCGATCGTGCTCCCAAATCCAGAATCACTATACAGAGCTACGCCCAGTCTCAGAATTCCAAAATGGACATCGATAACTCTGAAATGCACTTCAAGCGAAAATTATGAAATTTCTTCCAAAATGCTAACTTCCACAATAGGCGCCAAAATGCTCCCGGATTATCCAAAACCCGAACTGGGCATACACCCAAGTCCGATATCATTATGCGAACTTGTTGGACCCTTCATATCCTAATTCCGAGGTCGTTTACTCAAAAGTCCAATCCTAGTTCATTCCTTCAACTTCAAGCTTCTTAAATGGGAATTTTCGTTTAAATTTAACTCCGATCTCCCTGAATTTAGACTCCGACCATGCGAACAAGTCATAATACCCGAAATGAAGCTGTTCACGACCTCCGACTGCTGAACGGAGTGCTGGTACTCAAAACGACTGGTCGGGTCGTTACATTCTCTCCCACTTAAACACACGTTCGTCCTCAAACGTGCTGAGAACTATGCTGAAGTAGTCTGAAATCATTGCTTACAATCTTATGCACCTTCCCGTGCTGCCACAACTCAGCTGAGAACATTAGCCCAATATATTATGAAGATATTCCCTTTTATTCAAACAAATAAGCCCAATTACAACATCCGGAATTCTATGTCACGCCCGTTTTCATCAGAAGGTCACCCAATTATTCACCATACGCTCTCCTCAAATATGACTTCATTACTTTGCTAGATCCTTACCTTACAACACAAAATCCATAGGACCACGATTATATTTTATGATCAACTTAGCCAAAATTCAATGAATCAGCTGCTCCCATTGCACCTCATGCCCTACATATGTCTTGTTATATCTTTTACAACATTGGCACGATGGAAGAGATGCGCCGAAATTCATATCCAACTGCTGAATCAACAAGTCATTGGGTCCATACCTCTGACAGAACCATTACCAAATTCTGAACCAAATGAGGATCTCTGCTCCTTAATGTACTTCATGTGCTCAGATTGCACTGATCCTAAATTCCATAATCGCATCCCACCCAGTATGAACTGCTAAGGCAATAAGCCACCTCTAACACAACCAAGAGTCCCATATGATGCCACCATGCGACAATAGGCTACCAATTAGGATGTGATACAAGAAGAGTACGAACTCTGAAACGGATATCTAATTACCCCGCCTGCGAAACATACGCGCGACGCAGGCTAACAACTTATACATATTTTCCGCCGAAAAATGGGAAACATAACACATAAAAGAAACTAGGGGGAACTGTACTGAACATCATACTGTTGCGGCGTGCAACCCGATCCAAACAGCATAACCATGGCGCTGTGCTACCCGATACACATATCATAACTATTGCAGCATGCCACCCGATCCAAATAACATACCTGTGGCGGCGTGCCACCCGATCCACATACAGGCTCACATAAGGAGATATTCATTGAGCTAAATAGCTCATCACATCAAAATACCGAATATTGGTCGTAGACACGCTAAGGTGTATAATACCATCCCTAGAACCATTTAGCGCTATAGGCTACAAAACTCAAGCACAACTGAGGTGCAATACATGATCTGAATCTCAAGAGCCATCCTGCCCATATAACATCACCGCTACACGGAACCTCAACACATAAGAAATTTACCAAGCTGTTTCACAACCTATAAGGCACCCTACATCACTATATGGAATAGCTGATGACAAAATAACACCCCGACTGTTCCTCCATAGGGAACACTCGCTGAAACGAACACAACTAGCCGGATATATAGCCCTGTCCACAAATAAATTAATCCACTGATCTCAAGCCGATTTATGATTGCACCAACTTAGCTAATGACCTTTAAAAGTTCATAGTAACTATTCTTCTTCATAATATATAGGAACAACTATTAAAACCGGAGCAACCTCCTCCGTTCATATCCCAATTAACAAACTGCCCTCCAGGCCTAAATTCTCAAATCAATGATATTACCAAAATCCTCATGCTTTGTTAAATATTTAGTCAATCAAGCAACTACATGTCACACTTACACAATCTTCCCATGGGACACGCTTCCACAATCTTCTGAAATAAGTATCGAGTCTGTACCTTTAAAGCTTCGGATACACTAACGCTGAAAAGCAATCACGCTGAAGACAATACCAATTTACTTTAATCATTCAACACTTCCTTGCTCACCCCCGTGATATCCTTGCCAGCCCAAGTTGCAACATTGATCTTTACTTCGAATTTCCATGCTACTCGCTGCACCCAATGTGCTAACCTACGATAGAACACGATTTCCATCTCTACTCTAGAACCACTAATAGACTAACACTTCATCGTATTAAATGTTTCATTTAACCCACTTCGGGAGAACTATAGCAACATACAAGTCGATTCTCATAACCATCGAATATGCCAATCTCTACGTAGTGGTACAAGCCACCATAACCCTTCCGGGATCCGCCTTTTCATAACAGGCTATAACAGAAGAATGCTTCTGAATAACATCAATCACTGCGGTCGACAAGCATCACACGCACCACCACACTTCACATGCATGACTTGATCATGCTGGATGAACTAATCACCACTACGAATACGCCAAGTTAACCATGGCTAATCAATCAACTTCCTTCCACTAAATCCTTATTTTTCCTTAGAAATAATTCTTCGTCATTTAACACATAGTATACTCCATCTGCATTCATGAGACCATGCTGTCTCAAATCCCACGAACCATTTTGTATTTCTCAATGCTACCCATAAGTCAAAATGTCATAGAACAATCGGGCACCTTTTCATAAGCTGCTACGAAGCTTGATTCTTAACTGTACCCATAGGCTCGAAATTACTGAGGACCACACTTGAACTCCTGAATTCACTAGGACCATTATTGAGAGCCACCCATTCTATCTTGGTCCTGAATATAACTCACTCCATAGCTCTTATAACTTACAAATACTCTGTCAGCGAAGAACTCAGCGAAATCACTTCCTCTAAAACCTACATCTATACGAGGCATAAATCCTGAATCATTTTCCAAGTCCAAACATGAGCTAATAAGGCCAACATTCGCATGCCTCCAACAATTCATTTGCTCGAATTACCACTTATGGTCTTTTCTCATAGCTGAAATAACCCATCAATATGCTAATAGCCAGAAATCACGCAAGTAGATAATCATACATCCCAATCATAAGCGGTGGGACTCTCCCAATTAGCTTGAAGCCATCATTTCATAATTCCTGAGTTCACTAGAATTCTTTATCTCTCATTGACATAACCTTGTGCAATCAACCGCCACAATTCTTAGAACCATACGGTAGAAACTCTGAATCATTAACCTCATTCACGCGACCGATCTCTTTGTTGGACAACCTATAAAAATTCTTTGCAGAAGCTTTGCCAACCACGCGACCGCTATCCTGCTCACAGGGAATAACCCACTTGTAGAAGCCACTTCCGACATCCTTTAACACTGCTGCATGGGGTATAGTCACCATGACTCCAATAACCTATCGTGAGTCCAAGCTCACTCCATGACTGCATCGGTCCATTTATTCTCGTGGACATCAATTAAATATGCAGCAATATCCTTCAAATTCAAATTATGCTGCACTCTTCTTTATTCTAGGCAGCTCCTTTTTGCTATACAAATCTCTTGCCGCATAGTGGCCCATGCTTCAAGTTAGCTCTAGAGGCCCCGATCACTTCATCTCCGAGATTCTCAAATCATTCGAAACTCTCCTTAATGCACGTAATCATCATATACCAAGCCCATATACAACACCTGCCACTACTTTGGTGGAACTCATCTCTTTAATCAACAACTCGATCCTGCTTCTCATACTTGGCCTTCTATGATTTTAAACACTGCCCGACACTTCCCACATGTCCTTCCTTGTACTTCACTGCTCGAATGTTTCCTTAAACGAAATCTATCTTCGTGGCACTTGAATACACTATTGCTGCTAACTTTTGAACCTTTCCAAAGGCCATCTTTATCGATCCATTAGCATTAAAAACTCTGCTTTGATCTTAAACCACCGCGCCATGCGATATTTAACAACTATATCTCCAATTCTATTTCACAACATCCTACCATAAGGCGAATTGTAGCGGATTATATTATCGACAAACTTAGTACATTTCGTTAGGGCCACAACACCCCCTCGTAATAGAAAGCTTAACCACGCTTGTATACCGGTCTCATTACTTCCACCAGCCCAAATCTGACCATCCTTAGTCCGACTGCCTTTCCCTTGCCGGGGATGAAATACTGAATCTCTTGATTACACGCTGAGTAAACTTCTCTTCAATTCATCTACTGCCCCAACACATGGGCAAATATCCTACCATTACAACCACACATCGGTATAATAGCTTATAAGCATCATGGCAACCCGTGCCTAGCCTCAAGGCCCTCAGAGTACCGCTGCTGAGCTGAAACAATATAATATCCTTCCATAGAGCGACTATAACAGTCCGATCAACTATACCGGGAGAAACATCCCGCACCACATCTGTAGTGCCATTGCAATTCTTCAAAATTTCAATTTCTAGAAAGTACTCGCGTCGCGTAAGACTGAGTAGGAAGGAAGCAAAGGCATAAGCCTCAAAGGAATGGAACTGCACGATAAGTAAATCAAGAAGGAAAGTACTCCTAACAGCCTTGTAGCCTCCCGAGGATAAGTACAAACATCTCCGTACCGATCTGCGAGACTCTACTAGACTTGCTCATAACTCGTGAGACCGATGAGAACCTAATGCTCTGATACCATGTTGTCACTACCCAAAAATCCACTAAGAGTCGTGGTAGGGCCAGACACTGCTGTCAGGCAAGCCAACTAGATTACTTAATCAGATCTCGTTTTAACACTTTTGAAAATACATGATTTTTCTTCCATAATTAGAAATTCTAAAGAATGCCAATATCAAATCAAACTTTTTTAAAGTTAAGCAATTAATACAATGTTGCAACCATCCCAGAACCCGGAGTCACAAGTACATGAGCATTTACTTATAAGAGGAATATAAATACGTCATCTAGCCAGAATACAATGGACGGAAAATAAATGCAGTACTGAAAAGGGACTATCCTAGCTGCGACCGTCTCAAATGATGTAGCTCTCTAGTCCCTAGAATTATCCGTGCTGCTACGTCCCGTAGACTACTAAAATTACATATACTTGTGCAACAAAAAGCACAGCAAGTGTAGTATGAGTAGAAAAATAACATGTACCCAATGAGTGTACCGCCTAATCCCGAAGGAGTAGAGACGAGATGGTCAATCCTGACACTTACTAGTAGTCCAATGACTATTTATCTTTAAAGATATATCCAAGCAGTGAATTGGTTTTTATAAACAGGATTCTAATCTAGATATGAGAAAACAGGTAGTCATACAATTCTTTCATGGAAAATTTCCTTAGTTTTCTTGTTATAATTAAATAAATGATCTCGAGCCATAATGTGGCATAAAACAACTGAAATGAGTTCAAGATAACAACACAAACATGCGCAAATCATGCCGAGGCGACGGCCCGCTCCAACAGAAATGTAAATTTATGCACTATTGAGGGCCAAACGACCCGTACCATAGATGCATCCATTTCACCGAGGTGATCGGCCTATTCCAATAGAAATATAAACACACTTAGACAGATAATAAATCTAACAGTCAGCGTGGAGCAAATATCGAAGTAAGGTCCACTCCCTTTTATTAATTTGAGAAAAACATAGCTTTAGTCTTTTTAGAAATCCGCTTATTAATTTAATATGATTAAAGCATTTCAAGCCATTAATAATTTACAAATGATTCAAGTATAACATGCTTTTGGGTCCTAGACTACCCGGACAATAGCATAATAGTAGCTACGCATGGACATTCGTCACCTTGTACATACATAGCCCCCACAAATAGGAGCACATAATCAGTTTAATTCACGTATGGGGAAATTTTCCCCTCACATGATTAGAAAAGAGACTCACCTCGCTCCGAAAATCCATAATCGGCATTCTACATTCTTTCGAAGGATTGAACCAACACAAAATGCTCCAAAATTAGCCAAATAATGACAAACTGATGAGAATATACGCAAATACTCGCTAACAATTCAAATTATACAATTTCCCAACTCCACTTTGTGAAATGACCAAAATGCCCTCAGACCCATGTGGCCGGATTTTAAAAATTATTAATAATAAGTATTACCCATAACTCATATGGTGTATATCCAGAAAATTATCCAATTTTGTCCATGAATCGACCCTCAAATCAAGGATTTAGCGTTTTTCAACTTTGGGGCTCAAAATCCCAATATCTACCATCCAAACTCAGATAAAAATAGAAACCAACAGAAATAATCATGGAGAAACATAAAAATAAAGTACCTCCTTGTTGAGACGAGAACAACGCCGTGAAAATCACCTCAATCGAAGCTCTAAAACTCAAGATATGCCCAACATATTAAACTTCTCCGTTTTAAACATAGATCTATTTCAGATCTATGTTTGCTCTGAACTTCTTAGCATTTTTATCGAAAGTTCTTTTTAAAACTCTACCTTCAAAACCCTTTATATTTTCTGATTAGGGTTCTTGTAATGCTATTTCAAAAATTTTCTCTGATTTTTTGACATGTTTTGCTGTGTTTCCTCATATTGTTTTTCTGCTTGAGTTTGCATATTGAAAGCCCTAATTTCTTATGACTGTTTATTCGACGAATGTTTGTTTGCCTGAGTTTTTGTTCGATTTGTTTGTTTATCCTCTTTTAAAACTCCGCTATTGTTGAAAATCCTATGGTTTTTGGATCTGAGAATTTTCGTTTAAGTGCATAACTCAATTTGAAGTTTTTTATTTCAAAATCTCTAATTCCTCTGTGTGATTCTTCTGATTCTGGTTTTCTATCATCTCTAGAAAATTGATTATGCTCGGAACCCTAATTTTCGAAAGGGGTTTTATTTACGATCTTCACGTGCTTTGATATTCTATGTTTTCTTCACTACTTGACCTACTAGATTGTCATGTCCTGAATGTTTCTATCTACTGAATTTTGTGCTACTATTATATGTTATTTCCTTCTACAACCAGGCTTGGCCTCATATTACAGTGTTTATGAACCCTATTTATATGCTAGGTTTCCTCCTTTTGTTTGACCTTTAATTGTGACTAATTTCAGACCTTTAATTGTGACTAATTTCACTCGCCTGTTAGGGTTAATTAATTTTCTTTTACTATTTTGCCTTGCTGAATTCTTTCCAAAATTAGTGTATCTCTGTACCTAGACGTGATTCCTTACTAAATGGTTTACTACTTCTTTTATGGAAACTGTCAGCCTGTTTATTAATTGATTTGTTTCTTCATTTTGAACCTGTCACTACCCATTAAAGCAAAGTGATCCCTTGATTAAAAGCAATCACTCGTATAATTGATTCCGAATCATGATTGCTTCCGCGTTTGTAGGCCATTACCCTCTCTTACTCGTTTTCAAAAAGCTATAAATACCATGTACTTCTTTTCTTTCAAAAACACATGAACATAAGGCATAAACACTTGAGTTCAAACACACACTATTCTAAACCTCTCTCTCTCTCTCTCTCTCTCTCTCTCTCCCTTTCTTTCTTTCTCTCTCTCTTATTTCTCTGTTACTACTATATTGCTGCCTTAGTTAGCCGGCTGAAATCCAAGGCTAGAGTGTGGGGAAACTTTCTTATTTTTTGCATTTTGCATTTCTTACTCACTTAAGTTCAGCACCCCTCGTGTGAGCCTTGACTTGAGACCCATGAGCTCCCTCTGAACTTGGATACATGAGGGCTGGCATTTTCACACTACACTCATATCTATTTTGGTTATGTAACTTGGGTGTGAACGCTGCTCAGGGTCTTGTTGAGGCCTTTAGGGAATTCTAACACACTCAAGTCTAAGAAAGGCTTTGGATAAATGGCATTTTGAGGTGGTTTATTCCATAACTCATAGAGGAAGTCAAGACTCAGGCTTCCTCTGGTTGTAACTTTTGTTTGTACTTTTATGATGTAATTCAGTATTCCTGGTTTGTAATAAACATTTGGGGCTGGCTAGTGAAAAGGGTTGGGTAATTATGCATGCTTAAGGGTAGAAATAATGCATATATGGCTGTTTTTAATTCTGCATATTCATATCACATTTAGAAACCATGTCTATATGACTTGATTTAAATCCTGCTTGTTCAGTTTCACATCTAGATAACCTGCCTATAGGAATTATCTAAAATTTTGCACGTTTGTCACCGTTTTGTTAGGATTTATGCCCGTCACTAGAGGGGGGTGAATAGTGCGGCACAAGAATATTGATAAATATTGCGGAATTAAAATTGCAGGAATAAAATAAATTCGGTAATTAAAATAGTAAGGAAAGAACACACCGAATTTATCCTGGTTTACCACAACTTGTGGTTAGTCCAGTCCCCGAGAGACTCTCTCGAGATTCCACTAACTCCGTTAAGCTTACGGGTGCCTAACAAACCGTTACACTTGCTCGTAGATGTACACTCTACAAGACTTCAACTTGCTCGAGGATACCGCACCTCAAGACTTCACCTTGCTCGTGGATACCGCTCCACAAGACTTCAACCACTAAGATTGAGGGTGCTTAGCAAACCCGACAATCAATGAGAAGATATGGTCTTCTCAAACACCTTTCTCTCTACAGCAAGAACTCTCTAATAAGAGTAGATAAAGAGATACAAAATAAGCTCTATGAACAACTCAAAGTTGTCTCTCAAATGGCTCAAAAAAAGCTCTATAATGATGCACAAATGATATCAATATGTATATGAATAATGAGAGGTGTTGTGTGTTTCAATTCAGCTCAAAAGACCTCTATTTATAGGTGGTAGAAGTAGTATGTCCGTTGCTTAATTGGCAATCAATTAAGCTGATTTTATGCCAAGATAATCGATTATCAGATTTGGATAATAGATTATCAGCTTACCGTTACAAAACCGGAAGCTGATTTTATGCAAAATAATCGATTATCAGAAGTGCATAATCGATTATTTTGTTACAGTGTTCAAAAACTTGGCAACGGATACAAGATAATCGATTATGCACTTCTGATAATCGATTATTTTGCTGTTTTGTAAATTCCGGTTTACACTGTCTTAACATAATCGATTATCAACATAAACATAATCGATTATTTCTGTCCAGCTTTGAAAGACATGTTTAAAATTCATTTTGGCTAAAATGAAAATGTTTGAAATCATTTTGTTTGAAGTATTTGAAATATGATTTGATAAAATGATTTTATGCATATTTATGATGACCTATTGTTGAGCCAAAAGACGAGATAACTTTAAAGGTTGCTCTTACATTTGTTCTACCTAACGACTTACGCCTTGGGTCTTCGGTCTTGAACTTTTGAGCTCGTCTTTGGCTTGTCTATGCAATTCCGTCATCAATATGCTTCTCGGCATTCAATCTTGATTGTTTGTCATATAATAACTTTGTACGACACTTGACTTCATTGTTTGTCATTCATCAAAACCTATACCTGAAAATCATGCTAATACAACCAAAGCACACATATCATGGATAAAATGATTTTCTACACGTTTAGATATCATGTTTTAGAGACCAATTGGTTATAACCCAGTAGCATGTTAAAATCCGTATAAAATATAGAAATCATGCTTATAGGAATCCTCAAGTAAGAACCTGCCTATTTCAAATGTTTACTAGATATTATGCCTATAGGGTTTGACGTTATTCATTTAGATATTATGTCTACAAAGGTTTAAAATCAGCAATTAGATACCAAGTCCATAAGGGTCTAAAATCAATAATCCTAGATATCATGTTCATAGGAATAAAACTCACCGATAGTGGATAATGTCATTTGCAGAAACTGAGCTAGTCTAATTTAAAATTCGTCCATTCTAAACCCTTTTTTTAGTCTAATTTCCTTATTTTAACGAGGTTTAGCAAGCATGCCTATAGGATTACAAGCAATTCATTTCGGGTTATCATTGTTTCACCACCCTCTGAATTAAGTTGATATCATGGCTATAGGACCCCGTCTAAACACTTAGGCAAGCCTTAGAATAATAACTGTAAAATTGAATCCGCTTTTCTTAGTTGCTACAACCAGCAGGCAGGCCTGATTCAGACTTTTTATCTGAGTTATGTAATAAAAAAATCTGCTTCAATAATCAAACTCCTCTCGTCTTTAATATTTTAAGCAGACCTAAAAAGTATATATAAGTCATGCTAGTTATGTGCTTTTGTTCAAGGAGGTGTATTTGAGCCTTTATCTGTTTATATGCTTCCCCAACATGCAGTATGTGTTTTTGTATATTGCCTTAGATGTTTATCCTTAGAAACTAATCAGCCTAATATCCCACCCTTTAGGACTAGTAGTTCTAAGTGCCTCCAGGACTAATAGGAATGGGGCGGGTAATAGCATGCAATAGTAATCAAGAAAAATCCGTGCTTTAATACCTTAACAGTGTGGGAAGGGTAGATATGGATATGATGACCGTTGCGCTAATTCCATGTGTAACCCCTTTTTTGAGGAGTGATTACCGGGTATTGCATTGACGTGATCCATATCAAATATAAACCTCGGACCCCTTCCCTTTTATTAGGAATTTTTTTACTCTTCTTTTAATTATTCTTTCTTTTTATGTGTTTAAATCCCCTAATATTTGAGCCTGTACTTGTATATTTGCTAAACTCACAATAACTGTCTTGCCAGGAATCACACTAGTGGATCCTGAGGGGTACCTAACACCTTCTCCTTAGGTTAATTTCAAGCCCTTACCCTATCTCTGGTTATTCAAATGACTTAGAATTGAACTTCATTGTTGTCCTAATGCACCTTGAATCATTAGGTGGAGACTCTTCAAAAATGCAAAACCCAGTTCCAACAGTTATGAGTTGTCCTATATCAAGTGTCATATACCCGATTTCACAATAAAAATGGGGTGCGACATACATCTCCGACCCGGAAGACAACACTAGAACCGATATTGTAGTCAAAGTTGTCATGATCTTCTGAAAGTTCGTCTCACAATCATAAAACCAATGGAAAGGAGCACTCTTCAGGGTTAATCTAGTCAAAGGTGATGCAATGGATGAAAAGCCATACACGAATCGGCGATAATAACTTGCTAACCCAATTAAACTCCTGATCTCAGTCACTAATATAATGACCTGAGTGGTTGTTTTGCATTTTAGAACCCCATTCCATTAAATAAAACTTCACTCACTTGCTTTAACTAATTTATGACTTGCGAGGACGGGTGGCTCGAAAGTTAGAAGAGTTTTGAGCAAGAATATGTCCATTTGCTTCTTTAAGTTTTTCTAAAAAGGCCAAGTTGGACTTCGGTCAAATTTCTTGGGAAACGGACTTGGATTAATGATTTGATGATCTTGGAGGGTCCGTGTGAAAATATGAGACTTGAGCATATGCCCGGAATTTAATTCTGAGGTCCCTAGCCCGAGTAATAAATTTTTCTGTAAAATTGTTAACTTGAAGTTTTAAGGAATTAAATAAACTAAGTAATCATTGATTTCCTAGGTATCGGGCTTGGATTTTAGTACCAAAACTTGTTACAGGTCCAAAATATCATTTAAAACTTACTCGTAAAATTTGGTGTCAGTCCGAGTAGTTTAAGGGCATTTTGACCCGTTTTGAAGGAAATTTAGAACTTGAAGATTCAATGACTTGATTCATTTAGTTTTGGGGTTTATTTATCAATTTTGCATTGTTTTGATGGTTTCTAGGGTTCCAGTAGGTCCGCATCATGATTTTAGACTTGTTGGTATGTTCGGGCGGGGCTCGGGAGCCCCGAGCGTCAAATGGTCGAGGTTCGAGTGAAGTTAGAACTTGAAGAAAAGCCATAGGTTGATGCTTCTGTCATAACCGCTTCTACGACTCTTGGACCATAGAAGCGATACTGCAGGAGCGGTCGACAAACTGTAGAAGCGAAAAGGGGCCAGGCTTGGGAAACCGTAGAAATGGCCCAGCAACCGCAGAATCTATTTCTCCTCTGCGACCCCTGGATTGCAGAAGCGGTCCGGCTCAGCCTTCCTAATTCAGCAGAAATGATCCCCATTCCACTGATGAGGGGTCGCAGAAGCAGTCCCCTTGACCATAGAAGCAGAAACTGCTGGGCAGAAGGGTTCATTTAATATAAACCCAAAACAACTTCTATCATTTCCCTTCCAACACTTAGGCGATTTTGGTGTTTCCAAAGAGGGGGCTTCAACATAACATTGCAAGGTAAGTAATCCCCACTCACTTTTAGTTCAAATATATAAACATTAAGTAGATTTAACATTAAAAATTAAGTAAAAGCAAGGGGTTAGAGCTAGACCTAGGGTTTAATAAGAACTAAGATTTAACCATGTAATTTGCCATGTAATGAACTAGAAATCATATATATGTGATCCTTAGGTGATAGAGAACAACTTCCTTCAAAAAATATCAAAATCCGAGTACGTGGGCCCATGGTCGGAATGTAGGAAACTCATGGCAAAGGTTGGAAAATCACTTAAATAGTTAGAATTCAACCTTGTGAGCCTTTATTGACTAGTTCTTACTTCAATTGATTAGTTTGAGATGTTTCGGCTTCGAATTAAAGACTTGGGCTTGTTTTTGGAACTTGGAAGTGCACTTCATAGCAAGGTGAGTTTCGTTTCTAACCTTGTAAAAGGGAACTGTCCCCATAGAATTAATGAACAAACAATTATTGCTAAATGCAGGGGCCACGTACTCACCTAGTGACGAGAGTCCCTGTGTAGCTACTACTATGTTGATTGTCCGGGTATATTAGGACCCACATCATGTTTATTTATGAAAAATCTCCATATTAATTGTCTAATCAGATCTCTTATAATGTGTTAAAGACTTGAAAGAAAATAAAAGCAACTGGCACTACTTCTTGAACATGGTATGGTATACTTGACTTTAAATGTTCCTTTTTGTTCATATTCTTGATATTTCCATTGTGGATCGGGCCAATCGCCTCTGTATGAATAGATGCATCTATAGGCGTGCCTTCAAACCTCGACAAGTGCACAATTTCTTTCTGTTGGTTTGGGCTGTCACCTCGGTACTATGTGCACACGTTTAATTGTGAGAAAGCTTGTTCTTGCCTTATTTTGCTATCATCTTAAAATGATAAATTATAAACTCAATGTAGTGAATAACTTGACTTATGTCACCTCCCATAAACTGTTGATACTTGTAATTTCCATGACTTGAACACATTATACTTATATATATTATTTGACCTTAATAAGTTTTGAGTCGACTTCTCGTATATACTTCTTCGAGATTAGGTGGGATACTTACGAGGTATATTTTTTTTACTCATGCTACACTTCTATACTTAAATGTTCAAGATTTGAGGCAGGTGGATATGGACATTATTCTGGTGCATATCAGTGAGCACATCTTGGACTTCTACGATGAGCTGCTTCTCTTTCATGCCGACCTGCAACCAAAGAAGTCTTTCTCTTTATTTTTGTTACTGTCTATCCTGATTCAGATAGTAGATAGTAGATTATTCTCTTGTGTATATTCTACTAAATGCCCGTAGCTTGTGACACCAGGTTTTGACACACACGTTCGCAGACATTCATTTTTGGGTTGTATAACTATATTTTTGCAGTGTTATCACTCTTGGCTCTAGCCTTGACTTAAAAAAAATGTTTACTTAGATTTTGGTAAAGGTTAAAATGAGAACTTAATTATACTTCCGCGTTGGCTGACCTGACAACGGTGTCAGGTCCCATCATGACCTATTATGGAAAATGGGTCGTGACAACATGGTAGCAGAGCACTAGGTTCACGTAGGTCTCGCATTTTTACGGGAAAAACCTAATAGAGTCTTGTTAATCGGTATGGAGACATATATATTTATCTTTGAGAGGCTATAAGGTGTTAGGAAAGACTACTCTTTATTCATTTTCCATTGTGCAGTCGTTAGTGTACTAAATTTCCTCTTCTATTCTCTCACAGATGGTGAGGACTCATACCGCCAATGTTTCGGACCCGAGAGGAGCTGCTCCCTCATTGCTAGAGGCTGAGGTAGAGGCCTGGGGAGGGAACCGGAGTGTGGTAGGGGATGAGAGCGTCCCAGAGCTATTCCAGAGGCACCACCAGCAGATCTTGCTAGGGATCCCATTACTGAGGAGCAGGGCGAGGTGCCCGCAGCTGAGACTACCTCTATTGATTTCATGAAAGCACCTAGATTTCAGGAGGTAATGGTCCGCATGCTTCGGTTCATGGATATTATGACTCAGGCTGGTTTATTTCCATTGGATCCGGCTACCTCACAGGAAGAAGGGGAAGCACAGACTACTACTACCCATGCTCCAGGTCATACAGTCGCAGTTTATCAGACTCCGGGTGCACTACCCATAGATGGGGTTCAGCAAGTTGCTACCATGGCGCCCCTGCCTGGGCTAGTTGTGGATTGCGATCTGCAGAAGTTACTAGACAGATGAACTAAACTTCACCCTCCAGTCTTCGGGGGTGAGCATCATGATAATGCTCAAGACTTCATCGACAGGTGCAGGGACAGACTGCACGCTATGAGAATATTGGAGTCACATGCGGACGACTTCACCACTTTTCGGCTTGAGGACATGGCGCGTAGATGGTGGAAATCTTATGTTCTTGTCATGCCTTCCTGTTCTCCTCCCATCACATGGGGTTAGTTCATACAGTTGTTCTTGGAGAGGTATATTCTGCCTTATTAGAGGGTACAGTTGCGGTATCAGTTTGAGCACCTTGAGTAAGGTCAGATGTCTGTGCATGACTATGAGGCGAGATTTTTTGAGTTATCTCGCCATGCACTTATGATGCTCCCTACAGCTGCAGAGAGAGTGAAAAGGTTTATCGCCGGTTTGCATACTAGTATTTGGTCGGGTATGGCCCGAGAGGTGGAGATAGGTATAGAGTATCAGCTTGTAGTCGATATTGCTTGCCGGATTGAGGGGTATCGCTAGAATGGTAGAGAGCAGATACAGTAGGACAAAAGATCTGAATTCTTTGGAGAGTTCAGAGGTGCCCCAGCTAGGGGCAGAGGTCAGTTTATGGGAGGGGTCAGCCTAGTAGGCCCCCATCTTCAGCACCACCACCTCCCGCTTTGGGTGCTCCAACACGCCCATATTTCAGTGCCATGTCTGAGAGTTCCTACTGCCCGCCAGCTATTCAGGGTTCCTCCAGTGGGTATTCAGGTCCTCAGGGTTCTTCTAATCCCTACTTTCGTGCTATGCCGGAGAGTTCATATCGTGCACCGGCTATCCAGGCTCCTCCCACGGGATCTACAAGTCATCAGGGGCAATCATCAGGGTAGTAGGTAGCTGCACTGCATTGTCTTGAGTGGAGAGACCTCGATTATATGAGAAGATCTTTCCCCAGGCTTACGGGCAAGGCAGTGAAGCTGGGGCAGCAGCCCATGGCTCCAGCACCAGCCGCGCAGCCACCTAGAGGTAGAGGACAAACTGGTTCAGGCTGTCTCAGAGGTGGAGGTCTGATGGATAGAGGTCATCCCGCTATTGCTTAGACAGCCAGCTGGTATTCCAGCTAGATTCTATGCTCTTCCAGCCAGGCCAGATGCATTAGCCTCAGATGTCGTCATCACATGTATTATTTCCGTCAGCGGTATGGGTGCATTAGTATTGTTTGATCCAGGGTCTACTTATTCATATGTGTCATTTCTATTTGCTCGATTCCTTGTCACTTCTCCTGAGCCTTTGGATGTTTCTTTTCATGTGTCCACTCCTGTAGGTGATTTTGTGGTTGTGGACCGGATCTACCGATCTTGTGTGGTTACTTTATGTGGTTTTGAGACTAGAGCAGATCTTCTATTTCTCGATATGATCGATTTTGAGGTTATCCTGGGCATGGATTGGTATCTTCATATCACGCCGTTCTAGATTGCCATGCCAAGTCTGTTTCACTAGCGATGCCAGGGTTTCCGAGATTGGAGTGGAAGGGTTCTACAGTTGATACGCTAAGCAGGGTTATTTCTTTCCTGAATGCTCAAAACATGATTGAGAAAGGGTGTTTGGCTTATTTAGCTTATGTGCAAGACACCACACTAGAGTCTCCGATGATTGATTTAGTTCCAGTAGTCCGAGAGTTCACTGATATTTTCCTTCTGATCTTCCTGGCATGCCTCTGGATCATGATATTGATTTCTGTATTGATTTGTCTCCAGGCACTCAACCTATCTCTATCCCACCATATCGTATGGCTCCGAAGGAGCTGAAGGAGAAGTTGGAGGAGTTGTTAGCAAAGGGGTTTGTTACGCTCAGTGTATCGCCTTGCACCAGTGCTATATGTAAAGAAGAAGGGTGGGGCTATGCGGATGTGCATTGATTACCGCTAGTTGAACAAAGTTACCATCAAGAACAAGTATCCATTGCCCCGTATTGATGATTTATTTGACTAGATGAAGGGTTCTAGGGTGTTTTCTAAGATTGACTTGAGGTCAGGGTATCATCAGCTAAAGATTCGGGATTCAAATGTTCCGAAGACTTCATTCAGGACTAAATATGGCCATTACGAGTTTCTGGTGATGTTCTTTGGCTTGACTAATGCTCAAAAGGCATTTATGGACTTGATGAATAGGGTGTTCAGGCCTTATATTGATTTTTTTGTCACTGTCTTCATTGACGACATCTTGATATACTCACAAAGCCTAGGGGAGCACGAGCAACATTTGAGAGTAGTGCTTCAGGCCTCGCGAGAGCAACAACTTTATGGTAAGTTCTCCAAGTGTGAGTTTTGTCTAGAGTCAGTGGCATTCTTGGGGCATGTAGTGTCAGGAGATGGTATTAAAGTAGATCCCATGAAGATTGAGGCAGTTCAGAGTTGGCTACGTCCTACTTCTATGACCGAGATTAGGAGTTTCTCGGGGTTAGCAGGTTACTACCGATGATTTGTGTAGGGCTTCTCATCTATTGAATCACCTCTGACCAGATTGACCCAAAAGGGTTCCCCATTCTGTTGGTCTGATGATTGTGAGGAGAGCTTTCAGAATCTCAAGACGGTTTTGACCACGACACCAGTTTTTGTATTTCCTTCTAGTTCAGGGATGTGTACAGTATATTATGACGCTTCTCGCGTTGTCTTAGGATGTGTATTGATGCATGAAGGGCGAGTTATTGCATATGATTCACGTCAGTTGAAGGTTCATGAGAAGAATTACCCTGTGCACGATCTAGAGTTGGCGGAGATTGTTCATGCTCTTAAGATATGGAGGCATTATTTTTATGGAGTGTCATGTGAGGTTTATTCAAACCATCCCAACTTGCAGCATTTGTTCAAGAAGAGGGACCTTAATTTGGGGAAGCGCAGGTGCCTTGAGTTACTAAAGGATTATGACATTACCATTCTTTATCATCCAGGTAAGGTGAATGTGGTCGCAGATGCCTTGAGTAGAAAGACAGAGATTATGGGCAGCTTGGCATTCCTTCCTGCTGAGATGAGACCATTGACTTTGGACATCCAATCTTTAGCTAACAGACTTGTGTGATTGGACATTTCGAAGCCCGACCGAGTTCTAGCATATGTGGTTGCTCAGTCTTTGTTATTGAGGAAGATTAAGGCCCATCAGTTTGATGATCCACATTTGGCGGTTCTCAGAGAGAAGGTATTTCAGGGAGGTGCCAAGGAGATTTCTTTCAGTGAGGATGGTGTGTTACGGCTTCAAGGTCGTGTATGTGTTCCTAATGTTGATGGATTGAGGGAGAGGATTCTAGAGGAAGCCCACAAATCGAGGTAATCCATTTATCCAGGTTCCACGAAGATGTATCGTGACTTGAGACAACATTACTGGTGGCGGAGGATGAAGAAGGATATTGTAGAGCATATAGCTAAATGTTTGAATTACCAGCAGGTCAAATTTGAGCACCAGAGACCAGGTGGCCTACTTCAGCGGATGCCCGTTCCAGAATGGAAGTGGCAGCGCATCACCATGGATTTCGTGGTAGGGTTACCGCAAACTTTGCGAAAGGATGATTCACTATTGGTTATCGTGGATAGGTTGACCAAGTCTACCCACTTCATTCCAGTGGCGACTACTTATGCAGTGAAGAGATATGCTTAGATTTACATTCGGGAGATAGTCAAGGTTGCACGGTGTGCTATTTTCTATCATATCAGACAGAAGCCCTCAGTTCACTTCCCATTTCTGGAGAGCTATTTAGAGTGAGTTGGGTACCCTCATAGAGCTTAGCACGACATTCCGTCCTCAGACCAATGGGCAGTTGAAGCGGAAAGATCATATGTTAGAGGATATGCTTAAAGAATGTGACTTTAGAGGGCAGTGGGATCAGTTCTTGCCCTTGGCAGAGTTTGCATACAATAATAACTATCATTCCGGCATAGAGAAGGCCCCGTATGAGGCATTGTATGGTCAGTGTTGTCGTTCCCCTATTGGTGGTTTGAGCCCGGTGAGACTAATTTACTTGGTATAGATTTGGTACAAGATGCCTTGGATAAGGTAAAGTTGATTCAGGAGAGGCTCCGTGCTGCTTAGTCGATGCAGAAGAGTTACGCGGATAAGAAGGCATGTGATATATCATTCACGATTGGCGAGAAGGTTCTCTTGAAAGTCTCACCAATGAAGGACATTATGAGGTTCGGAAAGAAGCAAGCTAAGACTAAGGTTTATTGGACCCTTTAAGGTGTTGAGGTGAGTTGGAGAGGTTGCCTATGAGCTTGCTTTACCTCCCAGTTTATCAGGAGTTCATCCAGTTTTCCATGTATCGATGCTTCGGAAGTATCATGCCGACTATTCACATGTGTTGGATTTCAGTACCATCAAGTTAGATGATATCTTGGGCTACGAGGAGGAGCCAGTTGCCATTGTTGATAGACATGATCGCCAGTTGAGGTTCAAGAGGATTACTGCGGTAAGGGTCTAGTGGAGGGGCCAATCGGTTGAGGAGGCGATCTGGGAGTCCGAGGAGGACATACGGAGCCGATATCCCCACCTATTCAGAAGTCCAGGTACTTTTCTGTGTCTATTCAAGGACGAACATTTGTTTAAAAAGTGGATAATGTAACGACCTAGCTGGTCATTTTGCATATTAGAACCCCGTTCCTTTAAATAAAACTTCATGTACTTGCTTTAACTAATATATGACTTGCGAGGATGGGTGGATCAGAAGTTAGAAGAGTTTTGGGCAAGAATATGTCCATTTTCTTCTTTAAGATTTCCTAAAATGGTCAAGTTTGACTTCGGTCAACTTTTATATGAAAACAAATGCGGATTCGTGATTTTGACAATCCTGGAGGTCCGTGGGAAAATATGGGACTTGGGTGTATGCCCGGAATCGAATTCCAAGGTCCCTAGCCCGAGTAATGAATTTTTCTGTGAAATTGTTAACATGAAGTTTTAAGGAATTAAATAAACTAAGTAATCATTGATTTTCTAAGTATCGGGCTCAAATTTTAGTTCTGAAACTTGTTACAGGTCCGAAATATCAGATACGACTTACCCATAAAATTTGAAATCAATCCGAGTAGTTTAAGGGCGTTTTGACCCGTTATAAGGAAATTTAGAACTTGAAGATTCAATGATTTGATTCATTTGGTTATGGGGTTGATTCCTCGATTTAGCAATGTTTTGGGTGTTTTGAGGGTTCAAGTAGGTCCGCCTCATAATTTCAGACTTGTCGGTATGTTCGGGTGGAGCTCGGGAGCCCCGAGTGTCCAATGGTATAGGTTCGAGTGAAGTTAGAACTTGAAGAAAATCCATAGGTTGCTGCTTCTGTAATAACCGCTTCTGCGGCTCGTGGACCGCAGAAGCGATACCGCAGGAGCGGTCAACAAACCGCAGAAGTGAAAAGGGTCCAGGCCTGGGAAACCGCAGAAGCGGCCCATCGATCGCAGAAGCGGTTTCGCCTCTGCGACCCCTGGACTGCATAAGCGGTCCGGCCCAGCCTTCCTAATTCCGCAGAAGCGGTCCCCTTGACCACAGAAGCGGAAACAGCTGGGCAGAAGGGTTCATTTAATTCGAACCCAAAGCCATTTCTATCATTTCTTATCCAACACTTAGGCAATTTTGGTGATTCCAAAGAGGGGACTTCAACATAACATTGCAAGGTATGTAATCCCCACTCACGTTTAGTTGCAATACATAAATATTAGGTAGATTAGCACTAAAACTAAGTAAAATCAAGGGGTTAGAGCTAGACCTAGGGTTTAATAAAAACTAAGATTTAATCATGTACCATGTAATGAACTAGAAATCATGTGTTTGTGATCCTTAGGTGATAAAGAACAACTTCCTTTGAAAAATCTCAGAATCCGGGCACATGTGCCTGGGGTCGAAATTTAGGAAACATATGGGAAAGGTTGGGAATCACTAAAATTGTTAGAATTCAACCTTGTGAGCCTTTATTGACGAGTTCTTAGTTCATTTGATTAGTTTGAGATTGTTTGGATTTGAATTAAAGACTTGGGCTCGTTCTTGGAACTTGGAAGTGCACTTTGGAGCAAGGTGAGTCTCCTTTCTAACCTTGTAAGAGGGAATTGTCCCCATAGGATTAATGAACAAACAAGTATTGCTAAACGCGGAGGCAACATATGCATCCAGTAACGAGAGTCCGTGCGTAGCCACTACTATGTTGATTGTCCGGGTAGATTAGGACCCACATCATGCTTATTTATAAAAAATCTCCACATTAATTTCCTAATGAGATCACTTAGAATGTGTTAGAGACTAGAAAGAAAATAAAAGCAACTTGCACAACTTGTTAAAATGGTATGGTATAATTGACTTTAAATGTTCCTTTTGTGCGTATTCTTGGTATTTCCTGATATTTGTGGATCAGGATGATCATATCGGTATGAATAGATGCATCTATAGGCGCGTCGTCGATTCTCAGCAAGTGCACAGTTTTTTTCTGTTTGTTTGGGCCGTCGCCTCGATACTATGTGTGCATGTTTAATTGTGAGAAAGCTTATACTTGCCTTATTTTTCTATCATCTCAAAATGATAAATTATATACTCAATGTAGTGAAGAACTTGACTTATGTCACTTACCATAAACTGTTGATACTTGTAATTTCCATGACTTGAACACATTATACTTATATATATATATATATATTTTTGACCTTAGTAAGTATCGAGTCGACTTCTCGTCTCTACTTCTTCGAGATTAGGTGGTATACTTACGAGGTATATTTTTTTTTACTCATGCTACACTTCTATACTTAAATGTACAAGATTTGAGGCAGGTGGATCTGGACATCATTCTGGTGCGTATCAGTGAGCACATTTGGGACTTGTACGGTGAGCTGCTTCTCTTTCATGCTGACCCACAGCCGAAGAAGTCTTTCTCTGTATTTTTAGTTTTGTCTATACTGATTCAGAAAAAAGGATAGTAAATTATTCTTTTGTGTTTATTCTACTAGATGCCCATAGCTTGTGACACCAGGTTCTGGCACACACGTTAGTAGGCATTGATTTTTGGGTTGTATAACTATATTTTTGCAGTGTTATCACTCTTGGCTCTGGCCTTGACTTCAAAACAAATATGTTATACTTAGTTTTTGGTAAAGGTAAAAATTATACTTAATTATACTTCCGTGTTGGCTGGTCTGACAACGGTTTCGGGCGCTATCATAACCTATTTTTCAAAATGGGTCGTGACAATTGAAGTAGGACGTGGCCAACTCTAAACTGCCTCAATCTTCTTGGGATCCACCTGAATACCCCCAAGAATATCCCAAGAATTCTACTGACTCAAGCCAAAACTCACACTTGGAGAACTTACCATATAACTTCTGCTCTCGCATTGTATGAAGCACTACTCTCAAATGCTGTTCGTGCTCCTCCAGGCTACCAGAGTAGATCAAGATGTTGTAAATGAAGACAATAACAAAAGAATCAATATAAAGCCTAAAACCCCTGTTCATTAAGGCATAAACGTCGATGGTGCATTGGTCAAGCCAATGGACATCACCAGAAACTCATAATTGCCATATCTAGTGCGAAAAGCAGTCTTCAGGACATCTGAATCCCGAATCTTCAGCCGATGATAACCCGATATCAAGTCGATCTTTGAGAACACCGTAGCAACATGCAACTGGTCGAACAAATTGTCAATACGTGATAACGGGTACTTTTTCTTGATAGTAACCTTGTTCAACTGGTGGAAATCAATGCACATCCGCATGGTCTCATCCTTCTTCTTAAAAAACAACACTGATGCACCCCAAGGTGACACACTTGGTCTAAAAAAACCTACCTTTGCTAACAACTCCTCAAGGTGCTGCTTCAACTCCTTCAACTCTTTTAGAGTCATACGGTACGGTGGAATAGATATAGGCCGGGTACTTGGAGCCAATTCAATACAGAAAACAATGTCACGATCCGGCGGCATGCCTGGAAGGTCAGAAGGAAACACATCGGCGAACTCCTAGACTACTGGCACTGAATCAATCATTGGAGACTCTGCGGTGGTATCTTGAACATATTCTAAATACACCAAACAACCCTTCTCGACTAGATGTTGAGCCTTCACAAAAGAGATAACCCAACTGGATGCACTAACGGATGAATCATTCCATTCTAATCTCGATAACTATGGCATCGCTAATGTAACAGTCTTGGCATGTCAATCAATAATGGCATGATATGGGGATAACCAATCCATGCCTAGGATGACCTCAAAGTCAATCATATCAAACAAACAAGGTCTGCTCTAGACTCGAAACCATAGAATGTAACCACACAGGATTGGTAGATCCAATCCACGACCACAAAATCGCCCACAAGAGTGGACACATAAACAGAAGTATCCAAAGACTCACGGGGAATGTCCCGAAAATGAGAAAACAGATATGACACATATGAATATGTAAACCCTGGATCAAATAATACCGAACCATCCCTACCATTACAAAAATAATACTTGTGATCATCGCATCCGAGGCTACTATATTTTTTCTGGTCGAAAAACCATAGAATCTAGCTGGAGCGTCGGCTGGCAGAACTCCCCCTGCATGGCCTTAACCTCTAAGATGACCCTTTACCATCCTTTCCCCCACCTCTGGGCGACTGGAAGGCTGGTTCTGAAATAATAGGCTGATGACCCTCTTACACTACTTTTCCCTGAAGTGTGGGCCAGGTCCTCTTTATGTGACCCGGATCTCCAAACTCATAATAACCCTACGGTGCAGAGACTGTTATCCTGATGCCTCACCCTGATGTCTTGAATATCTACTAGAAGAACTCTGATGTCTAGAATAACTGCCGGAGGAACCTTAAATAGCTGGTGGGCGGTAAGAACTCTTCGGTATCATACTAATATAAGGCCTCACAGGAGCACCTCGAGGAGGTGGTTGTGGTACTGAATATGGGGGCATGCTGGGCTGGCCCCTCCAAAACTGACCTCTGCTCCTAGATGGGGCACCTCTAAACTCGCCAGAGAATCGGGCCCTATTTTATTTTTGCAACTGCTCTCTTCTCCTCTAGTGGTAACCCCCAATCCTCTGCACTATCTCTACCACTAGCTGATACTCAGTCCCTATCTCAACCTCTCGGGCCATACTAGCTCGAATACTAGGATGTAATCCTGCGACAAATCTCTGCACTGTCTCTGCATCCATATGAAGTATCATGAGTGCATGGAAAGACAATTCAGAGAATCTCACATTAGAGTCGGTCACAGACATCTCCCCCTGCTCGAGCTGCTCAAACGGACACCACAACTCTTCCCTCTAGAAGGGTAGAATATACATGTCCAATAGAAGCCGTGCAAATTGGTCCCAAGTCATGGGAGGAGAACTTGCTGGTCTACTGAGCAAGTAAGACTGCCTTCATCTGTAGGCCTTGCCCTCTAAATAGAAGGCGGTGAAATCCACTCTATGGGACTCAAATATGCTCATGTTGTGTAGTCTATTCCTGCACCTGTAAATTAAATCTTGGGAATCCTCATGAAGCTCACCTCCAAAGATAGGAGGGTGTAGCCTGGTCCATCTTTCCAGTTACTTCTGCGAATATCCATTTGGAAATGGTCTGAGCTCAAGTGACACTGCTGCAACTGGCTTTGCACTGCCCACGGGTAGTGTACCCAGAGTATTATATATGGTAGCTGCATGCCCTGGATCCTGAGAAATAGGGATATGTGCTCCCCCTCTTCCTTTAGATATGGACGGGTCAACTGGAAATAATCCATCCTGAGTCATTGAGTCAATAAACCCCAGCATATGGCCCATGAACTCCTAGAAGCCCGGTGCTATCATGAAATCTGCCGGGGCAAGTTCTGCTGTGAGAACCTCACCCTGCTCCTCGATAATAGGATCCCATGTTGGGTCTATCGGGGATGCAACTGGGGCAGCCAGGGACGCCCTCATCTCCTACCTCGAGCCGGTGCCCTCTCCCGACCTCAGCCTCAGCCTTTAGAAATAGGGGAGCAACTCCTCCCGGGTCTGCAACATCTGCTGTATGCGCCCTCACCATCTATGAGAGATTATAAGAAGGAAATTTAGAAAACCATCAACTACACGACACGAGATGAATAAAGAGTAGTTTCCTAACACCCTATAGCCTCTCGAGAAAAAATACAAGCGTCTCTGTATCAATCCGCAAGACTCTATTAAGTTTGCCCATGACTTGTGAGACCTACATAAACATAGTGCTCAAATACCATGTTTCCATGACCCAAATTCCATATTAGGCCGTGATGGCGCCTAACACCATTGTTAGGCAAGCCAACACTGATTATATAGTAAATCCTCACATATGTAGTTAGTACGCGATAACTTCCATCGTAGATTCTAAACATTTATAGTTTTAAAAGCTTAACCTTATTTAAGTTAAAGGAATAAATACGAATCCCAATCATGAAGACAAGCCAAAAATCGTAATTCTACTAATGTGTTT
Organism: Nicotiana benthamiana; assembly: GCA_034376525.1. Taxonomy (NCBI): domain Eukaryota; kingdom Viridiplantae; phylum Streptophyta; class Magnoliopsida; order Solanales; family Solanaceae; genus Nicotiana; species Nicotiana benthamiana. Next base: position 37,210,960 of record CM067337.1, on the reverse strand, counting down.
GCCAAGACCTGGTGTCACAAGCGTGTGGGCAATATAGTGGAATATACAAAACCATACTATCCTACTGTCTGAAAAAGAAATAAACAGGAACATAAAGACAAAAACGAGACTCCAGCTGCTGCAGATGGGCTGGGAAGGGTAGCTAACTAGAAAGACTCGAGCTGAGATGACCACTCTATGCGGTGGACTGATGGCCAGATGCACCTGCCTCAAAACCTGTACAATTAAGTACAAAAGCATAGCATGAGTACGTAGAAATATGTACCCCATAAGTATCTCTCCTAACCTCGCAGAAGTAGTGATGAGGGGTCGACTTCGACACTTATTAGGCCAAGAAATTTAATAATATAAAGTTCAAAATATTTAATTTGTAGTGTACATAGATAACAACAAGCTCAAACATGAATAATTATTAGGAATCCTTTCATCCAATTAATCAAACTAAGCACTTTCCTCATTTAAATTAGTTACCTTTCTAGCAATAAGTCATACAAATTATGAGGGTTACGATTCTATTATCACGCGTAAAAATCACCTAGAACGATTGGCCCGATCCAACATAAAAGTAAAATGTGCCAAGGTTCGAATGACACAAACCATAGATGCATCTATTTACCTCGCTCGTGAATCATTCATGCGACATGGTAAAAGCATAACCTCGCTCCTGAATCATACGTGCGACGTGGTAAAAATAATTTTCATCATTTAAGCACAACAATTCTTTAATTCGCTTTTTACAAAAAAGAAAGTGAGTACAATTCATTGAAGCATGTATATCTTTAGATTTCCTTCAACTTACTTCCTCTCATACCATTAGCATATGTAAGAAATTAGTACCGACCATGAAGCATGATGTGATCCTAGAACTACCTGGACATAACATAGTAGCTACGTACGGACACTCGTTACCTCGTGCCTACGTAGCCCCTAAATTAATCATATATTAATTAAGTTCACCTATGGGGCATTCCCCCTACAAGGTTAGAAAAGAGACTTACCTCGTTTCGAGCCTACCTCCAACTCAAGAACGTGCGACAAAACCATTGCAAATGCGAACCTGGGCTCCCTATGCAAGGGGCACAAATGCAGACCCTGCTGGTTCACAAATGCAAAGGAAATGTCACAAAAGTGATGATTGCCCAGCTCAGTGTTCTTAAATGCTTAGTCTTCTCGCAAATGCAGTCTAGAAAACTAGAGTGTTTTCACTCCCACACACATCTGAAACCCACCCGAGCCCTCAGGCTCCATAACGGATTTTCATTAAAGTTTAACAACACCATACTAACTTGGTCGTGCGATCAAATTACCGAAATACTGCGGATTTAACAACAAAACACATGAAATTCTTAAGAACATCGAAATTCCTATTTTTACGACCGAACGTCAGAATCACATCAAATCAGTCCCGTTTCTCACCAAATTTCACAATCATTACTTTAATGTTATATTGGACCTGTATCGGGCTCTGGAACTAACATACGGGCCCGATTCCGACATGATCAAACATTATTCAATTTCTTTATCCGGAGATTTTCAGTTTAACAATTTTTAACAAAAGTTCATTTCTTGGGCTAGGGACCTCGGAATTTGAATCCAGGCATACGCCCAAGTCCTATATTTTACTACAGACCTTCCGGGATCATCACAACACGAGTGTTGGTCCGTTCACTAAAAACGTTGACCTAAATCAACTAAAATCACTTTTAAGGCAAAAATTATTATTTTCTCAAATTTTTCGCACAAAGGCTTTTTGAAAATGCACCGGATTGTGCACGTAGATCGAGGAGAAGTAGGCTGAGGTTTTTAAGTCCTCGAAACCCCAAATTGGGTTCTAAAACTCAAGATGAACCTTTGGGTCATCACAGTGTATATAGGTAAAATATTATTATTTATCCCTAATATTCGAGTAACAATTAAATTTATATTATGGTCTTAAGATACATGATTTAGTCCAGTACTAACTAATAAACAAGAAATCTAACGTACAAATTAAAGAAGTAAGTTGAGTCAAATCAGTGTGCAAGCAAGTCTCTACCTCGAGCTAAGATGGCCTCGAGGTAGGTCAGTAAGAACAATAAAATAAGAACAATAAAGTTAAATGACAATTTTGATGATTAATGAACAAGAAGTAAGAATGTATATTCTTTTGCCAATGATTGATGATGTTACAAATGAATAGGCTCCCCTTTATATAATAGGGGAGTCTTTTACAAGGTATATTTTCATTTTTAGTAGGGAAATCATACAAGGACAGCTCTCTAATCCCCTAGTACAAATCTGTACAAACTCGTACAAATCTATTCCAGAATTTACAACATGATCTTAGGGACGTTGCAGGAATGTTGCTCTTTCTATTAAAAACCCATTGGTGCCCATCGTATACTTTGATGTTCGAAGCCTTGTGCTCCGTCATTGGTCTTGAGCTCAGTCTATCGGGCTCGAGCTTGGTCCATTATGAACTCGGGCTCGAAGCAACTCTTCGAGCCCAATAAATCGAGAATACCTGATTATGACCATATACAGATAATCCCCGTGTTTCTTTGAAAAAACTAATAAGAAACATTTTGATCCTCGATCCTCCAATACCTCAATCGTGACGTCCATTTCATGACGTTAGTGATAGAAGTGAATGAAAGATTGCACCTGCATAGTTCCCAAGGTCATTAATTGAAAGCGGGTGATGGTATCGGTCATCCATTGCCCTCCCCAAACCATTGATGCGGCCACTTCTGAAACTTTTCCCAAAACCTCACTAGCTCTGAGTCCATCCTTTCTTCAATTTGTTCTTTTTGCAGTACTAACTTCTTCTCTTTTCTGGAGTTTCTCAACGACAATGGCTAAAACATATAAAATCATTCCTCAGAATGAAAAAGCCTCCTCATCATCATGGTCGGCCGATGTTAGAACGATGATGCCGACTCGTGTCGAGGAATGCATTCCTGGGCCACGTGATCTATCTTTCGATTTCAAAATTGATAAGCCTCCATCAGTTGCTGGCCGATGCGAGCATATTTACTGATCCCTGCTTGATATCTGAAGCCAATCTCAAGTAGGTGAAAGAGGATTTTGCAATTGGGAGAACAAGGAAGTGGTAATTCCTTCTCTAGATGAGGACATCACTACCCATGTGAAAGGATACCTATATACTTATCCTCTCATACTAGGTCTTGTAGATCTGATTCTGGGTTCTGTAGATCCAGTCATCCTCGATTTTTGTCACCAATTTCGAGTGAACCTCAGCCATATCTACCCTTCTTTCTGGCGCATCGTCAATTTTCTCAGGTACTTCTCAGAAAAGGTCAAGGGGATCTCTTTTACACTCGACCACCTAATCAGGTTATACGGCCCACGCCTCTATCAAGGTTGTTTGATAAATCTCCAGCATCGATCCTCAAAGACACTATTCTCTAGTATCGATGAGGACAAGGACCGAGGAAGGTTAAGCCAATTTGTTCGAATCAATACCTTCGACTTAATTCTTGCCGAAAGGATGCTATTCCCCGAGGAATGGAACAATAAAAGTACGTACAATCCTATTGATGTTTATTACTCTGAATTCCCTGTTCTTCCTCGATCTAATTTTTTTCGATGGTGCATATACCCCTTGGTTTCCTGGTGCGATTTTGAACCTTGCATGTTGGTTTCGACAACTGGTCTCCACTTCTTCATACGCAGAACGTTGTTGGCGTGATTTGGCCAAGGATTGGTGGGAAGCTAAAAATCATGGTATGTTCCTTGTTCATATCTTGGTGTTTCTCTGTAAAATACTTATTTTCCCCTTACGCATGCCTCATAGACATTTTTATTACAAGGCCACCTTTACGTGGTGAAGAATAAATCCCGAAGCCAACCAAAGAGGAGAAAAGGAAAAGGGCTTCGCCAACGAGTTCCCCGAAATCCAAGAAAAATAAGGCTCGACAGCCTAGGTCCAATCCTACATCCCTTTCTGCCGAAGCGATTCAACACCTTCGGGATGACGAGGAAGAGGGAGAAGATGCTATTGCCCGTTGGTATATTTGAAGAGAGGGAACACTGAAGCTTCGAAGGTCACTGGACCGGCATTGGCAAATGCAATTCAATATCAAACCGAAGAAATATCAGAGGGGATCTCGAGCAGAGTCCCCGAGCCACCGGGTGGTAAAAGTGCTCCTCGCCTTGGAGGACATCTAACGAGCGAGCCCAAAGAGCCTGATTCCAAGGCCCTCCAAAGATAAGAGAAAGTCCCAAGTGAATCACTTGGGATAATTAACATATATGAATCACCGCCTAGCCCTGTATTTTCTGAAGGACAGTTCTCAGATGCCCCGGCCATGAAGACTCCCAACGTGGGGATGACCCACGAAAGGAATGATATTTTTCAGGAATGTTTTGCGGGGGTCGAAGATGGTCACGACCCGGAAGCTTTGTTTATTTTTGGCGAGGCTCAGCGTCTTCTGAAACAAGTAAGTTTCTACCTTCATAATTATGTTTGTGCTTTATTCTCGTTTTACTGAATCTAACTTCTTTTCTTTGAGTGAAGGTTGTGACACTCCACCGACAAGCATTTTCTAAATCTTGAGCCAAACTTGCCTAATGCGAGGTCAAAATCAAGAAGCTCATGGAAGAGAGGGATAGCCTCAATACGTTCAACAAGAGTAAGAGATCAAGGACCTTCGAGCCGATTTGACAAAGGCTCATCGAGAACAAACTGAGCTCATTGAGCAGATAATGAAACTTCTTGGGAGTTTGTTATGTATTTATTTGACTTATTGACTAACACTTGGACTTTGTAGGCCTAGAAGAAGGGCGAATTAATGGAGACGCTTGGAGTGGAAATTAAGGAGAAATAGGTCGATACCCTGGGGTAGAGGCAGCCTATGGACCGTCTCGCCTCGAAGAAAGACATGATTCGAAACCAGCTGACTTCGGTCAAATTCCAGCTTCAAAATGCAAAGGGGGAAATCTTGGCCGAAAGGCGATTGATTGAGGAGCTTGAAGCTAAATTAGCCGCTGAACTTGTAAAAGCTAAATCTGAGGCTGAGGCATTTTTGGCCTCTTATCGAGCTGATACCGAGGTTGCCAATATTTGGGCACGTGATATATTTATCACTGTTGAATTCAAATTGTCATGCGTTGTTGATCACACCAGGCGATAATCCTAGAGAGAAACTCTCGAGGAAGTGCACGCGCGTGGCTTCGACCTCTCTGTTGATATTGAAAAGGCAAACCTTTGGGGGACGAGGCTACCACTTTACTCTCGGATGATGAAGACTTTGCTAGTGGCTACGAGATTATAGGAGATGGAGATGAAGTCCTCAAGAAGGAGGTTCTCGAAGATGTGGCTCCTAAAGAAGCGACTCCCGAAGATGCAGCTCCTAAATTAGACTAGGTCCTTAGGATTTTGTCTTTTGTTTTTTGTGTAAGTCCCTTTATAGGAATTGTAAATACCTTTTCTGTGTATAAAGAACCCTTTTTCTTTCTGCTCCATATCTGATTTATTGTAAAGTCTGCTACATTTTTGTTTTGTGAACAGTAATGGAGTGAGCACCAGCTCAGACTCAGAGTAAAATAAACCCTTAGGTTTTTTAATAATTAATGGGAAATATTTAAACTTATAATAGGGTACCTCTTAAGGTTTTTTGATGAACCCTTGAGTTATGCATAAGTCGATTTGATGCGAGCTCGGGACGGTGGAACCCTTAGGTCCGAGTTGAGTAAGAATAAGGTCTTGAACTCTAAATATTAGGTTGGGCCAATATGTCCACTGCAAAATGGCTATTATTTTCCCTTTTCGGCTTAAAATACTTGGTAAAAATTTCTTTATGCCTTGTCATGCATTTTTTACCCGTTGGGATTGTTTGAGTGTTTAGTGGCGATTAGAACCCTTTATTTTTAGTGACATAGAACAAGTTTGTATTTGAATAATTCGATACCTCTTAAGGTTTTTCGAAGGCTGATTTTATCGAGCTCTTTGGTGATTTTTCCGGGGGTAACCTTTATTTAATCGGTATTCTGAGAATTTAATGGCCTATTTTTATTGCAGAAATCAGACGTCTTTGAGCTGCGTTATTTAGACCATATCCTTTAATATGGCTGTAGACTTTGGATGTATATCTTGGACTTGTTTCTAGATAATGTTTCAAACTTGTTCGAAATGTTAGTCCTCGAGTATGATGGCCTTGGCCTTTACATCGAGAGATGCCTCTTTGGGATCATACGAATTCGAGTTTAGACAACTCGAATGTGTTGACTGTCGATGACAATCTCCATGTATTCGAGGTGTGTTTGTATTTTGTCCCTTGAGCTGTTTCTAATAGAGAATCACAGGTATGGAGCTCCTATAGTAAAAAAATTTCTTCGAGAAACAAAGTTCTTGGTGTACAAAGAATTCTTATCTGAGTAATTCAAACATGCGTACATGTTTTGCCATCGGGGCTCGGCTATTCTATATGGACATGGTTCATCTGACTATTTGGCCCATTATAAAGATTTCTATCGAGTCCCTCTATGGCGTGAAGTATTTTTATCAATAATATACCCTTCGATGTTGATGCCCCCCAGTATTCAAGGTTGATTCAAAAGAAGCCTTGGATACTGTTGAATTCTCCTTAGGTAGCACAAAGTATTGCCTCATTGAAAACCTCACCAGAAAAACCCATTTGGGATAAAACCCGTCTAAGGGAAAAAGAGTGAAACACGTGGTTTAAAACCTAAGGTCTTCATATAGAAGGGTGCCCTCGAAGTCTTTGACCGAACATCTAAAATGAGTTAGCCTTAAATATAAATGGAAAAATGGATAAGGCCATACCTCAGCAATAATATTGTTTGAGCAGTGATACATTCCAATTGTTTAGCAATCGTTCTCCTTCCATCGTGCCAAGTTTGTAAGATCATTTTCTGATGACTCGATATAGTCCTTTCCAATTTGACCCTAGTTTCTTTTCATTCGGGCTCGAGTATTGAGGGTGACTTTCCTTAGAACTAAATCCCTTATTCTAAAGTGTCGAAGGTTGGTTCTTCTATTATTGTATCTTTTGTTTCTTTGCTTCTATGCAGATCTGAACAAATGCAGCTTCTCATTTTTCATCTAATAGCTCGAGGCTAGTATTCATTTGTTTCATCGAATGGAATCAAGGCCTCGTAGCTATATACTAAATAGAATGGGGTTTCCCCTGTTCTGGACTTCGATGTCGTTCGATATTTCCAAAGAACTTCAGGTAGAACGTCTCTCCATTTCCCTTTAGTGTTGTTCAACCTATTCTTCAAGTATTGAATGATAGTCTTGTTTGTTGACTTGGCATGTCCGTTTTTGCTCAGATGATACGGTATTGATAAAATCTTCTTTATTTTTTGTGCTCCGAGGAACTTCGTTACCTTGATGCCATTGAATTGCTTGCTATTTCATATATGATTTCGGCAAGTATCCCAAATCGACACACGATGTGGTCCCATGTGAAGTCAATAACTTCTTTTTACTTGGGGCCATTGATAAAGGGCCGACAATGTCCATTCCCCATTTCATGAAAGGCCATGGGGACATGTCTGAGTGATGTCTTGGATGATGAATCAACGGTGCAAACCTTTGACATTTATCACATTTTCTGACAAACTCCTTAGTGTCTTTTTCTATGTTATTCCAGCAATACCCCACTATAATAATTTTGCAAATCAAAGACTCGGCGCCAGATTGGTTTCCACAAGTGACTTCATGGATCTCTCGTAGAACATAATCGGTGTCCCCCGGCCCTAAACATACCGCCAATGGTCCATCAAACGTTCTTCTGTATAATATTTCCATCTTCATCCAATGTGAACCTAACTATCTTGGTTCGTAGAGCTCTCGACTCTTCATGATCCGATGTGAGCTTTCCATCTTCCAAATCTTCGATATACTTATTCCTCCAATCCCAAGTCAAACTTGTAGAATTTATCTCAGCATGTACTTCCTCGACCACAGATCTCGATAATTGGACGACATTCCCTGATATAATATCATCTTCCTCGACTGATGACCCCAAGTTTGCAAGTGCATCTGGCTCGCTATTTTTCTCCCGAGGTACATGGTCTAGAGTCCATTCCTTGAAGCGATGCAATGTTACCTGTATCTTTTCTAATATCTTTTCATCCTATCCTCTCAAACAAAGCTTTTTTTTACTTTGTTTACCACCAATAGAGAATTGCACTTGGCTCTAACGACTTCTCCCCCAAGCTTTTAGCTAGCTCGACACCTACAAGTATGGCCTCATACTCGGTCTCATTATTAGTCAACCTAGAAGTTTTGATAGATTTTCTGATAGTGTTACCTATAAGTCGCTTCAAAACAATGCCAAGCTTGAAACCTTTCACATTCAAGGAACTGGTTGCGAAGAGGATCCACCCCCGATGATGTACCTGATTTTAGTAGAAGTTCCTTCTTCACTTCGGGTATGAGGGTTGGCCTAAAATTAGCCACAAAGTTAGCTAATATTTGAGACTTGATGGCCGTTCGGGGTTGATATTCGATATCGTACCTTCCAAGTTCGACGGCCCATTTGGCCAATTGGCCCGATAACTCGGGCTTGTGCAAAACATTTCGGAGAGGATAAGTGGTTAACACACATATGGGGTGACACTGGAAATATGAATTTAATTTTCTAGATGCGCTTATTAATGCAAATGATAACTTCTTTAAGTGTGGATACCTAGTTTCAGCATCTCCTAAGGTTCGACTTACGTAATAAATAGGAAACTACGTACCTTGCTCTTCTTGAACTATTACACCACTTATCACTATTTTGGACGTAACCAAGATTCTCATATACCTTCGGAGAGTGGAGCAGAGGTGGGCTTGATAAGTACCGCTTCAATTCCTCCAATGCTTGTTGACATTCGGGGTCCATGCAAAATCATTTTTCTTTTTGAGTAAAGAAAAGAATTCGGCTTCGATCTTATGACCTTGAAATGAATCGGCCCAAGGAAACTATCATACTATCGATGATGTTGATATCCTCGATTTCATTAATTTTATCGGGGTTGATTTCAATTCCCCGATTTGATACCATGAAGCCAAGGAATTTGCCTGAGCCAACCCCGAAGGCACATTTTTCGGGGTTAAGTTTCATGTTGTACTTCCTCAAGATTTCAAATGTTTCCTGCAAATGAGTCAAATGGTCCTCTGTGCATAGGGACTTAACTAACATATCGTCAATGTAAACTTCTATTGATTTTCCTATATGTTCCTCGAACATTTTGTTAACTAGGCGTTGGTATGTAGCTCCCGCATTTTTAGCTCGAAGGGCATTACGTTGTAACAATAATTTCCATGCTTGGTGATAAACGAGGCCTTCTCCTAGTCTTGCGGGTTTATCTGAATTTGATTGTACCCAGATAGGCGTCAAGAAAGGTAAGTATCTCATGGCTGGTCGTGGTATTGATCATGTGGTCAATGTTAGATAGTGCAAAAGAATCTTTAGGCATGCCTTGTTTAAATTCTTGTAATCTATGCACATTCTAAGTTTGTTCCATTTTTCGGGACTATAACTACATTTGCTACCACTTGGGGTATTTTTCCTCCTGCATGGATCCTATTTTAAGAAGTTTAGTTAATTCATCCTTTATGAATGCATGCTTCACCTCAGACTGGGGCCTTCTCTTTTGCTTCACCGGTTATATATGAGGTGGAGGATCAACCAATGAGTTGTTATTTCTGGTGGGATCCTTGTGATGTCTAAATGGTACCTAAAAAAATAATCCATGTTATTGAATGAGTTTTTGAGTTTGGGGATTAGCCCCTTCCCACGTATACCTTTCGTTCGGGCATATACTCGATTAGTATGACCTATTCTAGATCCTCGACCGTTGACTTGGTAGCATCTGACTCTTTGGGGAAAACGAAAGTTCAAGGAGTAAGAAAATCCTCATCTTCTGCTTCGGTTACTTGTTTTTCCGATTCGGCCGAGGTTGGGGACGGGGATTGCTATTTGGGTGTCTGCTTATCTTTGGTGCTCGATTTTTGTGAGGTCGAAAGTGCTGATACCGACATCACCTCATCGACTGCAAACCTTTCCTTTTTTTCATGTTCTTCCCCGTAAACTATTTTCACACTATTTATTGTTGGGAATTTCATCATTTGATGAAGGGTCGATGGTACTGCCCTCATGTTGTGGATCCATGGACTCCCGAGTAGTGGATTATATCTCATATCACATTCGATGACATGGAAATTTGTATCCTGGATGGTCCCGACCACGTTCACCGGTAGGATTATCTCCCTCTTCAATGCTTCACTTGCCATGTTGAAGCCGTTTAGGACTCGAGATGCAGGTACAACTTGGTCCTGTAGGCCTAGTTGCTCTACGACCCTTGATCTGATTATGTTTGCCGAACTACCTGGATCCACTAGAACACGTTTAACTTGAATTTTGCTTTACAAAATAGAAATTATCAGAGCCTCATTGTGCAGCTGAGAGATACCTTCCGCTTCCTCGTCATTCAATGATAGGATGCCTTCGGGCATATAACTATGAGTTCATTTTTATCTGGTAATCGACACCTTGGTATGTTTGAATATAGGCCCTTGTGGAACATCGAACCCCCCATTAATCATATGAATTACATGTTGCGGCTCTTCCTACTCATTCTTTCTGTTGGCATCTCTTTCCCTGAAGTGATTCTTAGCTCGATCACTGAAACTCTCGAAGATGACCCTCGTTGAACAATCAAGCTACCTCCTCCCTCAGCTGTCTGCAATCTTCGATCATATGGCCATGTCTGCCATGATATTTACAAATCAAGTTTCGATTTCCTTTATAAGGATCGATTTGTGTAGATCTGGGCCACCTGGTGTCTTTGATCCTCCCGATAGCCGATATGATCCCCGATTCATTGACACTGAAATTATACTCCGATAATCAAGTTTCTTCTGCTGGATCGGTATGTTAATCAAAACCATAAGTCTCTGAGAATTTTGCCCTCGATCATTTCTTTGATAATTCCGAGGAGGATTGCGCCCCAAACTAACATTTCTTTGATCTGCGACATACGGCTGATATCATTCTCTGTTTGACCTCGGTTACTTGTCGGTATCACTCGGGGCTTTAACTGCCAATCTATTTAGATGAGCTGAATCTGAGGGGCTCCCAGCTGGTCGTCCTCAACCTTGATCTTCGATTGATAACGATTATGCACATCCGCTCAAGTTACAACTAGATATTCAATCAGATTTTTCTTCACTTAGTGTAACGCTATCGAACTACGCTCGTTCAACCCTTATGTGAAAGCTTGAATGACTCAATTATCCATAACGAGTGGAAACTCCATTCGCTCCACTTGAAATCAGGACACGAGCTCCCTCACCATTTCGTCATCCCTTTGTCTTATCTTGAAAATGTTGAATTTTCTCGATGCAACTTTTATGGCGCTAGCGTTCACCTTCACAAAAGAATTAGCTAATATGGCAAATGAATTGATAAAGTTCGGTGGCAAGTCATGATACCAAATCATTGCTTCTTTTGATAGAGTTTCCTCAAATATTTTCAATAAAACGGACTCGATCTCATTGTCTTCTAAGTTTTCCCTTTATACCGCATGTGTACGTAGTTATATTTTCATTAGGATCAGCGGTGCCATTGTATTTCGGTATATCTAGCATATAGAACTTCTTTGAAATGGGCTTCAGAGCCGTACTCTAGGTAAAAGGCTTTTGGACGAACTTCTTTTTAATCCAAAACCTTTAAGATCGGGGGTGCCCCTGGTATTTGATCAACTCGAGAATGGTATGTTTCCACTTTTTTTGTCATTATCTTCAATTTTTTTCTCCTGGCTCAATTATTTTTGTGAGCTCCTTGAGCATCTTCATAATCGTAGGATCAGCCCCTGATCCATTACCATTCGTTCTTTCGGGCACTGGCTCGGTACGACGAATGATTTTTGGCTCGACCACTCTCAGAGTTTTGTGTTGACTATGAAGACAATAATAGCAGCCTATTAAGCATGCAACATCTCAAATATCACCTAGAGACTAACTTCCTCGTCTCCTACGCCCTGAGTTCCTTGGCCACCAGTTCGTCCTTCCCTGCGCACACTTCCTTCGGGATCCGCACCTAAATCCACATTTAGAGCAATATGCAAACTAACATTGACTGGGTTGACAACAAGCACTTCCTTAGGATTAATTGGTGACACACCGATTCATGAAACAATTACATTATCATTTTCCCCGTGAAATCCAAGATTGTCATTACCATGTACGAGCGCATTCTGTGAGTGTGACCTGTTTTACGCTAAGAACAAACAACCTTTGACAAGAACAAGTGTGAAAATAATGTGAGTTATCAAAATCAGCACTGAAACAATCAATAATATCTTTAGCCCCTCGATGGGCGCCAAACTGTTTACCCCTAAAATCCGAGTAACAAATAAATTTGTATTGAGGTCCTAAAGATACTTGATTTAGTTCTATACTAACTGATAACCAAGAAATCAAACATATAAATTAAAGAAGTGAGTTGAATCAAACCAGAGTGCATGCAAGTCTCGACCTCGAGCTAGGGTTGCCTTGAGGTAAGTCAGTAAGAACAATAAAATAAGAAAAATAAAGTTAAAAGACAATTCTGATGAGTAATGAGCAAGAAAATAAGAATGTATATTCTTTTGCCAATGATTGATGATGTTAAAAATGAATGGGCTCCCCTTTATATAGTAGGGGAGTCTTTTATAAGGTAATTTTTTATTTTTAGTAGGGAATCTTATTGGGAAAGCTGTCTAATCTCCTAGTATAAATCCGTACAAACTCGTACAAATCTATTCCGAAATTCACGACATAATCTTAGAGACGTTGCAAGAATTTTGCTCTTTCTGTTACAAACCCATAACGACATCATCTCGAGGTCAGTCATACTCGGTCATGGTGCCCATCGTGTACTTCAATCTTTGAGCTCTGTACTTCATCATCGGGCTCAAGCTTGGTCCATTCTGAACTCGGGCTCGAAGTGACTCTTCGAGCATAAGAAATCGAGCATACCTGATTTTGACCGTATACAATTATGTTTTAGAATTATATAGTACATATTGAACACCCTTTGTCGAGATTTGGACATTAGAACTAATTATCAGGCAAAGCATTTCCAAAATTTTCTCTGGCAGCAAATTTTCATTAAAGCTGCAATGTAGAGTAGCCAGTCAGTGGCTCCGACTTTGATAGATTTGATCAGTTCTCTATCAAGATCTTGCCTACGTTTTTCAATTATTTTTTTAAAACATTATTTGCTCATAAAATATGATGTATTTTTTGAAAAAAATTAAATATTTTTAAATTCCTAAAAACTGGTTTAGGGTAACTTTTGGGTGAAATTATTTCTTTAACTCATAAAATTTCAAGTTTTTTTTCCAAATAAAATGCATGTCCAAATACAACTTCAACTTTCAAAAATTATTTTTAAGCATAACTTTAAAAACACTTTTTTCATGTTTCAGCCAGATTTTTATCCAAACGCTAGCTTATAGTTCAATAAAATTAGCATTTTGACAAAGTAGTCACCCAAAGATTCGTTTTTAAGTGATATTGAGTGAATGTATTTTGCGTATTAATTTGAACAAAAACCTATTTTTTGCTTAAAAAAAACAATAATCACAGTACTGATTGATCGGTTGATGGGTCTTAATGGCTGAAGATGTAATTATTCAATAGCAAATGGAAATGCAAGGTAAACCCCAAGTTTTTTTGTTGTTAATTAAAAAAGTGAATATTTGGTGTTCCAGCTTGTATTATTTAGTCCTGTAAATGGGTACATTTATATCTGAAGAAGTACAATGGTAGTAGGAGTTTTATAGATTATGAAGAGCGGTTTAGGTGATATATACAATAATTCTAATTCAAATGATAATCTAAGTTCTGCTTATCCTTATCCTTAACATGCCCCCACAAGATTGGCTCCACTAGTTGGAGGCCAATCTTGGTCACAAAGTCAGAGAAAGGTCGTCGAGGTAGAGGTTTTGTTAGGGCTTCTGCAAGCGGTGAGACATTTTTAATATGAAAAAAATCAATTTGGTTCCTTTCAACTTGATCACGGATGAAATGAAAATCAATGGCCACATACTTCATTCTACTATGGAAGACAGGATGACGACTGAGATAAGTGATTCCCACATTATCGCATAGGATTTTTGGCAGAGTCTTAGGTTGAAGATGCAGCTCCTTAAGAAGATTAACAATCCAATTTACTTCAGCTACAACTCCTGCAACAGCTTGATACTCAGCTTCAGTGGATGAGCGAGCAATTGTTCGGTTCTATCTAGAACACCAACTGATAGGATTGGACCCAAGAAGAATGACATAAGCTGAAGTTCAGTATCTTGTATCAAACATTCTGCCCTAATAAGCATCAAAATAAGTAGGGAATATGGTAGTGGATTAGGGCCTTATGACAAGTCTATTGGTGAATGTTTCTTTGAGGTATCTGAGCAACCATTTAGCTTCTTGCCAATGTCGAATCGATAGAGCATGTTGGAATTGAGTAAGATTATTGATGGTAAAGAAAATATCCAGCCTTGTAAAACTAAGATACTAAAGAGAGCCAATGACTTGTCTATACAGCTTTACATCTGTTGAACATGTTCCATCATCAATTCTTAGATGCTCACTGGTAGACATTGGAGTAGACACACCATTTACTTCCAGCATGTGAAGTTTATCTAATAGCTCTGCAATGTAATTGCATTGAGTAAGTAAGTGACCATCAAAATGTGGAATGACTTCTCCACAAAGAAAAAATGCAAAGATCCAAGATCTTTAATAGAGAACTTGTTGCCCAGCAACTTGATGGTGTGGTCGACATGCTTGATTTACAAACCAATGACAATAATGTCATCGACCTATAACATAACAAAGACAAGGATATTGTGTTAACACCATATAAATAGTGAGTTATCTGAGTGAATTTTTGTTGAAACAACATGAAAGAAGAGAATTCATGAGCTCTGTATACCAAGCTCTTAAAGCTTGGCGAAGTCCATAAATAGATTTATGAAGCTTACGTACATAATTAGGATAAACATGATCAACGAATCCCTGAGGTTGTTGCATATAGACTTCTTCATGTGAGGTTCCTTGGAGAAAGGCATTGTTGACATCTAGTTGTCATATGGGCAAACTAAAAGACACCGCCAAAGAAATAACTAGATGAATGGTGGTATGTTTAATGACTGGACTGAAGGTAGAATGAAAATCAACACCCGATCTTGGGTGAAAAACCTTTACAACACGCACTTTATATCTTTTCATTGATCCGTCTGCATTGTGTTTTACACGAAACACCCACTTACAGCCTATTATATTTTGTGTTGATGTTGGAGGAACTAGAGACCAAGTAGCATTATTCAAAAGAGTTGAGTATGCGGCCAGGATTGCATCATGCCATTCAAAATATTTTTTTGCTTGCTTGAACGTATGATGTGCTAGTGGCAATATTTTGTTGGATGAGACAACAAGGTAATCAAAAACGTGTTTGGGCTTATTGACATTATGTTGAGATCACGGCAATCTTGAGGGAGGAAGAGGTGCCACTTGTGTGGTAGAAGAAGAGATAAGAGGAATAGTAGTGGAAGAAGAATAAAGTGGAGAAGATCGTACCTCGAGTGAAGGTGAAGCATCACCTTGCAATGATAAGCTCGACGAATCTTCGATGGGTGGGTGCTGGCAATGTGAGTTGCTTGAGGGAGGCAATGAGATAGGTTCAAAGGCAATATCTGATTGGTTTTGTATTGGAGAAACATTGGTTAGTTCTGTGGAGTGGATCCATTGGTGCGAAAGAGTGATGGTTCTATATTGGGAAGACCTAGCTGATTAATTTTGAATGGAAATATATGTTCAACAAAGAGGACATGACTTGAGATGAATATTTTGGAGGTTGAAAGATCAAGACATGCATAACTTATTGTAGAAGGTGAGTATCTCATGAAGGCACAAGGTCTTGATTTGAGAGAAAGTTTATTATTGTTATATGGTTTTAACCAGGGGTAACATAAACAACAAAACACTATTAATTTCAAAGGGTTACGAAATGTGTTAAAAAGGCACAGAAAAGGAGAAAGTTTGAGCTATGGAGTAGGCATTTTATTGATAAGGTAGATAGCCATTTGACAAGCCAATTACCAAAAACGTGAAGGAACAGATGCAATGTGCATTAAAGTTCGAAAAATATCAATGATATGTAGATGCTTGCATTCAGTTTTTCGAAAACGGAGCCTTTTTTCAATTAAACCAAAAACTTATTGCGGCCAAGTAATAAAGGGAATAAAAGTCGAATGTCAAACCCACGAGGATTTGTGATTAACTATCAACTAAACTAGACTATCCTAGTTATCTAAAAAAGAATTAAACCTAGAAGTATATGATTCTAATCTAATTCAAATAAAATAAAAGAAATAATGAACTCTGAACAAAATGATAGCAGATTTTTATGTTATCAATGCGATGAAAACAATCTAGATTTATGCGTTAACTAACAATCATATTGTATTCTTCAATTGAATTGACTAATTAATTTATTTGGTTTATTGGTTTACCTTGTTAATATTGCTCAAAGAATCCGTCGAATTATTATTCTCCTATTCAAGCTAACCTAATTCCTATATATTTATGAAATTAAAACTAACAAGAACACATTAATAATTCATGTAAATCAACCAAGCAAGGCAAATAGATATATATCTATCCTAACAGCGAATTCATTCCCCGATGCGCAGGTTCAAGAACTTGCTCTACTCAATCCTATGTGCAATCTAAAATTTCAAGTTTAACTCTAAATTCGTAGATAGAATTTAATTGACAATCAAGTAATTAAATAATTAAGCATAAGATTGAATAAATAAACCAATATGATAAAGTAAGAAATCAAATCAATATTTAAATAACAATAGTAATTGAAGAACCACAACTCTAGAACGTGAAGTATATCTCCACATAGACATGGTAGCAAAATAAAAAATCATACAAAGGAAACATAAAAATTACTAAGGTTGGTGGAAGAAAAGATGAAATTCGGCCTCCACGGCGACTCTGTGCTCTCCCTTTCTCAAACTTTACTCTAAAAAATGCTCTATCTCACCCCAAAATACGTTTAGACTTCTTTTTTTACAAGCTAGGGAAGTGTAGGACCAACATAACCTTGTCCCTAGCAAAAAAGGAAAAATTCATACCTAGCATCCAGGGAAGCACCTAGCGCTGAACCTGGCGCAGCAACCACTGACATTTTGCCGTTTTCACGAATTCAACTCTAATTCCTTGGTTTGCCTTTAAGACTTAATTCATGTTCTTTTGTATTCAATAATTATGTCACAATAATATTATTGTGACATAATTATGGAATGCAAAAGAACATGAAGAAAAGATGCTCGATGAGCCAGAGTTGTAGTAGCGAATTGCACCCTTCAAAGTGCGGTGCTCCTTGTTGACATTTTTCTAAGGCTCGATACAGTTTGGCGAGGATCATGGGTGCTATGCTAAATGTCTGCCCGTCGATACCTTCCATTACGGCTTTGGTTACCATGGCTAGTTTTGTATGGATTCTAGCCTTCTTCATCGGAAAAACTATCATGCCCAGAAAACATAACATGAATACAAAAGCCCTCCTATGTATGTGCCGCAAAGAGGTGAGGGCGAACTCGTCCATGTGATTGCGGTATGATTTGCTATGTCTGAACCTTTCACACATGAAGTCGAAGGATATGTCGGAGTCCTTCAGACTGGTCAGAGTAGGATTTTTCTTAAGCCCCATAATTTTCATGAACCCTCTACCTTTGCGGTTTTCCGGCATAAGCAACCCCGAGCTATCCCAAGTAATTCCATCTAGACCTCCAATTTCTTCCAACAGCGGCATCATTTCAATACCCCCAAAGTGAAAGATGGACCGTTCACTACCCCAAAACATAGTAGCAGCTTCGACGATCTTCTTATCTGGCCTAACTTCCGGAAGTGAAGGAAGATTTCCTAAGTGCTTGCGGACAAGAACCCGGTCACTACCATGCAGATCATCCCACCAGCTTAGAAATTTTGGATGAATGTTTGATACCATACCGAATCTGGGGACCTCGTGCATCATTTCCTGCAAATAGAGAGTTAGACCCTTAACCCCACTAGAATCGACTATTTATTTCAATAATTATCAAGAGTCATTTAGTTCTCCAAATCAATGCGGATAATGTGAATGTTCGTTTGGGTTTTGAGGAAACCCGATGGACTTGGAATTAGGATATCCAAACGAGTCATTATGCGGACAACATAACTGACTCGGTTAAGTTTGACCATGATGCATGAACAATTAAATAGAGTAAGGTTTCTACTTTTGAAGTACTAGACAAGGTACCATTGAGCGGACAACCAAAGAGGTAAAGGCACAGAACCGTCGACTACACCGTTGATCAACTGATTTTACCGCAAATATGCCTTCGCCAAAATTAGGGGGTTTATAATATGGAAGAGCGCAACCATTCATTATAAGCGGTTGCTATAGGATTTGTTTGGCATGAGTGGAAAATGATGTTGAAGGTTACAATTACAATAAGGAAATAAGTACATGTATTTTCACGTTCATACAATAATGAATGCTTTAAATTAAAGACAGAATTGACATGAAGTAAATACAATAAAGCAGTAAAATAGTTAAAGAAAAAGAAAGACACGAAGAAACAAGTTAGTAATTGTGAAAAGAAATAATTGAAGCAATGAATAAAGAAGGCAATAAAGTCACAAAACACGTAGTGGTAAAAGCTTAAAAGAAATTCCCCAGCAGAGTCGCCATGCTGTCGACGGCCCCCTTTTTCAAAAGCAAAATCGGGTTTCACGACATTACGGGAAAAACAACTTTCATTCCCGTTTGGGTGTTGGGTTATGGAATTTGATGAGTTGCCACCTAATGATTATAGTGCAGTAGGACACTTTAAAAGATGAGAAGGTTATTTTTAAAGAAAACCAGAGTTCGGGTAAGGCTTGAGATTATCTCGAGGGGAATGTGTTAGGCACCCCTCAAGATCCACAAATGTAGTTCCCGGCCGTGCTAATTGTGACTTTAACAGAAGATGATGCAAGTATACAAATAAGGTTCACATGTATTCACATAACTTAAAAGCTAAAAAAGGACATAACTTTGAAATAAGAGAGGACTAGTTTGAAAAGCATTACTTAGAAGAGAGCATTTAAATAAAGCAAATGAAGAGAAGGGTCCTAGGTTTAACTATAATATGGATCATTCGATGCAATATCTTGCACATATTCCCAAAGAGGGTTCACTCTATGATATTATCGCATCGTCATCATCTCCATATTCAACCTTTCCCACCCCATTAAGGTATTTAAGCGCGTTGGTATCGTTTACTTATTGCATACAAATACCCCTCCCAACCTGTCAGTCCTGGGGTATTAGGACTTCTAATCTTAAGAAGGGGGGAAGAGAGAGATAGGGTGTGTATATATGTATATATGGAGTTTTCAGAGGTAAAAATACTAGAGTGACAGTCAAAACAAGTAGCATATTAGAGGTACGCAAGTAAATGGTTAAAGGCACAATTAAATCCCGACACATACAACAAATAGTTTAGCATGATTTCAATTACTGATTTAATCTTTTGAAAGAGGTTAAGAGAGCAGATAAATTAGATTAACACATAAGAGTTTGATAGAAAATCTGCTTCGAGCCCCCCCCCCCCTCGGGCCCGTTTTAGGAGTTGACGGGATTTAAAATCAGTTGGTTCTAAAAGAAAACGAAACTTCACACAAAGGTCTGTTTAAAAGGATTTGAAGTTGCAGACAAGTTTAGAAAAGGCCTTATGAGTTAGCCAAACTGTTTGAATACTAAAGAGATGCAAGAAGGAAAGTTTAAAAAGACCTCAAAGCATTATACTTAGGCAGACAAACAATTGAAACCACAGACTTAGCACTTAAAAGATGTTTACTGATTCAGAGTATTGTGAAAGGGGGAGACCTGGGCCCGATTGAAAGTAATCAAATTTAGGACCGGTTGAATTAAAATGTTTGAAGCATTAGGCGAGTTTGGACTTATAACATACTTATTAGCCCTTTTTGTTACCGCTTTTACACAGTTAGACGACCTACTATTTTGTCTAGCGTTTACATAATTCCTATAGGCATATTTTCTAGGTGAGGATTATAGGAATGCAAACCTATAAGCATGGTTTCTATATGAGTCTATCAGAATGCAAACCTATAGGCATGATTTCTATTATGGAGTTGATGCAATAACGAAAAGCCTATAGACGTGGTATCTACATGATATTGATGCAACTGTGAAACTTACGAACATGGTAACTTTATGAGATGGATGCCATAAAGTAAAAAACCTATGGACATGTTTTCTATTTGGAATTGATGCAAGAAAGTAAATACTTATAGGCATGTCTTCTATATGATGTTGTTGCAATAATGAGAAGCATGTAGACATGGTAAGTGATGCAAACCTATAAGCATGGTTTCTGTATGAATGCAAGAAAGTAAATCCCTCTCATGTCCCTTTTCACTATACCCCCGAGTTCTTTATTACAAATTATTACAAATCTGGGCAGGGAAGGAAAAGAACATTAAAATAAGTAAGAAATTAAAATACATCAGCAGCTATAACAGGCCCGAGGAATCTCGAAGCAACTTTAATGTCCAACAATATGCCTTTTACCAAATATGAGCTCCCAAGATCCCGGGCCTTTTTCTTTTTAGAGGTTTACAAAGTTCCGAG
Organism: Nicotiana benthamiana; assembly: GCA_034376525.1. NCBI lineage: Eukaryota > Viridiplantae > Streptophyta > Magnoliopsida > Solanales > Solanaceae > Nicotiana > Nicotiana benthamiana. The sequence goes on along the minus strand of CM067337.1, from coordinate 37,190,261 downwards.
GGATTTCAAAGAAACCCAGGCATTGCTTACACTCTAATTGTAATAGTGGAAAGTGTGGAATTATTAGCCCTAAGGCATCCGAGTTTAGAGGAGACTCCGAGGTCCCATAGCATGGCTTACCAGAGGTGGGTAGAACTTAAAGAACTAAAAATAAATGTAAAGGTGATAGATTAGAGGAAGACCATCATATGAAGTGGTCATACCCAGCCTATTGAGTGAGACTGACACACCCCAGACTTCTTACAAGGGTTAACAAACAAGAGCAGACTTGTAAACAAATTAGACAAAGGTCTGAATGGTAATTAGGACACCAACAGGCCTTTATCAAGGCTCAAACGCATAAGAAAGGGGATGGGGGATGGGATTGATTTAAGTAAAGACTGTTGACAACCTTAGTTCCAGACTAGAAAAGGCAATAAAGTGCCACCCTTATCCAGAACAACTCACATTCAAACAAGGACCAAAGGGAGAGGGGAATCATATAAAAGCACTTAACAGACAAGATTAGATTGAAGCACAATAATGAACAATACACAAGCAAAGGAAAGTATTTAAAATGATGGACTTAATAAAACACTGAATGTAAGCAACAACAGGCAAAGGGAATAGGGACTAACATGCTGTAGTTTGAACTAAAGGTATAAGCAGACAAGGATCAGGGTTCAGGAATATCCTGCAAGATCTGAGCACAAACAGACAAGGGGACAAGGGGAAGGGAATTATCATGAAGCTTAACTGAAGTACACAAAATAGGTGAGGTAGCATGACAACCTAGGGAAAGGGGGGAGGGAATTAAACATGCTAGCACTCAAATGAAATACTAAAACAAAGAAACAGACAAGGGGACAAGGGGAAAGGATTGAACATGCAAGGGCTTGAGTTGAAATAACATAACAGACAAAGAAAAGGAGAAAACAAACAAATAGTTATAAGTTAATAATTGAAGATAGGAGCCTACCAGTGCAAACTTGAGTAACAAAACAAAGAGAATCCTTATAGTTAGCCTTGGCTTTCAGCCGGCCAATCCTTAGCAAGAGAGAGCAAGTAACAGAGAAGAAAGAGAAAAGCAGAGAGTTTTTAGTGAGCGAGAGTAGAGGGAACTCCTGTGTTTTTTTTAGTGAGAAGAAGTGAAGGCCTATTTATAGTTTGAAATAGAAGCAACACTTAAGGCAAGAAAATATTCAGCAGTACTAATCATACACAATTATGGAGAAGGTTCCCTTTAATTAAGGAACCGGCTGGAAATAAACAAGCTTCGGTCTAATTTTGGAAAGAAAAATCAAGTATTAATCATATAATATAGGGTAAATTCATATAGAGAATTTGAAAGTCACACGGGTAAAACACACAAGGCAGGTAATCATCAAGGAAATCAAGGAGTCAAGATACCAGCTATTTGCACCTAGTCAAAAAATAGGGATCAATTAAAGAATCAAACAGCTATACGAAATCAATTAGGGTTTCAGAGAAGGGGAAATGTGACAATATAAAAGAGGCATAGATTTGAACATACATGACTAGAAGCAATTAGAATAACATGTGGCAAAACACATAACGAAGCAACCAGAGGCGGTTAGGGTTTCATATAGAGACAATGGAAAGGACCCTTTTAGCTAGGGTTTCCACTGCATATCGGAGAGTAAGAGAGCAACTTCCTCGAACATCAACACAGGGAGCCGTGAGGAAAGGACTTCCAGGGCTCGATCTATGCCTGAGTCCCATGAGAATATAACAGATGAAGATGAGCAAACAGCAGAACAACACGAAGAAAGCATAGAATACATGAAATGAAAACCCTAGGTTTAAAAATCATAAAACCAGAACAAAGACATAGAAAAGAACACACAGTAGCAAATAGAGCAATAAAACCAGAGAAATCATGGAAAGTCATAGAAAACCCTAGGTTTAAAAGGACGAACAGCTTGAAAACACAAATAGGCGAAGAAGAGATGAGAAAACTTTGAAATTTTTAGAAAATCACTAGGACTCAGAGAGAATCATAAAAGTAAACACAGAGAAAAACCTTGAGAAGTTAGGGTTTTCATAGAAAAGTCTCGAGATGGCGAGAAAAGCTTGGAACGGACTCGCCGGAGTCGGAAAAGGACTCGAAGCCATAAGACTTACCGGAGAAAGCCACGACATAGCTGCAAAACCCATTGGAGGACCTCTGGTCCAACCACCCTTGAAATACAGCTCTGATCTTCGAACCCAAGGACCAGGAGAGGTGAAGAGTGAACGGGTGAAGGAGTTTCAGGTCTTGGACGGCCATGAACGCCGGTGAGACAGCTAGAGATGGCTTAGGGTTTGAAAGGGCTTTGACAGCCTTCGGGATTCATAGGTGTCGGGTTTGGAAGAATGAGTTTAGGGTTAGGGGTGTTAGGGATTTAGTTTTAGTAAGTTAAATATGGGTCGTTGATCTATGAAATAAACGGCCAGGATTAGAAGAAGAAGTGGATGGGTTGGGTTTAGTGGATTTGGGTTAGGTCAATTAGGGGTTAAATTGGGGTTGGTTCTGAGTTTCAATTTGGGCCAAAATTGCAAAATTAAAGGGATTTATTTTGAATAGCCATTTTCCCAATTTAATTTTATAAAAATAGTAAACAGTTTTGTAAAAATCCAATAAAATTACTGTGTTAATAAAATATATTTAGGAATAAATTAAAAATATCAGGAACGATTTTGTACTTGAAATACTTATTAAATCGAGAAGTAGGCTAAAATTGCAATTTAATGCAATTTTAGTTTAAAAGTACATGGCTTTGTAAAATCCTGTAGAAATTACATAAATTATATTTTTATGTAAATGAGAGAATAAAATAAAATATTTATTAAATAACAAGAGTTGAGGTTAAAATATTGGATTTTATAGTACGCAATAAGTTGTAAATTAGTTTTCAAAATTGCTTGAAAAAATAATAGAAAAATAGCAACCTTTTGTGGATGCTTATATATGCATTCACAAGCTATTTTGAAAGTATTTTGGGTACAAAAATACATAGGAAAAAAATTGGGTATCAACACCTCGGGCACAACGAGGCACCCAAATTAGGAAACGACTTATACTATTGCACAACGTGTTTAAATACCGCAATATTATTTTTTTAAAATCCACATTGACTTTTTACCTTTTTGTTTATCTTTTATTTTTGTTCTCCTCCTCAAAGGTTAGTTCGTGTATTCTGGCACCATCAGCATACTCAATAAGATCCAAGGGTCCTCTACCTTCTCCTCCCCCGAGTCCTACCAGAAACAGGAACAAAGGCAGAATGGGAGATGCAAGCATTAGAAAGGAACTTGAGGAAACTTCTCAAAATACCGCAATTACCAAGGAGACTACTGCTCATCTTGAGCAAACTTGCTAAGATTACGAGAGGAATTAGACAAAGTTCGGAACCTGGCAAGCCTGTCAATCACTCTTGCCGCTCCTGATGTCAATGCCCAAAATCCCGTACCTCCACAAAACACCCCACAACCTCCAATGCAACCCACTCATACCCAAGCCTGAAACGCCTGCAACAACACTCCACTGCTCATTCCCGAACCCCAAAACACTACAAACGACCAGAACACTCCCATCTTTGTGAATACCATACCCCCACTATACCTAACCCATCTCAAACACACCCAAAACAGATAGCAAGGATTCCGTCATCCAGAATTTAGCTGCTGAACTCAAGAAGTTAACTAGCCAAATCCAGGGTAGTAAATTTATTGAAGGGTTGAATTACGAAGATCTCTGTGCTCAGCCAAATGTCGAACTCCCAGAGGGGTACAAACCTCCTAAGTTCGAAATGTTCGATGGTACATGTGATCCCAGGGTTCACCTGAGAATGCATTGTGATAAGCTGGTAAGAGTTGGAAGGGACGAGAAAATCCACATGAAGTTGTTCATGAGGAGTCTGAAAGGCGATGCTTTATCATGGTATATCAGCCAGGATGCAAAGAAATGTACAAGTTGGGTGAACATGGCGTCTGACTTTATGGACCGATTTAGGTTCAACACTGAAAACGCACCAGATGTGTTCTATATCCAGAATCTAAAAAAGAAACCAACATAGACCTTTCGTGAGTATGCTACTCGTTGGAGCTCGGAAGCTGCTAAGGTCAGGCCGGCCTTGGAGGAAGAGCAGATGAACAGGTTCTTTGTCTGTGCTCAAGATCTGCATTACTATGAAAGGCTGATGCTAATAGAGGGTCAAACATTCTCCGAAATCATTAAGTTGGGAGGAAGGATCGAAGAGAGCATCAAAAATGGTATGGTCACTAACCTCGAGGCATTTCAAGCTACCAACAAGGCTTTACAGTCTGGTGGCTCATCAATGAAAAAAGACGTAAATTCCGTAATGGCTGCGCACTGGAACAATTCCCCTATGAAGTACCAAACACAATCACCTACTTATCAAGTTCCACCACCCATCTACCATTCAACTCCATCACCCACACATCAACCTACCTCACCCAGATTTTCCCAACCCGCACTTGTATATCAAGCATACAACTCCCAGCCTTCTCACTACCCGTCACTACCTACCCGCCAGAACTTTCCTCGGCCCAGACCAAATTTCGATCGTAAACCTCCTAAATAATATACCGCCATTGCCGAACCAATCGACCAAATATATGAAAAACATAAAGCAGCAGGTTACGTTACCCCTATCCTAGCCGTAACTCCAGAAAATCCCTCTCAATGGATCAACCCAAACAAGACTGGCACATGCCATTTCGGGATGAAAGACCATACAATCGACGAGTGTCGCTCGTTGAAAGACAAAATTCAGACTCTGATTGACAACAAGGTCATTGTAGCAAAGGAACCCGTTCCCAAATCTGCAACAACCCCCTGCCTGACCACAAAGGGTGGAGGCATCCATATGATCGAGATTGAAGATGATTGGGACCCCAAGGGTTCAATCGGTTTGATAGCTGAAGGAGATGAGCCTAAGAAGCCACCAGTTACTCTCAATCCCATTGTTGGTCAGATCCAGCCTTCTGAGGACGATGTGGTAAATGTGTCTGTACCGCTAGAGTTTGAAGCATCTCCTGCAAAGGAGCCAAAATCGATTGAGGTTGAGTTCGGGATTCCAAAGGCACCTGCACCATTTGAAGTTACTGTGTTACCTCCCAGAGTACCAATTTCGGTCTCCATGACAGATATGACCCTGTTCAAGTCAATCGCCATACCTTGGGATTACACCGCTGAGGCAAGAAGGAAAGGAAAAACATACACGGGAGAAGCAATCGCCGCGCAGGGCATGACCAGGACAAGACGGGTGTACACCCCAGTACATTTAGCTGAGTCAAGCAAGCAAGCCTCTGGACGAGCTATTGAAGTTACATCTGATGACCTTTGGAAGAAGATATAGGCCAAAGAGTACTTAGTCCTTTACTAGCTGAACAAAACACTAGCGCAGATTTCTATTCTAGCTCTTCTACAAAGCTCTGAGGCACATAAAAACGCCTTAATGAAAATATTGAGTGAAACTTATGTTCCCAGCAACATAACAGGAGGCGAGATGGAAAATATGGTGGGGAAATTATTGGAAAGCCATAAGATCACCTTCCACGAGGATGAGCTACTACCAGAAGGGCTTAGTCATAACAAGGCATTGCACATCACTACGCAATGCGAAGATTATTTTATCACCAGGATCTTAGTCGACGGTGGATCCAGCCTTAACATCTTTCTGCTAATAACCCTCAAGGTATTGGGTAAAGGACTGCATGAGATTAAAGATAGAGCTATTAGTGTTAAAGCTTTTGATGAGTCTCAAAGATCCACCATCGGAGAAATTAGCTTGTTCCTACAAATGGGACCCACCTGGTTCAATATTGACTTCCAAGTCATAGACATGCCAGCATCCTACAATTTGTTGCTGGGACAACCCTGGATCCACGCTGCTGGGGCTATGGCATCAACCTTACATCAAGCGGTGAAGTTTGAATTCATGGAGACGGTAGCAACCTTATATACAGTCGCCAAACCATCCCGATGATTGGAGGCAGAAGGATAATAGGTGGAGAAACATACCATCACATCGAGCAAGTCAATGCCATAGACGAGGACAAGTGGTGGGATAACAAGATCGAGAGCATTCTGAATTGGAGCGGGTATGAGCCCGGAAAGGTACTTGGCAAGAATCTCCAGGGCATCACCAAGCCTATCAAGTTGAAGAAGCATGGTACCACTTTTGGCCTGGGGTATGAGTACACCTGTAAGAAGTTCAATCACTGGTCGCCACCATGGCACAGTCCCTACTATCCATTGGAACATCCCATACCTCAGCTAGAGCAGACCTTTCAGCCAGCTGACATTGTATATGAATCAGAGCAAGATAAGGCATTAGCAGCAATGAAGAACCTATTTCTGGAGAATGATATGATTGATATGTTATCTTCGAGTAGAAAGGTAAGGAATGACCTTCCATTCAAGCTGTGAACCAAGGGGAACGCCTCACCAATTGGTCAGTCAGGACCATCAGTTCCTGGAGAGCTTTGGTGTAGCAAGGCTAAACAACGCACTATGCATCATGTTTTACTTTTAGTTGATCTTACTTTTCCGCATTATCTTTGCTTTTGAAAAGAGATTAGATGTTTCAAATAGTTATGAATTTAATCAAAAGCATTTTTCAAGTTTATCTTTATATATCACTCTTATTAATTTTCTCTATCATTTACCTTATTTTACACAGCATTAATATTACATATCTTGATGATAAACCAACGACTGCGACTTGCAACGAGGCAATGCAACAAACAATCATAGATTCCGAAGAGGATAAAATACCAGAAAAGGTTATCAGGGAGGTCGAGAATTTTAAGAATAGGCCTAAGTCAAATTTGGAAGAAACTGAGGTTGTTAATCTGGAAAGACTATTGCCCATTTCCCATTCCACTGTTATTTGTGAACCTATCTTCAAGATGCTAAAGAAGGATACTTCCACTAAATGGACGGACAACTGTCAGAAGGCTTTCGACAAAATCAAGGAGACCCCTATTTCTTTATCTCGCATTATTGGATGGAGCGTTTGGTTGTGTCCTAGGACAACATGATGAAACCGGAAGGAAGGAGCAAGTCATCTATTACCTTAGTAAGAAGTTTACCCCGTATGAGGCCCGATATTCCTTATTAGAATTCACATGTTGTGCTCTGACCTAGGTAGCTAAGAAATTGAGGCATTATTTTGTGCCTACACCACTTACCTCAAATCCAGAATGGACCCATTAAAGTATATCTTTCAGAAGCCCGTGCCTACCGGCTAGCTCGCCAAATAGCAAATAATGTTAAGTGAGTTTGACATTGTTTATGTTACTCAGACGGCAGTCAAAGAACAAGCATTGGTAGATCACCTCGCCGCAAACCCTGTGGGAGGAGAATATGAACCTATAAAGACGTATTTTTCCGATGAAGAGGTAGCTTTCATAAGCGAAGATATTGCAGAATCCTATAATGGTTGGAGGATGTTTTTCAACAGAGCCGTAAATTTCTAAGGACTGGGCATAGGAGAAGTCCTGGTATCAAAAACTTGTCAGCATGACCCACTATCCGCCAAGCTCAGATTCCCATGCACCAACAATATGGCCGAGTGCGAAGCCTGCATCTTAGGGCTCAAACTGGCAATTGACATGAACATTCAGTATTTATTAGTAATCGGAGACTCGGACCTACTCATACATCAGGTTCGAGAAGAATGGGAAACCAAGAATTCCAAGATACTTCCTTATCTACATCATATACAAGAGCTGAGGAAGAGATTCATAAAGACGGAATTCCAGCATGTTCCTAGAATACAAGATGAGTTCACTGATGCCCTAGCCACTTTATCGCCTATGTGTTGGAAACACGTTCTCAAGGCATTATACTAAACGTGTGTTCATATTTGTAGGTTTTGATGAATGACAAACTATGCGCAAATTGACATATGACGAGGTCCAAGCACAAGCGCAAAATTGATATATAACGAGATTCAAGCACAAGACAAAGATCGAGATTAAGTTTTATATGAGTCGGTATTTAATTGTGATCTTGATCCGACAACTTAAACTCAAGACTTGGCTTCTCTCGTAAAAATATTTTTAACAAATCATGCATATTTAATTTAGAGCAAAATGATTTTAAATAATGCATATTTACTTTAGTCAAAATGATTTGTAAACATGCCTCTAAAATCTGGACTAAGATAATTGATTATGTACTTATGATAATCGATTATGTTTAAGTCAGCTGCTTGACAATCGATTGTGAACTTATGACAATCGATTGTGTTAAGGCAGTGAGCATCAGATTTTTCAAATCTGCATGACAATCGATTGTGAACCTTATGACAATCGATTGTGATGAGGCAGTGTCCATCAATGTTTTTCAAAGCTCAAAATAATCGATTGTGAAGCTAATGACAATCTATTGTGAAGAGACAGTGTCCATCAGATTTTTCAAAGTCACAAAATAATCGATTGTGAACTTATGACAATCGATTGTGTTGAGGCAGTGTCTTCCAGACTTTTTCAAAGTTATTAAATAATCGTTTGTGAACCTATAACAATCGATTGTCAAGAGGCAGTGTCTAAATTGATTTTTCAAAACTGATATATAATCGATTGTTAACTTAATATAATCGATTGTATAACTGACCGTTGCCAAAATGTTTTCAAATACCGTCAGGTAATCGATTATTGATTTCCTATAATCGATTGTTTTAATTAAAATCTGGAAAGGATTTTTTGAACGTTGCTGAGTAATCGATTATTGATTTCCTATAATCGATTGTTTTAATTAAAATCTGGAAAGGATTTTTTGAACGTTGCTGAGTAATCGATTGTAGATTTCTGACAATCGATTTTTTTAAGTAAAATCTAGAAATGACTTTTTGAACGTTGCCAGTAATCGATTATTGATATTAGATAATCGATTGTTATGCGTAAAATTTGGGATTGATTTTTGGAAGAACTGGCAAACAATCGATTGTGGTAATTTGACAATCGATTGTCACTGAGTAAAATCAGCAACTCTTAATTGGCAATTAGGCAACGGTAATACAAAGTTTTTCAACTATAAATATTGATTCAATTCAGTCTTCTAAACACAACAACTGATCATACAATTTCTAAAGCTTGCATACTTTATTGCTTATCATTTAGTATTCATTACATAAGCTTTTGAGAGCCAAATTCTTGTGAAAAGTTGTTGCGATCTTGAGCGTATTCTTTTTACTCATATCTACTCTTAAAGGAGTGTCTTGTTTGAGTGCTAAGTGTTTTTGTACACTTGAAGGGAAGTGTTAGTCCCTTGTGTTGTAAGAAGGAACTTGTGTTTCCTTGGTTGAAGTCTTGGAGTGTTGTATCTCCGAGCAAAGGTTGTTGAGGCTTGTGTCCTCAAGTTGTAACGGTTTGTTGAGCACCCGTAAGCTTAACAAGTTAGTAGAAATCTCGAGAGAGTCTCTCGGGGACTGGACTAGCCACGGGTTGTGGTGAACCAGGATACATCGGTGCGTTTGTTCTAAATTATTTACTTATCGCACTTATTTATTTCCTGCAATTTTTAAATTCCGCAAGTTTACGCTAATTTTTATTATAACGCTATTCACCCACCCTCTAGCGCTAAGCGTATTATCTAACAATTGGTATCAGAGCCCAACTCTCTGAAGACTTAACCGTTTGAGAGAAACATCCATGGCTTCTACTCGTGATTCTTTTGCAGGAATAGGTGAAGGACAATGCTCCACCCGACCACCGCTATTCGATGGTACAAATTATACATACTGGAAGGAGAGGGTGAGAATATTTGTACAATCAAATAGTTTTCATCTTTGGAAGGTCATAATGAATGGAGAACAAATTCCAACCAAGAAGGTTGAAAATGAATGGGTCCCAAAGTCCGAAGATGAATACGATGCGGATGATATCCGAAAGGTGCAAAATAATGCTAAAGCTATTAATTTATTATATTGTGCCGTAAATGCTGATGATTACAGGAAGATATCTTGTTGCACAACGGCGAAGCAAATGTGGGACAAGCTGGAAATTACGTACGAAGGTACGGACCAGGTAAGGGAAGCCAAAATTGATTTCCTAACCCATGCATATGAATTGTTTCACATGAAGGAAGGCGAAAAGGTCGATGAGATGTTTGAACGATTTTCAAAAATCGTAAATGATTTACATGCTCTTGAGAAGACCTTCACGGATAAGGAACTTGTCCGAAAAATTCTCCGAATTCTCACTCCGTAATGGCGATCCAAGGCCGACGCGATTCAAGAATCCATTGGCATTTCAAATGTCACCATCGACGCATTAAGAGGTAATCTTAAAACTTATGAATCTACTATACTTAACCCTCTTGTTGATGATCAAAGGAAGCAAAGAATCCCTCTCAAGGCAAGCACAAGCCAACCTCAAAATGATGAGGACGGAGACAACGAGTTCGGACTCGTTATCAAGAGATTTCAAAAGTTCATGCGAAAAGAGTATGAACGAAAAAAGCAAGGAGATCAAATAAAGTGCTATGAGTGCGGAGAAACCGGGCACATTAAATCAAATTGCCCAAATGATAAAAAGGAGAAGAAACCCTTCAAGAAGCAACGAGCATACATATCTTGGGGAGGCAACTCCGGTGACGAGTCAAGTGAGGAAGAAGAAGACGAAGCCGCAAATCTTTGTCTTATGGCACAAGAAGACAACAAAGAAGAGGTATGTCAAATTTCTTCCAAAAATTTCTTTTCCCTTGAAGAAATGCAAAATGCTTTTGATGAGTTGTATAGCGAATTTATTAAAGCTTCAAAAACTGCTAAGAGTATAAAAGAAAATGCTTCTTTAAAAGAAAAAGATTTTCAAAAACAACTCTCTTTTAAAGAAAAGGAATTGGAAAAACTGATTTTAGAAAATGAGAAGTTGAAAGAGGAAAACAAATTTTTTGGCAAGAGAAGCGCCGACAAGCCCGAGAGTTCTAGAAATTGTACTTCTTGCATGTATCTCAAAAATGAAGTAGAAAGGCTTAAGGGCACCTTAGATAAGTTTAACTCTTCTCATAAAAATTTGAATGAAGTGCTTGTTAATTTGAAGTCGACCAAGCATGGCATAGGTTTTAGAAACGAGCCTAAAGAGAAAGTTGAAGCCAACCCCCAACCACCTAAGGCTCAACCTAGGATAAATAAAACAAATGTTCATCCTAGATACAACAAACCTAGAAATGGTTTTCATCAATCGCAACCTAGAAATAATCATGCTAGAAATAATGCACATTCTAGGCCAAACACTAGAAGGAATTTTGAACCTTTTAGAACACCTAGAAATGACTTCCAACCTAGAAACAACTATTCTAGAAATGATGCATATCCTAGAACAAATGGTAGGAGAAATGATTTGCGCAATAGTCATATTGTCAAGAATAAAGTAAATGAATTTCTTCCGTCCAATTACTATCAACCTAGAAGGATGCATAATCCTAACGTGACTTGTCATTATTGTAGACGAATTGGACATATTGCTCCTGCTTGTTTTACACGACATAGACATAACACTCAATCACATCACTATGATTTGCCTAACCCCCAAGGACCCAAAATGGCATGGGTACCTAAAACTCATTAATCTGTTTTGTAGGTATGTTTGAAGGGATCAAGTGTACTATGGTACCTTGATAGTGGATGCTCCAAGCACATGACGGAAGACGAATCCAAATTCCTTCAACTAGAACACAAGGAAGGGGGAAGTGTTATTTTTGGTGAAAACAACAAAGGAAAGATTATCGGCATCGGATCGGTCGGTAAGGATGAAATTTCTTCCATTAAGCATATATTACTTGTGAAAGGTTTAAAACATAATCTCTTGAGCATAAGTCAATTATGTGACAAGGGAAAACTTGTTTTATTTGATTCGGATGAATGCCTAGTTTTTAGACGTAGCGATTTTAAAATTATCCTTCGTGGTTTTAGAATGGATAACATCTATATGGTTGATCTTGCAAATTCTTCACCCGAATATGTGAATTGTTTAATGAGCAAAGAGGATGATTCTTGGTTATGGCATCGTAGAGTAGCTCACATCAACATGCATCTTTTGAACAAATTGGTTTCACAAAATTTAGTTGTTGGTCTTCCAAATTTGAAATTTGAAAATGACTCTATCTGTGACTCTTGTCAAAAAGGGAAGCAAACAAAAGCATCCTTTAAATCGAAAAATATTGTTTCAACTACTAGACCATTGCAATTGCTTCACATGGATTTATTTGGACCATCTCGCATTGAAAGTCTAGGTAGAAATCGCTATGCTTTTGTTATTGTTGATGATTATTCCAGATTTACTTGGACTTTATTTCTTGCCCATAAAAGTGATGCTTTTCAGAATTTTAAATATTTTCTTAAACGTGTTCAAAACGAAAAGGAAACAACCATCACTTCAATCAGAAGTGATCATGGGGGAGAGTTTGATCACAATCTCTTTGCGGACTTTTGTGACGAACTCGGTATCGAGCATACCTTTTCCGCTCCACGAACACCACAACAAAATGGGGTGGTGGAAAGGAAAAATAGGTGTCTCGAAGAGATGGCTAGAACCATGCTCGAAGAGGCTAAGATTCCCAAACATTTTCTGGCGGATGCCGTGAGTACCGCATGCTACGTTTTAAATAGAGTAGTCATAAGGCCAATACTCATGAAAACCCTTTATGAACTCTACAAGGGAAGGAAACCAAATATCTCCCATTTTAGAGTTCGGTTGTAAATGTTTTATTCATAACAATGAAAAAGATCAATTGGGAAAATTTGATGCCAAATCCGATGAGGGAATTTTTATTGGGTATTCTTCACGTAGCAAAGCATATAGGGTATTTAATAATAGAACCCAAACTGTGGAGGAATCCCCTCATATTGTGTTTTTCGAAAATAATGCTCGCTTGGCGAGAAAGGATTCTTGTTCTGATCTTGCAGGTATTTTAAATAGTTTAAAAGACAAAGTACAAAAGGAAACTCCTAAGGAAATCTTGGAACAATCAACGGAGGAAACGCAACAATTGGAGAAAGAAACGAAAATGCCTAACGAGTGGAGGACAATCAAAGATCACCCTCTCGAACAGGTAATTGGCGACGTCGGAGAAAAGGTAAGTACCCGAAACTCCCTTAAGAACACCTTAGGACATACTGCTTTTGTTTCTCAAATTGAACCAACAACCATCTCCGAAGCAATTGGGGATGAATTTTGGACCTTGGCAATGCAAGAGGAGCTTAACCAATTCAAACGGAATGACGTTTGGGATTTGGTGCCAAGACCCGAAAATCATACCATAATTGGTACGAAATGGGTTTTTCGAAACAAACTAGATGAAAATGGTGTAATCACTAGAAATAAAGCTAGGCTTGTAGCAAAAGGCTATAATCAAGAAGAGGGTATTGACTATGAAGAAACATATGCTCCCGTAGCTAGATTAGAAGCTCTTCGTTTATTGCTTGCTTTTGCCTCTTCTATGAATTTCAATTTATATCAAATGGATGTGAAAAGTGCTTTTCTAAATGGTGTTATTCAAGAAGAAGTTTATGTTGAACAACCCCCTGGTTTTGAAGATTTTAAATCTCCCGATCATGTTTTCAAACTCAAAAAGGCTCTTTATGGTTTAAAACAAGCTCCCCGAGCTTGGAATGAAAGATTGAGTAAATTTCTATTGGAAAATGATTTCATTAGGGGGAAAGTTGACACCACTCTTTTTGTTAAGCATAAAAACAATGATATTTTATTAGTTCAAATCTATGTGGATAATATTATATTTGGTGCTACTAACAATGTTTTGTGCAAGGAATTTTCCGATTTAATGACAAGCGAATTTGAGATGTCTATGATGGGTGAGTTAACATTCTTTTTGGGATTACAAGTAAAGCAAATGAAAGAAGGTACGTTCATTTGCCAAGCGAAATATTGCAAAGAATTGCTGAAACGATTTGAAATGACCAACGCAAAAGCAATGGCAACCCGATCATCTAGACAAAGATGAGAAAGGTAAGGAAGTTGACATCAAAAAGTATCGAGGTATGATTGGCTCTCTCCTTTATCTTACTGCTAGTCGTCCGGACATCATGTTTAGCGTGTGCTTATGCGCTCGTTATCAATCGTGTCCGAAGGAGTCTCACCTAACTGCGGTGAAACGGATATTGAAGTATCTTGTTGGTACTGTAAATGTGTGTCTATGGTACCCCAAAGGTTCTTTAAGCCAACTTGTTGGCTATTACGATTCCGATTTTGCTGGATGCAAATTGGACCGCAAGAGCACTAGTGGCACTTGCCATTTGCTCGGTAGCTCTCTCGTTTCTTGGTTTAGCAAAAAACAAGTAAGTGTTGCGTTGTCCACAACCGAGGCTGTATATGTAGCCGCGGGGAGTTGTTGCGCTCAAATCCTTTGGATGAAACAACAACTCTTGGACTATGGCCTAAGTCTTGATCATATCCCTCTTAGATGTGATAATACTAGTGTCATATGCTTGACGAAGAACCCCGTTCTTCATTCGCGAACAAAACACATTGAAATCAGACATCATTTTATAAGAGATCACGTTCTCAAGGGCGATGTCGAAATTGAATTTGTTGAAACCAAAGATCAATTGGCCGACATCTTTACAAAGCCCTTAGAGAAAGAGTCCTTCTTCCGAATTCGTAGTGAACTCTGGATCCTTGACTCCACGTTGATCTAAGTCATGCATTGCATTTTCCCTTTCACATGTTTTCTAACTTGAGCTTTGGAGACGTCTAACGTATTTTTGCAAGTATCGCCCGAAAGGCAGGGGGAATTATAAAGCTTGACGCACAGAACAATCGATTTCTCTTTTATATAATCGATTATCCAGTATCAATAATCGATTGTCTTGACATAATTTGCGTTATTATTTCCGAAATTGCAGATTTAATAAATAAACAAGTTTTTTTTAATTATTCTATATTTTTTTTGCTAATGGCAAAAGGGGGAAGATAACGGTATGCACTCTCAATACTCATTGGGATAAATTGAGGGGGAATTCATATATTGAGGGGGAACTAATTGCATATCTATATACTTGTTGCATATATTGAGGGGGAACTAATTGCATATCTATATACTTGTTGCATATCTTTACTTGTCTTGAATCGTATGCATATCCCGCTTAAAGTTTGCCATTATCAAAAAGGGGGAAATTGTTAGAAACACGTTCTCAAGGCATTATACTAAACCTGTGCTCATATTTGTAGGTTTTGATGAATGACAAACTATGCGCAAATTGACATATGACGAGGTCCAAGCACAAGCGCAAAATTGATATATAACGAGATTCAAGCACAAGACAAAGATAGAGATTAAGTTTTATATGAGTCGGTATTTAATTGTGATCTTGATCCGACAACTTAAACTCAAGATTTGGCTTCTCTCGTAAAAATATTTTTAACAAATCATGCATATTTAATTTAGAGCAAAATGATTTTAAAAAATGCATATTTACTTTAGTCAAAATGATTTTTAAACATGCCTCTAAAATCTGGACTAAGATAATCGATTATGTACTTATGATAATCGATTATGTTTAAGTCAGCTGCTTGACAATCGATTGTGAACTTATGACAATCGATTGTGTTAAGGCAGTGAGCATCAGATTTTTCAAATCTGCATGACAATCGATTGTGAACCTTATGACAATCGATTGTGATGAGGCAGTGTCCATCAAAGTTTTTCAAAGCTCAAAATAATCGATTGTGAAGCTAATGACAATCGATTGTGAAGAGACAGTGTCCATCAGATTTTTCAAAGTCACAAAATAATCGATTGTGAACTTATGACAATCGATTGTGTTGAGGCAGTGTCTTCCAGACTTTTTCAAAGTTATTAAATAATTGATTGTGAACCTATAACAATCGATTGTCAAGAGGCAGTGTCTAAATTGATTTTTCAAGACTGATATATAATCGATTGTTAACTTAATATAATCGATTGTATAACTGACCGTTCCCAAAATGTTTTCAAATACCGTCAGGTAATCGATTATTGATTTCCTATAATCGATTGTTTTAATTAAAATCTGGAAAGGATTTTTTGAACGTTGCTGAGTAATCGATTATTGATTTCCTATAATCGATTGTTTTAATTAAAATCTGGAAAGGATTTTTTGAACGTTGCTGAGTAATCGATTGTAGATTTCTGATAATCGATTGTTTTAAGTAAAATCTGGAAATGATTTTTTGAACGTTGCCAGTAATCGATTATTGATCTTAGATAATCGATTGTTATGCGTATAATCTGGGATTGATTTTTGGAAGAACTGGCAAACAATCGATTGTGGTAATTTGACAATCGATTGTCACAGAGTAAAATCAGCAACTCTTAATTGGCAATTAGGCAACGGTAATATACAAAATTTTTCAACTATAAATACAGCTTCAATTCAGTCTTCTAAACACAACAACTGATCATACAATTGCTAAAGCTTGCATACTTTATTGCTTTTTATTTTATATTCATTACATAAGCTTTTGAGAGCCAAATTCTTGTCGAAAGTTGTTGCGATCTTGAGCGTATTCTTTTTACTCATATCTACTCTTAAAGGAGTGTCTTGTTTGAGTGCTAAGTGTTTTTGTACACTTGAAGGGAAGTGTTAGTCCCTTGTGTTGTAAGAAGGAACTTGTGTTTCCTTGGTTGAAGTCTTGGAGTATTGTATCTCCGAGCAAAGGTTGTTGAGGCTTGTGTCCTCAAGTTGTAACGGTTTGTTGAGCACCCGTAAGCTTAACAAGTTAGTGGAAATCTCGAGAGAGTCTCTCGGGGACTGGACTAGCCACGGGTTGTGGTGAACCAGGATACATCGGTGCGTTTGTTCTAAATTATTTACTTATCGCACTTATTTATTTCCTGCAATTTTTAAATTCCGCAAGTTTACGCTAATTTTTATTATTACGCTATTCACCCCCCCCCCCCTTCTAGCGTTAAGCGTATTATCTAACACTATGATCCAGCATATAGATACAAACTTTATTTGTCCCATCCAGGTCAAGATTCACAACCAACCAGCATATTGTGCTCATGTAGAGGAAGAAGCCGACGGAAATCCTTGGTTCCATGATATCAAAGAGTATTTAACCAAGGGAGAATATCTAGAGCACACTAGTGCTACTCAGAAATGCACACTTTGGAGGTTGTCCAACAATTTCTTTCACTGTGGAGGAGTCATGTATAGAAGGACCCCCGATTTGGGTTTTTTAAGGTGTGTCGATGCAAAAGAAGCAACCTTTCTAAGAGGAAGTGCATGCAAGGACTTGCGGACCGTGTTAGAAAATACTCTTAACGCTAGAGGGGGGTGAATAGCGTTATAATAAAATTTAGCGTAAACTTGCGGAAATTAAAATTTGCAGGAAATAAATAAGTGCGTTAAATAAACAAAAAGGAAAGAACGCACCGATATATTCTGGTTCACCACAACACGTGGCTAGTCCAGTCCCCAAGAGACTCTCTCGAGATTTTCCACTAACTTGTTAAGCTTACGGGTGCTCAACAAACCTTTACAACTTAAGGACACAAGCCTTAACACCTTTGCTCGGAGATACAACACTCCAAGACTTCAACCAAGGAAACACAAGTTCCTTACAACAAGAGAATTACAATTCTCTTACAAGTGTATAAAATACTAAACACTCAAACAAAATACTCCTTAATGAGTAGATATGAGTAAAAGAAGTAAGCTCTAGATCACAACAACTTTGGACAAGAATATGGCTCTCAAAAGCTTTATGAAATTGAATATAAAATGATAAACAAAAGTATGCAAGCTTATAGCAATGTAATGATTAGTTGTAGTATGTTGTTGTTGTGTTTAAAACACTGAAATGAAGCTGTATTTATAGTTGAAAAACTTGGCATTACCGTTGCCTAATTGCCAATTAAGAGTTGCTGATTTTACTCACTGACAATCGATTGTAAAACCCCAACAATCGATTGTCTGCCAGTCAGATCAAAATTCAATCCCAGATTTTACGCTTGATAATCGATTACTTACAATCCACAATCGATTACTGGCAACGTTCAAAAAATCCTTTCCAGATTTTACCACAAACAATCGATTGTCCAGAATCAACAATCGATTACTCAGCAACGTTCAAAAAATCTTTTCCGGATTTTAATCAAAACAATCGATTATACAAAATCAATAATCGATTACCCAATAACGTTCAAAAAATCTTTTCCGAATTTTAATCAAAACAATCGATTATACAGAATCAATAATCGATTACCTGACGGTATTTGAAAACTTTACGACAACGGTCAGCTTCACAATGGATTGCACAAAGTCAACAATCGATTACTTATCAGTTTTTGAAAAATATTTTAGACACTGTCTCTTTGACAATCGATTGTCCAATGTAACAATCGATTATTTAATAAATTTGAAAATCACTGGAAGACACTGTCTCAACATAATCGATTACCATTAGTTCATAATCGATTATTCTGAGTTTTGAAAAACTTTAATGGACACTGCCTCAGTCACAATCGATTGTCATTAGTTCACAATCGATTGTCATGCAGGTTTGAAAAACCTGATGCTCACTGTCTTACTCACAATCGATTGTCATTAGTTCACAATCGATTGTCATGCAGTCTTGGCTTAAAACAATCGATTATCTTAGTCCAGATTTTTAAGGCATGTCTAAAAATTATATTGACTATAAATTGAGAACGTGTTTCCAACAATTTCCCCCTTTTTGATAATGGCAAACATTAAGCGGGATATGCAAGACAAGCAATTTATAATGACGATTCAAGACAAGTATATACATGCAACAAGTATGCAATTTGTTCCCCCTCAATTTGAGAATTCCCCCTCAATTTAAGCTTATAACTTGAGAGTGCATCATACCATACCCGTTATCTTTCCCCTTTTGCCATTAGCAAAAATAATAATAAGATGCCAAAGATGAAATAAACCTTGTTTATTTATTGGAAAGAAATTACAGTAACATCAACTTGAATAATAGCAACATAATCGATTATTGATACGACATAATCGATTTTTAGACGACGGAAACCGATTGTTGTACGTCAAGCTTTATAATTCCCCTTTCCTTTGGGGCGATACCTGCAAAAATCGTTAGACGTCTCTGACGCTCAAGTTAGAAATCATGTAACAAAAAAATGCAATGCATGACTTAGATCAACGTGGAGTCAAGGATCCCGAGTTCACTGCGAATTCGGAAGAAGGACTCTTTCTCTAAAGGCTTTGTAAAGATGTCTGCCAATTGGTTTTTGGTTTCAACAAATTCAATTTCGACATCGCCTTTGATAACGTGATCTCTAATAAAATGATGTCTAATTTCAATGTGTTTCGTTCGCAAATGAAGAACGGGGTTCTTCGTCAAGCATATGGCACTAGTATTATCACATCTAAGAGGGATATGATCCAGACTTAGGCCATAGTCCAAGAGTTGTTGTTTCATCCATAGGATTTGAGCGCAACAACTCCCCGTGGCTACATATTCAGCCTCGGTTGTGGACAATGCAACACTTACTTGTTTCTTGCTAAACCAAGAAACGAGAGAGCTACCGAGCAAATGGCAAGTGCCACTAGTGCTCTTGCGGTCCAATTTGCATCCAGCAAAATCGGAATCGGAGTAGCCAACAAGTTGGCATGAAGAGCCTTTGGGGTACCATAGACCCACATTTGTAGTACCAACAAGATACCTTAAAATCCGTTTTACCGCAGTAAGGTGAGACTCCTTCGGACACGATTGATAACGAGCGCATAAGCACACGCTAAACATGATGTCCGGACGACTAGCAGTAAGATAAAGAAGAGAGCCAATCATACCTCGATACTTTTTGGTGTCGACTTCCTTACCTTTCTCATCTTTGTCTAGATGATCGGATGTGCTCATGGGAGTTGCCATTTCTTTTGCATTGTTCATCTCAAATCGTTTCAGCAATTTTTTGCAATATTTGGCTTGACAAATGAATGTACCTTCTTTCATTTGCTTTACTTGTAATCCCAAAAAGAATGTTAACTCACCCATCATAGACATCTCAAATTCGCTTGTCATTAAATCGGAAAATTCCTTGCATAAAACATTGTTAGTAGCACCAAATATAATATCATCTACATATATTTGAACTAACAAGATATCATTGTTTTTATGCTTAACAAAGAGAGTTGTGTCAACTTTCCCCCTAATGAAATCATTTTCCAAAAGAAACTTACTTAATCTTTCATACCAAGCTCGGGGAGCTTGTTTTAAACCATAAAGAGCCTTTTTGAGCTTGAAAACATGATCGGGAGATTTAAAGTTTTCAAAACCGGGGGGTAGTTCAACATAAACTTCTTCTTGAATAAAACCATTTAGAAAAGCACTTTTCACATCCATTTGATATAAAATGAAATTCATAGAAAAGGCAAATGCAAGCAATAAGCGAATAGCTTCTAATCTAGCTACGGGAGCATATGTTTCCTCATAGTCAATACCTTCTTCTTGATTATAGCCTTTTGCTACAAGCCTAGCTTTGTTTCTAGTGATTATACCATTTTCATCTAGTTTATTGTGAAAAACCCATTTCGTACCAATTATGGTATGACCTTCGGGTCTTGGCACCAAATCCCAAACGTCATTGCGTTCGAATTGGTTAAGCTCCTCTTGCATTGCCAAGGTCCAAAATTCATCCCCAATTGCTTCTGAGATGGTTTTGGGTTCAATTTGAGAAACAAAAGCAGTATGTTCTAAGGTATTTTTGAGAGAGTTTCGGGTACTTACCTTGTCTCCAACGTTGCCAATTACCTGTTCGAGAGGGTGATCTTTGATTGTCCTCCACTCGTTAGGCATATTCATTTCTTATTCCAATTGTGGCGCTTCTTCCATTGGTTGTTCCTCAGTTTCATCTTTATTTTCCTTGGGTGGTTCCTCTTGTATTGTCTTTCAAGCTATCTAAGATACCTGCAAGATCAAAACCGGAATCCTTTCTCGCCAAGCGAGCATTATTTTCGGAAAATACAACATGAGGGCTCCACAATTTGGGTTCTTTTATTAAAGACCCTATATGCTTTACTACGTGAGGAATATCCAATGAAAATACCTTCATCCGACTTAGCATCAAATTTACCCAATTGGTCTTTGCCATTGTTATGAACAAAACATTTGCAACCAAAAACTCTAAAGTGGGAAATATTTGGTTTTCTACCCTTATAAAGTTCATAGGAGGTTTTTATGAGTATCGGCCGAATTACTACTCTATTTAGAATATAGCAAGCGGTACTCACAGCGTCCGCCCAAAAAAGTTTGGGTATCTTAGCTTCGTCGAGCATGGTTCTAGCCATCTCTTCGAGACACCTATTTTTCCTTTCCACCACCCCATTTTGTTGTGGTGTACGTGGAGCGGAAAAGGTATGCTCGATTCCGAGTTCGTCACAAAAGTCCGCAAAGAGATTGTGATCAAACTCTCCCCCATGATCACTTCTAATTGAAGTGACGGTTGTTTCTTTCTCATTTCGAACACGCTTAAGAAAATATTTAAAAATTTGAAAAGCATCACTTTTATTGGCAAGAAATAAAGTCCAAGTAAATCTCGAGAAATCATCAACAATCACAAAAGCATATCTATTTCTTCCTAGACTTTCAATGCGAGAGGGACCAAATAAATCCATATGAAGCAATTGCAATGGTCTAGAAGTTGAAACAATGTTTTTAGATTTGAAAGATGCTTTTGTTTGCTTCCCCTTTTGACACGAGTCACAAATAGAGTCATTTTCAAATTTTAAATTGGGAAGACCAACAACTAAGTTTTGAGAAATCAATTTGTTCAAAAGATGCATATTGATATGTGCTACTCTACGATGCCATAGCCAAGTATCATCCTCTTTACTCATTAGACAATCAACATAATCGGGTGAGGAATTAGCAAGATCAACCATATAAATATTATCCACTCTAAAACCACGGAGGATAATTTTGAAATCACTACGTCTGAACACTAACCATTCATCCGAATCAAATAAAGCAACATTTCCCTTGTCACACAATTGGCTTATGCTCAAGAGATTATGCTTTAATCCTTTAACAAGTAATATATGCTTAATAGAGGAATTTTCATCCTTACCGACCGAGCCGATGCCGATGATCTTTCCTTTATTGTTATCACCGAAGATAACACTTCCTCCTTATTTGTGCTCTAATTGAAGGAATTTGGATTCATCTCCCGTCATATGCTTGGAGCATCCACTGTCAAGGTACAATAGTACACTTGATCCCTTCAAGCACACCTACAAAACAAATTAATGTTCTTTAGGTACCCATGCCATCTTGGGTCCTTGGGGGTTAGGCATATTATAATGATGCGATTGAGTAATATGTCTATGACGTGTAAAGCATGCAGGAGCAATATGACCAATACGTCTACAATAATGACAAGTCACATTTGGGTTATGCATCCTTCTAGGTTCATAGTAACTAGACGGATGAAAATTTCTTACTCTATTTTGAACACTATGACTATTTCGCATTTCATGAGAATTATTTCTCCTACTATAAGCTCTAGGATGGGCAGCATTTCAAGAGTGATTGTTTCTCGGTTGAAGGCCATTTCTAGGTCTTCTCAAAGGTTCAACATTTGGCCTAAAATATGCATCATTTCTAGGGTAACTATTTCTAGGTGGTAAGTCATTTCTTTTATTAGTCCTAGGTTGAGCCTTAGGTGGTTGGGGTTTGGCTTCAACCTTTTCTTTAACCTCATTCTTAAATCCTATGCCATGCTTGGTTGATTTCAAATTTACAAGGACCTCATTCAAATTCTTGTGGGAAGAATTAAACTTATCTAAGGTACCTTTGAGTCTATCTACCTCATTTTTGAGATGCAAGCAAGAAGAACAATTTTTAGTAGAACTTTCGGGCTTATCGGCGCTTCTTTTTCCAAAAAACTTGTTTTCCTCTTTCAGCTTTTCATTTTCTAAAACCAGTTTTTCTAAATCCTTTTCTTTCAAAGAAAGCTGTTTTTGAAAATCCTTTTCTTTTAATGAAGCATTTTCTTTTATACCCTTAACAGTTTTTGAAGCCTTAATACATTCAGCATATAATTCATCAAAAGCAGTTCGCATTTCTTCAAGAGTAAAGAAGTTTTTAGACGAGATTTGACATACCTCATCTTTGTTGTCTTCATATGCCATAAGGTAAAGATTTGCTGCTTCGTCTTCTTCTCCTTCGCTTGACTCATCTCGGAGTCGCCTCCCCAAGAAATGTATGCACGTTGCTTTTTAAAAGGTTTCTTCTCCTTTTTGATGTTTGGGCAATTTGATTTGATGTGCCCGGTTTCACCACATTTATAGCACTTGATTTGTTCGCCTTGCTTTTTGCCCTTGCGTTCATACTCCTTGCGCATGATCTTTTGAAATCTTTTGATAAAGAGTCCAAACTCGTTGTCTCCTTCCTCATCAATTTGCGGTTGGCTTGTGCTCGCCTTTAGAGCTATGGATGTGGTCGTGTGGAGCACTGTCCTTCATCAATTCTTGCAAAAGAATCACGAGTAGAAGCCATGGATGGTTCTCTCAAACTGTTAAGTTTTCAGAGAGTTGGGCTCTGATACCAATTGTTAGAAAATACGCTTAACGCTAGAGGGGGGATGAATAGCGTTATAATAAAATTTAGCGTAAATTTGCGGAAATTAAAATTTGCAGGAAATAAATAAGTGCGTTAAATAAACAAAAAGGAAAGAACGCACCGATATATTCTGGTTCACCACAACACGTGGCTAGTCCAGTCCCCGAGAGACTCTCTCGAGATTTTCCACTAACTTGTTAAGCTTACGGGTGCTCAACAAACCTTTACAACTTAAGGACACAAGCCTTAACACCTTTGCTCGGAGATACAACACTCCAAGACTTCAACCAAGGAAACACAAGTTCCTTACAACAAGAGAATTACAATTCTCTTACAAGTGTATAAAACACTAAACACTCAAACAAAATACTCCTTAATGAGTAGATATGAGTAAAAGAAGTAAGCTCTAGATCACAACAACTTTGGACAAGAATATGGCTCTCAAAAGCTTTATGAAATTGAATATAAAATGATAAACAAAAGTATGCAAGCTTATAGCAATGTAATGATCAGTTGTAGTATGTTGTTGTTGTGTTTAAAACACTGAAATGAAGCTGTATTTATAGTTGAAAAACTTGGTATTATCGTTGCCTAATTGCCAATTAAGAGTTGTTGATTTTACTCACTAACAATCGATTGTCAAACCCCAACAATCGATTGTCTGCCAGTCAGATCAAAATTCAATCCCAGATTTTACGCTTGATAATCGATTACTTACAATCCATAATTGATTACTGGCAACGTTCAAAAAATCCTTTCCAGATTTTACCACAAACAATCGATTTTCCAGAATCAACAATCGATTACTCAGCAACGTTCAAAAAATCTTTTCCGGATTTTAATCAAAACAATCGATTATACAAAATCAATAATCGATTACCCAATAACGTTCAAAAAATCTTTTCCGGATTTTAATCAAAGCAATCGATTATACAGAATCAATAATCGATTACCTGACGGTATTTGAAAACTTTACGACAACGGTCAGCTTCACAATCGATTGCACAAAGTCAACAATCGATTAATTATCAGTTTTTGAAAAACATTTTAGACACTGTCTCTTTGACAATCGATTGTCCAATGTAACAATCGATTATTTAATAAATTTGAAAATCACTGGAAGACACTGTCTCAACATAATCGATTATCATTAGTTCATAATCGATTATTCTGAGTTTTGAAAAACTTTGATGGACACTGCCTCAGTCACAATCGATTGTCATTAGTTCACAATCGATTGTCATGCAGGTTTGATAAACCTGATGCTCACTGTCTTACTCACAATCGATTGTCATTAGTTCACAATCGATTGTCATGCAGTCTTGGCTTAAAACATTCGATTATCATAAGTACATAATCGATTATCTTAGTCCAGATTTTTAAGGCATGTCCAAAAATTATTTTGACTACTGTAAATATACATGATTTAAAATCATTTGACATTAAATTAAATATGCATGATTTTGGAAAATAGTTTTATGAGAGAAGCCATGTTACGAGTCAAGTTGTAGGATCAAGATCACAATTAAGAATGACTCAATTAAACTATAAAACTTTGTCTTGAGCTTGAATCTCGTTATATATCAATTATGCGCTTGTTTCTTGAACTTCGTCATATATCAATTTTCGCTTCGTTTGTCATTCATCAAAACCTATACAAAAGAACACAGGTTTTAGTATATTGCATTGAGAACGTGTTTCCAACAGACCGCACATGAATGGTTTTGTTTTAGAAAAGAAGATACTTCGCAGGATTGGATGACTATAGAAATGGATGTATCCAGTATGTCCGGAAATGCCATCACTGCCAGATACATGCAGATATGATAAATGTACCTCCAAAAAAGCTTAATACAACGAGCCAGGGGATACGAACTAACCTTCCCCCTCTACAGAACTCACAATTTTTATTTGGATGCAGGAATTCAGGTCACTGATCAAATTACATTTGTTCTTCAGAGTCAAACTCTCAAAGGTTCACTATCTACACCCAACATTCCCCAGTAGTTCTGATATCGCAATCGTCTATCAGCTAAGAAACTTTACTACTTTTATCTCCTTTACATTCATTGCATAAGGCTACTTTTTTTACCTTTCAAGACTAAGCTCTGTCTCTATCTGCATTTTTGCATAAGGCTACTTCTCTGCCTTTCGAGGTTAAGCTCTACCTCAATCTTGCATAGGGCTATCTCATGTCTTTCAAGACTAAGCTCTGTCTCCATCTGCATTCTTGCATAAGGCTACTCTCTGCCTTTCGAGGTTAAGATCTACCTTCATCTTGCTTAAGGTTATCTCCTGCCTTTCGATACTAAGCTCTGTCTCCATCTGCATTCTTGCATAAGGCTACTCTCTGCCTTTCGAGGTTAAGTTCTACCTCCATCCTGCATAAGGCTTTCTCCTACCTTTCGAAACTAAGCTATGATTCCATCTGCATTCTCCATAAGGCTATTTTATGCCTTCTGAGGTAAGCTCTACGTCAATCCTGCATAAGGCTACTAATCTGCCTTTTGAGACTCAGCATTGTCTCCATCCTCATTCTGCATAAGGCTATTTTCTGTCTTCCGAGGTTAAGCCCTACCTCCATCTTGCATATGGCTACTTATCTGCCTTTGGATACTAAGCATTATCTCCATCCTGCATGGCTGAAATATCGCCACCTGCATTTAAATTCTCATTGCGACTGAAATATCGCCACTTGCATCTAAATATTTGCTTCGGCTGAAATATCGCCACCTACATTTTAAATTCTTGCTCTTGCTGAAAGATCGCCACCCCTTTGCATTCATTTGGCTGAAAGATTACCACCTTTTCATGGGCTGAAAGATTGCCAACTTGTTCAAAGGCGTTATAGTTCAGAGGCACCATGTGCATAGCCCGAGACCACCATTTCATGGCCTACAAATCTTGATTTTTTATGCTCTTCATGGCCCAGGACATCATAGTCTGAGGACGTCATCTTAACTGTGCGAAGACAGCATTCATGGTCCAATAGGAACATGCATCATGTTTAAATTACGCACAATATACGCATTTTCTCATTTACAGTTACACCGGCTAGTGAACAGTCGTCTCAGCAGGAGCGATCACCTCCAGTTTTTCCTCAACCTATTTGAATACAAACACCTCTTCAAACTTAACCATTGCGTCCGTCCTTTCAAATCTCCATCGACACATTCCGTCAATGGTTCCCGAACTACATATGGCTTGATTCTTGTAAAACCAGGGATATGTAGGCAGCTCAAAAACCAGAGCACGGTCAAAATTCTTCTACAATCGCCGTTCTCAGTCAAAATTGGCCATCTTATCTATACCCGACAACTCTTTCATCCTCCTCGGGTAAAGAGGGGCAGTTGTTGATACCCAATTTTTCTCTATGTATTTTTAGACCAAAAATACCTTCAAGATAGTATATGTTTGCATATATAAGCGTGCTTGGAAATTTTTGGTTTTTTTTATTTTTTTAAGATTTTTAAAATCAATTTTACTAACTATTTCAACAGTACAAAATCCAAAATTATTTCTAAATTATTATTTTTTAGTGAATGATGTATTGTCCTCTTGTACTTACAACAAAATATAATTAATGTAATTTTTACATATTTTTTAAAAAAAATTTGGAATTTCTAAAGCTAATTGCACTAAATTACAATTATAGCATATTTTACAATTAACTATGTTTTATAACTATAAAATTATTTCTGGTATTTTTAGATTAATATTTATATGTTATTAATTAGTTCTATATTGTTAATTTGCTTTTCAGATCAATATAGCTATTTTTATAAAATAAAATGGAGAAATGCTATTTAAAACATGGCTAGATTTCATTTGCAAACACAACCCAAATTGAACCCAATTTTAAACCCAATTCAGATGACCCGTATCCCAAACTAACCCGAACCATACCCATTTAATCTACGCGGCCCAGCTATCATCTGATCTGAGCCGTTGATCAAACGACCCCCCTTCCCTTTACCCTCATTTGCAAAGAGATTGGTTTGTGTCTGAAACTCTTCACCTCCCCCTTCTCTCTAGAACCTTCTGGTTCACCTTCTCCGATGGCTCTCATCTCCTCTCCCGCCAACTCCAGCCTCGCCTCTTTCAACCACCAGCCGCCGTGAAACCTTATCTCACTGGTTCCCTTCATTTTTGGAACTCCATGAGTTTCCACCATGCAAGATGGTCACAAAAACCTTGCCTGGACCCATTTCCGACCTTTCTCCTATGGATATTGGTCCGGTCATGCTTTAAACTTCTTTGTTAACGAGTTTCACGGCCAGATTTCTCATCTCACTGATTTTATTTCAAACCCTAATTGTTGCCTAAACCTCTTAATCTGTGCTTTTAAAATGATTTCTGGTTTAATCTTTGTGTTCTACACTACTTATTGCTCGATATCTTCGATTAATTCAAGTTTTCAAACGTTCTTGTTCCTCTTTTCAAAATTAGGGTTTCCAACCCCTTTTTAAATCACTATGCTTCTATTTCTTTCGAGTATTATGTGATTACTCCTACGTTATGTTCTTGAAACCATTTGTTTCTGAGTTCCATGTCTAATATCTTTTCTAGGGTTCCGACTCTCTACTGTGTATGCGAGTTCTTACTTAGGGTTCTTAATTTTGAGACTATTGTGTTTAAATGCGTTTGAATGCCCCTCTTTACAGAATATGCTATTAATTCCGGGCATCTCTTTGAATCCTTGATTTGCATGTGTTTTCCTTAAGGGCTATTACACTAGTTTTTCAAAAATGTTTACTTACTTGTGAGTTACTTTCTATACATGGTATTGATTCCCTCTACTTTTGGTCTTGCCCATGATTCTTTGACTGATTTTCAGAGTTAATTTTATATGGTTACCATACTTGTGCACTTAAGTATATTTCTAGTTATTCCGCGTAAATTTTTCTTGTTTAAATCATTTTGTACCTAGCCTTTATTACATACAAAGTGCTTACTGCTCTTGTTATGGTATAATTAGTCATCTGACTGATTATTTCCTTACCTGATAGTCTGTCCTCCTATTCGAATCATGAGTCCCTGATTTAATTGAATTAGGACTTGTGATTGATTCGATTTGTTACTGTTTCTATAATTATATACTCACTACCCTATTCTATACTGTTTTCAAAAAACAATAAGTATTACTCTTCTTTTCTCACTTAACACACACATACACGGAAAAAAACTCATTACTCTGAATTCTCTCTCTCTCTTTCACACAAACATATTTGGTGCTCTCTATTGTTTCTACAAAACTTCTTTCACTTTCCTGTTGAATGTTAATTACTCAATTGGCTGAAAGCCAAGATTGAGTGATCCTGGTCACTTTTACCACCCTATTGGCCTCTACTGTGTTTCTTGCTTTGGTCTACCTGCTACTCACTTCTTTACATCATGCTGCCCTTTTCTCTGCATACTCTCTGTGTTATTGCTCACTTCTCTGCACATTATTGCTCATTATTGCTCTGTGTTACATTATTGTCAACTGGTATGTATCCTATATAAGTTACATTCTCAAAACAATATGCCTCTATTGGTGTTGCACTTTCTTTTGTTCCTTGGGTGCTTCTACTTATGGTTCTGTTGTTCCAATTGAACCTACTACGTATCTGTGTTAATTAGTAGGCCTAGCTTAACCTAGCATGTTCATTATCCCCTTTCCTACCCTAATGCATGTTTCTCCTTGCTTCTGCACACTACTAGCATGTGTTCAGATCCTCTTGGCTACTCCATAGCCCCAGAACATCTTCCTGAGGATGATTTGGTTTGGTGTCTGGTGGTGTAAGAACTAGACTCCTCGTTTAAAGCATGAACTTTTCTTTAATGTGTTATGCATGTGTAACTGGTTTTCTTGTTTGTGAGCTATTTGTTCCATTTACCTTTGCCCTTGTTTGTGTGACCCTTTGTTTTGAAAACTGGTCATTTTCAATTGATTTTTAAAAGGACTCTTTCACTCTTCTACTACTATTTTCTCAAACTGTCATTCATGTAAAACCTTTTCCAACTCAACTTCTTCAAATTCCGTCACAGTCATACAAATCTTAGAATTTAGGTTCTGCCCCCTCGGTGTAAGCATTGTGTTGGGTATCTTGAGTACCCACTGAACTTTGATGCACAAGGCTGGCAATGCCACACTTGCACTTGTCAATGATGATTTGTCTTGGGTGCCTAGTATTGGCCAGGGTACCAAAGGACCCCTAGGGAACTTTGCCGCACCCAAACTCTTGGTATAGGCTGTGAAACTCGAAAGAAGTGAAGTTGGAGATTTGGGCCTGGCTAAAGGCTCCTTATAGAATAACTTCTTGTTTTACTCTTCACTACTGTAACTTAATTACTTGATCTGTAATAACTTGTAAAGAACAATGGGGTTTATAGTGGAATTGAGGAGGGTTATGCATGTTTAATTAGGGGTACGGGTAGAGAACATGTCTATAGGATTTTATTTACCTATTCATGCAATAGAAATCATGTATAAGGCATGCATTCTACATATAGAAATCTTGCTCCTAGGTTCCTTTGCTTTCAGTATGATTTTTTTTTTCATAATCATAATCAGTTAATAATTAAAAATTCTACTATTGCATTTAGATATCATGCCTTAGGAATATTACGTGCATTAGATATCATGCAATTAGGAGTCCACTTGCAATGTTTTGTCCATCTCATTAGTTATTCAATCACATAAGGCTGGTTAACAAGTTTTCTCTAAAGCTGAAAAATGATGTGCATGTACGCTTTCTTTTATAACGCCTAGGCAAGCCTTAGGCCGGATAAAACTGATTAATCATCTTAAGTCTAAGCCATTCGACCTCTTTAAGTTGCCCAAACTGGTTTTTCTCCCTGAAGTTTGTTTGTTTTTACTACTAAATTCATGTCTTACTTTTTCACCTATATGTTTTCAACCAAGTTATTTTCCAGTCCAAGATTGGGCTACTGTTTTCCCTCGAAACTTATTACGACTTCTGCCATTTTCAAGATTATATTTTGACACTAATATATTCAGTATTCTCTCTCTCTTTCTTTTTCCAATCTTGAATAACTTTTACGTCTCCGCTATATATTGCTTTTCAATCCAGAACCAAGTTACTATTTTCTATAAAAAAAAAATAGTAGGGTACTGCACACATATATGGTCTTAACTGTGTTTGAAAAATTATGCCCAAACTTTTAGCTTTTATTCTAATCTATTTTTGAATATTCCAGGTTTTAAACTCTCATTCCCTTAGACCTTAAATGTGATTGAGGTGTGCTAATTGTATGTCTATTCGTGGAAGGGTATTTGATCCTTTTACATGTTTTTACGTGATCCCTTATATGAAGTCCTACTTGCTTTTGTATTTCGCTTAGTGTTTTTGCCTTTAAACTTAAGGGTTCAACCTAGTCCTCACCTTCTAGGAATAGTGGTCCTAAAACACCCTCCAGGACCTATAGGATGGGATGGGTAATAGTACGCGATAAGAACTCATGTCCAATGCACACGTTTAAATAACATCTACGGGGTGGAAAGGGTAGAATATGGATATGATGAGCGATGCACTAATATCTCGTGTGAGAATGATTGCTGGGTATTGCGCCGAAGTGATCCATATTATGTAACCCTAGGACCCCTTGTCTTTGTTTCTTTATTTATTGATGCTTTCCCAAATTAATGTTTTCTTTAACTAAGCTTTCTCTTTTAAAAATCACTTGTGTCTTCTTTCTTACAAAATTTTCAACTTGTTTCTACTTCCTATGTGCAAATTTTGCTTATTTATTCCCACTCTTTTTAAAGTTACAACTAAGCACGGCCGGGAACCACACTAGTGGATCTTGAGGGGTGCCTAATACCTTCCCCTCGAGATAATCTCAAGCCCTTACCCGAACTCAGGTTTTTCCTATCAAAAAATCTTTTCTTTTCTTTAAGTGTCCTAATGCACTATAATCATTAGGTGGAGACTCTTCAAACTCCGTAACCCGCTTCCTCAAAAGGGAAAAGAGTTGTTTTGTCCATAATGTTGTAAACCTGACTTCTTTGGTTTGCAAAAAAGGGCGTCGATACTATTTACATCCCCATTTATAGACACACTCACATCTCCCAATGTAATGTTATTCATTCTCTCATATGACTCTAGAGCACTCTTTACAACATTGGCATCCTCACGAAAAATATGGTCCAATGATTGGTATTCTCGTTTTAGTTCCTCAATTTGGTCTAGAAGATTTTTTCCAGCTTCGCACAACTCATCATTAAATTATTGGGTGTTACACGCAACAATCTGTATC
The DNA here is from genome assembly GCA_034376525.1 of Nicotiana benthamiana. Taxonomy (NCBI): domain Eukaryota; kingdom Viridiplantae; phylum Streptophyta; class Magnoliopsida; order Solanales; family Solanaceae; genus Nicotiana; species Nicotiana benthamiana. The sequence goes on along the minus strand of CM067337.1, from coordinate 37,158,437 downwards.
CAAGTTATCCACATCCAAGCCAAAAGTGTCAATTTCATGTGCAAGATCAACTCTCTCCTTAGACAATTCATTCACCAACATTGTCAAAAGACAACATTGTTCCGTATAATCATTTAATCGAGAATATCCGTCCCAATAACAACCCTTACTCTCATATTCAAATTCAGACCTCCCAAAGTTCAGGGCATGAAAAGACCAAAAAGATGGGCCATAAATGTCTTCCATCAACCAAACTTCTTCATCAATAAACTTACCTCCGGATACTTCATCCCCAGATGTCATGCTGAGAGAACTAGAAACACACTAAGAGAAAAGTTAAACAGTTATAAATTTAAAATATTTACAAAAAGAAGAAAAAAACAAAACCTATAAAGATAAAAGTAAAAGTCTAATCTAGAAAAATAGCTAATTCTATGTGCAACGGCGCCAAAAACTTGCGGCTAAACGCACATGCAAGTATACGCGGTCGTCAAGTAATAAAGTGACTAAAAGTCAGATGTCGAACCCACGATAACTTGTGATAACTATTAACTAAGTTAGACTATCCTAATTATCTATATAAGAATTAGACCTAGAAGTATATAACTCTAATCTAATAAAAATAAAAATAAAAGAAATAATGAACTCTGAACAAAAGGATAAAAGATTTTTAAGTTATCAATGCGATGAAAATGATCCACGGTTATGGGCTATCTAATAATCATATTGTATTCTTCAATTGAATTGACTAATTAATTTAGCTGATTTATTGGTTGATAGGGTTAATTGCTCATAAGAATACGTCGAGTTTTTACTCTCCTGTTCAAGCTAATCTAACACCTATATGTCTATAAATTTAGAACTAATGATAACGCATTTATAATTTCTGTAAATCAATCAAGCAAGACAATTAGGTATATGTCTATCCTAACTGCCAATCCACTCCCCGATGCCCAGGTTCAAGAACTTACTCTACTCAATACTATGTGCAATCTAGAATTCCTGCTTTCGAGTTCAACTCTAGATTCGTAGATATCATTTAATTGGTGATCAAGAAATTATACAATTAAGTGCAATATTGAATAAATAAACCAATATGATAAACTAAGAAATCAAAATATTCGAATAACAATAGTCATGGAAGAACCACTACCCTAGAAATTGAAGTTCACCTCCACATAGACATGGTATCAAAATAATAAATCATACAAAGAAATATAAAAATTACTAAGTTTTGTGAAATGAAAGATAAAACTCCGCCTTCACAGCGGCTCTGTGCTCTCCCTTCGTCTAAAGTTACTCTAAAAAAACATTTTATCTCCCCCAAATAGTTTTAGACTTCTATTTGTACAAGCTAGGGCAATGTCGGACCAAAATAACCTTGTCCTGCACAAAAAAGGAAAAATTCATACCCCAACATCCACGGCAGCACCTAGCACTGACCCTGGTGTAGAAACCAATGACATTTTGCCGTTTTCACGAATTCAACTCCAATTCCTTGTTTTGCCAATAAGACAGTTCCTGTTCATTTGTCTTTCATAATTATGTCACAACATATTATGTCATAATGACTATTGAGCATAATCATTACTGCCCACTATATTGTCATCAATTAGGAGAACTTCTCATGAGCTAAACACAATGAGCTCCTCTGTCAATTACTTCAACTAATCATGTCATCTTGGTCGAAATAATTTGTTTGCTCCGCAATTTCATCTCCAAAGTATCTACACATATAATATACTCAATAAAATACAAATATAGTACAATTTAGCATTAAAGTACCAAAAAGTAAGATTTGTAATGTACTAAAAATATATAATTATAGCCAAACATCTACTAGTGAAATGTTTACTGTTGTGCTGTGTAAGGATAAATTTTTACCTTATATATTCCCCCCCCCCTTCCCCCCCCCCCAAATCAGTGTGCCAACAGTAAGATAAAATTGGTTTGCACTATTCTAAGAAAGTTCACAAATACTCCTTGAACTTCTAGTTTATTTTTAATGGGAATAACCAAGTGTACTTTGAATACTGATCCACAAAAATCACGTAAAATGAAAAATTATCAAATGAGTGAATAGGAGAAGGACCCACACATCAGAGTACAAAAAATTCAAAAGGCCTAGAACTGCTAATGGTATTGTCACCAAAAAGAAGGTTGGACTTTAATTGCACAAGCATGAATGGCAGAATGTAAAGGAATCGTCTCTACTACTAGCGACAGGAAACTTAAAAGAAGAAATAAATAATTTCGTTATTCTAGGTTGAGGGTGATCAAGTCTAGTATGACATAGGTGCAATGTTGGCGTGGATGTAGTTGTGAAGCGATCAAGAGGACAATATGGGAGATGTTGTGATTTGTCATCTGGCCATTCATAGAGGTCCTCTTTGCTCCGTCCTTGCAGGAGGCATGCCCCCGTATTCAAATCCTTCACACCAAAAGAATAGGGTAAGAATTCAATAGATACTTGATTGTGGTGACAAAACTTAGCAACTAAAATTAAATTTTTTTTTATTATTGGAGAAAAAAAAGTTATGCAGATGAAAAGGCTTAGTGTTATCATATGAAAATGTAGTTTGACCAATATGAGTTATTGATATTCTTTTACTGTTGCCGATGATAATTTTATCATTGTCGGAAAAGTGAATAGCAGAATGAAGGAATTTTGAATTATCTGTGATGTGGTGAGAAGCCCCCGAGTAACAATCCATGAAGATTGAGTGATTGGCAGCATAACTCGCATGATTAGTAAATTTTACTTGAGCTTCAAGAGCATTATGAGATTTAGAGCGGCACCCCTTAGCTATATGACCAAACTTGTCGCAAACACTACACTCTTTGTTGATTAGACCTGTTATTGAATGCCTTTGAGTTGGTCATCTGTTCAAAAATATTGCAGTTGTTAGGCATGAAATTGGAATGTCCTCCTCGCCGCTGAGAACCAGTGTGGTTTCTTCCTTTAGAGTAGTTGGACGAGGTGCATTGCTGGCTAAATTTTGTATTATTAATATGCTGCTCATTCTTTTATTCTGAGTGCTGGACAAAAAATTCATGAGCAAGAAATTTGTCAAATAGTTATTCCAAAGATATGGGATTATCACGAGCGCGTATAGCCACTGAGATCCCTTTATAATCTGCTCCAAGTCCGCTAATACTTTTGATGACTAGTTCCTCATTTGTTAGAGGTGAGACAGAGGCAGTTAAATCATCCACAATGGATTTAATTTCTTTCACGTAGTCGCTGATGGACTTGGAGTCTCTCCTGATGTTTGAGTATAACTCATGAAGACCAAAAATTCCTTCTCTAGATTTGTTAGCATAGGCCGTTTGCAAACTATCCCATGCATTTTTTCTAGTAGCTTCTTGAGAAATCAGTGGCGCAATAGATGGATTGATAGAGGCCATGATTGCACTATGAACAAAGCTATATTCCCTTAGCCACAACTAATAGTCTGGATTAGGAAGTTGACTGCCTTTGTCATCTGTAATATACACTAGAGGAATAACAGATGTTCCATCAATTTAGGAATGAGATCATATCCAAATAGTAAGGTGGTCACTTGGGCTAGCCAAGTTGAATAGATTGAGCTTCCCATCAGTTTGATCGAGAGCTAAGATGCTGGGTTGAAGGAAATCAGTAGTGTTGATTGGATCACATGTCCATGGCTGAAAATGGTTGGTGAGGTGGTGGTGCTTGAGTTTTCTCTCATTAGGCTTTAGTTGGATGGGGAAAACAATTGTATACTTTCGGAGTTGCTCGTGTGAGCTTACGGCTCTTTGATACCGTAAAACTGTGAATATTTGGTGTTCCAACTTGTATTATTCAGTCATGTAAATAGGTACAGTTTATATCTGAAGAAGTACAATGGTAGTAGGAGCTTTGGAGATAAGGAAGAGAGGTTTAGGAGATATATATAACAATTTGAATTCAAATGAGAATTTTAGCTCTACTTCTCCTTATCCTTATCATTTTATACGGTGGAAACCAGGGCTAATCGATTTTGTTCTTCGAATAAAAAAAAGCGATACCACGTCAGGAGGCCAGGATGCTGGGCTCGAGGTTGAAACTCCTTTTTAATATCGAGGTCGATATCATTTACCGAGGTCAGAAAAAGGCATGCTTCAAGATGATACCGTTATGATTCAATAACAAAAAGAGAGAGATACTCGTGGGCCAGAGATCACGGCGTAAATTTCGGAATGGATTGGTCTTCGGCAGTTAGACAGCTGTCAAATATAATTTCCTACTGTAATTAGAAGTTTACCTTATTTAGGACTCCTCTATTATATAAAGGGGATCTCATTCATTTGTAATGACTAATTTTTACTGATAAGAAAATATACGCATACTATCCTCTTACTATTTTACTTACTTTTCTTCAGAGTTATTTTATCATTTATTCCCATCATCATACCTCGAGATTGTCATAGGTCAAGGTCAAGATTTTGCCTACACACTAGTTTGATCTATCTTGTTCTTTAATTTATCTATTTAGTTCCTTGTTTTTTAATTGGCATTGAATTAAATCACATATCCTTAAAATCCCAATACAAGTTTAATTGTTACTCAAATTTTAGGGTAAACAGTTTGGCGCCTACCGTGGGGCTAAGGATAATAGTGATTGTTTCAGTGCTGATTTTGATAACACACATTATTTTTATACTTGTTCTTGTCAAGAATATTTTCTCTCAGGTTAAAGCATGTCAAACTCACAAACGCACCCCATACTTGGTGATGATGGTCTTGGATTTTACGGGTAAAACAATAACGTAATTGCTCCAGGAGTCGGGGTGCCACCAGCTAATCTCGAGGGAGTACCAGTCGTCGATCCAGTTAATATTAGTTCGCACATCGCTTTGAATGTGGATCTAGGTGTGGACCCTGAAGGAGTGTGTGCAGAAAAGGCTAATCAAGTGGCCAAAGAACACATGGCGTAGGAGACGAGGGAGTTAGTCTCCAAGTAGTATTCGAGATGCTACAAGCTCAGTAGGACACTATTAATTTGCTTCAAAGTCAACATAGAAACTCCGAGTGTGGCCAAGCCAAAAATCACTCATCGTACCAAGCCAGTACTAGAAAGATCAAACGATAATAGATCAGAGGATGATCGTATAATTATTAAAATGCTCGAGGAACTCACTAAAATAATTGAGTCAGGAGAGAAGAAAATCAAAGATAATGATAAAAAGGTGGAAACATATCAACTCCCGAGTTGATCACATACCGTGGGAACCCCCGATCTTAAAGGGTTCGAATTCAAAAAAGTTCGTGCAAAATCCTATTCCATAGACTGCGGCTCCGAAGCCCATTCCAAAGAAGTTATGTATGCCGGATATATCCAAACACAATGGAACCACTGATCCTAATGAGCACATCACTTCGTACACATGCGAAATAAAGAGAAATGACTTAGAAGACGATGAGATTGAGTTCGTTTTGTTGAAACATTTTGGGGAAACACTATCAAAGGGAGCAATGATTTGGTATCGCAACTTGCCACCAAATTCCATCGACTTATTTTTCATGTTAGCAGATTCTTTTTTGAAAGCACACGCCGGGGCCATAAAGGTCGCAGCAAGAAAATCACACATTTTCAAGATAAGGCAAAGGGATAATGAAATGTTGAGGGAGTTCGTCTCCCAATTTCAAATGGAATGCATGGAGTTTCCACCAGTCACAGATGATTGGGATGTTCAAGCTTTCACCTAAGGGTTGAGTGAGTGGAGTTTGATTGCATCATGATAGTTGATACAAAATTTGGTTGAGTATCCAGCTGTAACTTGGGACGATGTGCACAATCGATATCAATCAAAGATTAGGGTCGAGGACGACCAATTAGGATCCCCTTTCGGTTCATTACATCCAAATAGGTTGGCAGTTAAAACTCTGAGGGACATCGACAGGGAACCAATGTCAAATAAAGAATGATATCAACCATATACCGCAGATCGAAGTAACAATGGCTCGGGACGCAAGCCCTCCCAGAATGATCGAAGAAATGATCGAGGATAAAATTATCGAGGGCTTATGAGCAAAAGTGGTTTTGATAAGCATGTTGATCCCGTAGTGGTAGCACACTTGCCGTTTGTTGATCACGGCAAGAAATATTTTTTACCCTCGATTGCTCAGGGACTTTGTTTGGAGTACCTTCCGAGATCTCTTCGGCCCGAGGGTAAATCTCCTCGGACATCACTGGCCCAGACGTTTTTGAAGCTTCAATGACCCCCCTCTATTGAGGGGCGAGCTGGCAACCGGTGTCCTCGCCCTTTTGCTCTTCATCTCGTAGCCATTGGGCTACGCCAACAGAAAGTGTAGCAGTGTTGCCCTCGGCTTACAAGCCCTACTCTTCTTAGGCTCTAGGGTATAAGAAGGGGAGGCCATTCTCCTCTTCTTGTACTTGGCCGGTTTTAGAACCACCTCCTTCCCAGGCGGGTCCATCCTCAATTTAGAAACATCCTCGAGGCCTACGTAAAAGGGAGTCAAATATGTGTGAAAGAAATGTTTCAGAAACGGACGTTTTAAGCATTTAGGACGAAATTATCGTGATGTTTAGCCTCTCATTTACCCTTCGTTAGGTCACGCTAGTAAAGCTCAGCATAGGAGGAAGTTGCAGCCAGCTTCCAAACCCAGTATTCGAGGCCGGGGACACGTGGGGCATCTAGGCAACCGCTGTCTAACTGATAAAAATGTCACACAAAGCAAAAAATAAAGCACGAAGATTAATGTCTAACACTTACGTTTGGGGTTCTACTTCTCGGGGAACGGTAGCTTCTACTCGGGGATGAGGCCACAGGTCCTTACTGGCACGAACCGGCACATCCAACCTCGGTCCTTGTCTTTATTGATACTTGTAAAAAAAGGGACTTCGATGATCGGCATTGAAGCTTGATCAATCACCGATAAGTTTTGTTTGATAAAGCCGTATAAGGTGGCTGAGAGTAAATTCCAACCCCTCAGCCTTACCAGAGAAGAAGCGGAGCATAATTACTATGAGCCATAATGAGTGATGCACCTGGCCTAAGTTAACCTGGTACATCTTGCAAAATTCAATGGTAACTGGGTCAAGAGGTCCCAACGTAAAGATGTAAGTGTCAACACTTAGAAACCCCTCCACATGTGTGGTGATGCTTTCCTCGGGGGCGGGGATCTATACCACGACCTTAGGCCCCCAATTGCAATCTTCCTTCACGGTGTCGAGCTGTTTCATCGTTACCGAGAAAATATATCTCGATACGTGTTCACATCGGCTAGGGACCAACGGAGGTTTCTCGACTTTGAAGTCATTTTTTAAAGCACAGGGGCCGAGAACAATCTCTTGAAGGAGCAATTCCACCGGCATTTTGTCACCGGCTGGCAGGGAAGAAGAAGAAGAAGAGGCATTCTCCTTTTGTGGGACGGTTTTGGAGGTTTTCGCCATTGATTCAGATGAGATAAAGCGGAAAGAAGTGGAGTTTGGTATTTTTTGTCCTAAAAGATTGGATCAATGGGCGGTGGAAGAGAAGAGATGGAGAGATGAAAATACTTAGAGAAATTATTGAAGATGGAAGTAAAGTTTGTTTCAAATGAAACCTGTATTTATAGATTCACAACGACGTTTCGGTGTCTCTAGTGCCGACCATCACTGACAAGCTTTTAATATTCTGGGGAAACGAAACCAACGAGATGTTTCGGTTACCTCGAGCGCTTATGTCATGGGGATGGCATCATCATCAGGGCCTCCAGAAAATCGAGGTTCAAGTCATTTCTTATCATTTTATTCTAAGAAACGAGGGGACTATCTGTATATGGTGAAAATCGGGGCTACCCGATTTCGTTCTTCAATGGAAAAAGGGATATCAATTCTGGAGGCCATGACGCCGAGCTCGAGGTCGAAGCTACTTTATAATATCGAGGTCGATATCATTTACCGAGGTCAGAAAAAGGCATGCTTCGAGATGACACCGTTGTGATTCAATAATGGAAAGAGCGAGATACCCGTACTGGGCCAGAGATCACGGGCGTAAATTTTGGAATGGATTGGTCTTCAGCGGTTTGACAGCTGTCAAATATGATTTCCTACTGTAATGAGAAGTGTAGCTTATTTAGGACTCTTCTATTATAAAAGGAGATCCCATTCATTTGTAGCGACGTTTTTTTACTGATAAGAAAGTATACTCACATTATCATCTTGCTATTTTACTTACTGTTCTTCAGAGTTGCTTTATCATTTATTCCCATCAGCATACCTCGAGACTGTCATAGGTTGAGGTCGAGATTTTGCCTACACACTGGTTTGATCTATCTTGTTCCTTAATTTATCTATTTAGTTCCTTATTTATCAATTGACATTGAATTAAATCACATATCCTTAAAACCACAATACAAATTTAATTATTACTCGAATTTTAGGGTAAACATCAGTAATAAATTGTTGATGCCTGTTAATTATATTGCTCAATAACATTGAAGACATTAGTTCCCTCGTTGCCCTCTCTGTTACCAAGAAGTTTTCATATCCTATTATAGGTGACATTCTGTTCGAAGAAATTAGTATCTCAAAGGAAATGTCCCTCAGTGATTAGGAAGAAAAAGGAAAAAAGGGATTGCGCTTGCACACCGTAAGGCAAAATGGAAAAAAGAAAAGAAAAATAATACTATATAGCTGAATATATATATATATATATATATATATATATATATATATATATATATATATATATATATATATATATACAAAAAAAATATACAAAAATTATACAAGTTTTATACACTTTTTTGACTACCAAATGTAGATAGTTTTTGGCGCGGGCTAAAACTGATAATACCCCCATAATTTACAGTGGTAACTGAAAATTAGCCACAATTTTAAAAGTAACTTTTCCATATGAAAATAAAATTTGAACAAAAACACTCTTTAAAATCTAAAAATATTCCAGCACAATATGCTCGAGTTCAAACTTTTTACATATGAGATTCCAGCATTACATGTTGGAATTCATAACGTACTGGAGTTCCAACATAATATTCGAAATTTATACGTAAGAGTTCCATAATCAAGAATATTATGCTGGAACTTTCTGTGTTTCATCTAGGGTACTTTTGTTCAGATTTATCTCCGCCTTAAGTAGTAGTTATTTTTCAATAACTTTGCATACACTAACTATTTTTCAATAATCACACACACATAAAAAGGGCTATGCCATGCTATTTTGACAGCAAAATGGGTCGAATTCAACACACACACACCCCCCCCCCCCCCCCCCAAACACAAGATGCAAAATAGAAGTGATTTTTTTAAATATCATTATGCCTTACCTTGAAATAGTTCACTAGCCAGGCTCAAGAGTATGTCCTATTTTCCAAATGCGTTACTTTTATGGAACATGTTTTTCAAAGAATGTAAAAGTAAAGACCATGTGAATCACTTTTCCTTCCAGTGTTTTGTGGGTTCTTTGGAAGGAAAGAAACAAAGATTTTTCGACGGAGAACTGAATCTTTGTATAATCCGAAATATATAGGTGTTTATAACAACTAGCTATGTGGTGCAATCTCAAGAATGTTTAAGTACATACTCTAATTGACGTCATATCCTCACTACAGCTCATCTGGCACAGATTTTGTAATCTCCCACCAATATCTTAAATTCTTAATGCTGGTTTCTGCTCATTAATATAAATTCTTCTGTTACTGATTTTAAGAAGTTTAAGGTGACAACAGAATCATACTATAACAATGAAAGAAGGTTCACAATTAGCAAAATCAACTAGAATTTACAGGCCAGTCTCCTAGGAAGCAGCAGCTACTGCTTCTGTTGTTTTCTCCTTCTCTTTGACTGCTTTCTTCCAGTTTTCTGCACTATCGATGATTTCCCCAGTTTTTATGAGGTAGCGGACCCTTTTTCCATTGTCTAGTGTTTTATGACCCACCCGGCTGGCTACCTTCTGCTCTTTCGAGTAAAGCATCACGTTTGAGCTATGAATAGGAGCTTCAATCTGAAATTACGTTAACACAACAAGTTACTTTCTTTGTAGGTCAAGGGTTTAGTCAAGAACAAACGAAAAGCTCAAGAACACAATTTTCAGGCAAGTTAGAGAAGAGAGGAATCAAAATAAAACCTTGACTATCTGGCCTGGTTCATCCTCACTCCTACTCTTCACATGCTTGGTTTTCAAGTTCACGTCTTTTACTACGACTTTGCTGTTGTGCTTGATGATCTCGGTGATCTCCCCAACCTTACCTTTATCATGGCCGGATATTACCTTTACTGTATCTCCCAACTTAACATGCATTTTGTGTAGTACTGGAAGGCTGTTTGGCTTACACTCTTTCCGCTCCCATCGCTTAAGCTGCAAAATAGACAAAAAAGATTGTTCTTATTCAATGATAAAGCTAATTGTAATCACAGATACTGGTATTTCATCTACAGAAATATCATACTCCCGATGCAAGTAATATATCAGTTTCCTAACAAGTAACAATTAGTCCCCAAGATCAGCAATAGAAAACATGGAAATTGTTAAAAACTGTTAATGATTTAGTTTAAGCATTTCCCTCATTAGGTCATAAGTTATAAAAGAAGTGCATGAGCGCATAGCGGTAACCCTATAAAAGTAGCTGCAGCAAAAAAAATTTGGACACAATTACACAAATATTAAAAGACCAGAAAATGAACACGATACCAACCTTTGCTTGAATCAGACATGGACCTTCTGTTGATTTGACCTGCATAGTGTCATATGGAGATCATCATTCAAGGGGCGAAAGATTATTCTAAGTTTGCTGTTCGATGCACCAAAAATTGGCAACTTGTGTAAAAGCATGTATGGTAACCAAAGAGGACAGGGTAGACAATTGCAATGAAGAGCGTAGCAAGTGCATTTTCTGGAGACAAATCTCATTCCAAATTTTGCTTTCTATTGCTTATGATTTTACAGACATGTATGCAACAATTTTATTACTGTTTGTGATCCGTCATGGTGAACATGTCGGAAAGATAGCAAAGATATGACAACAGTTGTATTATCGAAATAATATGTACATAAAAGAAATGCTCCTTTAAAGACTCGTGTAAAAATAATAATAATAAATGGTACAGCAAACTTTATCAGCGGCACAGCATCTTCGCACAAGTGTTCAAGTATCTACGTGCAACTTCTCCAATCAGATGCACACTGAATCAAGAAGTAACACAACTAGAATGGTCGAGCATGTTCTATCGTCATATTTGACTAGGTGCGGAGTTTAAGGTATTAGTTTGACTTATATATTACATTAGTGATGATAGATAAAAATATCAAAGCAATGGTTGAGAAGTTAGTTTAATAGAGGAAACATCATACTATTAAAGTATAGAAGTTAATCATGTTAATTTTTTTGATAGTTAAAGTTGAATAGCTAAAAATATTAGATTCTTTAAAGTAGTGAAGGTAATATACAAAAAGAATGGTAGTAAACCTTTTGGAACTTTGGAAAAGGAAAAATAACAACAACAATCCAGGGTAGAGAGACTGTTTTTGAAAGACCACATATGTCAGGAACACAGTGCCAGCAACCTAAGAATTAGAAAAATAAATCGAAAGAATGTCATATAAATTGGAACTGATGGAGTAAGTTTGAGTTAATCAATTAGCATATGCTTAATACACTTATAGACTTGTTTTAAAGACATTGTGAGGAATCATTGCAGGGGAGAGCTTAGGCGTCTTTACATAGTATTAAACATACTGAGCAAGAAATACACAAAAAATTCAAAACTTGGAACAGTGAAAACATATAATATGAGCAAGAATTCTGCTAGCAATGGTGGCCTAGACATAGAGGAGCAATTCCCCAATGGTATGTAGTCAGAAATTAAACTTGTAATCAATAGTGCAATTGAGATGGATACCGCTGTTCCAACTATTTGAGACTGATATAAAAACAATTCATATTTTCAAAACCATACCAGAGGAGGAAGGGAGAGACGTTGGTCGAAGAAAGGTGTGGAGGAGATTGAGAGACCAGTGAAGGAGCTCTGGAGAGCTGCCATTGCAAAGAAAGAACACACTTTTAGAGGATAGGATAATAAACTAGCAAACCAGCACCTTCTTCTTCTCTATCACTCTGTCCAGACAGCCGATCCGACTCACTAGAGTGGTCGAGTCCGGCCCAATAAAAAAGGCAAAAATTCAAAAATAGCTAAATTTACAGGAGTCATCATTCAAAAATAGCCACAATTTCAAAAGCAATTAAAATTTAATCACTTTTCATATAAAGATAATCAAAATTCAGAAAAATACTCCAATATAATATATTGGAATTCCAATATAATATATCGGTCCAACATTATATACTGGGGATTGGAGGACCGGTGCTCCAATCTCGAGTATATTATACTGGAACTTTCCGCGTGTTGAAGTTCGAGCCAGTGGCGAAGCCACATATTGAGAAGGTCGTCGAAAAATTGCATTGTTTATATAGGTAAAATATAAATTTTCAAAAGTATATAGCACATATTGAACACCCTTTGTTGGAATTTTTTTCACTTCTTTTAAGAACACGCTTGGAGAAATTCCTAACTTCGCCAGTGGTTCCAGCATAACATGCTGGAAGTTCATATACAGGTGCAGCAATCTTCAGTATATTATGCGGGACCGACCTCTGTTGCAGCAAAATAATAGCTATTTTTTAATGGCTTGGAAAACGCTGACTATTTTTAACTGATCAATCCGAAAACTGGCCAGCCCATGTTATTTTTACTCGACGGCTTCGCCTTCAAGCCGTCAATAAAATTTAGCTAATATATGATCATGACAGTACACTTATATATAGGTCTTCTTTACTTTACGGACTTCGAATATGATGCATCATAAACGTGCTAATATTTGATTGACACGGGGTAGGAGTTTCGGGAAAAAGCAGATAAAAACAAAATTGATTCAAACTATATCTTGATTCTTTCTAACAAAATTGGATTGAACGGGATGAGGAGTTCCTAAATAGACCATGTAGTTCACAATTCCTTTGTGGAGTGAGTTTTCGTGGTTATTTGTCTTGAATTTTTATTAATTTATTTAGTTATGCGGTTTTTTATTATCTGTCTAAATTAATACGGATATTGATAAGAGATACTTTAGTATGTATTTAATAGAATAATTAATTGGCAATAATCTGTGAATACTACCACAACAATCATATGAAAATACAAACTAAAAGCATCTAGATATCCAATCATCATTCAGGGGGTGATCAGAACTTCTAGACCTCAAAAAACAAGCAGAACAACCATCAAAACTGGACAGCTTCTATTTTTCCTACAACCTGCTAACATGCTAACTCTCTCCCTAACTTCTTTCTGTATTTGTGTAACTATTAATTCACTATTTACATTTAATTGCCTAAATACTTTCCAATTCCTAGCTTGCCAGGAATAATAGATTGTGGCTCCACAATAGAATAATTAAGGAGTGAAGAAATTAGCAGGGAGATCATTACTATATAGGGAAACTAGATAGTTAAAAAAAAGTTACTTTCTATTTTGCAAGAGATCCAGCTGTAAGCTAGTACAGTTCTCAGTTACTATATTTCTTTTTTCTCAAAAAGAATGTATCTTCTAATGTTACAAATACTTGAGGACTTCTCGAATCAAACTTGCACTTAAATTCCAATAACTTCTTGCCCTTTGCAACCGTGTCAAATCCTCTTAGAATACGAAAAATAAAAACAAGTCTCAATTGTCTTCCATAAACACAATAGTACTAGAATTCATTCTCATTGAGGTACTTCTAGCTCGCGAAGGATCAATTATTTTTAAGAGACAAACAACATTAGTATTACCGGATATTAGATGCCATTTTGCTTTCCTGCTAATTCAAGCAGAGTCATATGTAAAATCCTACAAATCCAGTTAGAAAAAAAGATACCTTTTGTCTGTTGAAGTTGACATGAACATCCATAGAATTGCAAAATTGCAATTCGGGCTTTTCCCCCTTTACTTCTGCCATTCATTTACCTTCCACGCGAATTTACAAAAATTTAACAAAATTGGAAAGAAAGAAAGGCTATCTTACACGCAGACTATAACAGATCCTAAATATCCCAATCGAACTCACCGAAGGCAAAAGTGTGTTGCGAATGGACATCCTAACAACCTGACCAATTTTACAAGAAAAGAAGAGGAAAAAGTAAACAGAAAAAAAATAACAAATGGAAGAACTTGAGTTAAACTTCACATGAGTCAGCTGTGCTGTCCATAGATTCCCCCCGTCGGTGTCCAGAGTTTGGACTCCGATGATCTGGTTGTTCAACATTGATGGTAACCTCCACTGCTGTTGCAGATGAAGAACGCTTGTGACGCTTTCTATCGTGTCTAGATTTGAGTATCCTTGACAGAACCTGCACAATGTCCCTCATGGAAGGCCGTTTCTTGGGGGCGCGATTCACACATTTGTATGCAAGTGCAGCTACATCATTAAGCTCTTGCAAATCATACTTCCCATAAAGACGGGAATCTGCAATTTCTTCCCATCCACCTCTTCCATCTGTAGTCATGGCTGCCTGCGATCATTAATCATTTGGAGCTTAACTTCTATATTACTGAATAGGCTTAAGAAACATCTGGACAATAGGGGGGGGGGGGGGGGGGGGGGGTTTGCAAAAGTTGCTCGACAATCAGGTGCTCACGTGTCCCTAAAGCTAGTAGTGACATTTTAAGGAGTAATCCATGCAACAGTGATAAGCTAACCGCAGACATGGACTACAGGATGCAGGAACCTTGAAGACTCAGACCCCAGTATCTCTTTTGCTGGGGTCTGTTTGATTTATGAAACAGCTATTGCATTCTTTTACTATTTTCTCTTATTTTTAGAAGGCGAAATGGCTTCCTGGGCACTTAAACTTGCAGCCGATTTTAAAGCCCATATACCAATTTTTGTCTTTCCCATTTAAACACTCAAACTTGACAAAATGAATACTAGTTAACACTTTTGACCGTTGACCATGCCTATGTGGAAACACTGCAGGTGACATGGCAAACTGTGTGCAAATCACGCTGCCAAGGCGCGTGAATGATATTTTTTTTAATAAAAAATTTAAAATTAGAATAAAATATGAATAAAAATTTTTAAAAAAAAAAAGACTTTTCCCTTCTTCTTCTCTCTCCTCCCCCTCCAATTCTTTCGTCTACCAGCAAAATTCTCACCCATTTTTTTCATTTCTCATCCTAAACTTTCTATTATATCCTCCCCCCCCCCCCCCCCCTCCAATTCTTTGTCTTCCCAGCAAAATTCCCACCCATTTTTTTTCATTTCTCATCCTAAACCTTTTGTTATACTATCCGTTTAACACAAATGAATGTTCACTTTTCTAGATAGTAAAAACTTACTAAATAAAAAATATATATGCCAAACAAAATAAAGAATGCAATCCATAGCTTCAGTCTTTGGAAGCTTCTGCACTGGCCCACCTTCTAATGGCTATTTTTTAAAGGAGAAAAAACAAGTCATACAAGAGGGGCTTGCTCTGATGGTAAGCAACCCCCACTTCCAACCGAGAGGTTGTGAGTTCGAGTCTCCCCAAGAGCAAAGGTGGGTAGTTCTTGGAGGGAAGGATGCCGGGGGTCTATTTGGAAACAGCCTCTCTACCCCAGGGTAGGGGTAAGGTCTGCGTACATATTACCCTCCCCAGTGGGATTATACTGGGTTGTACTTTTTCTTCTTTAATAGTAAACAGAACAACAGATGGACTTTGAATTTTACAGTAATAATCCTAATGAAGATCATTGCCCACTAAAATTTTAATAGAGCGAACATAAGAGTTAAGTTAGCTAAAATCTTTATCAAACAAACCATCCCCTCGCAAGCACAATTTTTTTGAAGCTTTATCCCATAATTACAAAGTAGCTGTCGAATCTTTTAGAAATGTTAGATGCCAAAAGCTCCTTTTTTCCACTTGAAAAGTAAAAGCTCTATTATATCATCTAGACCATTTACATTTCTTTACTTAACCAGATTCTATAATTCTTAAGATATCGATGTATCAAAGCATGACACATTAACAGTTGTCTATGACCATTTAATATGTTTATGTATAACATGATGTTTATGAAGACGAAGAAGAAGATGAAGAGAGTTAGTGGAGAATGAAGACGAAGAAGAAGATTAAGAGAGTTAGCTTGACGATGAAGAGGAGGAGGATGTTGTGCTTGGAGCCGATGGTTCTGGCGCTATGAAGATGGGTAGTGGCATTGAGAAAGATGCTATGTAGGAGGCAGGTGAAGAACAAAAGAAGGGAAAGAGAAGAAAAAATAGAAATTTTATAAACCAATTTTGGAAAAAGGACAGGGCCCACAAATTGGGACTTGAAGATACATATGTCAACAAAATATGAATGAATGGATGATGTGGTTATATAAAATATTAAATTAAATACATGTCAGCAGTAATTGAACAACACGCACGGTCAAAAGTATTTATTAGTACTCATTTTGTTAAGTTTGAGTGTTTAAATGGGAAAGACAAAAGTTCGTATATCAGCTTTAAAATTGGCTGCAAGTTTGAGTGGTGAGGAAGCCATTTCGCCTTTTTAGAAAGAAATACCCAGTGAAATTTTAGTCTCATTTCCTTCATAACTCACCACCATCACCAATTATGTAACAAGGTCCTTGCAAGCTTTTCCACTAAAAACTTGTGCACTCAGAAACAAAAGAGAGTAAACATACAGTACATCCAATGTGAAACATGGTACTCAAAACTGAATTCCGCAATACAAGAGCAAAGAGAGTAATATCTACTAGAAGCAAAATTCTATTGCAAGTGGATACAATACAGTATATCCAATGTGAAAAAACGGACCTATTTGAATCAATGTTGAGTGAAAATAAACATATGATGAAGTCATCCAAGTACAACCAGGAAAGACATACGAGCAAACAAAGATATTACAATAAAAAGTAAGGAAAACTAAAAGAAAAGAAAGAAGGCATAAGCAATCTCATAAAGCTGTATATGCTCAAGAAATCAGGGGCCCTTAGTTCTCACTTCTCACCATATCATCGTCAAAAGATAAAGGGCAGCCTGGTGCACTAAGCTCCCGCTATGTGCAGGCCTGGGGAAGGGCCGGACCGGGCCTATTGTACGCAGTCTCACATCTCAAAATGAGGGGGATATAAATATAGAGAGAGAGAACTTACTAGTTCAACATACTCGATAAGCCCCTGAAGAGGGTTTCTACCAGCAATAAGTTCAAATAGTAAGACCCCAAAGCTGTAAACATCGCTTTTCTTAGTGAATGACCTAGTTGATATATATTCAGGATCAAGATATCCTAATGTTCCCCGGATGTTGGATACATGTTTACTGACCATTTCTTCCCTTGAGAGCCCAAAATCAGCAACCTATGTATTAAACCCAATGATTAGCATTAGCCCGAAATGGCCTTACAGTATGACCGCCGCAAAATCTGCCATTTAATTATCATCAAAACCAAAGAAATCTATGCCTTTTACTTTACTTTTGGAGAGAAATAAGAAATATATTTGGCAACTGCGTACCCTAGCTCTCATTGACTGATCCAACAAAATATTGGATGATTTAATATCCCGGTGTACAACTGGAGGAACTGCCTGAAAAAGGAAATAACAAAGATTAAACAGGTCAGTGAATGAGGCAATATACGGTAGCAGGAGAGTTGCCACTGCGCATGATTCGGAAATTGAGATCCCCAAAAATGTATTTTGTATGTGAATGGTAATTTGTGCTTATTTCAAGGATCCGTGATACAGAAGAGAGATTAGTTGTTAATCATGTTTCAGAAGCATTAAATGTAAGTTATGGGAGAAGATTACCCCGTCATGAAGATACTCTAAGCCCCTAGCCACATCAAGAGCAATTTGAACTCTCAAATCCCAGCACAATGGTTCAAGCTTTTCATCTGTCAAACAGTTCCTTTGTTAAAAGACTAACATATTATCATGCATGTGAGAGGTTATCCTGGAAGCAAATATCTGGTGATTTTACAATTTGCTATGAAAACTTTGATTGCATGAATACATAATATGCTAGTCAAAAGACAAATGCCAGTATAACGTGAATCTCACAGAACACAATGGAGAATTTCCAATTTGGGGTGTTGGGATATAGTCATATACAGGTCCCTAGTATTCAGTGTATGTGCAACCACCGGTGTCATGGACTGGCAGCACTAAACTGGGCCTTGGGAGCCGTGCTATAAACTAATTAAATAGTTTGCGCTGAACGCATACAAATGGAGGACATCACGGATATGAGAAAATATTGTTGAATGGAACTCATTTCTAGACTGCTTGAATATACAGTGGGTAAGCACGAGACTGACAACACTCAAAACATAGCAATTGCTGGCAGTAAACTGCTCAAGACTAATCAAGTTTACCCATATAACTACAGTTCAATTTAACGCAAATTAACTTCTTGCGATTTTGGTGACTTGAGAGAGATCTGATAATATGCACAGTTAATTATTGCCTTAATCAAACGATGACCAATATACGTCATTCAATGCAACATAATTGAGGTGAAAAATGCACATCCAGGCATGCACTATTTGGTAATATCAGTAACATCCAATCAGAGAATGTTTTCAACTTGTAGAATGTTGCGGGAAAAGGCATTGTTCAAGAATGCCTCTCAAAGATTTGTTTCTCCCACTAAATCATCAGACAGAGTTCTCCATAGCATACCGTACAAGTGAGAAGCCAAACTGCCTCTGCTCATGTAAACGTAGATAAGCATATGCTGACCCTTCTCTGCACAATATCCAACCAAATTCACCAGGTTTCTATGATGTAGCCTTCCCAGTAACATGACCTGTGGAAATAAAAGAAGCTGGAAGTCAATTTACTTTTTATAATTTACAATATAAAATGTAGTTCAGCAATTACA
The DNA here is from genome assembly GCA_034376525.1 of Nicotiana benthamiana. Taxonomy (NCBI): domain Eukaryota; kingdom Viridiplantae; phylum Streptophyta; class Magnoliopsida; order Solanales; family Solanaceae; genus Nicotiana; species Nicotiana benthamiana. Next base: position 37,139,579 of record CM067337.1, on the reverse strand, counting down.
GCGTAACACATATGGTTTAGCACAAAATTCGAATAAAAGAATGAGGCTCAGAGGATATCTGGAACCCTACAGGATGAAAGGTTTTGTTAACTTAAAAGCACTACAATTTGTCCAAATTTTTTGGTGTGCTGTGGCATTTAGAGAACATTGTACACATTAGGAGGATACAGCAATTTCCTGTCCGCTCTTGCTTAGGATCAGTTGCAAGCACTTCACCAACTACTGAATCAAAATATGAGCGGAGTTATAGTAAATATACCCTTCTCTTTTTGTTTGTAAACTGGATGTTTGTTAAAGATCACTAAGGGTTTTAACGCTAGCATGTTCTCCAAGTGATATCTCATGATTTAAGGTAAAAATTTACGAAATAAAAAAGTGAGTAAACTTATTTAGCATTCCACGACTACACCATATTTATCAACTGGTTGTTTAGTGAACTGGCTTTTCCATATGTTAACACAGCCAACATGGTTATTTCCCAGTTCCAAAAGTTGTCAAAATTTATGAGAAATGTTTGAGCAAGGTGACTTGTCAAACAGATGGCAAACCACCATGAAAGGTATGCTTCTCTGACGTTTAGAGTACCTCTGTTTGGAATTCTTTCTCTCCTTGTTTGGAATCAGTTGCGAGCACTTTGACAGCAACTGTCTCACCAGTAGACATCTGAGCCTTATAGACAGGACCATAGGCCCCTTGACCAATCAATGTGGTGAAGTTGTAGGTTGCTCTTTGCAAATCCCTGCCCATTAAGAAAGAGTGCAACTAAATGTTTAAGCATCTCTCAGAATAAAAACTTCAATAGAATGTAAAGGATTATAGATGATAAATATATATTGTTCAAAAGCTGCTCATTGATTACAAGTTTCTTCTGTGGCATTCTTATATCGGAAAACACATTGTTCTAGAAATGGTAAAATTAAAATATGCATATACAAAGGTTTAACATTTAGCCAATTCCTTAATCGCAAATATTGACCATATTAAAACAAATTCATTACCAAGTAGGCACTAATATTCATTTTCAAAGTCATTGATTTCAGGCTAACATCTCCTGTTTCTGCTTAATCACTACATTGACACCAAAACTCTTCAAAAGAGGCTTCATCAGGCATGCAAACCACATGGGAAAGTTTACAAATGGGAAAGAAGTGAGACACGCGTTAGTATATGTGAAATGGCATATTTACCATTCCAAAAAAAGAATGGGTGGGCCGAAGGTCTATTGGGAACAAACTTTGTACCTCGCACAAGGTAGGGGTAAGGTGTGCGTACACCCCACACTCCCCAAACCCCACTTGTGGGATTACACTGGGTATGTTGTTGTAGAAAAAGAATGCGTGAAGTTGATCTCTGGTTTGCTTTGTGGGAGTATTGGCAACAAACATTCATAAGGTTTAAGCATATCAAATGTAGATTATTTTGAATTAGCATATGGACAGACTATCACGGGGTGAAAGGGCTACTGAGACATAACTGCTGTGAGTTAGGCAGCTCAGCAGCTTGTATGCCTTCCTATTGCGATTACTTAGCAAAAAGTCTGGTTGATGTTGATACTTTGTGCTTCTCAAAGGAGAGCTAAGTGGGTTGATACTGGTTGAAAGACTAACATATATAGTGTATTGATTAAGATGTGGATCTAGCTGGTGCAATTAATGCCAAACAGTCATGAAAAAGTAGTGTATGACAATTCGGCACAGTTATGAATCAAAAGCAGATAATCATGGCCCTAAGATGCAAGGTCTATTTATCGAAGAGTGCAATTTATCGTCAATAATGTGAAGGGAATTGCAAGATCATTCATCAGACTTATGAATCAGAGGCATTAATTGGATATTTCCATGGCTCAAAGATGCAAAGTCTTGCTACTGGAGTATGTTCCTAGTAAATAAAAGGAATGCTTCATTTCTGCTATGGCAAGTACTATAAGGACATGGTTAAAATGAAAGAGGAAGTTTCGATTTCCTAGGATCCTTCTACTTTATTCTACTTCTGGTGATTGAAACAACTATAATAGAATAAGTACTGATTTTGAACAAGCTCTGCAATAATAAGCCATGGAAAAACTGTTGAACTCATTTCACTTTGCACATACAATGAGAGAGCAGTAGATTGGAAATCAAACCAAAAAGTCGCAACACTCTTTGCATATAGTCACAGTACATACTTGTAGGAGTACTCGAGTATACCGGATGCAGAAACAACATTTGCCTTTCTAAGGCCGCCAAGCCACACGGACATGCCATTCTGGATAGTCGATTTTGGTGACTCGGTACCAATGGAAGAGTCTGATAATACTGTACAAGTATCGGCACTATTTGCACGAATAGGAATAGTGGCAGCCCTCCTAGAACTGCTATTCCCTATCTGAGGACGTCTCCTATGGTACCTAAAGCAGAAAAATGCAAGAATAGCTAAAAACACTCCTATCACCACTCCAATTGAGATACCTATAATTAATCCATGTGACTCCTTCTCCATTCTTCCACGCACTTCGAATTTTCAGCTACTTATGCATTGATCGCATCTTGAAATAGCTGTAAGAAATTAAAAGCAGTTAACTTCTGCACTTGATGGCTCGAGCATCTTTTGCACTCAAGAGTCATCATCATCAACAACAACAACAAAAACAATAATAACAACTAAGACTCAGCCCCAAACAAATTGGGGTCAACTATATCATGTCAGGCCAACAATATACAAAATAACTCCTGTAAGTGCATAATGTAGACTAATCTCGTTCAAAGAAATAATGACTCCTGCTCTATATATTTTCTAGTGACGTATAAATCTCGGAAAGGACAGCTCCTGTAAAAGCATAATTTCATTTAGACTGCAACTCAAATTCCGAAAAGAAACTATAACAACAGCTTCCCGCAATCCCAAACTAGTTGAGATCAGCCATATGAATCCTCAATAACCATTTAGTTTCGTGTAGCTAATCTCGCTCAAAGAAATAATGAATAAATTTAATCCAAAACTGGATCTCCAATATCTTCGGTATAAAGAGAATCGTAATGATAAAACAAAATTATATCGGGAAGAGAACAAAAAAATGCTTTACGAGAAGAGTCATGTTTGCTAATTTTCGAAAAAAAAAAATCACTGAGCTTACAGCGATTTTAAAACGACTAAGCTTATTCCTCCAGCAACGAAAAAGGCAAAATCTAGAAATGAATGTTCCATTCCTTTTGCTCATAAATTTGTGGACAACCAAACAACAGATCAAATGAAAAAACACATCGATATTAGTACAAAGCAAAACATGAGAAAGTAGAATAGTACAGATCAAACCGTAGTGATAAAAGTAGTAAGAAAATATGAAAAAGGAAACTCTGAAAAAGGAGTCATTTTCAGGGGACAAACTGTTAACGTGCATTCATCCATTGTACCTTGAGTGAAGCAGTTACAAAGCGTGATGAAGAAGGATCTAAGCCACGTTGCGAAGCAACAAAAGGTAGGGAATTTGAGATGAGAGCAAGGAATCTGGTTAAGACAGTGTTTGGAACAGCATAAATTGCTTAGAGAGAGGAAAATTCAGAAAAATCAAATAAAAGAGGCGAGAGCAGAGTGTTCTTTTGGCAACTGTGGTGGACTCGTTCGACATTTACGTTGAGACTTAAACGCGCGTGACGAATGATGATTATTTTACATCCCGTAATGCCCTTATACGCACAATATATTCAAACAATTCACACGTCTTTTTCTTTCTTTATGATGAATAAAATAGAATAAATGATGGTCTAGCAACTCTATGGCCCCTATATAAATTTGCATTATTTTTCTTGTGTTTAGGGGTGTTTAAAATGGATCCGAAATCGAAAATCGATTCAAATCGAAACTTAACGGTTTATTGGTAACGGTTTAACGAACGAGGAACGGATTGAATTTTTTTATTAACGGCTTATCGATTTGGGGATGGATTATTTAATTTTTTTAACGGCTAATCCGTTAACCCGTTAAGAATATAAATATATTTTATATATATATAATTTATTTGATTTATATATATTAAATATAAAAAAACTAAAACCCTTGAAAATGATTAACAAAAGTTTATTTCTACTTCTATGCTTTTTTAATCTCGGGATCTAGAAATTTTTTGGTTCTATTTTTAATTTATTTTTGATTGTAATCCTCTTGTTTGATACATGTCGGAGATGGTAAAGCTAATTTCCTAATCACGGGAATCAAATTGAGTAGCTCTGGCAAAGAAAATTGAATGCATCATATTGCCTCTAAAATATTATTTTTTATGGCAATTTATTATTTCTAAGACGAAGAGAATAAGAGATATTTAGTAAACATGTATGTTAGGCCGATAAGCCCCCAATAACCGCCCTATAAGAGCTAACCCGATACTAATCCGCCCGATATCTTATCGGGTGGCTAACGGATTAATACATTTAAAAGCCGATAACCGTTAAGCCAAAGCGTTAAAAGTAAAAAGGCGCCCAATCCGCCCGATGAGCACCCCTACTTGTGTTACGAGGAAAAAAGGGATTGAGAGAGACAAACTCTCTTTCCAAATTTAAAGATCAAGGATTTCATCAAGGAAAAAGTATTAATCAGTTCTAACAAATTACCGGTCGAATTTATTAAAATTTTAAGCTCCTACATTTTATTAAGGAAAAGTATTTTTCCTGAGGAGCTTCTTTATTTTTCAAAATATTAAATTATATTCTTCGATTAAAGGTGAGAAATCTCATTCATTTCATCATTTTTATTTGATAGCGAGACACAAACTTTTCGCTGACATTCAACTTTGATGATTTATCATGATAAGGATTAAGGGCTTAACTATTTTAGGCCCCAGTTTCTTTGATATAAATAGTAATAACAATAATAATAAATATACTAAAATCTTACAATTAATCTACCATCACTCTTGCTCAAAGTCTAGATGATATATTTATATTTCTTATTAACTAGTTTTAGTGTGTAGACAAAATTAATATAATCATTCTACACTGTTGTTTAACTCAAAGTTTTCATTTATTTTATAAGCATAAAACAATCAAAATAAATAGAGGGCCAATCACAACAGATAGTAATAAATCTATAGACCAAAAGAATAAAAAGCAAGAGACACTTGATATTAGATAAAGGGAGTGGGGTGAGAATCTTTTATTAATGATATTGGTTTGGTCTGCCTCTCCATGGAGAGGTTCCGAGCCTTACAATGTTGTATTCTCTCCTCTTTTAGAAGTAAATGTGAAGAAGAAGCAGCCCCCCTTCTAGGGTTTTTTCTCTTATTATTTATAACTAGGAGATCTGCAAGCTGGTGCCGAGGGGTTGGGACCACATAGAGGGGACGCCCTCGTGAGGACGGCCGAGCCGTGGCTTTAATTGTCAAATTGGATAACTACCCGATAATCTTATGAATAAATAGTCATACCTTTTATTATCCATAAATAGACTTTAATAAATGTGTTGATCTCATTCATTATCATGAGGTCAAGTTTTGACCCATACAGATAGTCCCTCTGCTTATTGAGGACGAGCTCAGGTCGAACTCGATGAACGGATTCCACCAATAACCTTATCTGTTTATGCGTTGGGGACAATCGCAGTCCTTTATTCTTCGGAGACGATCGTAGCCGTTTTTTCTTTAGAGATGGCTGTAGCCATTTTTAATTCGGAGACGGCCGTAGCCTTTTTATCTTTTGGAGATGGTCGTAGACATTTTATTTTGGGGATGGCAGTAGCCATTTTTACTTTTGAGATGGCCGTAGCCATTTTACTTTTGAGATGGTCGTAGTCATTTTTACTTTTGAGATGGTCGTAGTCATTTTTACTTTGGGGATGGCCGTAACCATTTTTTACTTTTGAGATGGCCGTAGCCATTTTTACTTTTGAGATGGACGTAGCCAATTTTACTTTGGGGATGGCCATCGCCATTTTTACTTTTGAGATGGTCGTAGCCATTTATACTTTTGAGATGGCGTAGCAATTTTTACTTTGGGGATGGCCGTAGCCATTTTTACTTTTGAGATGGCCGTAACCATTTTTTACTTTAGAGATGGCCATAGGCTTTTATATTTTTGGAGATAGTCGTAGCCTTTTATTTTTTTGGAGATGGTCGTAGCCTTTTATCTTTTTTGGAGATGGCCGTAGCTATTTTTACTTTTGGAGATAGCCGTAGCTATTTTCTGCGTGCATGGAAAGAGTACGATCACACTTATCGCGTATAAGGGGAACACCATATGCATGGTGACGCATGGGGCGTGCCCATGGCATCTTGAGGTCGTCACAGTCGTTTCATGGGGGACGTACCGATTGATGGTTGAATGACCGTTCAATGGTATCTGTCATAATGATGCCCGTTATCGTAGGTCTGAACCGTTTTGAGGTTGGTCGGGTAATTAATGGTGACCTTTAGGATTCGTGAGGGTCATTCATGCTTTGTCTATAAATAAGGGGTTGTGTTGCTTAGTTCTCACTTTTTCGATATCTGTCTAAGTGGAATTCTTAGAGAGATAAGCTTTCTTGCTTTCAGATTATCTGGTTTTTCATTCTTGTTGATTCATTCTCCGTCATTTTCGTCGGATCTTCGTATTCTCTTGTTTTTCCGGTGAATCTCACCATCTTCTTTCTGTTATATTGAAAATGGGGAGCAGTTCCCATATCAATGCAGTTCCAGTGGCGTTTGCGGCGGCAGAGGGTCCATCTATGGTGGCGGGAGCCACTGATTCGCCGACCGTTGATCGGTTCCCGTCGGTGACCGACATTCTTTCCCTGTGCGCCGGCCCGGCAACCTATTTTATCGACCCCGAGGGAGAAGATCAAGTGGACGAGGCTCCATTGATGGGGAAGTTGGCATTGCTCAACTGAAGGAGCAATGTGAGATTCCCCGCTTTGCCGACATCGTCCTGGCCAGGAGCAGCGGCAGGGTGCATGTCGACCACCGAGGGTACTGCGTCTTCTACGCCTACCCTTTCAGGCTGGGATTTAGGCTTCCTCTCCCCATGTTGGTGGTGGACCTTTGCCGCTACTATAGGGTGTGCCCTGGTCAGCTCGTCCCCTCTTGCTACAAATTATTAGCGATGCTGATTAAATATGTGGAGTTGGCACAGAGGGAAGTTACACTTGGGCACTTGTTGACCCTGTACGCTCTTCATAGGGTACGCGGCACTATGATTCGGTTGGCCCCTCGTGAGACTGATGGCTTAACTGCGGAGCTCGATGACGAGGTTTCTACCCGTCCTTTCGAGTATTTCTTCTACATCCGGACCAAGCATCTGGTGGCTTGCGCCACTGACTTCCCGGAGGAGTGGAACCATGCACGTAAGTTTCTTTTACGCTGGCTTTGATTTCTTTTGGGCTAAATGTTCTGCTTTATGTTTGTGCGTAATGATCTTCTTTTTTTGCCGTAGCGCGAAGTGCACCACCGGCGCCAATTTTGGGCATCCGCGAGTGGGTTGAGGCTGTGCTTCCTATTACAACGGGGATTTGTACGTGGGCATCTTTCTGGGAGGTCTATCGCCGTAGGCCGGCTGCTGGTAAGAATCTTATTTGTTGTTTATTGTTCTTTCTTCATATTCCTTAGTTCCTCTGGCCTAACCCTTCTTCTTTGGCTGGTCAGAATGACCACGGCGCATGAGGGCCCCTCAGCTTGCTTTTCGCAGGCCGGGGGCGAATTATCTGAATGATCACAATGTCGGCGCCTCATCCGGTTCCGAGGACGACTTCGGTGGAGTCTTCAGCTGCACACTCTCCGGTACGTCCCGTGACCCTAGTTGAGGAGTCTCTAGGGGTCGTGCGTTCCAGGGGGGAGCGATCGCCGAATGGAGATGAAGAAGAAGATGGGAGGCCGCTGGCTCAGCGCAGGGTGGCGTTCACCCCCGGATCTCCCGGTGGTGATTAGTTTAGATTTTTCGTCGTCGGCGGAGGAGGGGGCGCAACGGACCTTGCCCCAGAGGGTGAGCGCTCAGTGGGGGTTGCCCGGATTGGCTTAGGCCAAGGTGACACAGTCGCTTCTGCGATTCAAGTTTCTGTTTCTGTTGCTGCGAGGGAAGGCAGTTCCTCACCGACTGTTTTGGTGGAGATGGCAGGTGCCGACGTTATGGAGGATGGGGGTGCTTCGATGTCTCGGGCGGCAGAAGGAAGGGGCATTTCAGGAGAGAGGGATGATTCGGAGTCCGACATGGATCTCGAGGACATCCGTCTTGCTCATGAGGGTTATTCCCGCTCGGCCGTGCAGGTCGAGGGGGATTATTCGTTACTTGGAGATTCCTAACGGCCTGAACCTGGTGCTCCAGGAGGAGAACCTAGTGACGATGTTCGTGGTCCTGTGCTCGCAAGCGGAGAACACGTCCGTGAGGGGTATTTAGGACGTTGGATTGATGGGCGAGGTGGCCGCTTTGAGTATAAAGGTACGTGCAAAACTTTGGTTTGTTTCTTTCCTTAGCATGTCTTCTCGAGTTAACTGTCACTCTTGTTCGTTATAGACATTTTTGCTGGAGGTGGAGAGCATTAGGTTGTTGGAAATCATTGATATCATTGATATGTGCTCATTGGTTGTATTAGCATGATTTCCAAGTGCAGGTTTTGATGAATGACAAACAATGAAGTCAACTGTCAAACAACTATATTAGTGTATGACATATGACAATCAATGAAGATGCATTAGCAAACGATCCAGATGGTTGACAAATCAATTATGATGAATCAAACAAATGAAGATTGAATGCCAAGAAGCATATTGACGAAAGGATTGAATAGACAAGCCAAGACGAGCTCAAGAGTTCTAGCTTTTGAAGACCCAAGGCGTAGGTCACTAGGTAGAACCAATGTAAGAGCAACGTTTAAGTTATCTCGTCTTTTGGCTCAACATAGGTCATCATAAATATGCATAAAATCATTTTATCAAATCATAATCATCATAAACATTTTTGATATACTTCAAACAAAATGATTTTTAACGTTTTCATTTTAACCAAAATGGTTTTTGAAGTAAGTTTTCGATTCTGGACAGAACAGCCAGATAATCGATTATCCTTATGTGATAATTGATTATGTTGAGTTTCCAGCCGAAATTGGAAATTCCAGAATGGCTACATAATCTATTATCACAATGAGATAATCGATTATCTTCATTTCCAGCTTAAAACTGGAAAGTCCAGAGAAGTAAGGTAATCGATTGTCTCAATAGCATCGATTATCCTACTATCCGTTGCCCTCCAACGGCTAGTTTTTTGAACGTTTGAAACATGATAATCGATTATGCAGATATGATAATCTATTATGCTGAGCCAAAATCAGATTTATTGTTTAAACGTTGGGCAACGGCTATATCACCTCTACCACCTATAAATAGAGGTCTTTGGGACTCATTTCGAAAGAACAACTCTCTCATTATTCATAAGCATATTGATAATATTTGTGCATCATATTTAGAGCTTTTGTTGAGCCATTTGAGAGACAACTTTGTGTTGTTCATAGAGCTTATATTGTATCTCCTTATCTACTCTTCCTAGAGAGTTCTTGTTGTAAAAGGGAGAAGTCCTTGAGAAGACAAATTCTTCTCATTGAGCGTTGGGTTTGCTAAGTACCCTCAATCTTGGTGTGTGAAGTCTTGAGGTGAGGTATCCTTGAGCAAGAAGTCTTGTGGTGCGGTATCCACGAGCAAGGTGAAGTCTTGTAGAGCGTACATCTACGAGCAAGTGTAACGGTTTGTTAAGCACCCGTATGCTTAACGGAGTTAGTGTAAACTCGAGAGAGTCTCTCGGGAGACTGGACTAACCACACGTTGTGGTGAACCAGTATAAATTCTGTGTGTCCTCTCCTTACTCTTTTAATTACTGCACTTACTTTATTCCTGCAATTTTAATTCCACAAAATTTACCATCATTCTCGTGCCTCACTATTCACCCCCCCCCCCCTCTAGTAAAGGGCACAAATCCTAACAGTTGGTATCAGAGCCTAACTCTCTGAAAGCCTTAACCGGTTGAGAGAACGATATATATTTTTTTTTTTGAGAATGTTGAACGCAGGTATGATGAGCGAAGGACACTCTACCATTAGGCCTCCACTATTTGATGGAACCAATTATACATATTGGAAAGAGAGGATGAGAATATTCATCCAATCAAATAACTTTCGATTATGGCACATCATCAAGAACGGTGAACAAATGCCGACAAAGAAAGTTGGGGAAATCATGGTTCCAAAGGAGGAAGATGAATATAATGTCGAAGACATCAAGAAGGTTGAAAATAACTCAAAGGCCATCAATATGTTGTATTGTGCCATGAATCCGGATGACTATTGGAAGATCTCTTGCTACACAACCGCCAAAGAGATGTGGGATAAGCTTGAAATCACTTATGAAGGTACGCCTCAAGTCCGAGAAGCTAGAGTTGATTTTCTAACACATGAATATGAACTCCTTAGAATGAAGGACATTGAGAGCATCGATGATATGTTTGATCGATTCTCAATGATCATCAACGATCTCCACGCTCTTGGGAAAGTATACTCGAACAAAGATCTTGTTCGAAAAATCCTGCGGAGTCTCACTCCCGAATGGCGTTCCAAAGGCAATGCCATCCAAGAGTCTATGGGAATTACGGACGTCACAATTGATGGACTAAGAGGTAACCTCAAAACTTATGAAAGCACTATTCTTAATCCTTCGTTTGGAAATAAGAAAAGTCCAGGTATTGCCTTCAAAGCCTCATCGTCTAAAAGAGTAGAGGTAAGTGATTCGGAAAGCGATGATGATTCTATTTCCAAAGATTTAATTGAAAAGTTTTATAAGTTTATGAAGAAGGAAATGAAGAAGGAAGAACCAAGTCCTTCATGCCATAATTGTGGAAAACTTGGCCATGCCAAGTCACATTGTCCAAAACCCAAGGACAAGAAGAAGAAGAAACACCAAAGGCGCGTGACATGGGATTCAGACAGCTCGGGTGATGAAACTGCCGCCCTATGCCTCATGGCCAACGAGGAAGAAGAGGTAAGTACTTCTAACTCTTACTCTTTTGAAGAATTACAAGAAGCTTTTCAAGAATTATATGATGAATTGAAAAAGTCTTCAAAAATCTCCAAAGAGGCCAAGGCTAAAATTAAAGTTTTAGAAGAGAAAAATAAATTTTTGGAAAATGACAATATTGATCTTAGAAATAAAATTAAGGAGATGAATGAAACTTCTTCAATTGATCAAAATTCTAATTGTTCATCTTGTGATTCTTTGAAATTAGAGAACATAGAACTTAGGAACACACTAGAAAAACGAAGTGTAGAAGATCCTAAAACTGTTGAAGAAATTAAGAAGAAAAAGCCCAGGAAGAATAAAAGTCCTAAAAAGAATAAGAATCATGATAGAAATGGTGTTGCACAACCTAGAAATAATTCTAGGAATTTTGTTAATAAGTCTAGAATGAATCATTTTAGACCACCTAGAAATGACTCTAGGAATTTCAACTCTTCTAGGAATAATGACTTTAGATCACCTAGAATGTTTTTGGCTCAACCGAGACATATGCACAACCCGAACGTTATATGTCATTATTGCAACCGGGTAGGACACATAGCACCTGTATGTTTTGCTAAACATAGGGACTCATCTTTTGGCTATGATTATTATTTGCCTAACCCCCAAGGACCCAAAAGTACTTGGGTACCTAAAACCTATTTTTAGGTACATTTGCAGGTGTGCTTGAAGACTACAATGTTTTAGTAGATGCACCAAGCACGAAACCTTATTGCATCAAGGGGGAAGTTCGGTTAAGTTATCATTTTTTTAACAACCTAATTGTTGATATGTGTTAACAATTGATATTTTTTTGATACAAACAACTATTGATACGTTTGTCATGTTTTCCAACAATTGGCTTTATCATGTTTTTCTAACGATTGGTATCATTTTGAAAATAACAATTGACATGTTTGGTTTTTCTAACAATTGGTATGGTTTTAAATTATTCGGCATTCTTCATCATGCATATTCCTCAATGTCTTTCCTATTTTATTTTGACATTCGTATGACCAAAAGGGGGAAGTGTCAAAAGGGGGAAGTAGCCTTTGTATACTCTTTTTGCTAATGCCAAAAGGGGAAGAGCTTAGGCGATATGCATCAAATAAGGGGGAATGTCTCTACGTTCTAGTATGCCTTATTTGAGGGGGAATTATCATTAAGGGGGAATATTTTGCATGACTTGCATGTTGAGATATAGCATGAATTTAGGGGGAATCCTATATGCATATCTCCTATTGTTTGTCATTATCAAAAAGGGGGAAATTGTTGGAAATCATTGATATCATTGATATGTCTTCTTTGGTTGTATTAGCATGATTTCCAAGTGCAGGTTTTAATGAATGACAAATAATGAAGTCAACTGTCAAACAACTATATTAGTGTATGACATATGACAATATGAAGATGCATTAGCAAACGATCCAGATGGTTGACAAATCAATTATGATGAATCAAACAAATGAAGATTGAATGCCAAGAAGCATATTGACGAAAGGATTGAATAGACAAGCCAAGACGAGCTCAAGAGTTCTAGCTTTTGAAGACCCAAGGCGTAGGTCACTAGGTAGAACCAATGTAAGAGCAACGTTTAAGTTATCTCGTCTTTTGGCTCAACATAGGTCATCATAAATATGCATAAAATCATTTTATCAAATCATAATCATCATAAACATTTTTGATATACTTCAAACAAAATGATTTTTAACGTTTTCATTTTAACCAAAATGGTTTTTGAAGTAAGTTTTCGATTCTGGACAGAACAGCCAGATAATCGATTATCCTTATGTGATAATCGATTATGTTGAGTTTCCAGCCGAAATTGGAAATTCCAGAATGGCTACATAATCTATTATCACAATGAGATAATCGATTATCTTCATTTCCAGCTTAAAACTGGAAAGTCCAGAGAAGTAAGGTAATCGATTGTCTCAATAACATCGATTATCCTACTATCCGTTGCCCTCCAACGGCTAGTTTTTTGAACGTTTGAAACATGATAATCGATTATGCAGATATGATAATCTATTATGCTGAGCCAAAATCAGATTTATTGTTTAAACGTTGGGCAACGGCTATATCACCTCTACCACCTATAAATAGAGGTCTTTGGGACTCATTTCGAAAGAACAACTCTCTCATTATTCATAAGCATATTGATAATATTTGTGCATCATATTTAGAGCTTTTGTTGAGCCATTTGAGAGACAACTTTGTGTTGTTCATAGAGCTTATATTGTATCTCCTTATCTACTCTTCCTAAAGAGTTCTTGTTGTAAAAGGGAGAAGTCCTTGAGAAGACAAATTCTTCTCATTGAGCGTTGGGTTTGCTAAGTACCCTCAATCTTGGTGTGTGAAGTCTTGAGGTGAGGTATCCTTGAGCAAGAAGTCTTGTGGTGCGATATCCACGAGCAAGGTGAAGTCTTGTAGAGCGTACATCTACGAGCAAGTGTAACGGTTTGTTAAGCACCCGTAAGCTTAACGGAGTTAGTGCAAACTCGAGAGAGTCTCTCGGGAGACTGGACTAACCACACGTTGTAGTGAACAAGTATAAATTCGGTGCGTCCTTTCCTTACCCTTTTAATTACTGCACTTACTTTATTCCTGCAATTTTAATTCCGCAAAATTTACCATCATTCGCGTGCCTCACTATTCACCCCCCCCCTAGTGAAGGGCACAAATCCTAACATAGGTGGGCTAATGTCCGTTAGGCGATTTTTAGGCGGCTATTGAGGAAGTACCGCCGCTACAATGACCGGCGTCATGGCTTGCGTGAACGCATAAGGAACGACCCGCGGAACCGGGAGCTGGTAGAAGAGCTAGCTCAGAGGGAGCTTTGTATGCAACAGACCATCAGCAGGGTAACCACTCTTGAGGAGCAGCTCCGCCAAGAGAACGAAGGGGCGGATGTTGAGAGATGGGCAGCTGCTGAGAGGGAACGCCAAAATCTGGCTACAGCGGTGGAGGCCGCCGAGGCTTATACCAAGCAGGTGGCTGCCTTGGAGTCTGAGGCCGCCACTTCAAGGAGGCAGGCAGAGGACGCCCTGGGGAGGCTTGAAGCACTGCAGGCGACTAGCCGTGCCCAGGAAAGGGAGCATGGATTAGAGAGGGCTGCCACTGCTTTTCAAGAACGATCGTTAGAGGGGCGCATTGCCGTCTGTGATCTGGATGCCCGTGCTGCTATGGATTGGATTGCGGCCTTGGAGGCCGAGAACCGGCGCTTGAGGGATTAGGCCACTGCTTTTGGTCCTTCTCGCGAGCTTTGGACGTATGCTGAGGCCCAGCTCGATGTGTACAGACGGCTGTGGGAGGCTGGCGTCGTGTCTGAGGCCATCTATGAGGAGGCACGCCAAAAGGCTCGTAAAGTCCTCCTCAACTGTGGTTTTGATTCATCTACGCCCGGGGGAGATGATGGTGCCGAGGGTGCTGATAATGCTGAAGGGAGCTCTGGGGGCGCCTAGTGAAAGAAAATTTATAGTGTTTTTTTAGTTCTTGTTTTCTTTTTCTCTTTTTTCTTTGCCAGCCTTGGGCATATGTAATCAGGGGAAACCCCGCGTAAATATTGTGAATATATTTGGTTTTCTTCTTTTTCGTTTGTTTTGCGTCTAATACATTATATATTTTCGTGCTTGTTTGCAAGAGTTTTGCTTTAGGGTTTTTCTAGTGGACATGTTAATAGTCTCAGCCGATTAAGTTATTTTGACCATTGTCGAACTGATTCCTTGCCTTAAGGAAAGTTGGTGTAGATGGCCTTGGCCATAGATGGATGCTTTTGGTCGTTACCTTCCTCCACTTGTTTGGAGTGGGTTGTAGCTGCATTTGGGCAGTGGCGGCACATAGCCTTATTTCCAGTCCGGGCTTAGTCGAACTACTGGCCGTGGTAATAAAAAGCACGACCTTGTAGTTCGACTTGGGCCGAACTTTGCGCGGGTCAATACTTGAGTTTGAGTTATTCGTACTTACTTGAACGATGGGCGCTCATCCCGACCTGGGGTTTGTCCGTGGTTAGACATTTGGGGGCGCTTGACCTCGTTTGATTGCGGCCTGGCTTATAGTCTTGGGGACGTTTTTCCTTGGCTTTGATTCGTCCATGGTTGAGTTTGAAGCTTCTGCGACGGAGGCGTGTAGCCTGAGTTCTGGTTCTCCTCATAGTTGAATTCTTTTGTAATTCACAATGGTGGAAGCACTTGGCCAGGATCCTAGTCTAACTCATAGTCGAACTTTTAGGTGAAGGCACGTAGCCGGAGCTGTTGTTCACCCGTAGTTGAACTTTTTGGTGAAGGCACGTAGCATGTACTGCTGTTCAACCGTAGTTGAACTTTCATAATATTTGAAGGCGCGTAGCTTGTGTCGAAGGCGCATAGCCTGAGTCCCGGTTCAACCGTAGTTGAACTTGTTGGTGAAGGCACGTAGCATGTACTGGCGTTATACCGTAGTTGAACTTTGATAATATTTGAAGGCGCGTAGCCTGTGTGGAAGTCGTATAGCCTGAGTCCCAGTTCAAACATAGTTGAAATTTTTGGTGAAGGCACGTAGCCTGTACTGTCATTCAACCGTAGTTGAACATTCATAATATTTGAAGGTGCGTAGCCTGTGTCGAAGGCGCGTAACCTGAGTTCCAGTTCAACCGTAGTTGAACTTTTTGGTGAAGGCACGTAGCATATACTGCCGTTCAACCGTAGTTGAACTTTCATAATATTTTAAGGCGCGTAGCCTGTGTCGAAGGCGCGTAGCCTGTGTCGAAGGCGCATAGCCTGAGTCCCAGTTCAACCGTAGTTGAACTTTTTGGTGAAGGCACGTAGCCTGTACTGCCGTTCAACCGTAGTTGAACTTTTATTATATTTTAAGGCGCGTATCATGTGTCGAAGGCGCGTAGCCCGAGTTCCAGTTCAACCGTAGTTGAACTTTTTGGTGAAGGCACGTAGCCTGTACTGTCGTTCAACCGTAGTTGAACTTTCATAATATTTGAAGGCACGTATCCTGTGTCGAAGGCGCATAGCCTGAGTCCCAGTTCAACCGTAGTTGAACTTTTTGGTGAAAGCATGTAGCATGTGTCGAAGGCGCATAGCCCAAGTCCCAGTTCAACCGTAGTTGAACTTTTTGGTGAAGGCACGTAGCTTGTACTGCCGTTCAACTGTAGTTGAACTTTCATAATACTTGAAGGCGCGTAGCCTGTGTCGAAGGTGTATAACCTGAGTCCCAGTTCAACCGTAGTTGAACTTTTTGTGAGTTTTTCTGCATAACCCGCTTCGTGCTGGGGGCCGGTATTTGTTTTTGATTTCAGATCTTGCCTAGCTTACACTTGTGGTTTTTCTTGCCCGACTTGCTCGAATTGCCGAAGTGGTTGAGGCATGCCTTCATGCTGTCCTCCCTTTCGGCAGGATCCCGTGTTAAAAGAAAAGGGGTAAGGTACCTTGAGCTCGTTTCTCCCCTAGAGATGGGGGATCTGCTTCTTCTTCTTCTTCTTCTTCTTCCCTTCGCTCAAAGACGTGGAGGTGCCGAAGCAAGCTTATCCAGAGGCTTTTGACTTCCTATGACCCGATATGCCACCTGGGCTCGTTTAAGCTGGGTTGTTCATTTTTCGTTTTCGGTCTTAGGATGAACTACGCAATTCTGCTATGAAATCCTCACAGACGGCGCCAAATTATTTAGCTCAATGTTTTCATTTACTTTATAATCATAAAACAATCAAAATAAATGGAGGCTAATCACAACAAATCATAATAAATCTATAGACCAAAAGAATAAGAAGCAAGAGACACTTGATACTATATAAAGGGAGTGGGTGAGAATCTTTTATTAATGATATTGGTTTGGTCTGCCTCTCCATGGAGAGGTTCCGAGCCTTACAATGTTGTATTCTCTCCTCTTTTAGAAGAAGAAGAAGAAGAAGAAGAAGAAGAAGAAGAAGAAGAAGCAACCTCCCTTTTAGGGTTCTTTCTCTTAGTATTTATAACTAGGAGATCTGCCAGCTGGTACTGAGGGGTTGGGACCACATAGAGGGGACGCCCTCGTGAGAACGGTCGAGCCGTGGCTTTAATTGTCAAATTGGATAACTACCCAATAATCTTGTGAATAAATAGTCATACCAATTATTAGCTATAAATAGACTTTAATAAATGCGTTGATCTCATTCATTATCATGAGGTCAAGTTTGACCCATACAACCGTAAAAAAATACAGTCCGGTGCGCGAAATATTACGTATTTATGCAGGGTACGAGAAAGGGTCACACCCCAAGGGAAAGTAGTGTAAGTAGGCTACATTGATGCAAACATTAGTGGCTGATTTCACGGCTTGAACCAATAACCTATAAGTCATACGGAGACAATTTTACCGTTGTTTCAAAACTCTCCTTCTATCAATACAATGTATAACCTTAAAATTTTAGCTCCGTTAAGGCCATCTAGCATGGAATTTAATTAGCAGCAAATAACAATCATTAGTCCATGATAAAGTAGATCCACATTGACCGTTATTTGGGTTAAACTGCAACTAAGCATACCCCTTTACGCTTTTACGAGTTCATAACAACCCTCTATCATCATTAACCATGAATAATGGTCCTGAAGTTTTTACGGCGTGATGAAAAAAAAGACTACTAATTGGCAATTTGTAACAATTTAAGGGATAGTTCTATCAACATAGCTAGAGTATTTGTTTTTTGCTCAAGATAGTGTATCAACTTATACTTATTTGACCAACAACGAATGTGGTGCAGTGGATGAGACTGCTCCTTCCTTAACCAAATGTCACAGATTCGAGCGCTGGGTATGAAAAAATCCTTGATAGGAAGTGCTTTCCCGAATGAGGCCCACGCGATGCAAATCTAGGTATAGTCGAGCTCCAATACAAATACGGAACACCGGATGAAAAAAAGACCACCTATACTTATTTGAAGTTTCAAAAGGTTGAGAAGACATCTTATGGCCCTACAAGAATTAAAAAAATGAATCGGGATATAGAAAAGCTACATTAAAGGAACATTTTAACATGTAAGAAGAGCGCTGGTGGAATTCAAAAACACATCTGTGCACTTTGAATTAGAGAAATTAAAAGGCATCTTTTATTTTTATTATTATTAGCTTTTTTTTGTTTTCTTTGGGACTGAAATGATAATTTGGTAAATGGTTCGTATTATGTTCTGTTGCGACCTCTATGGGGATTGTGTTACAAACCTCTCGACCTTTGTTGTTTGCATGATCAAAGTCATTTTTCAAAAATTATAGTTTCCATAAGAAAATCTTTTATAATGTTTGGTTATCAAAAACTAATTTTAAAAAATATTTTTCATTAAAAGAGGAAACGTTCCCTCATTAATGAGCGAATCATTCTTCTTACAATTGTCTCATTACCTTTTAAATTTATATTACTAGCTCCAACTAACATGTAGATATATTATTGCTATTACAATTAAGTACACGAAATCTCATCAAAACAATCTTCAAATTTTAACATTATTATTAATGTGATATTATTTGTTCCGATTTTTTTTTTTCATTACCAAGCAAAAACCGAAAACATTTTTAAGGAGAGTATTTCTCGTAATCTTTTTGATTGAATGTGACCCAACATAGTATGATTAATCTTGTCCATTTATGTTTTGGTAAGCTCGGAAAGTTAACATTAATAACAAAATCAAACTAAGTCATGTCAACCCTCACCAAACCATTTATCTAAATTGTCAAACATCATATCATCAGTCTCCATTAAAAGTAATTTTTTAATAATACACAACATGAAATAAACTATCAAAGTTGTACTAATAAATTAAACTATACAATTAATCAACCAATCGATATGAACCTGCAAGGTTTAGTTCAAAAAATTCGTGTTTATTGTGTTTGCATATCATGCCGCACATTGTCACAACGATTCGATGAATATTTTAGTAACTTGCAATTTCCATTCGGCAGATTATAAATATAGTGAAATTATTATAGATGTAATACCATTATAAGATACTTATAAAAGAGGAAAATAAAGTTAAAAGAGTTATCATACTCTCGAGGAAATTCAAACCCCAAATTTCTATTTAATATTTTAACTAATGTTTGATTTAACAACTTAATGGTATTAGAATTTGTTTAACTCAAAAGTTATCAATATATTTTACGAGCATAAAACAATCAAATAAATTATGGATAAATCCTAGTTAAGAATAATTAATTATAGATCCGAGACGAATAATACGAATTAAAAGACATAGTTGAATATGAATGTCGATGGCGATTATAATCAGATTTAATAGCATAAAAAAAGATGCATTAAGTAACAAAAATATGAATAAAGTAAAAGATTCGCCCGGTCTTCCGTGTATGGATTTTCTTTCCTTTCATAAAGATGAATTAATAGACGTGTACAAGAACTTCATGACCCCTTTTTGGATCAGATGAAAGTATCGGATCACATATTCCCTCCTTTCTTTGGAGAGATATGTTTACATATATTTTAGAAAGAGGAAGAGAGGCCCCTTTTTACAATGTTAGGGTCTCCTTTTTATAATAGGAGACCCTCCTCGAAATAATAAGAAATATACAATTTAAAGGGAATATTCGGTAGAATACTCCCTTTGAGTTTTCCAAGGTAAACTAGATGCTTTATGGCCCGGACGGCCAGACCGTTGATGACGGTCCGACCTCGGCATGCACGTCCACGGCTTTGGTGTGTACGTCCATGAAGATGGTCGTTGAGTGTACACCCACGTCCTTGGTGTGTACGTCGACAAAGTTGGCCGTTGGTATGTACGCCCACGTCCTTGGTGTGTGCGTCCACGTCCTTGGTGTGTACGCCCACATCCTTGGTGTGTATGGCCACGTCCTTGATGTGTACGTCCATGACCTTGATCTCGTACCGAATTTCTCTAATCTAATTTTGACCCATACAGTTAGTCCCTCCGCTTATTGAGGTCGGGATCCCGCCAAGCTCGATGAGCGGACTTTACCGAGTATAGTTCAAGAAATTCGGAGGGGGAGATCGAACGTCGTTTTGGTCGTGACCTAGGTTGGTCGTGGTCATTTATACATTGGAGATTATAATGTCGAAATGGATAACCTTAGCCATCTTGTGTTAACGCTCTTGGCCGTAGTGGAGTAAATGGTCCGGGCTGTATTCGAATTTAATAACCCCAGACGCACTTTGTTGAGAGCCCTAACCGTTTACAGATAGGGGTGGCCGCAGCAGTTTATACTATGAAGATGGCCGTAGCCATTTATATTTTGACGATGGCCGAAGCCGTTTATATTTTGGAGATGTTCGTAGCCATTTATACTTTGAATATGGCTGTAGCCATTTATATTTTGGAGATGGCCGTAGCCATTTATACTTTGAAGATGGCCGTAGCCATTTATATTTTGGACATGGGCGTAGCCATTTACACTTTGAAGGTGGCCGTAGCCATTTATATTTTGAGGATGGCCGAAGCCATTTATACTTTAAGGATGGCCGTAGATATTTATATTTTGGAGATGGTCATAGCCATTTATACTTAGAGGATGACCCTAGACATTTCTATTTTGGAGATGGCCGTAGATATTTATATTTTGGAGATGGTCATAGCCATTTATACTTAGAGGATGACCCTAGACATTTCTATTTTGGAGATGGCCGTAGCCATTTATATTTTGGAAATGGCATAGCCATTTATACTTTGGAGATGGGCGTAGCCATTTATACTTTGGAGATGGCCGTAGCCATTTATATTTTGGAGATGGCCGTAGCCATTTATATTTTGAAGATGGCCGTAGCTATTTATACTTTGAGGATGGCCGTAGCCATTTATATTTTGGAGATGGTCGTAGCCATTTATACTTTGAGGATGGCCGTAGCCATTTTTATTTTGAGGATGGTCGTAGCCATATATACTTTAAGGATGGTCATAGCCATTTATATTTTGGAGATGACCGTAGTCGTTTATACTTTGAGGATGGCCATAGCCATTTATATTTTGAAGATGGCCGTATTCATTATATTTTGGAGATGGCCGTAGCCATTTACACTTTGATAATGGCCGTAGCCATTTATATTTTGGAAATGGCCGCAGCCATTTATACTTTGAATGTGGCCGTAGCCATTTATTCTTTGGAGATAGTCGTAGCCATTTATATTTTGAAGATGGCCGTAGCCATTTATACTTTTTAAATTGCCGTAGCCATTTATACTATGAGGATGGCCGTAGACATTTGTATTTTGGAGATGGCCGTAGACATTTATATTTTGGAGATGGTCGTTGCCATTTATACATTAAAGATGGCCGTAGCCATTTATATTTTGAAGATGGCCGTAGCCATTTATACTTTGAAGATGGCCGTAGCTATTTATATTTTGGAGAAGGCCGTAGCCATTTATATTTTGAAGATGGCCGTAGCCATTATACTTTGAGGATAGTCGTAGCCATTTATATTTTGAAGATGGACGTAGCCACTTATACTTTGAGGATGGTCGTAGCCATTTATATTTTGAAGATGGCCGTAGCCATTTATACTTTGAGGATGGCCGTGACCATTTATATTTTGAGGATGGTCGTAGCCATTTATACTTTAAGGATGGCCGTAGCCATTTATATTTTAAATATGGCCGTAGCCATCTATATTTTGGAGATGGCCGTAGCCATTATACTTTGGATATGGACGTAGCCATTTATACTTTAAAGATGGTCGTAGCCATTTATATTTTGGACATGGTCGTAGCCACTTATACTTTGAAGGTGGTTAGCCATTTATATTTTGAGGATGGCCGTAGCCATTTATACTTTGAGGATGACCATAGCCATTTCTATTTTGGAGATGGCGGTAGCAATTTATATTTTGGAGATGGCCGTACCCATTTATACTTTGAGGTTGGCCGTAGCTATTTATATTTTGAGGATGGCCATAGCCATTTATACATTAAGGATGGTCTTAGCCATTTATATTTTGGAGATGGCCGTAGCCGTTTATACTTTGATGATGGCCGTAGCCATTTATATTTTGGAGATGGCCGTAGCCATTTATACTTTTCAGATGGCCGTAGCCATTTATATTTTGGAGATTGCCGTATCCATTTATACTTTGAGGATGGTTGTAGCCAATTATATTTTGGAGATTGCCGTAGCTATTTATACTTTGAAGGTGGCCGTAGCCATTTATACTTTGAGGATGGCCGTAGCCATTTATATTTTGGAGATAGCTGTAGCCATTTATATTTTGGAGATAGCTGTAGCCATTTATACTTTGAGGATGGCCGTAGCCATTTATATTTTGGAGATGCCTGTAGCCATTTATACTTTGAGGATGGTCGTAGCCATTTATATTTTGGAGATGGCCGTAGCCATTTATACTTTAAAGGTGGCCGTAGCCATTTTCAACCGAGATTGTATCTTCATGTCGATGGCTTTTGGCCTCGTAAGGTGTTAACCTTATTATTGGCAGTCAAGTTGTATGTCATACAACCGAAACGAGTATGGGTGTGCCCGCCGCGTAGCTTGGCAATGTCCAAAGTTTGAAGGCGTATGGAACTCCCTTTCAACAATCTCTGGTCGTTATAACCGTTTCTAAGGCAAAGCATAGGCTGGCAGTTGAAAAGCCGTTTCGTGGTGCTTGTTATAGTGGCACACATTTCTGTAAGACTGAACTGCAAAGGGATTTTGCCTTTGAGTTTTTATGGCAGGTGTGCTAGCCCCTTTTATGACTTCGGTCGTGGTAACATCGACGGCCTTGACCATGATGACTTTGATGGCCTTGGCCAGGTAAATGACTTCGACTGTTATTGGGTCGTTTACTTGCCTTAGTCAAAAACTAGGTAGGTTGTTAGCATCGATGGCCTTAGCCATGATTTAAAGGGAGGAGAACTAAAAAATATGAATTATTAGTGTGAAGATATTACTCATCTGGATTGAATGTATTATCCATATTTTTTTTACAGATATAGAGAAAACTAGAATCTTAACTAAAAAATCCCCACAGACAGCACCAAATTGTTTAACTCAAAAGTTATCAGTACACTTTACGAGCATAAAATAATTAAAATAAATGATGGGTAAATCTTAGTTAAGAATAATTAACTGTAGATCCGAGACGAATAATGCAAATTAAAAGACAGTTGAATATGAATGTGGATGGCTATTATAATCAGATTTAATAACATAAATAAAGATGCATTAAGTAACAAAAATATGAATAAAGGAAAAGATTCACCCGGTCTTCTGTGATACGGATTACCTTTCCTTTCGCAAAGATGGATAATACACGTGTACAAGAGTTTCATGACCCTTTTTTGGATCTGATGAAAGTATCGGATCACATATTCTCTCCTTTCTTTGGAGAGATATATTTACATATATTTTTAGAAAGAGGAAGAGAGGCCCCTTTTTACAATGTTAGGGTCTCCTTTTTATAATAGGAGACACTTCTCGAAATAATAAAAAAGGTACAATTTACAGGGAATATTCAGAATATTCCCTTTGAGTTTTCGAAAGTAAACTAGATGCTTTATGGCCCGGACGGCCACGACCACCCATGACGATCCGACCTCGACATGCACGTCCACGGCTTTGGTATGTACGTCCATGAAGATGGCCGTTGGTGTGCACACGTCCTTGGTGTGTACGTTCACGAAGATGGTCGTTGATGTGTACGCCCACGTCCTTGGTGTGTACGTCCACGGTCTTGATCTCGTACCGAATTTCTCTAATCTAATTTTAACCCACACATGATTGTTAAGGGTGTTTTGTCTGACTAAGGACCCTACTATCCAGATCTGCCCTTGCAATTAGTTATTGTTTTTTAATTACAGTTTGGAAACGAATGAAATAGGAAACTCAAAATGAAATTCTTGAGCCGATTAAGGATTTATCAGAAATAATTTTTCTATTTTCTAAAAATAAAAATAAGGTTTACGTACATGTTACTCTTCCAGATTTTATTTGCGATACTTTACTGAATCGTGGTTGTTATTGTTGAAACTCAAAATGAAAGAGGTAGATATTGGCAGTTAATGAATTCGGATGAAATAGCAATGGCAATAATCAACTGCCAACCTAACACAACTAAATTTGATATATAATAATAATATCAGCAAATTTCAAACACGACTATGGCAACCATACAACAGCCCCCACGTTGGAACCATGTTTGAGTGCGACGTTCATTTCCCTCATCTCCTAAAAGCAAATTAAAGAAGAAAAAGAGCGACTTCATTAATTTTCTTAAATTTGAAAGCTTCATTTTAGTATTCTTTTCCAGCTCGTGAAATCTATATACGTCGTATGCGTGTTTACTGGTTGGTTGTTTTTGTTTAATCCTGATTGTCTTAACTTAGAAGTTGACCAGGATAGTTTTAACTTGAAAAGAAATCCAAAACATGCTAGAACTTATCAATACCGAGGAAATATTATCTTATTTGATTCGCAACGTACGACACATGGCTTTCATCGGTATAGGCCAAAGGGTGATTTGATTTGATTTGATTGTAAATATAAATTAATCGGTAAGATAAAATAAGTAAGAGCTCGTTTAGCTTAGGTGATTTAGAGTAGCTGATAAGTATTATATACTTAAAAGAATTTTAAGTGCTAAAATTAATTTATTAAATAAGCAGTTACGTGTTTGGATAAAAGTGCTGAAATTAATAATAAGCAGCTGAAGAACTGGGTAAACGAAAAATTTTAGTTTAAAAAAAAGTATTTTAGGGATAGAATAGTAAATATTTTGATCAAACCTTGAGTGCTTATAAGCTGATATTTGATAAGTTGGGGGAGACCAACTTATGACTTTTGGCTTATAAGCACTTTTAATTTTACCAAACGCGTATATAAGCCAAAAAGCGCTTATAAGTCAGTTTGACCAGCTTATAGGCTTAGCCAAACACCCTCTAAAACTGTTTACCCTAAAAAACATAAACAATTGAATTTATACGTGATTTTAAAGATATTTGGATTAATTCAGTACAGACAATCAATAACACTAGATTAAATGGGAAAAAGACGTAATAAATTACCAAACCAATAGTGGGAGTGATCCTAGACTCAGTAACAACTTAATGAAATGCCTACCTTCGGTCCGGGCTCATAGTGATGAAATAACTCTTGATATGCATGTTACAATGCCCATCATGAATAGTTAGACTCCCCTTTATATAGTAGGGGAATTTCACTAAATACCGTTCTAAAAAGGGGTAAAAATCCTTCTTCTTGCTAATCACTAATACATTGCTTATACGAGCCGAAAATTACGCTATGACCTCCGGTTGGGTACCGATATCACTGCCCTTTGTTAGTCATGCGCGATTGTCTGGTAATATTCTCTGGAGTTTTAGGATTGGAATCAAACTTGGGGGACGTAACCTCGATTCTCCCGAGGGTAGGTATTTTGCTCGAATCTCAAACAAGAGGGGCTCCTCTTCCCGATTTCGATTCCTTACGGTTGCGCCTCTGCTCTGTTTGCTTCACCGAGAATCGAGGTGTCACACGAGCTCGATTTCACCCGTATAAATAGTCCTCTCGTTTTTCAGAGAGTAGGTTTACTAAAATGATGAGAAACGACATACACACTTTGATTCCTTCTTCAATACGTTGTGATAAAAACAACAAAGAATCTGATGCATTCCATCAATTGTGTTGCTATGACTTCGAACACGTGTCAGCCCATCAGCGAGTCATCCCATAAGGTGAAGCAACGCAAAATCTCTATAAATAATTTCATCATTCGTTCATCTTTTACATTTTGACAAAGTTTCTACCTTCGAGTTTTAAGGCTATCATTACCATTCTTTATACTCTCATATGTTTTACCTTTGCTCCTCAGGATTTCTCGGTAAGATACAAATTTTTACCTAGTTTTCACCCAAATCAATGCACTTGATTCTTCATCTTTCAACCATTCTTCCTATTTTTCAAGTTTTTTCTGGATCACAATGACTAAATCTTCCAAATCTGTTCCTTATCAAGTCACTTCTTCTTCTTTATAACCGATTTCTGAAATCAAGGAGGTCGTTCTTGATGTAGTCGTCCGTGAGACGTCCATTCCTGATGTGGCTACCAAGAATTCAGCTCCCAAGCCTCCCTTAAAAATGTTCTCGGGGTTTGTTTGGTTTCCAATGACTATAAGGTTGTAAGGTCCTCGTTGGTGGAGGGCCGGGGTGAGGTGGAATCAAGATACATATGTTCCATCATCGAAGACTTCCTTCCCGAGGTTCTAAATGACTACAACTTGGTAGGTAGGGACGTAGTAGTCTCCGGGCCTAAGGACGCCATTATTACCCATGTGGATGGGTATCTAAGTGTTCACACTTATCCCTTTACACTGGGCCCGTGGACCCAGTTATTCTGGGCTTCTGTAAGATATACGAAGTATGCCTCAATTAGATCCATCTCTCACTATGGGGATCGTGATCCTTCTTCGATATTTCGTGAACAAGACTGAATCCCGTCGGTTCACCATAGATCACCTACTCTGCCTATACAATCCATGAATCTTTAGAGGCGGACTAATAAAGCTCTAAAGCTCATATGGTGACCAAGACAAACCACATTCTCGAGCATCGATAATGACCGAAATCGGGGCTAGCGGGGACGATTTGTTTGGGTGAAGATTGAAGACTTGATCCTTTACGAGTTCATGCCATTTTCGAGAGGTGGAATGCATCACTGTCACGACCCGGATTTCCCACCCTCGAGAGTCGTGTTGGGGCCTAATAGGAGCTAGGCAAGCCAATTATTAATTATCTCTTTTAGAGAACATCGACAATTTTAGAAACAATGAAGAATTTAATAATAAAGCGAAAGTCTTAAAAATAAAATTAACTGAGAGAATAGCAGAAATTCAATATAAACTCTACCCAAAAACTGGAGTCACTAACTCACGAACGTCTAGAGAATACTAAATACAAAGTCTGAATAAAACATGAATCTGTTTGTTTCAGTACAAAGATAACAAACTAAAATAGAGATAGAGAGACTCCGGGCATGCGGATGTCAACAAGGCTACCTCGGGGTCTCTAGACTGAAGTCAGCTCCCAAATCCTCTACAGCTATCCAAAAGTTGTTGCTCCGGCACTGTGATCTGTGCAAAAAGATGCAAACAGTGTAGCATCAGCACAGCTGACCCTATATGCTAGCAAGTGCCTAGCCTAACCTCGGTGAAGTAGTGACGTGGCTAGACCAGACTACAAGATAAACCTGTGCAGTTATGAAATATATTATGGAAAATAAACATGAAACAAGTAGTTTATAACTGGAGGGGAGCATGTTGTGGGGAGGCAACAATTATAACCACGGAATCTAAATATTGAAGGTAGAACAACTAACAGAAAACTTAAATCCGCCATAAACACACTTAAACTATAATTTATTGCGGCGCAACCCGATCCAATCATATAACAATACTATTGCGGTGTACAACTCGATCCACAATTATCATTGTTGCGTCGTGAAACTCGATCCACATAGACATAGTATGTTGCGGCGTGCAACCCGACCCATATCATTTAGTGTTGTTGCAGCGTGCAACCCGACCCTTGTAATTAATAATAAAACCTCACCTAGACAACAACCACAAATAAGGGCTAAGGGAGTAACAACTAGTGAAAAGAATCCAGGCAAGGGAATATAACAACACAATTAAATCCCGGCAAGGGAGAAAGAAACCAATGAAACCAATAAAACATCCCTGCAAGGGAATAACCATCAACTCTTACACTTCTCACTTCATAAGTCACTTATCATTCGAGTCATTGCTCCAAAGGGTTATTTCATGTCATAGACCTTCTCAATCCGTAATACAACTCGAGCCAACGCTCCACGGAGAATAGTAATCATAATCTCTTTCTCATGTTCTTTACAGTATATATAAATCATCAAATAATCATGGAAGAATCTCAACAAATTCATGGTAAATCACAATATAAGGACTCACGGTCATGCTCGACACCAGTGTATAGATACTCATCACCATGCCTATACACCGTACTCAACAAAGAGAAATTAGCAAATAAGACTCTTCTCCTATTCCCTCAAGCCAATGTTAGACCAAACACTTACCTCGAACTCCCACGACCAATTCAATCATCAACAATCGTTGTCCCTCTCGAATTCGGCTCCAAGTCAATCAAATCTATGCAATAACGACTTAATAATATCAATAATAGCTAAACAAATCTAACCCAATGCGTAAATATAGATTCCCAACCTTTCTTCCAAAAATTCCAAAAATTGACCCCGGGTCCGCTGTCGAAACACGAGGTTCAGACCAATTCCATATTATCCATTCCCCCCCCCCCCCCCCCCCGAGCCCAAATATATAATTTGTTTTCAAATTCAACCCCAAAATGAGCTCTAAATCAAAGAAAATTGAAAAGCCCTAACTGTACCCATTTTCACCAATTTCAACCCTAAATTACATGATCTAGGCTTAGAAACTCACTAATTAAGGAAGGAAGGTGAAGGAAATGAGGGCTTCAATGGATCCCTAAAGCTTGGGGGAGAAGAGAGTTCGTGAGGAATTTGAATGAAACATGTATGTTCTGATTCTTGAAACTTAAAAATATAACTAGGCATTTTTGTTCTATGCGTTCACGACAGGGCGTTCGTGAAGAAAGGGGCTGGGAAGCATCGCGTCGCGATAGGGGGGCTGCGAACGCGTAGAGAAATTTTTTGGGGTTTAGGATTAGGGCCTATGCGAACGCGTTGAAGGAAGCAGCAAAGCTTCGCAATCGTGATGGCCAGAACGTGAACAAGAAGGATGAAGGGAGCAAAGCTATGCGAACTCGGGATGGGTAGTGCGAACGCGATGATGAAAATCCCCGTGCAAAAATAGCAGAAAATCTGCTAATTCTCTAAGTCCAAAACTACCCCGAACACCTCCAAAAATATTCCCAAGCCCTCGGGGCTCCTAACCACTCATACACTTAACTCAACAACATCCTACGAACTTAACTGTGCAATTAAATCACCAAACTAGCATCAAAAAGGAGGAATCAAACCTCAAAATTATCACTTTTCATCAAACTTCATAAACTTCTATTTTTAGATATTTGGGTCCGAAAATGACGTTCTATTTCAAGACAATTTCACAAAAACATCTTAAATCACATATATGATCTGTACCGGGCACCAGAATAATAATACAGGCCCGATACCAATACTTTCTAATACATTTTCATTTCAAATTTCCATATAAATTTTAGAAAAACAATTTCTCTTAAGAATTCATTTCTCGGGCTCGGGAACTCGGTTTCGATTCCGAGTATACTCCCGAGTCCAATATTTTTCTTAGATCCTTCGGGACCTTCTAATCATGTGTCTGAATCCGTTTACCTAAAATGCAGACCAAATCAACTTTAATCATATTATTATCATAATTTATTATTTTCACACAGAATTCATATTTAAGCTTTTCGACTACGTGCCCAGATTGTGAATGCAAATCCTGGCGACTAAAAATGAAGTTTTCAAGGCCTCGGAAGCATGAAATGAATGAGAAAACATTTGATGACCCTTTGGGTCATCACAATCACACAAGCATGACTTTCCTTTAAATGTCGATTTTATGTTATTCTTTTTCCTCACTAGTACTTGTGGTGGTGCAGTGGCTGATTAGTCTCGAACGTCATTCCTCGGTTCAAGGATTGGATCGAGGGCATTTGTTTGCATATTCCTTTTTCTGAGCACACATATCACGAACTCTCGAAGGACCACTGGGAGGCCCATTATTACGGTAAGATCTCCCTCCTTAATAAGTAACACTAGGCTCCCCTTTTAGAAAAATATTCTCATATCCTCTCTTTTCATTTTGTATGCTTGCCTAAGATGGTCTTAGGCCCTTGGAAGGAAACGAGGACTTACCCTCATTGCTTGATCCCTCTTTCAGCGAAGGAAAAGAAAAAAAAAAGAAAAGAAAGGCTTCGGGCTCCCCGAGATTCGCGATGAAGCCAAAAGAGAGAGTGGCTCGTTAGCCAAACAAAGGTTCCGGTTCTCAAGCACCAGACTCGGAGTCACTCTTCGAGAAAGATGATATTTTTGTTGCCCATGGGATGACCTCCCCCGAAGAGCAGGTAACAGTCAATGGGGAGAAAATAATGGTCTCAGGTTCCGGAGACCGATGAGGAGATGGGGTATGAGACCTCTCGGAACACCGGCTCTACTCTTCCTGCTATAATAGAGATTTTAGGGTCTTCCTTGTACACTGAGTCTATGCTCGAAGAGGCCTGAGGGTGAAGGAGAGATCCAATGAAGAAGATGATGATACAGATGACCTTCATTCCTTTTTCAAGGGTGTGGACTTGTCCTTTTTAGAATACTTCACGGGGTTGGGCGAACTGGAAGTGCCAATAAAGGATCCATTTTTAGAAAGTGACGGACTGAATTTGAGCCCAAAATTAATCAACTAGTTCCTCGCCCCGAGTTTAGATCCTGATCGTAAGAGGTCGATAATCATCACCGTCCTGAAAGATTCCCGGGTTCTTTCACCTCTCGTGGGAGTGACGAGTTACCTCTGATTTCTGGTGACCAAGGAGGACCAGGCAAAGTTGAACGCGGTGGACATGTTTGCCTTTTTAATGAGGTGCAGTAGGTGTTGAATTGGGTAAGGAATCATACTATGACCCTTCGAGCCTTTTTTTTGGCAAACCACTAGGCAAGCGCCTAGGGCTAGTTTTCATTAATATAATTAAAATAAAAATTATGGCAAATAGCACCGGTATTGTTACCCATATAACAATAACCGGCGAAAACCTTACCTTATTAATCCTATTGAGGCCAATAAAAGCCCCATGAACTAACAAGCATATAAAAAGAAAGAAGTAGCAAGAATTAAGAAAAGTATGATCATCCTAGAGTTTAAAACATGTTCTATGATGATATTACATTGAAAATTACGAATGAGATGGAAATATAAAAAGTTGAAGAAACCATCTTGGTGCTCTCTTTTCACCAATTTTGTTACAATTTTAATTGGTAGATTAAGGTCTTCGTCCACAATTTTTCTCAATATGACTTCAAAATTCATGCTTTGTTCCTCGATCGATTGGCCTTTGTAGTTATAATTTACTTAGGTCTTTATACTTATAATTTTTTTTTCATCCTTTTGTAGGATTCTGAACTCTACCATGAGAGCTTCCTTCGGTACCGGGCTGAGGTCAACCAACTCGAGCTTGCGGTTAAGGATCTTGCCCATAAAAGCGATATGTACAAGCTTCTTAGTGAGCAGCACAAATGGGTCATCACGGATTTTGAGGTTCGCATAGACGGGGCTTAGAAGGAGGCTTCGACCCTAAGGAGGGAGCATGTCAATTTGGTCGAACAAGTAAAGACTTTTGAAGTTATAAATGAGGATATAGCCACAAGGACTAATGACTAAACCTCACGGGTTTAGTAGAAGATCGATTGGATAGACCTGCTCTGAGCAGAAATGAATGAGGTCCAGGCCATGGCTGACGGTAAGAAGAGCAAAATGGAGCGGTTGGCCTCGGTAAAGGAAACTGCCCGAACTCATCTGGCATTGGTAGAGTTTCAACTTCGAGTGGCGAAGGAAAAAGTTGATAAGCGGGCCCAGATGAATGATAAACTCCAAGCTCAACTAAATTAGTCCCTAGCATAGCAGGACCTTGGTAGTGAGTGTGAAACTATAAAGGTTCAAATGTGTAGAACCTCCGCCGATCTTAAAAAACACTGTCGAGTAGTGAAGTGGTTATCTATAAGGGAGACCCTCAAAGATATCAATGCTTGAGGGTTCAACTTATCTGCTGAGATCGAGGAGGCAAAAGAACTTGAGGTCGAGGCCAAGAAGCTAGATGATTTCGAAGGTGAAGAGGGCTCCAAGGGATCTAAAGAATCCGAAGGCCATAAGGGTTCTGGTGATGGGTCGAATTTCGGTTAATACCAGACAGAGATACCTTAGGATGTTTTGTTTTTGTTTTGTATCTTGCACATTTTTTGTTGTTGGGTCATTTATATTGGCCTTTATAAAGATATTCCGGAATGTATATAAAGTATTTTTCCCATTTGGTAATTTCCAAGTATATTATCTTTTGCATCCTTTCACAATTGCAAAGATTTCAAATTCCTTAGCACATAATCAAACATGGTAATAAGTTATTTTTTCTTAGGTTCAAATAAGACCTATCCTCGGTGCAATCTTTGCTAGAAACTTATAGGGGCTTGGGTGACCGGAAGCCTTCCCCGGGGTGCTTATTTATGTATTTTAAGACTATATATTTGCGATAGTAAGCTTTGAATAGGTTTGGAATTTTGTTTGAACGCCTTATGTTTCGATAACAGGCATCGGATTTATCAGAACTATTTTTAGGGTGGAAGTAGCCTTTTAGTTTAGGCACTACCTAATAGGCTTCGAACCTCTAGGATATGATAACCCGAGTCGTCCGAGTTTGTCTTGGATGACAGTCCCCAAGTGGGGTTGCCTTTTGGGTTCGGGCCATTTTTAGGTTCATAGCCTTTTAAGTTTAGGCACTACCTAAAGAGCTTTTTGCCTTCGAGTTTTGGCAACCCGAGATGTTTAAGTTTGTCTCGGACGACCTTCCCCGAGTGGGGGTAATCTTTTGGGTTTGTATAGGGTTGTCCCTTGGGTTCGATACTTTTAAGGAAAAAAATATATATCAGCACGGTAGAAACTTTCTTTTATTTTTGTGCAAGACATACAAGGGTTCTAAGTGTATTATGGCTTAGGTGTTATATGCAGGCATGGTTCATTCTACCGCTTGGCCCTTGCTATAAATCCTATCCACAAAGTTGAGGTTGTTCAAGCACAAAGTTTCCTCCCTTGCTAAAAATCTTGACCCGAGGGTGATGGCCCCCATTATTTGAGGTAGATCTTCGAGATAGCTTGGATACTGTTAATGCGACCATCAATTCCAATTTAAAATTGGTCTTCAAATCTAAGTTAGACAATCCACTGTTGCCTCGTTAAAACTATACTGGAAAACCCATTTGAGAAAAAATCGGATCAATAGAAAAAGAATGCAACATGTGCTTTCTTACCTAACAGCTACATTCTCCTTTGGTTGTTACCTGATTATCTAAATTCTAATATATATATATATATATGAGGTCATACCTTAGTAGTAGTACCATTTTAGATGGGTCACGTTCCAGTTGCTCGACAGCTCTGTACCATTCCCCGCTTCGAGTTTTTACGAGCCCTTACTGGTAATTATGATGACTTGATATGGGCCTTCCTAATTTGCTCCTAACTTCACTTCATTTGGGTTCTGAGTGTTCGGTGTTATTTTCCTTATCACCAAGTCCCCAATACTGAGGTGTTGGAGATTGGCTCTTCGGTTGTAATGTCTTTCTATCCGCTTTTTGGCGGCCAATATTAGTGCCTTTTTGCTTTCATTTAGTCCAAATTAATTTAATTGTATTCCCAGAAAATGACAAAATATGCTTAGTTACAGGAGTAATGGAAAATGAACCACTAAGATGAAATCCAACTCAAGAAGGAGTGATTTGAATTCAAGAACAAAAAGAAGCACAAAAGCTCAAAGTGTCAACCACAGAATATCATCTATGGTCGTAGATTGTGAAGGCAAGCTTATCAGAGACAAGTGCAATGTGCGGCCGCAGAATCTAAGCAAGAGCATAATTTCATAGAGTTCTTATTCCAAGCTCAAAGGAAATGCGGACTGTAAAATTATTATGCGGCCACTGAATTTAGCTACGAGGCCGCACTCAGAAATGTGCGATTCGCAGAAGATCCTTGTGCAGATGTGTAACGACTCAAACCTATTGGCCGCAACAAGCACATGGCACCTTACTTAATCGATTACCAACATAACATATCTTTCTAATTGTACTTTCATTGGAAAATTGGCCAAACGTACTGCTATGGGCTAACCAGAATAAACATAGAGGAATACTCAACATAGGATGACTCAACCTGATATAAAAACTTATACATGTGATATACGGGCCTATAAGGTCAACATCACCATTTGTAAACTCAAGACATAGGCCGGCAAGGCCATGCTAGCATTTGTATCCACGATATATATCTACACGCCTCTAAAAGTACATACTTATCATAAGGGTCAGGAAAGAGCTCCGCCATACCAAACATTACGCGTCTAAATCATACTGACCAAACAAGCAACTCCGGAGCAAATGGAGTGCACCAACATTTTCTGCTGAGCTGATAGCCTACTCGAAGGACTCTCGACCTATCTATCGAGACCTTCGGGCATGAAACGCAGCGTCCCCAGGAAAAAGGGACGTCACTATGAATAATGTACAAACATGTAAGGCACATAAATAAGTACATAAAAGACATGGAAGAAATATAGAGAACATGACTCATTTGTAAGTCTGAAAAACTTTGTAATTCATGAAATACATATAGTGCCATGCATATGCGTATGAATATCATGTCGCACATAGGTGCATGTGAAATAATATCATCAAGCCTGTGAGGGCATCCCATCATATCATCTCAGCCATTGTGGGTAACATCATCAATATTTACCAATTGATCAGGTGGTGGTGTAGAGGTGTTGGTGCGTTATAGTAACTTAAGGAAAGCTCAAATAGGTATGTGGGCTAAACTTTATCTCTCGGAATTAAATTCCATAATGTTTTCATAAGTTTGCATATGATTGGTCCAAATCCCTAATTTTTACGTTCCGAGTTATCTCTTATAAACCCATAAACTTGGCTTTTCTGAACGAGCCTTATATTGAACGATATATGTTTAATGTATGGGTTGTTCATTAAAAATGGTATGGCTTTGAGTTTTATTTTAAATGAAAACTAGTATACCAACTAGGTGAGAAAAACTCAATATACACAATACTCCTAATTGCTCGTATGTGTACTAAATATCTTGATTAATGTTGATGATAAACTGTAAAGATGTATGGAAATGAGTTAAATGAACTGGGGAAATAAAGTGTGGATAATGTAACGTCGTAACCTTTTCCCATATCCCATATACATATAAGTACATATATATGCGTATATAACGCTAACTGATCATGGGTGAATGTATATGAATGCAATCCATGAGAAATACATCAATAAAATATTTTGGAGTGTCATAAGACCATTATGCCTCTAATTAATATCATAAAATCAACATACATATTTCCTGAGACCCATGAACATATGATAAAATAATATGACACATGGGAATTCACGAATATATGCATCTCTAATACTTATATGAATAGAGTCATTTACGGAAGTTGTGCATTTGCTCATTTCGTTCGTGTCGTATAGATCATGCCAAAAATAAAGAAGGGATAATCTTAACATACGTATGCAGATTGTTTTGACAATCCCTCTAACATACGTCGATTGCGACAAATCACGTAACGGAGGATTGAAGAAAAAAAATTCACATGATATTCTTAAGAAAGGTTGGACCATGCTCTTTTGGAATTTGTCAATTCACGCTTCCACTACATAATAACATCTTTGTATGCATTATTAAAGTAACTCATGTTGCATTTGGAACTTTATCATTACAGAAGCCCTCTCTTTGAATTGTAGAGATTTAGAAATGAATTAAGAGCTCTCTTTAGTCTTTTGGTGTAGGCCCCTACTAAGTGGATGACTAAGCCACTTTAATTCTCCAAATTGTCCCATATATGAAAGACTTTAATAGCCACTTTATATATGATTTGGGTACTTGTTGCGGCCTATAGGTTTTGGTCATGACATGCCGCACCCAGAAATGTGCGGACCGTAGAAAATGAGAGATACGACCACGATTTAGAATTGTAAGACAAAAGATCCAAGTCCTGTGAAGCTGAAGCAAAGTGCCAACCGCACATAGAGTTGTGCAGCCACAGAACCTCCGAAAGGGCATTTTTGTCTGAAAATTCCAGCGTCGTATAAATAGAATAGTTTCACTTTTTTAGGTCAAGTCTTAAATATTGAAAGTACTGTAGCCGTTTCTGTTTGCTTCTTTAAGTAACTTTAGCTTATTTTGGTGATTTAACATTGGATTTATATATTTATTCTTTCAATATGAGTTTTATTATCTCTTCTTCTTTATTTTCTGCTACACCCACTATGAGTATCTAGATTTTTACTAAAGTTACGACCTAATCCTAGTATGTAAACCTTGTGGGTGACTAATTTTATGCTTCTTTATGAATGTTATTGTTATTTAGCTAGGTTCTTGCTTCAATTGTGGAATTAATAGTTGCAAATATTGATTCATGCCTATTTGACAAACTTTCTTCTTGAGAAAGAGAGATGTAGTCTAGGTTACTTAGCTAACAAGAAATTGGGCCAATTGAGAGATTGATTAACCCAATTAAAGGATTCAACCAAGATATAGTAATAACCCAACTTGAGCTCTTATTAAGCGTTTTGGTAGATACCCATTTAGACTTGAGAAAGCCAAATTGGGCAAAATAACTCTCTGACCGAGAGGTA
This sequence comes from Nicotiana benthamiana, assembly GCA_034376525.1. Taxonomy (NCBI): domain Eukaryota; kingdom Viridiplantae; phylum Streptophyta; class Magnoliopsida; order Solanales; family Solanaceae; genus Nicotiana; species Nicotiana benthamiana. The sequence goes on along the minus strand of CM067337.1, from coordinate 37,103,238 downwards.
TTGAGTGGCAACCCAGCGTTGTGAGTTATAATACACCCCAATCAATAAAATAACATAAAAGTCTGTATCCTATTAGGCAAACACCTAGGTCATGGACAAAGCCCTAGGCCTTTTAATATCTTTGAAAAATATTCAATTAAAATTCATCTCTAGTTTTATACCTTTAGATTTGCAATCCTTAGTTAATTTTAGAAGTAAAAACAATACCCAGTTTGTGGAAGTGTAATATAGATACTTTACTCACTCACTCCAAATATATATTACTAACTCCCATCTCAACTCCTTATGGATCTGATCCTGACTTCTTATTGGGTTTTATTATTGCAAACAACCGCATCATACCTCATTAGAGGAGTGCATTTGGACTTGATCAGCCAACCGGACAAGGGCGGCCTCACGCCTCTCATCCAATAGTTCCAAGCTCGTGCTTATGGCATCACCATTTGACTCTTCGCTTGTATATCAAAACCTGAGACTCAGTTCTCCTACCTCGACTAGTATTAACTCTTCGGCATCATAGACCAACAAAAATGGAGTGGCCCCGTACTACATTTTGAGGTCATACGGTATGCCCATAAAATTTCGGGCAAAATTTCCTTCCATTTTCCTTTAGCATTGATCAATCTTTTCTTAAGGTTTTGGAGTATGGTCTTATTTGTAGACTCTTCCAGCCCATTCCCGTTGGGGTGATAGGATGTTGACAAGATTCCTTTGATCTTATGGTCCTCAAAAAATATACTTACCTTTCTGCCGATAAACTATTTTTCGTTATCACAGACGATTTCGAAAGGTATCTAGAATCGACATAATATGTGGTCCCAAACAAAATCAATAACTTTATTTTCTCAGACTTCCTCGAATGCCTAAGTTTTGACCCATTTAGAAAAATAGTCAGTCATAAAAAATATAAATTGAGCCTTATCGGGTGCCCACGGTAAAGGACAGACAACGTCCATTTCCCATTTAATGAATGGTCAAAGAGAAAAGACCGAATATAGTGGATCCCCGGGCTAAAGAATCATCGGTTCATGTTTCTAACAACTGTCACATCTTCGTACGAGATCCCTTGCATCTTTTTCCATGTCGGTCAAGTAATGACCATCCCTGATTATCTTCCGAACCAAAGACTCTGCCCCCAATGGTTTCCGTAGGTGTCCTGGTGAACTTCTCTCAAGACGTATTTGGTATCTCCCGGCCTCAAGCATACGACAAGTGGGCCGTCGAATGTTCTTCTATACAAAGTACCCTCCTATAAGCTAAACCTGGTCTCCTTCGTGCGCAAAGCCCTTGATTCTTTATGATCCGATGGCAACTTCCCGATTTTAAACTAATCTATATTCTTATTTCTCCAATCCCAATTCAAACTTGTCGTGTTTATCTCAGAATAACCTTCCTCCACTACCGATTTCATGAGTTGAAGAATCGTTCCCGAGCTGAATTCATTATTAACAACCCGGGGTACGTGTTGTATGGTCCATTCCTTGAATCAATGTAGTATTATCTCTAATTTGTCCAAGTGTCTCCACATACGGTCTTCCTATACTTTGAATGTCCCATTGATTTGATTTACTACAAAGAGGGAATTGCACTTAGCTTCAACTACTTCGGCCCTTAGGCTCTTAGTTAATCCGAGACCTATAATCATGGCCTCATACTTGGCCTTTTTGTTAGTCAGTTTAACAATTCTAAAGGAATTCCTAACCATGTTACCCATAGGTAGCTTTAGTATGGTGCCGATTTCGGACCCTTTTGCATTCGAGGAGCCATCCACAAAGAGGGTCCAGATTCTCGAGAAAGTCCCTAAGGTTATCGAAAATTCCTTTTTGGCTTCAGGTATAAAGGTTGTCATGAAGTAGGCCACGAAGTCTACCAAAATTTGAGATTTGATAGTGGTCCGGAGGAGATATTCGATATCGTACACGCTAATATATACTGCCTATTTGGCCAACCGGCCAGAGATCTCAAGTTTGTGCATTATGTTTCTTAACGGGTAAGAAGTTATAATGCATATTGGATGACATTGAACTTATTGCTTCAACTTTATGGAGGCTCCTAGCAATGCCAGCACCAATATTTCCAGGTGAGGTTACCTTGTTTTGGCCTCGCCTAGGGTTCTACAAACATAATCAATAGGAACTTGCGTACCTTCCTCTTCCCGGACTAAGACTCCGATTACCGGACTAAGACTCTACTTATCAACAATTCCTTTTTGACTTCGGGTATGAAGGCTGTCGTGAAGTAGGCCACGAAGTCTACCAAAATTTGAGATTTGATAGTGGTCCGGAGGAGATATTCGATATCGTACACGCTAATATCTATTGCCTATTTGGCCAACCGGCCTGAGAGCTCAGGTTTGTGCATTATGTTGCTTAACGGGTAAGAAGTTATAATGCATATTAGATGACATTGAACGTATGGCTTCAACTTTATGGAGGCGCCTAGCAAAGCCAGCACCAATATTTCTAGGTGAGGTTACCTTTCTTTGGCCTCGCCTAGGGTTCTACTAACATAATCAATAGGAACTTGCATACCTTCCTCTTCCCGGACTAAGACTCCGCTTACCGCTGTATCCGATACTACTAAGTATAGGTACAATTGTTCGTCTATTTTTGAAGTAGGGAGAAAGGGTGGACTCTGAGTATACCATTTGAGCTTTTCCAAAGCTTGTTAGCACTCCGGGGTCCATGAAAAGTTATTCTTTTTCTTCAAAAATGAGAAGAACTAACGGCTCCTATCGGAGGATCTTGATATGAATCGGCTCGGGCGGCTATGCCCCGTTAGCCTGTGATATCTCCTATAGCTTTGATTTTGTCAGGATTGATCTCGATCCCTCGATTGGAAACCATGAGTACAAGTAACTTTTCAGATCTGACCCCAAACACGTATTTCTCCGGGTTCAGCTTCATATTATATTTCTTCATTATGTCAAAGGTTTCCTGCAAGTGTTTCAAATGGTCCTCTGCTCACAGGGACATAACTAACATGTCGTCAATGTATACCTATATTGGTTTTCCTATTTGTTCTTCGAACATCCGATTTACTTGAAATTGATAAGTGACATCAACATTTTTTTAGTCCGAACGACATTACGTTATAACAATACGTTCTGAATTTAGTGATAAAGGAAGTTTTTTCTTGATCGCTCGGTCCCATCTAGATTTGGTTGTACCAGATAGGCGTCGAGAAAACTAAGAATATTACGCCTGGCAGTCGCACAGATCGTGCGGTCAGTGTTGGGCAGAGGAAAAGAATCATTGGGGAACACCTTGTTCAAGTCTTTCTAATCTACACACATTTTTAATTTATTTCCTTTTTAGGTACTACTATGTTAGCCAACCAATCTGGATACTTAAATTCCTGAATGAAACCTATTTTAAGGATTGGATACCTTGTCTTTGATGAATGCATGTTTGACTTCAGAATGAGTCTTTATTTTCTGATTAACCGGGTGGAAATTTGGGTCCAAGCTTAGCTTATGAGTGGTTACTTTTGGCGGGAACCCTATCATATATAAATGGGACCAAGAAAAATAATTAGCATTATTTATAAGCAATTTAATGAGTTTTTTTCTAAGCTCGAGAGTCAACCCTGTGCCTAATTATACATTTTGATCGGGTAGGTTTTTGATCAATATGACTTGTTCCAGCTCCTCGATCATTGACTTGGTGGCATAGGAATCATTAGAGGCTATGAATTACCTAGGATCTCCATAATCATCATCCTCACCCGTCTCTTGTTTCTCTGATTTGGTCGGGACCAGTGTCGGTGATTTCTATTTAGTTTTCGCCTCCAAATTTCAATGTTGAGATTGTGGACATCGGGTTCACCTCATCGATTGCGAACATTTTCTTTACAGCCTGTTGTTCTCCAAAAACTATCCTGATCACTCCTAATATGGGGAGTTGTAATGCCTGGTGTAGCGTCGAGGTTGTTACTCTCATACTGTGAATCCATGGCCTTCCGAATAGAGCATTATATCTCATATCTCCTTCAATCACATAGAACCTTGTTTCCTAGATTGTCCTGGTGGTGTTCACCAGTATGGTTATCTCCATTTTAGTAGTTTTACATGCCATGTCAAATCAGTTTAGAACTCGGACTACATGTACTATTTGGTCTTGTAGACCCAACTGTTCCGCGACCCTTGATTTGATGATATTGGTCGAGCTACCTCGATACATTAACACACTCTTAACTAGATATTTATTATTGAGTACAGATATTACCAGTGTATCATTATGTGTTTGCACGATGCCTTTGGTGTCCTCATCGTTGAAAGATACGATCCCCTTCGGTATATCATCTCGAGTCCGTTTTCCCTTGAAATAGACACCTTAGTGCGCCTTAGCATCGGCCCCTTGGGTATGTTGACTCCACCAATGATCATGTTAATGATGTGTTGGGGTTCCTCTTGCTCGGTATATTTGTTAGAATCCCTATTCCTGAAGTGATTTTCGGCTCGATAACTTAGGAATTCTCGGAGGTGTCCGTAATTGAATAACTGGGTTACTTCTTACCTTAGTTGTCGACAGTCTTCGGTTCTGTGGCCGTGAGTGCCATGATACTTACACATTAGATTGGGGTCCCTTTGGGCAGGATAAGACTGTAATGGTCGATGACATTTGATATCATTGATATGTTTAGTGGCGGATACGATACTGCATCGTCGATACTAAAGTTGTATTCTGATAATCTCAGAGCTTCCCTGGCCTTGAGCGGATTGTCGAAACTGTTTTTGCTTATGGGTACTCGACTGTTGTGTCCTCGATCATTCTTTTTTTCACTCCTTAAAGGATTGTGTCCGGACCCATTACTCCTTCAATCTCCGTTATGGGGTTGATATCGATCGTTGTTCGATCTTGGTTCAAGGTCGATGAATTTTTTGCATCTATCACTAGTTCTGACGGGATACATGCACCCGGAAGAGGCCCCGAGCTGATCATCTTCGACTCTGATTTTTTATTGGTACATATTATAGACGTCGTCTCAAGTTACCGCCGAGTATTCTACCAAGTTTTTTTTCAACTACTACGAAGCCAATGAGCTTCGGGAGTTAAGTCCTTGGGTAAATGCCTGAACGACCTAATCGTCCGCAAAGGTAGATCCATCCATTCCATTTAAAACCTCGACACTAATTCTATGAGCATCTTATTATCTGTTTTCTTTACTTTGAAAAGGTATGACTTCCAGGTATCGACCTTGATAGCCTCGGCGTTCCCCCTTACAAGGCATCTGCAAGCATAACAAACAAATCAATAGAGTTAGGGGACAGGTTGTGATACCATTTCATTGCTCCTTTCGAAAAGGTTTCTATGAACTTTTTTAGCAAAACGGATTTGATTTCATCATCTTCTAAGTTGTTCCCCTTGATGGAACACGTGTAGGAGGTCACATGTTCATTTGGATGAGTTATTCCATTGTACTTCAAAATTTCGAGTATACGTAACTTCTTTATGGTTGGTTTCGGAGCTGCGCTCGGAGGGAATGGTTTTTAGACAAATTTCTTAGAATCCAGGCCTTTCAATATTGGAGGTTCTTCTGGGATCTCATTAACCCTGGACTTATAGGTCTCGACTTTTTTGGCTTCGATCTTCTTTTCCCCCGATTCCACCTGCTTCGTCGATTCCTCGAGCATCTTTATTATTTTGGGGCTGGACCCGGTTTCAACTTCAGCCAGCCTTTCTGAGGTTCGTTATTTTCTTCAGGTATTCTCCCGGGATGGTTCGGGCTCAACTCTGCCAGGAGCATGGCCTTAATTCTGTAACTGGGATATTGCAACCTGTTGAGCTTGTAACATTTCAAAAATCACCTGCAAATTGATGCCATTTCCTTCGCCACCAAGTGTACCCTCCCTGGCTACCGACTTGGCTCCTCCGTGAACACTGTTTTTTGGGTTGGCAGGCAAGTTAGCATCGATGACCACATGGGAGTTGGCGTTTATTTGGTCTCTAACCGGGGCTCTGTTAGGGTTAGCAGGTAGAACCTCGTTATTGGTAACTATATTGTTGTTCTCGCCGTGGTGGCCAGACTCGGCATCAACGTTCAAGTGAGTCGATTAATACTTTGAAATTCTTAAATTTTCCTGAAATTAAGATCTCAAAGAACAAGAGTAAAGCAGAGTGCAGTATGGAAATTTGTATCACATTGCCACTATTATCCTTAGCCCCACAGTGGTCGCCAAACTGTTTACCTTAAAAATAGATAACAATCGAATTTATACGTGATTTTAAGGATATTCTTATTAATTCATTGCAAAGGATTAATAACACTAGAATTAAATGGAGAAAAGACGTAATAAATTGCCAAACCATTAGTGTGAGTGATCCCGGACTCAGTAACAACTTAATGAAATGCTTGCCTTCAGTCCTGGGCTCACAGTGATGGAGAACAATAATATATTGCATTAATATGCGTATTATAATCCCCCTCATAAATTATTAAACTTCCCTTTATATAGTAGGGGGTTTTAACCTAAGTATAATTCTAGAAAGGGTAAAAATCCTTATTCTTGATAATCACTAATCCATTGCTGATATGAGCCGAGAATTACGCTGACATCCGGTTGGGCACAGATATTACGACATTTATCAGTCATGCGCGATTATCTAGTAATGCTCTATGGAATTTTGGAATTTCAATCGGACCTAGCGGAAGTGGCCTCTCGAGGGCAGGTATTTCTCCTAAATCTCGACATGAGGGGATCCTCGCCCCGATTCCAATTCCTTATGATCACGCCTCTGCTCTGTTTGCTTCACCCAAAATTGAGGTGTCCAACGAGCTCGATTTCACCCGTATACTAAAATAATGACAATTGATAAGGTTATAATTTTGTTTTCAAGAGATAAGATGATTAATAAAACCTATGTTGCATGTTCACCATGTATTAATGCACGTCGCAGAAAAAACTAAGAGAAATGCATTTGTTTCTTTTTTTTTTTGTATGTTTCTCATCCGTCATTAATAAGCTGGTAATATGTCCGTTAATATCTAAGATTAATCATTGTAGACAATTAAAATTTTATTAAATTTGAACCCACAAGTAATTTGGATTTTATCATATATTAAATATATATTTGTCCAAATGATACTGTGGGCTAGTATAATCGGGTCGATTATTTAAATCTAAAATCAATTAATTTAAATAAAAGTCCAAATATTATTGGTCTAGCCTGCAAATTGGTCTTCTATCAAATGGGTTGGCCCATAATCCTCTAGCCCAATGATCCACTAGGGTTTTCTTAACGATTACTCCACCCCACACCTATATAAAGGGTCATAGAAGAAGGCTAAGACACAAGAAAGTAAGCAGAAGGGAAGGTTAAAGAAGCTCTAAAGAATAGCATCAAGGTCTCCATTCATATTTGCAATCGTCGTCTGTGGTCATATTCCAAAGGCGAACTCAAGTACAAGGCGAGCGACTTCAAATCTTCCATTTGTGATAACCCAACACCAAATCTTGGTTCGTGACGAGCTTCAAATTATTTGTAACGTACTACAAATCTAAAATCCGCCAAGTTCAAGATCAAGCTTTCAAGCTCTTGAACCATCATCCGTAGGAGAAGAATCAGAGGACTACACCTCTTTAGATTTAAAGATATTTTAGAGATTGTAACCCCATCACTTGAAATTAAATATAATATTTGTCGCTATATTTCTTGTCTTGATCATTATCTTCAGGAACAAAATTTTAGTTGCAAATTTTGGCATGTCCAGTGGGACCATCTCTACCCCTCATCTCTTCTCTTCGAAGTTCAAGAACACCAAGATGGACATAACGAAGGTCAACCCTGAATTCGACATTATTGAGGATGCTGAATCCAAAACCGGATAGGAAGTTGCCATGGATATTGTTGGCCAAATCAAAAGAAGCAAGGCTGAAATACTAGGACAACAAGTGATGGAAGTGACGTCCATAACTCATGTTTTTGGTTCATCTTCTCTAAAAGAAGTGTGATCCTCTTCGTACATGCTAGGAGAAGGGAACAACATCGCTGAGGTGGTCGAACAAACTTTGGCGTGATTTAGCCTTCCAAAATAATATCATCATCAGTACCAAAATCCTTTCATACAGAAACATAACGATGTGTTGAGCAACGAATTTGCTCTAATATCTCCTCTTGTCACTCCAAATTCTGCTCTCTATAAAAGTGATGATCGATATCATTCTTCGTCATTTGCGGTGGTCATGCAAACAATGACAATTGAATCTTCTACCATAGAAGAACAACTTGCAAATTTGATAAAAGTAGTTGAAGACCTACCAAAGTGCATGAAAATCAAGATAACAAACTTTCCAAGTTAATGAATAAGGTAGAGAGTATGACAGAGGAAGAATCAAGCCAAGAACCTATGAAGCTTCTAGAAATTGAAGAGAAAGGGGAGTCCTCTACAAAGCTAACAACAATGACCAAAGAGCTCCAAGTTCTTCTGAAGGGCCGATTCATGTTGAGCAATTGAAGGACTTCATCATAGGGGCCGTCATGGATAAAACCTAGACTTCGCCTAAATATTTCTTTACATACGCAAAGCCGTACACACCAAGGATTGATAAATAGAAGATGCCAAGCAGATATCAACTACCTAAGTTTCAACAGTTTGATGGTAAAGGAAATCCCAAGCAACATGTTGCACACTTTGTCGAGACATGCAATAATGCTGGAACTTATGGCGATCACCTTTTCAAGCAGTTTGTTCAATCTCTTAAAGAAATTGCTTTCGATTGGTAAATAGATCTTGAACCTGGTTCAATCGATAGTTGGGAGCAATTGGAGCAAGAATTTTTTACTTGCTTCTACAACACAAGGTGCATTGTGAGCATGATTGAACTTACAAATGCTCGCCAGGGGAATGAAGAGCCAGTTATTGACTTTATCAATCGCTGGAGGAGCTTAAGCCTCAACTGCAAAGACCATTTTAGCCTTCTGGGATCGAAATTTGCATCCAAGGTATGCATTAGGTCCTTCGCTACATCTTGCAAGGATAAAGCCTAAAACTTTTGAAGATTTGGCCACACGTGCTCATGATATGGAGTTGAGTATAGCCGCAAGTGGAGACCAAAGATTTTCTGGCTTTGAGCCTTGCGATGAAATAGAAGCAGATGATGTTGATAATGGGGGCATATATTCATCCGACGATGAAACCGAAGATTCCATGCATGTTACTACACTCCTTTACGTATGAGCCTAAACTGCAAGTCTCAATGCTCTTTGACTTATGAGCCTAAACTTCAAGTCACCACTCCTTGACACATGAGCCTAAAGTGCATGTTGCAATGATCTTTGATACATGAGCCTAAATTGTATGTCACAAAGTTCCTAAAATTCAATCCAAATCTTTCGTTATAAAGCTCCACAAGTTCAAGCAAAAGTCTTCAAGTCGCAAAGCTCTTCAAATTCGAGCAAAAGTCTTCAAGTTGCAAACTCGTCAAATTTGAGCAAAGACCTCAAGTTGCAAAGCTATTCAGATATGAGCTAAGACTTCAAGTCGCAAAGCTCTTCAAATTCGAGTAAAAGTCCTCAGGTCGCAAAGCTCTTCAAATTTGAGCAAAAGTCTTCAAGTTGCAAAGCTCTTCAAATTTGAGCAAAAGTCCTCAACTCGCAAAGCTCTTCAAATTCGAGCAAAAGTCTTCAAGTTGCAAAGCTCTTCAAATTTGATCATAGTCTTCAAGTTGCTATATCCTTGTCTGCACGAGTATAAACTGCATACTAGAAAAAACATATACTTCTTTGGAACTGCGTTATGACTTGATCCTCTTCACCGAGGCACGTAGACAGCTTAGAGTTTCATTCTAAGTTCAGTCGCATGAGTTTCAAAAAAAAAAATAATTTGGTGTCATCAGATCGTTACATTAATTCTTCCAAGTGTAGAGGCACATATCTATGAGGAAAAGAGATGATTTGATTTGAAGTATAAAAGATTTTTTTATTGCTTCAATAGTACAAAACTTGATATATCAAAAAATGTACAGACAAAAGGAATTAGACGTTTTCCTATACGAAATCCTAACTCATGAAAATGATCGTAAACTAGGTTTTGTGGTCGACTCATCTTGAATGATTCTCCAAGTCCATATGATTTCTCCATATTTTAATGCACTATCCCCAATGCCTTGTATATACGAAGCCATCTCTCTTGAAAAAACTTTCAATCACCACGGGAGCCGCCATTGATAAACTTCAAGACCGTCAACAAATCAAGTGCAACACTTGGTGAAGGGGTGACTCCGCATCTTGTATGACATCCTAGACTGATATCTGGACTCGTTGAACTTCTTCACAAGCCTGCAAAAGAAATAAACAAAGAGATAAGATTCGTGATGATAGCCGAATCCATTGCAAGGCTGTAGAATCAACTTCAAAAATATTTTTTAGGATAACTAAGAATGAATAGAGCTCCATCTTCAACAAGATTATATTTCTCAACATCCGAACTTCATAGGATCAAACTGTTGGTGATTTCGACGCTCCTAGTTCAAGATATAATTTTTCTGGCCGAAAGCACGCAAACCTAAAAGTTCTATGCGGTCAGTTCGACTTCCAATATTTTTTTGTTTCTAGCCCGAGAAGATTTTCGGGATGGAATTTTATATTTTGCAGCTTTCCAACGGCACAAACGTATTGTAATTCCTATACTCCTAGCTCCTTTTCCTAGCTCAAGATGCAATTATTTTTGCTGAAGGTACGCAAATTCGAAAGTTCACTGCAGTTAAGTCGATGTCGCAAATTATCTGTTGATAGACCGAAAGGAGTTCTGCTATGTAATTTATTGGTACTCGAGGTCTCTGAGTTTTCTTGCTAATGGTGCAAACGGATTGTAATTCCGACACGTGTAGCTCGAGATATGAATTTTTCCACCATAGTGCGCAAAGTTGAAAAGCAATTTCGCGTACAGAAGGGCCAAGTTCAGAACGTTTCTGCGAACAATCTTCTTGGAATTCTTCTATGATATCTTGAAAATTTCATTATATCCGAGTCTTCTTTCTAGTAGCAGACACGGATAGCGATTTGGACGTTCCTAACTTGAGATATGTGCGTTCCAATGATAGCATGCAGTACTGCGAACCCAAAATGACAGACTTGTGCATCGCCTTCAAAAGTTCATTCCGACTTGTCCTAATTGAATTTGGACCCAAATTTTGGATATGTCACTGTGGTGCAAGTTTTGATTCTGTAGAACTAAGAGGATTGCAGTTTGGACTCTCTTAGGTCGAGATACAATTTTTTCAATGCGATTATAAAATACTATGAAGTTAAAACAGCATAGATGCGCCAAGTGCCTGCTCGCCGAAGTTGGAAAAGCCTACTCTAGTTGTCTTGCAGCCAGCCTACGACAATGAGATATGGTACACGTCACACTTGCCACTGATAAAATATGGTCTCTCTGAGCCTCCAAGAGTAAGGATTTTCTCGCTGAGATTGAAAGGACACTTCATGTGTCTTTCTCATCGAGCCGCAACAAAGAGACTAGTGGTTTACTTGCAATTCGTCTTCCTAGGGGTATCAAGATCGCTGTAACTCTCTCAAATCCTGCAAAAGAAAATGTTTAGGAGTCCTCGGTGCCAATGGCATGACGTTTCAGCTCATGACACTTCAACTCGACTCATAAATATCGATGTAGACTTCACCTAAGCAACAAAAAAAATTAGTTCCTTTTCACGATAGCTAAAGAGGATGCTAGACCCACGTATGCACCATGCGCTTCTTTGGGAAAGTTAAAGAAGAAGTTACTTCACACCAAAGCTTAAAGGATGATGCGCCATGTTTGCTTTCATCCGGCCGCATGATAAAAAAGGCTTCATGTGCTTCTTTCGATAAGGCTTGAAGAATGAGATGCTTTGCTAGCTCCATAACTCGAAATATGGAGCACTACATGTATCTTTTCACCAAGTCATGAGAAGGACGTTCTAGGCACTTCTTCACCAAGTTGCAAGAGGACGTGGTTTTATGCTAAAGCTTGGAGGTTAGGACACTCAATAAACTTTGGCAAGTTGCAATAAGAAGTTGTTCTATGCCAAAGATTGAAGGTTAGGACACTTCGCAAACTTCCTCACCAAATTGCAAAAAGATGTGGTTCCGCACAAAAGCTTAAAGGTTAAGATTCTCTATGCGTTTCTCCGACAAATTGCAAGAAAAGGTGGTTCCATGCCAAAGATTGCAGGATGGCTACTTCACATACTTGCTCGCAAAAAATGCAGAAGTAGTACTCCTAGTGTCTATTCAAGCTACAAAAGGGGAGATATGCCACGTACTTACTCGCCTGGTTGGAAAAGGATACTCCAAGTATCAATCTCGCCCAGCTGCAATAAAGAGACGAACGGTTCATCGCCAATCATGTGGACCTATAGTGAATCTTCTTAGGGATATCAAGACTGCTCTTGAAAATCTGCAAAAGAGAAAGATTTTGGAGCACCCGGTGCCAATGACATGAAGATTTTGGTTCTGCTTAGTTGATCGGTGCAACGACACGGAGCTTTAGCTCAGCAACAAGTATCAGTGTCAACGACACGACGCTTTAATGTGGGTGGAGGACTTTCCATGGACTTCTTTGCCAAATTTCAAAAAGAGGACGTCATGAAACTCCGTCCAAGCCAGGGAAGGAGTGTGAGCTGTAATTATGGTTCTGAAAGACGGACGTACTCGAGTAATTGTGTGTTTGACAAAGCTCGACCGGAAGGGTGGATGCACCAAACTGTTGTCCACCAAAGCCTCGGCTGAAAAGTGGATGTGCCAAATTTTTGTCCTCCAATTGCACGAAGATGAGGATGCGCCAAGCTTTCCCTCACCAAACCTCCAAAAAAAAAAAAGTATGCTGCCAAAAAAAATAATACTCTTGATTTCGGCACTTGATTAAAAAAACTTATTGCGGCTGGATCAGAAGGGGTAGGGCTTCTAGATTTATATATGCTGTAGCTCTGTTATTTTTCTTTCCAACGCAAACGGCTTATGATTTGGACTCTCCTACCTCGAGATATGAATTTTTCAGCGAGTGCAGGGAGCTGAAAGAGTCGGCATGTCGAAACTCGTCGTGTAAGTTCTGAATAGTATCTGGAACTATCTAGGAGCAATCTGATTGTGGTCTTTACAGAAGTTGAAGTTCGGGAAGTCTAGGTTCTGTAGCTTCAAACCGCTCGTGATTCCGATAATTTTGCACCAAGATATGAATCTTTCAGTGCAGGCGCGCAAAGCTTAAAAGTCGAGCACAGCAGAATCTGAAGCGAAGTTTAGAAATACTCCTAAGACAGTTCAGAACGAATTTGGCTTCAAATTTTTTCTTTGTTGTAGCGCTCCGTGTTTAGTGTAAAGGAAATCAAGCGAACTGCAATTTGTACGCTCGTACACCAGGTTATGAACCTTTATGTGAAGGCGCGCCAACCTGAAAGGTCAAACGTGACAGCACCTGAAAAGAAAATTCAAAACATTACCTGAGAAGGTACAGAAGGATTTTTGCTCCAATTCTTGAATATGTTCCAGTTCTTTATGTCATGTTTTAGGAGAATCGAGTGGCTCGCGTTTTCGACGCTCCTATGGCAAGATATGAATGTTTTCTCACAGATGAACAAAGTTAATAACTCCAGGCAGCTTCTGCAACCAAGGAAAAGAAACGCTACTCACTGATTAAAAAAAAAAGAAAAAAGAAGAAGCAAAAATCGTGGAGACGAGTTGATCTGTTTCACGGGCGAAAACAAAGCCACACAATAGGGTTCTTATATAGATAACAAACTGGTGGTGCTTTTTCCCGGCACAAAGAAATTTCTTTATAAGAAAACGAAATTACCATGTCTAATATGGAATTATGGAATCGTACTGTTTGCACTCCAAGAAAGAATCCAAAAAAAAGGGAAAGAGTATTAGGGAAGCCTTTGGTTCTCGTAATTGATCATCTCAAATAAGGAAAGCTCTATTGTCGACGATGATATTCAAGATAGAACCAAATCAAGAGTTTCCAAGACGTCAAATTGAAGGCTTATTTGGCTAGTTCAAAACATTAAATTTTCGGACTGTGTTTGACTAGTTAACTGCAATTAGCTCTTAAGTGGGCTAAAAGAAAGGAAAAAAGAACGTCTCCTTCGGTTACTTCAATTCATGTCTTCGAGTTACAATAAACCTACATCTCGATAAGCTTTGAAGCAGGAGGTATTTATAGACCAAATGATACTGTGGCTAGTATAATCGGGTCGATTATTCAAATTTAAAATGAATTGATTTAAATAAAAATTCATATATTATTGGGCTAGCCCGCAAATTGGTCTTCTATCAAATGGGTTGGCCCATAAGCCTCATGCCCAATAATTCACTAGGGTTTTCTTGACAATTACTCCACCCTGCACCTATATAAAGGGGTCAAAGGAGATGGCTAAAACACAAGCAAGTAAGCAGAAGGAAAGGCTAAAGAAGCTTTAAAGAATAGCATCAAGGTCTCCATCCATATCTGCAATCGTTGTCTATGGTCAAATTTCAAAGGCGAACTCAAGTCATAGACGAGCTGCTTCAAATCTTCTGTTCGTGATAACCCAACACCAAATTCTGGTTCGTGACGAGCTTCAAGTTGTTCGTGACGTACTACAAATCTAAAATCCGTCAAGTTCAAGATCAAGCTTTCAAACTCTTGAATCATTAACCGTGAGGAGAAGAATTAGAGAACTACATCTCTTTAGATTTAAAGATATTTTAGAAATTGTAACCTTAACACTTGAAATAAATATAATATTTATCGCTATATTTTTTGTGTTGATCTGGGGAACGAAATTTTAATTGTTACAACCGTGAATAGCAACTCCTCTTTATCCCTTTAACATGCATATATGCATACCTAGAACGGATGAAAACGTGCAGCGGTGTGTTTGAAGATGATGAGAAATGAGAATCATCCCATCTTTGGATCTAAGGACGTGGAGGAAAGTCACACACTCCATTCATCATGATTCTCCTCTCTTTTTTTCCAAAAAGTTATTTATTTATTTATTTGTTTTTTTTTTGTAATCTGAATTCGTGTAGATTTAAGGGGAAAACATTCCTACCAGGAATTTCTCAATTTTTGAGATTTGAACTCGAGAAGTCTATTAAGAAGATAGAAATCCCATTCATCCAATCACACCTCGTAGCGACTTTTTTGAAAGGATTCAAGAAATTAGTATCTACAAAAATGTGCAAGTACAACATCAAGTAGGTAAGCGGTAGATTGGTAACTTCGAGTACTAAATAGAGAGGTGGACAGGTGGGGTACATCATTCATCAACCAACGTAAACGAGGTTAGGGGAATCTAGTCTAGTCATTACAAGGATGGAAATGAGTCCGGAACTAAAATGTGATTTTTTTGGACTCAAACTACATAAATATATCTAAAACAAAAGTTACCAAAGTATATATAACGCTAGAAAACCTGACGATTATATTAACCGTAACTGCATCATTAATGTATAGCGCCAAATTATCTGGCATTATATAATAAAAAAAATCTGACACGCTATACCCAACCTGTTCCCAAGTCAATTTGTTCAAAAAAAAAAAAGCTATCAAGCTTTTCAAATGTAAATCCCTGTTTTCTTGAATTGCATGAGTATAATGTACACCTAGCAAATATTAGTGCTCTTCTCTTCCTTTTTCATGTAACTTTTGTCTTTGATTTCGTGTTTCTCTAGTTAAATAAACAATGGGATTGTAGTTCTCTATCCTTGAAGTTGATATTTTAAAGTTTACTCGAGGGCAAATATTTAATGCAAAATATTGTTTAATTCTCGAAAATAAGAGGAAACCATATTGACATCAAAAGTCACGAACCTCTTTTTATCATAGTTAGTGTCGTGCATCCAAAATAACGGACAATGGAAAGAGGGAAAATATTGTTTACATAAAATAATTGTTTACTTTTGATTAAGATTAATCATGTAACATATTCAAATGTACCGTTTTACGGCAAATAATTTATATGACAATTTTTTGCATTCCAAAGGGGCAATTTAGTTAATCTTTGAAGCTAAATTAAATTTGATCAGCTTAATATTTTAAAATTAAAATTGAAATATCCAAAAAAATATACGAAAGAGTATCATAAGTTGCAATTATTCGCATGTTAATATAATAATAGAACGTATATTTTAAAATAGTGGTCTAAGTTCACATAATTAAAATATCGAGAAGCAAAAAATATCGTATAAATTAAAACATACACAATTTTGTTTAACCATGATTATTTGATAAAAGATTATTATAGGTAAAGCACACATATTATTTTATGTAAACAATATTTTGCATTAAACAATATTTTGCATTAAATGTTTGCCCTCTAGTAAACTTTACAATATCAACTTCAAGGATAGAGAACTACAATCCCATTGTTTATTTAAATAGAGAAACACTAAATCAAAGACAAAAGTTACATGAGAAAGGAAGAGAAGAGCACTAATATTTGCAAGGTGTACACTATACAAATAAAGTTCATGCAATTCGAGAAAACAGGGATTTACTTTTGAAAAGCTTGATAGCTTTTTTTTTTTGAACAAATTGACTTAGGAACAGGTGTGTCGGATAAGGACGCCACTTTTTATTTTTATGGCGCTATATTATGTGTGTCAGATTTTTTTTATATAATGTCAGATAATCTGGCGTTATATATTAACGGTAACTACATCATTAATATATATCACCAGATTTTCTAGCGTTATATATACTTTGATATTTTTTTTTCAGATCTATTTACGCAGTTTGAGTTCATAAAAACCATATTTTAATTCCTAACTCAGGATGAAAATGGGGTAGCATTAATACTATATGAAATGCTACACGGATCGAGCAGCAGAATGTTTTGACGGGATATGTCCATATTGATTAAAGCACAAAAATCAGGGAAGGGATAATCACTGTTTCATAAAGAGGGGACCAAATGGGCGTGCTTTAAGACAACCAAGTGAAGCCAACACCCCAAATTCCGCCGCATACCCTTAAAAAGCCGTAACGCGGATTCTTGCTACACCGCATTTTTAATTAATTACCTCTTTTAACAAGTGGGCAGATCATCACTGAAATAATAAAAGGATATATAAATCAAAGTTAATTGCACATATATTGCAATGACTATTTTATTTGTTTTCTAATTCCACCACAGAATTTGAGATGTTGAGTGTTTAGTACAGATTTTAAGTTGTGCTATTTGGCCTCTTTACAATTTATATTTTTATGTGTTACATATGTTAATGTTGAAACGAATATCAATAATTTTAGAAGTTTCAATAATTATAAATCGATTTAGCGTGTAACGGTATGTGTACTATCAGAAAAAAACTTATTTATTCATTGTGGGCGAAATGATTTTCTAGACACTCAAATTTGCGGCCGATTTTAAAGCCGATACATGAACTTCCGATTTTCCTATTTGAACACTTAAACTCCTGAATCCCAAAATTAATAAATACATTTTTTTCTTGACCATACGCGCGTGTATTACACATTCGCCAATGTGTCAATCTAGTCAGCAAATGACCAATAATATCGATACACGTCAAAGGCGGGAAATAAGACCCAAGTGATTGGGGTCCCCGTCTTTTACTCAAAGACCGACAAACCCTTCCCCCACTTTTCATCTTTTTCTCTCTCTGTCTAACCAAACCCTGCATCTCTTACACGATGGTCGAATTACCTGGTACCCTCCATTAAACACTCATAAAGCATACGATTTTGGTCCCTCCCCCTCCTTTAATTAGAAGCTATTCGACTTTTGTTGGAAATTTCAGCTCCTGTGAAATTTATATCTGAAGGTTAGTAGGTTAATTTTGATGTCGATTTCATCTTCTTCTTCTATTTTCTTGTAAAATAATGTGGGTAATGTTAATATTGTTAGTTAGTGAAAGATATCTATTTCCGCATGCTTATGTCTCATCTAATATTAGGGAATTTGTATTAGGGTTTTTATATTTGGGAAAACACTCAAATCTTCAATTGTTTTGTCGTTTTCATCACTGATCTGACATTTGAGGTTAAAAACTTAGGGCTTTTGTCTGCACGCACAAATTATGGAATCTTCACTTTATTTTAGGGCTTTGTATTTTTTCATGAGTGATATGGCAGTTATGGAATAAAAAATTAGGGATTTTTTGTATATCCAAATATTCTTGTCTTCCAGTTTGTTAAAGTTTATTTATTTTTAGGGTTAAAGAGTACCTGACTTGTCCCCCTTTTTATATAGGTTTCAGTGGCCATTTATGTAAAATTACAGTTTCATCACTTAGGGTGTTTAGTGGCTGACCCAATTCTGAGGTATGTAAGTAATCAAACTTGGCCAGTTGTACTTCAAGCTGACATTGATGAATTGCATATAATTCAATTTCATGATTGGGCTAAGGATACGAGGTACTTAATAGTGGATAAATATGCATGTAAAATTAACCAAACATGAGCATTTAAATTTTTGAAATACGATGTTGATGTGTTAGATTTGTGTCAAGACCTTAAGGATGAGGATTTTGTTGATGTCTATATATGTCACATAATTAATACATCATGTGTCGATGTGGAACTAGATGAAATATTAAGTAGTGGTGGTTTAAATGTGGACCCCAGTGATGTTCAGCCTGTTGTTAATGAAATGCCACATGAGCAGACAATTGATTTTAATGCCAGGGCAACACACTCACCTAACAGTGATATAAATAGGAATGATAACACTAATGGGAAGGGCAAAAAGAGTTGCAGTCAGTTCTTCTACTGAAACTTCTTCTGCAACTGAAGATTTTAGTGAAGATGAAGATGACTTCTATAACTTTCATATAGTAACTGATTCTGAGGGTGATGTTGAGGGTGATGTCCAGGGTGATGTTGAGGGTGATGAGTTAAGCAGTGAGAGTGATAAAAAGTATGAGGCTAATTTTTGAAGATGATGATGATGATGATGCAGATGAATCTTTATATGATTCTGATGAGGATATTGCTGGTGAGACTAGTGACCTAAAACCTGAAGTTGTCTCTTCTAGGCAGGCTAAAGTGAATGGCAAATAGTAGTAAATTAAGGTCTTCTGAAGTTAATCATGATGAGATACCTAGTGGACCTGTAGGTATAGATCCTGATTTTGAAGATATGTACGGATCCAAATATGCTAGAAAGTCGGGAGGAGATGAGCAATATCTGGACAGGTCAGATCCAGGTAGTTAGGATATTGATGAAGAAGATGATGGGGTGCATAACCCTCAACCAAGAACGTATAGCAGTAGTGTATATTTTGATCCTGCTTGTAAGAAAATTTGTTTCCAGTTGGAAATGGTGTTTGAAAATGTGAAACAGTTCAAAAGTGCTTTGCAAGATTATACTGTACAGAGAAGAGTTCAAATTAAGTTGAGTCCTAATGAGCAACATAGGGTTAGCGATAAATGTGTTAACTCAACAAGATGTAGATGACAAATTTTGGGCAGTATGGAGGGACACACAGGGAATTATTGTCAAGAGCTACCATCCTGTTCATAATTGTTTTAGAGCAATCAGAAACAAGATGGCTAACACAACATGGGTAGCTAAACATTACAAGGACAAAATTATCAACCAACCTGACATTAAGCTTACGAAGTTGCATGATTTGATTAGGATAAAGTATGGTGTTTATGTTGGAAAATCCATATGTGCTAGAGCTAAACATCAGGTCATGGGTCAGTATCTTGGTGATTACAAGAAGGAGTTTGCTAGAATATATGATTATGCTAATATGTTAAGGTCTACAAATCCTGGCAGCACTATTGTTGTGAAGACCTCCAAGGAGATCATACCTGGTAAGGAGGTATTTGTGGGCATCTATATTTGCCTGCATGCTTGCAAAGTTGGTTGGTTGGAAGGGTGTAGAAATGTCATTGGCTTTGATGGAGTATTTCTGAAGAGTGTGTGCAAGGGTGAGTTGTTATCATGCATTGCCCAAGATGGTAACAACCAAATGTAACCTGTCGCCTGGGCAATTGTGGAAAAGGAGACAAAACACACTTGGTCATGGTTCTTTAGGTGCCTGATGCATGATCTGCAGCTTATTGAATCTCAAGGGGAGAGGCTGACTATCATTTCTGATATGCAGAAGGTATACACATCTGTTCTTCATTTAATGTCTTGGTTACTTTATATATTTTTCTGATATTCTAATTGTTTTTTTGTTGTTTAAGGGACTTGTTGCATCTGTTTCTGAGTTGTTATCAAATGTTGAACATAGAATGTGTGCAAGACACATATGGAACAACTGGAAACAAAAATGGAAAGGAGAGGAAAGAAGGAAGAAATTTTGGGCCTGTGCAAGGGCTTCATTTGAAGCATATTTGAAGTCTAAGTTAGATGAGCTGGCTGAATTAGCTGATGGAGAGGATGACTGGAATGAGAGAATTCGCAACAAGGTGGATTTCTGATGTATCTCCTGTTAAGCATGAATTTAAGTGGAATGGAGATACTGGGTATGAGATACAACATGGGGTGTACAAACATATTGTTGACTCTCCAACTGTACATGCACATGTAGATCATGGAAGCTCAAAGGACTACCATGCTCCCATGCAATATGTGCAATATATTTTAAGAAATATGAGCATGCTGACTATGTAACCCACTGGTACAAGAAAGAAACATATCTGAAGGCTTTTAGTTGTTACATACAACCAGTAACCAACATGTAGATGTCGCCATCAACAGAAAATACAATAGTTGACCCTCATGTGATTACCAAGATGCCTGGTAGACCAAAGAAAAATAGGAAAAGGGCTGCTGATGAACCTAAGAAGAAGTTTTGCAAGAGATCGAGCAAAGGGACACCAATGACATGCTCTAATTGTAAGACAGTAGGCCATAACAAGAAGGGGTGTCCTATCTTGGTAATGTATTCAATTTGTATCTACAATTTGTGTGATTGTATCTTTTACTTTTTCTATTTATATATCTCATTTTGTATTTTGAAAATTTTAAAGAGGACAAACATCTGGAACAACAAGAACCAGTAATTCTGGTGCTACTCAACCATCGCAGGCTGCTGAAATAACAAATCAACAATCAGGTCCTACTAGTGATTCTGCAACTGCCAGGGCCAGAAATATTCAACCATCAAATGTTGCAAGTGCATCTATGAGTATTTATTTTAGTTAAGAAAGTATTTTAGTTAATCTGCATTAGAAGATAATTTATCTTACATCAGACTGGAAGTAGATCAAGAACTTCTGAGGATATTATAGCTAGTGTTAGAGGAAGGCCAAGAGGTAGTGGACTAAGAGGAAGACCAAGAACTACTGGATTTGGTATATTGTTTAGTGATTCTGGAACAGTGATAGAAAGGGTAACATCATTAGTGATTTGAATTTTTATTTTATATATTAGTAGTTTCGGTACTAATTTGAATTCCTATGTAGTGTGGAGCAAGAGATAGGGTACATTCTGCTCCTACAAAAATTGTGGATGCTGGGCATATCAATATAGATCTCGGATACAGTCCACCTGGACTAAGTGGCAAGGAAGATGCTATAACACAAAGGCAACTTCAACAACAGTTTAGTAGAAGACAAACTGAAGCAAGCCTAAGCCAACCTCAAGTCCATTCTTCATCTTTGTCAATCCAAACTCCATCTCATCAAAACCTCAACCAATCTCAGCCTTGAAGCTAAATGAATGTTTTTGTGGTAACTTTACTCTGTTAGTTGCAGAACTAAATTTGTAGTTAACTTAAGTCTGTTTAACTCTTGACTTCTCTTTTGGAACAATGTTAAAAATATTTCTGCTACAGCAGTTCAGTGCTAATTTTGTCAACCAACAAGGCTATTCTTGGTTGTTTATATATGTGTGGTTGCTTATGTTATAATGTGATTTTCATTCCATAAAAATACGTTAGTCATTCTGCCATTATCATTGTACATAATGTGGTTATGATGGTAGTGCTAACTACACTAAGAAGAAAATTACAATTGTTAGTGCTATTACAACAACTACTGCTACAATAATCTTCACCCTCTTCCTTCTCTGTAATCGATCTCTCTCTTTAATTCTTGTTAGCAGCCCTGAAATCACTTGTTTATAGTGATCTGGAAGAGGTGGGTCAAATCACCTAAACAAGTTACAAGAATTGGCTCGATCATAGTTTGAGCACCCATAAAACCTCCTTCTCTGGATTTGTTGGCTTCCAAGTGATGCAAATATGAGCTTCAACTCCACAATGACAATTTACAAGTCTTTGATTCATTAAAACAAACTGAAAAATTAAATTAAAAAAAAAATTAAGGCTTTAGCTATTAAGAAAGAAAGTAGCGAAACGAGAATGGAATATAATAGAGGGATTATGTGTTTCTAATTGAAAATGATAAGACCCCACCTAAATAGGCCTATTTTTGATCGTTGGGCGTGGGAAGGGGTTCTCTCACACATTGGAAATTCGTGAAGTTCATGCAGGGGGCTGATTAGGACCAACTGACGCCACATAGGATGGGTCAACAGTCAAATATGTTTATTAATTTTAAAATTCAGAAGTTTAAGTATTCAAATGGGAAAGTCGAAAGTTTATATATCGATTTTAAAATCGGCCGCAAATTTGGGTGGCCAAAAAACCATTTCGCCTTCATTGTGTTTTAGTGCAAAGATGGTCCTATTTCGCCGAAACATAGCTTTTTAATCATATCGTGCTTTTGATCCGACAACATGTGATGAACACGTACAAACACGTGCAAGTTTTCCTCTTTATCTGTTTTTGTTCTACTTTCTACTTGATTTTCTTGTATATACGTTGTCCTACTATCCTTTTTACTTGTGTGTGTACTCCACTCCTTAAAACTAATTAAAGTTTTCCCTCATATTCCCTCTAAGTTATCAGTTTTCATACAAAAAAGTTAACCCGCCTCCCAAAAAACAAAAAAAAGGAGAGTGTTGTCTAATCATTTATAAATATGCTGATAATATAAATAATTTTTCCATATTAGTATTAGATTAATCATTTCTTGCAGGTTACCTATCATCTTTCTAGGTTACCTACTCGGACTCACAGTAGACAACTTACTTTTTAATTCATGCCACTTGAGTGTTTAAGATATTGAACTTACTTTTTGTCACATTCTAATGGACATTCATTGCTCTCTCTATCTTTGTTTATTTACACATTGCTAAGGTTTCATGGGACTAACCTAGTGAGTGTGAGCTCTATTGAATTGAAACTCTGGAATTAATGTTTAGGTTTCACGTAACTGGACTCGAATTGGGCCTCTTTATTTCCCCCAACACCCATTAGCTTTATGTTGGGTCTACACTCTATGTGTATCACAGGCCTTTAATTTGTCTTAATTCTATGGGTCTAACTTCTTGGTAGGTATAAGGAATTTTTATATTCCTATGCCACATAGGAAATCTTATTAACCTTAATATTTAAGGTTTGACTTAATTATATTTAGTATACTAAATTACTAATTTTATACCATAGTGTATTTAGCACATTATTTGCGTGCACAGAAGTATACTAGCATTATTTTAAACATTGGCATTGAATTTAGCACATTAGCAACTAATTACTGTACCTCTCCTTTTAAATATTCAAATCTTCCAACTAATAAAACTCTTCTTAATGACCTTATGTCAACTTCATATTACTATATTTCCAAAATGTAGATTTTCCCAGTGTGATCCCAGACGCACACACATACACAGACCCCACCCCCACCCCCACCCCTTACAACCACCCCTATCAGAAAACGTGTCTTTCAGTTTCTTTTCCATTGCAAATGTCCCATTTCTAGTTCATCTTCCCCATCTTGTTCAATTCCTACTTATTTGATATCTTAACTAAAAAAATACGAGGAAATTGAGTCGTTTATATGGGGAAATGCAAAGGAATTGTGACAGTATTTCATTGAAAAGAAGAAAGAGTAATAGTAGAAGCAAAAACAGAAGATTTTGAAGAAGTTCGAGTCATTTTTTATTTGTAAAACAGAAAATAAAGTATCTACAATCAGAATACAAATAATCTATAGTTTATTTACAAAATATCTACAAATTGGGTACATTGAATTTTAATATCTCAATTCCCATTCAATTGTAGTTTAATTGGGATTTTCGACAGAATTGCATTTTTTGCAGAAGATTTGTAGAAGTTTTAGTCATTTTTGATTTGTGAAAATAGAAAACAAGCATCTACAATCAGAATACAAATAATTTACAATTTATCTACAATTTATGCAATATGCCTTCTTCTTCTTCGAGTTTCAATCTGAAATTCAGTCAAAACCAAGTCTAATCTTTACCAAAACACCTCAAAATTGAGATATAAACTTCAACCATATTTTCGATTATTTTCAACAACACCCAATCCAAAACAAATAATAATTTTTGAAAATTCAAATTTGAATTCAAAGCTTTCAAGCTTTTTAATGGCTGTCAATGATGGAGTTGCTTCTCTCTTTTCATTTGCTTTGTATTACTGAAATTTGCGATTGAGAAATAAAGAGAGATGTAGAGAATATCGACGAATAGAACTTTTGTAGGACGGATTTCTATAATTTGAAATTGAGCTTCTGATTTCGACGAACTGATCTTTTAATTTGTGTCTTAAGTAAAAATATCGAAGAATGGATCTGAGCTTTTGAACATTTTTAATTTTGACGATTTGAGCTTTTGAAAAGATTTGATTTGTGGTTAAATCAATTAGAAGATTCTGTTCCTGAATTTTAGGATGCCTAATTAGGAAGATTCAGTCACTAATAATTAGTATTTAATGAATGGTATAATAATTGTAGAAAAAATATGGACAGGGAGGGCGGGTAAATTAGAAAATGTGCACATTGTTGGTAATAAAGTTCATATATGATATAGGAAGAAAAACATCTCTAGATATAATGAGTCAAAATAGCACGGGCTAGCCAGTTTTCGAACTAGTCATTAAAAAATAGCAAGTATTTATCAAGACATTGAAAAATGGTGTCACGACATGGGTTTTCCACCATTGGGAGTCGTGATGACGCCTACTAATAGGAACTAGGCAAGCCAATTAATTTAATACTTGTCTTAATAACATCAACAATATAAAGAAAGACGAGACAATTAATATAAAAGCGGAAGTCTTAAAACATAAATAACTGAAAGCAAGTGCGGAAGTTCAAATACAACTCTACCCAGATCTGGTGTCACTAACTCACGAACATATAAAGAGTGCTAAATACAAATTGTGAAATAAAGTACAACGCTGTTGTGAGCACGTGATTTTTGTCCTATATGAAATACTCCTATAAAATCCAAAGAAAATAATTTTTGTTAATTATTTGACATTTCAGGAATTTTTGTAGGATTTTTGCATTTCTTGCATGTTTATGTTTCATTTAAATCATAAAAAATATCAAAATATCATGCATGACATTTAGGTTTTATTTTTACTAATTGAATTTTGTTAAAAAAGAAAGAGAAGAAGATAAAAAAGAAAAGAAAAAGAATAAAAGAAGTTAATTGAAGACAAGAGTTTTAATTTGGTTTTGGGCCATTTTAAACATCCCAATTTTGGCCCAAATTTTTGTTCCACCCAGCTGGCCCAAATCTAAAAACAACCCAAACCGTCCAAACCACCTAGGCCCAAAATATTAACCCGACTCGCTAAGCCCAATCTCCTCGTTAAAATCCCTAAAATCTAGAACCTTTCAAAAGAAAGAACACGCCAAAAATGGGACCCTTCCTTGAGCTAAGGACACGCGAAAAGCATGATTCTTTCCCATCTTCAAAAATCTGACCCTTTGGCAATAAAAAGGGAACAAAACAACAAGAACGAGGAGATTTCCACACCCAAGCTCCCATACACACACGCGAAAATCCCCAGACTCCCCCTTTTTGGTCTTCGATCAAATTCCTCTGCACATCCCTTCACTTCCCTGATTTTCCACACCATAACACAAGCCTCTTCTCAAAATAGCAAAAAAGGCCCTCCCCCTTCCGCACGTCAGATTCCCAAAACCAAATATCCCGAGATCTGAGAGCTAAAAAAAACGAGGTTACACCCCTGCTTTGTATTTTTCATTTTCACTCAACAATGGAGGCCACCTAAAATCTCCAGCTCCCTTTCTTCTATTACTTCCTCATCTTCTCGAAATACATACTCTTATTTGGAATGGAAGATGGAGACAAAATAATTTGAAAGAAGAAAAGGCAGAATCTGAATTTTCCAAAGGGAACTTGAAAAAATTGGTTTCAATTCTCAACCTCTTCTTTCTCTGGTCTGTCAAGCTGTGGAAGTAGAGTTAATGGCTTTTGTATGCTGATTTTCGTTGTTGTGCTGCTGTTCTGTTGAGTTCTTCTTCGTTTTTTTGAGGTATGTACGTTCGTTCCCTCAGTCTTACTATAGACAAACAATTGTAAAAATGGTACAGTGTTTGAAAAGGTCACTGTAATTTGCTGAAATTGATATGTATTTGGAAACAGCCTCTCTACCCCAGGGTAGGGGTAAGGCTGCGTACACACTACCCTCCTCAGACACCACTGAGTGGTATTGTACTGGGTCGTACTTTTTTTACTTTTTTGATATGTATTTGGAATGCAATGTCATGTTCGGACCTGTTTTGGCGTATGTTCCTCATTTGCAAGACAACTGATTAGTTTGTATTGAAGTTTATCTATTTTGTTCATTCGAAACGGGATCTGAAATTGAAATTCTTGAGTTAAATAAAATTAGAAGAAGGCTTCAACATCAACCATGAATCCATATTCTATTAGATAATTTGAAAGGGGCCGTTTGTGCGACAGTTTAGTGCATGGTTTCCAGCTGAGTTTTGCTAGGTGTGAGAGTTGTTTTTGCTGCCGCATTTAGCAGCTTTTTCAGCTGCGTTTTGAAGCCTAATTTGAGATGAAAATGACTGATTTCTGGAGCTCTTACATGGCTGTTTTTACTGGTTTTTAGAGTCGTTTTTCAGCTTTATTTTGAGAGAATTTTTCAGCTAAGTGTTAAGTCTGCCAACATTTAGCTTTGATTGTCTATTGTTAATTCTCCTTTATTTACATTTTATGGTTTCATGTTCTGTTGTTTAGATTGGTAATTTTTGTGAAAATAGTTGATATAGTGGTTTAATATTTATATGAATTTCATTTTACAGCAGGGCCTTCTTTCATTCTAAATAGTTGCGTAGGTAATTGAAAGTGCTAATTAGTAACGGGTGTGAATTTTTTTGAATTAAAAGATAGGCTTGGGTATTTGGAATTTTTGAGTGGGATTGGAAATTGAAAAACATTATAACAATAATTTGAGGTGCGCCGTGCCAAACAAAAATGATAATTGCATGGTCCTCATTTAGTTATTTTTTTAAAAATACTTAGAACTCGGGTGTGCCGTTTAGCGAATTTCACGGCCTTCCCAAAAGATTACAACGCGTTAGACTTTATTAGGCGCGACTTCAATAAAATTACATTCCTGTATATGGGTTGGCATTTTATGCGGCCCACATTCAAATCCTAAAACGTCGAATGGAGTGTGCCTAGGATTGCAGGTTCGGTTCGTTTCATGTGGCGCAATCTGAAAACACACTTTAGACGATGTTCACTTTCTCTTAAATAAATACGTATTAAATAAAAGCGATTAAACGTAAAATTGGCACATAGGCTCTTCATGTATTAAAATCAGATTTTAGCCATTCATGACAATTTAAGCGACCATGCTAGAACAATGAGATTCGAGGGTGCCTAACACCTTCCCTCGGGTCAACAGAATTCCTTATTCAGAATTTTTGGTTCGCAAACTCCATTCGGAAGTCGGAATTTTCCTCGGTTCGGGATTCAAGATAAACTGGTGACTTGGGACACCAAAGGCTAAACTTATCCCAAGTGGCGACTCTAAATAAATAATCCCGATTCGAATCATGTCACTTTAAATAGAAAAATCCTAATACATTATCCTTCAGGGTAGTGTGTAAAAAGGAGGTGTGACAGCTCTAGCGACTCTGCCGGGGAAAAGAACCCTGAACATTTTGTTCAGGGTTCAGAATTCGAGCTTAGAATAATTGTTGCGTTTGGCTTTATCTGATTTTGTTATATGATATGTGCTTAATGTGCTAATTGACTGCTTTTACCGCTTTGATATTATGTGAACTGTATATAAATTGTGCCGAACCAAATCTCCTCTTTGAGTATTCTAAATCATGAAGAAGGGTGTACTTCGTACGACTTCTTTTCTGTATAGTGTCTAATTCCCAATTTAGAACGAAGTTTTGATAAGTTGCAAAGCCGGCGAAGCTTCTGTATTCCCGGATTGCTGCCTCCCCCTCGGCTCGAGTTATCCGCTCGGGTAAGCCAGGTCTAAAACAAACACCCAGGTTTTGAACCTAGAATAACTCAGCCTCATGCCAAATCCCTGGTAGGAACGCTTATTTGCATCATGTGCTTTTGACTTAGAGGACTCAACACAGGGGTTGGGTTCGTCTAGGGCTAACAACCTGAAATGAAAAGACCATCCTGATGCATCCTACTTGTTTTCTCTGCATTTAGTTGATCGGGCTTGCATGTTGACCGGCTTTTGAATCTCGAAAATGTTAGAAATATGAGAAAATTAGAAAATAGCAAGACAGGGAGTAAGAATAACCAATACCCAAGAGCTGTCGGAACTCTGCCGAAATTTTAAAAAATAGGAAGAAAGGAAAAATGTCTTTGTTTACAAGTCAAAAATGGTTTGAAAAAGATTTTTGTCTCAAAATTAGTTAGTTTATTGGACCGAACTACGCGGGTCTGATTCTCACCGGATGTGAGATACGTCGGCAAACCTCATCGGTTCCGACCCCAATTTTCAAAAAAACCCAAAAAATATCTTTATTACTTCATTCTTTAGAAAAGTCTTTCTTTAAGACCCCAATTTTCAAAAAAAATAAAATAAAATATTTCATTACTTCATTCTTTAGAAAAGTCTTTCTTTAAGACCCCATTTTTTAAAAATTCAAATATTTCCTTTAGTTCATTCTTTAAAAAATCTTTCAAAAAAAAAGGTAGTGTTTAAATACACAAAAAAAATAGTTCCTTCTTTCTAATGTCTTTCATACGAAAAGGAAAAATTAAAAAATCAAAATCCAAAATATGGGTTTCTTTTATTTTAAAAATCCAAAAATACTTTTTTTCTTCTTTAAAAGTCTGTCTTTTTTAAATGTCCATAAAAATTTTGTAAAGTCCAAAAATATTTTTGCTTTTCTTTAAAAGTACATTCAGAAATCCGAGATGTTTTCTTGAAAGTCCATCTTTCGAATATTCACAAGTCAAAACAAAATCCATATACATATACGAGGCAATATTCAAAATTCAAAAATAATTTCTTTCTTCCTTAGAAAAAGGTAAAACAAATGAAAATTCAAAACTTTTTTTTTTTGCTTTTGAAAGTCCCAAGTTCAAATAAAAAACAAATGAATTTGTAGAAGTCTTTCTTTCAATAAAGTAGAACAAAAATCAAATATATATATCTCTATATATATATATATATATATATATATATATATATATATATATATATATATATATATATATATATATATATATATATATATATATATATATATATATATATATATATTTCTTTTCCTCTTTTAAAGCATTTCTTTCAAAAATTTTAAAAAAAAGAGTTAGTTTATTTGCTCTATTCCCAATCTTACCGAACTACGCCGGTTTGATTCTCACAGGAAGTACGATATGTAGGCAACCCTCATCGGGTCCAACCTTCCCTTTGCAAAAATAGCCAAAATGTCAAAACTTTTGATTTCATCATAAATAAGTCGGGTGATGCCATTCTTGTCAAAAATAAGCCGAATGTCCCCAAAAGGGCGTCAGAACGCTGTTTTTGCAAGAACAGCCGCCCTGAGTCATTTTTTAAATGGTTTGCGGGTACAACCTTAAAATCTTCCTCCAAAAGTGCTAAAAGACCGTATCTACAAAATCAAGTCCCTGTTTTTTTAATAAAGAATTTTTGGAATTCGATGTCTGATATAAATAGAAAACGAAAAAATATACAATTTTTGATAAAGAAAATTTGAAGTCTCTCTTTCAGAAACAAAATCAAAATAAAAAACATAGTCCTTAAAGCATTTTTTTTCAAAATTCCAAAGAAAAGGAAGTTAGCTTATTTACCTTATTTTCACGAACTACGCTTGGTCTAATTCGTGCGGGGTCGCGATACGTAGGCAATCCTTATCAGATTCGACCGTAACCATAAGAGAAAAACAAAAAGAGAGGGAAGAAAATAGAGGAAAAACAAAAGAAACAAAAAGCGGAAGAAAATCTAAAAAAAATAGAGCGGAGGAAAATCAAAGAAAACTCATGGCAGAAAAAATGGAAATACAGAAAATGAGAAAAACAGAGGGGAGAAAAAAGAAAAACAAATGTAAAAACAAGCAAGGAAAACAAAAGAAAAATCGGGATGACACATGCAACCATTGATGTGTGATTACCTATTTGTATTTGTCTCAAAACTAACCGTTCGCTGCTATCATTTCCAGAGGCCACATTTATAGAAACAGGTGGTTAGTTTTGTGGTAAACTGGCTTCGCACCACTACTTTACTAGATCTAAAGATAGCGTCAGAAATGACCCTGCCAACAATTCCTATTTCGGAAGATAGTCCACTCTTGGGCGTCCCGGCCTCAGAGTCCGCAGTTGACGAAGAAAACAGAATCTTAAATCTGAGGGTAATGGAGATGTGAGACGCATGGATAAGTGGAAAAGAACCCTCGAGTGTCATCCCTTGATTTCCCGAGTTGTTCCCAAGACCAACTGGTACCTTTAACATTCCCATCAACCACCCTAACTTCCCGCTAGGATAGCCTACTATATTCACTCATTTCGTGGGAGCAACTTTTGAGGTCCGACCCCAGGCATTCATACCCGGGACAACTCCAAACATCTTCACTGCTCCACCATCTTCTGCTACAACACAGCCCGCAATCCCTAGGCCTGTGTTTGATCCATCGACCTTCACTTATCAAACTTCTACTTACCAGCCCGAACTTCCTCCATACTCCGCATATGCTTACCCTCAGCCACCACTATATGAGTTTACACCGAGGCAAGACAAAACCCCTAAAGCCCCTGAGCAAGATGAGATGGCCAGGAGAATGAGAAGTCATGGACAGAGCTTAAAGAACATGCAAGGTTTGAGCAGGCAAAAGAGTGTCTTTTATACAAATTTGTGTATGTTTCCGCATGTACATTTGCCGCCAGGGTTCAAAACACCAAAATTTGAAAAGTATGACGGGCACGGCGACCCCATTGCTCATTGAAGAAGTATTGCACCGGTGGCAAAGAAGAACTGTTGATGGCATATTTTGTGGAAAGCTTAATTGGTATTGCTTCAGAGTGGTATATGGATCAAGACATATCTCGACGGCACATTTGGGACGATCTTGCCCGAGATTTTGTAAGGCAGTTTCAGTATAACATTGACATCGCGCCAGACCGGAATTCTTTGTCAAACTTGAAGAAGAAACCCTCAGAAAGCTTTAGAGAATACGCTATTAAATGGTGCGAGCAAGCATCAAATATAAATGGTCACTGTCTTTCTCCAGGCACAGGAATCAGACTACTTCCAAAACATGATGTCGGCCATGGGCAAGCCTTTTGAATAGGCCATCAAAATTGGTGACATGGTAGAACACGGTTTGAATACGGGTAGAATGTTAAGTCAGTCAGCCATCAGAGCAACCTCCCAAGCCATCCAAGGCGGTTATGGAGGAATGGCAAAGAATAAGATGAGAGAAGAAACAACCATGGTAGCATCAGGGGGAAGAAGATACCGGGCCGGAAGAACCCCTCAACACTACTATCCTCACTCCGATATGGTCTATGATCCACCACCTTATGTAGTTATGAATGCTCAACCTTTCGGCCGACCGCAACCACAAGCTAACAGAAATCAACCTCCATTCCAAAAAAACCAGCTTTCTCACCAGAACCACTATTATCCTCGACCTCTTCAGAATAACTTTCGTCCCCGGGAACCACCCAGGAGACCCAACTATACACCAATCGGTGAATCATACTCTAACCTGTTCCCTAAGCTTGTCCAGATGAATTTGCTGCAACCCATACCCCCAAACAGGCAAAACCCGGAATCACCGTCATATCAGCGGGGTGTCAGATGTGCCTATCATTCAGGGTTAGAGGGGCACGATACAAATGACTGTTGGACTCTGAAGCAAGCGGTGTAGAATTTAATAGGGCGAGGAAAATTGTGCTGAAGGATAAGGATGTCCCCAATGTGACCAATAATCCATTGTCAGCCCACAACAACAGGCCAGTAATTGGGATGATTTGTGAAGACAAAGAATTTGATCTGGCGCATAAGGCCATAAAAGAATTTGATCCGGCGCTTAAGGCCATAATTGCTATTGCTGATATGGAAAGGAAGCCCAAGGCATCCCTAAAACAAGAGAAAGGGGAAAAGAAGAGTAAAATCACCGAGATAGAACCGAAAAAGGAAATTGACGTATCCGAGCAAGCCGATGTGGTATGGGGGGGGGGGAATCAAACCACCTCGGCTGCATGAGCCAATGGTTATTGGACGCATACCATAGAAGCCTAACTATAATGAAGAGGAAGATGATGAGGTTTTCACGGCTGAAGAGAGTAAGGGAATACATGGGGCGATGAGGAAAATGCTTTATAAAACTCACATAGTTCAGCTGGGAGAGAGCACAAGCACCACTGAGGTGTCATACATGGGACCAAGCGCCAAGCTTCAAAATTGGAAGGCTACACCATTCCTGGTCAGGCGGGAGTCCTCGTAGACTTGTCCTGCCACTTTTTCTGCATCGCGAGTCATCCCAGGGTGTGACTCGGATGTTTTCTTTAGTTTCCTTTCTTTAAATTCCTGAATGTCAACCCTGTTATCTTCCCAAATTCCAAGAAATGAAATCAATATTTCATCGTTCATTTTCTTTATTTTTTCAGAGTTTGCTATGTTTTTTCTCTTTCTCTAATAATGTAGCTTTAAATAACATGACATGCTTGCGGACTTTATGCCCAGATCCCAAGAACTCTATCAGACTTTGAAATAATAAATCAAAAGTTAAAATACAAAGAAGTTAAATTTGAGAAATAAAAGAAAAGAATCGGAATAACAGAGGACAATTGGTTTGTGGTTTGGGAAAGGTCCGTCACGAAAGCAGAGTTTGAGAACAATGAGTGGGTCTAGACTCGTATGGAACGTTGACTTTAATTAAAACGGATGACTGCAGTTTGTCATGGGCAGTTGTACAACCAAAGAATGGCCTGCGCCTATGAAATCTGAAGTAGGGCAACTGGTGTTAAGGCGCATTGTTTCTCCCTACCAGGAAGTAAAAGGAAGTTTGTGCTTATTCGGAAGGATCTATACACCATTGGAAATATTGCCAAGCGAAGAATTGTATCTGGGTGACATCGAAAAGTGACCCCGAAGTAGTTGAGCATGTAGATGCAGTAAAAAGTACTATGTCTAAACTCGTTCCGCCGATGTCTTTGCACATATGAGATGATGAAGGCTTTTACTCCCGCTATCCAAACACCATCTATCCTTCTTAAACCCTTTGAGCGGGTTACCTTTCTTTGATTACCCTCTTTGGAACCCGGAAGTGCTATTGAAAAAAAAAGAAGGAAAAGGAAAAGAAGAGAAAAAAAAAAGAAAAGAAAAAGGAAGAAGAAAAAAAAGGGAAAGAAAAAAAGAAAAGAAACAGAAAAGAAAAGAAAGTGAAAAAGAAAAGAAAAAAAGAAAAGAAAAGAAAAGAAAAGAAAAACAAAACCGAAACAGAAAAAAATAAAATTATTTTCCTGAACTACGTCTGACTTGATTCCGAAATGATACGTAGGCAGCCTATTTCCGTGGTTCAGTCACACTAAAACAAAAATCCAAAGTTCCCAAAAAGTGAATCTGAGGAAGATGATATAATGGTTCGGCCATGAAGTATCCGAAATGGTTCCAGAGCCAAGTCCTTCTGATCAGTTGGCAAAGACAGAAAAATAAATATGCTATTGATGGAATCTGATACAAGTCAAATTGAGAGAAATAAAATGAGAGAGTCTTATCGGTGAAAACCTTCGGGCACCATAAGGCGATGGGAGTAGAGAAATCAAAAATGAGAGACTCCACTTAGCAAAAACTCGCAAAGAGCGCTATCGGATGACGGTGAGAAGAGAAATGAGAGAGGTCGAATGTGCGAAAAGCCACAAAGGGCGTTGTCGGCCGGAAAAAGTCATCTCACCACTAAAAGAGTCGTGGAAAGGTTCCCTGGTTTTGAAATGTGGAAATGCGATTCACGAGAAGTTGGAAAGTTTGTGTGGGTCGGGCGTCTAGTCCAAGAAGCATGTCATGTTCATTTGGAGCCAGCATGCACCCCAAATAAGTCCTTCATTTTCCCTGAAAGGGACGCTTCTCTTTAAACTCATATGCTTGCCTTTTGCATACTTTTCTTTGAATCCCTTTCGGTTTAACTCTGATTTCGTAACAATTACAAAGAAAAGGTGGCATGACCGGTTTCATAGAGCTCTGCCTGACAAGAGTCAAAGAAAATACCCAGCCTCAGTGGTGCGTTAGTCCAATCCCGACTGACCATGGTGGTTGATTGCTTCCAAAGTAAAAACGTTTGAAAGGAAAGAAAGTCAAAGGCAAAATTCCTAAGGGCAGAATAAATTAAAAGGACAGAGCCCACACGAGCGAGTCATCATGAAATCCTAAGGCTTAACCCGGTCAGTGTGAAAGAGATTCATCCTCAAGGCCAACAGGCAGTAAATTTCTCAATGGAAATGGGGCCGGGATCAAGTGATGGAGATGATCAAGGCCACAAAACCAACCACCGTATCAACTAACAAATTGTTCTTTGTTAAAAATAGGTCTTACTCAAAACAACCGTGCAAGAAGCAGGTGCAGCCCAAAAGAAATGAAATGTGCGAGCGTTGAAATAGCGTTGCAGCACGAAAAATGACCAAAAGGAAAGTTTTCTCAAACACTCTTTCATGCATTCTGATAAATAAAAAGGAATAACCTCTAAAAAAAATAAAAAAAAGAACCAAAAAGAAAGAAGGAAAGAAATGGAAAACGAAAATCCCAAAAGAGAATCAAATCATGGTAGTTATAGTTTTTTCTATCCAAAACCCGGCCAAAAAAGCGAGGATCTCTCGGCCAAAAAACCGTGGAGCATTCTCTATCTAAATCCCGGCCAAAAAACCGAGGATCTTTCAGTCAAAAAATCGTGGAGCCTTTTCTTTTCCAAATTTCGGCTAAAAAATCGAGGATCTCCCGGCCAAAAAATCATGGAGCTTTTTCTATCCAAATCCTGGCAAAAAAATCGGGGATCTCCCGGCCAAAAAATCACGGAGCTTTTTTTATCCAAATCCCGGCCAAAAAACCGAGGATCTCCCAGCCAGAAAACCGTGGAGCTTTTTCTATTCAAATCCCGACCTAAAACCGAGGATCTCCCGACCAATAAATTGCGGAGCCTTTTTCTGTCTAAGTATCCCAGCCAAAAAACCGAGGCCAAAAAATCGCGAAGCTTTTTTCTAAATATCTCTGCCAAAAAACCGACGATCTCCGTGGCATAACCCAAGGAGCTTTTTCTTTTCAAATCCCAGCATAACCTGTGGATCTCCCTGGCATAACCCAATGAGTCTTTTCTTTCCAAATACCGGCATAACTCGTGGACCTTTTCCGGCATAACCTGATGATTTTTCCGGCATAACCCGTGGACCTTTTTCGGCATAACCCGATTCTTTTCTCGGCATAACTCGTGGATCGTTTTCGGCATTACCCAATGATTTTTTCCGGCAATTCCCGTGGATTTCCTTGGCATAACCTAAGGAGCTTTTTCTTTTTCAAATCCCGGCATAACCCGTGGATCTCCCTGGCATAACCCAAGGAGCCTTTTCTTTCCATATCCCGACATAACCCGTGGACCTTTTCCGGCATAACGCGATAATTTTCCCAGCATAACCCGTGGACTTTTTTTGGCATAACCCGATGATCTTTCCCGGCATGACCCGTGGACCTTTCCGGCATAACCCAGTAATTTTTCCGGCATAACCCGTGGACCTTTTCCGGCATAACCCGATGACCTCCCCGGCATAACCCGAAGAATCCTCTCTCTTTTCCGGCATAACCCGGCTGTTTCCCAGCATAACCTGGATTCATTCACAAAGATACACAATCCTAATATGATCGCTTAGATATGTGTCACAATTAACTCACGAAAATTTCTTAGCAAAAACTGGGGCAGAAAATTTCGTTTGTTTGTTTGTTTTGGTATCTTAAGCAGGTTGACCTCAAAACACAGGATTTAAGATGACCAAAATAATGAGTCTCAATCCAGAACAAAGAAAAGAAGAAAAGGACAAAAAGAAGAGAACTTAA
This sequence comes from Nicotiana benthamiana, assembly GCA_034376525.1. Taxonomy (NCBI): domain Eukaryota; kingdom Viridiplantae; phylum Streptophyta; class Magnoliopsida; order Solanales; family Solanaceae; genus Nicotiana; species Nicotiana benthamiana. Next base: position 37,066,951 of record CM067337.1, on the reverse strand, counting down.
AGTGCTGAAGTGGAAAAGGACGCGGACTGCTCAAGATATGATTGAAGTCATATGCTTCGCATGTCCTGCCTTGATCCAAAGCTGAAGAATGCACCAACGGTAACATCTGACGAGCATCAAGATTCAAATCAGAGTTTGCCTCAAGAACCAGCCGAGACTCAAGATCAAGCTTCAGAAGACTCACATATAGGAATCTTGTAACTCGTAGCTGATATGCTTAGATAGTCTTTTTCAATTTTGATGTAATAACAGGACAGCGGACCGGAGCCCTGGACGGAACCTCGACTCTCAACCTCGGTACTCCATCACTCTGAACTACATATGACCTGATTCCTTTATAGCCAATGATTTGTAGTCATCCTTTGAAGCAAGGTTCGGTCAGACAGTTTTTCAAAAATGCTTCTCATGGAGTTTCAAATGGGCAAAAATCCCTCACAGTGCTTACTTTATCTTTGCCTGAAAACTCTTTGTGTTTCCGAGCAAAGAGGGGCAGCTGTAAGCATGTGATTTTTGCCATATATGAAGATAACTTCTAAAAATAAGTCAAAATAAGTTTTAGGAATTTTTTCTTTTTTTAGTCGCATTTCATGCATTTTAATATTTTAAAATCAAATAATAAATACCAAAAATACTTGTCCTTTGGATTTAGAATTTAATTTTACATTTTAGGAATAATTAGTAGTTGAGTTACTTTTAGTTTTAATTTGTTTAATTTGCATTTGAATAGGGAATTTGCGTAATTGAAAATCTGGAAGTATAATTTTAGAGTCAATTTGAGTTTTGGTTTTAATTTAGCATTTAACAAAATCAGAAAATAAAATACAAAATAAGTAAATAAAATACAAAAAAAGAGAGGAAGATAAAAGAAATTGGGAGTAAAAAAAATGGGAAGAACCTTCCCCAAAATATTTTTCCCCAAATCATTTCTCCCACATAAGACCTTTCCCCCAAAATATTTCGTCACCTAAAAACTTCCCCAAAAAGTATTTCCTCACATAACACCTTCTCCCCAAATAAAACTCCTCCACATAACACCCCACCCCATACCCCTCTATATAAACACACAACAAATACAAAAAAAAAGAAAGAAAAAAAGGAGCAGAAGAATTCCTTCGTTTCCTCTCTATACCTAAATCCACAATAAAGCTACAAACATAAAATCAATTTGGATAGAAGGAAAATGGATAAGGTGAGGGTACAACTGTAGGTACAGGGAAAGACGATGGGATCTTAAGCAACTCGTTGGATCTGGCCGGAGATACAATTTTTCGAACGACTCTCGGTGCCATCGAGTTAGATCTAACCAGTCTCTATTGTTACGCCTGAAGCAGAGGTGATTTGAGGTCCGTTTGGGATCGCCGACGTAGTTTTTGATCCGGTCAAGGTCCCGTTCAGTTAACCATTTTTGCGATTCAGAGATTTTAAGGTCAATCAATTTTCACCTTCTTCATTGTAGTTGCTGAAATTTAATCGAAAGTTTGCACATTATGGTCCATCTAAACTTATCTCTTTTATATGTTTGATGTCTCTGTTTGCATATGTTTTTTTACATGGCGTTGGCTTGTTATCTAGTCCGCTCGTCCTCAGTCACGCACACCGATCCTGTTTGTTGTTTCATATATTTGTTAGAATTTTTCAGCATTCGGATTAGGCTTAAATCTTCCAAAATAAGTGTTGAGTTTCTGGTTTAGTTTGTTAGATTTTCGTGTTTCCTTTCACTCATGTCCTATCTTGATTAAATACAGTAGCACCACATTATTTTTTATGCAATGGCAACGCACGAGTACAATTTCTTTTGTTATCAAGTTTGCGTATGTTCAATATTTAATTTTGTTAGATTTTACCCTTTCGGTTTTTTTAGAGTTCCTCATGTTATGTTTTTAAGTGAAATTACAATGAAGTGAGAGTTCACGCCAATTATATTGAAACATTAAGTTTGAAGTTGGACCGTGTTTGAACATAAGGTTGATCTATTTGTGTAAGTGGCATGTCAATGGTTTTAGAATCGTTGGCTACGTGAATAGCATGTTAATGGCATCATTGGTTAGTGTAAATGAATTTTCTATGAAACGCATCTCTTTATGGAAGTATAGCAGAATGTAGTTCTATTTTAAATTAGAATAAGAGGTATAATGCAACGAACAAAAATAACAATTGCACGACCCTTATTTGATTAATCTTATTTTGTCCTTAGAATTGAGGTGTGCCATTTAGTAAATTCCATGGCCCTCGCAAATTACAACGTGCTAGACGCTATTAGGAGCGACATTAATAAATTACATTCCTAAATACGAGTGGACATTTTATGCGGTCCAAATCTAAATCCTAAAACGTTGAATAGAGTGTGTCTAGGATTGCGAGTTCATTTCATGCGGCGTAATTCGAAAACACATGTTAAACGACGTTCACTTTCTCAAATAAATAAATAAATAAATAAATATATATATATATTTAATAAAAATGGTTAAAGATAAAATTGGCACATAGACATTTCATGTATTAAAATCAGTTTTTAGCCATTCATAGCAATTTAAGTGACCGTGCTAGAACCACGGGATCCGAGGGTGCCTAACACCTTCCCTCGGATCAACAGAATTCCTTATTCAGAATTTCTGGTTTGCAGACTCCAGTTGGGAAGTCGAACATTTTCCTCGGATGGGATTCAAGCTAAATCGGCGATTTGGGACACCAAACGCCAAACCTTTCCTAAGTGGCGACTCTGAATAAATAATTCCGATCCGAATAAGGTCACTTTTAATGGAAAATTCCCTTATACATTATCCTCCGGGGTAGGTATGTAAAAAGGAGGTGTGACAACTGTTTGTTCCGGTACAAAGATAACAAACGAAGATAAACTAGAAGAGACTCGGTCATGCGGACGCCAACAAGGCTACCTCGAAAATCTCTGGACTGAAGTCAGCTCGCAACGCTCCTACTGTGGTCCACAAGCTGCTCCGGCTCCATAATCTATGCAAAACGATACGAAAGTATAGCAAAAGCACAAACGACCCCTGGGAGGGGGACATGCTTTTGGGAGTAACAGATAAAATAGAACGACCGGAATATATAAGGAAAACTACAATTGATTCCTTCTAACACAGAATATATTATCGGTGCGCCACGCGATCCCATTTCATGATGTATAAGTGGTCGGCGTGCCACACGATCCCATTTCGTAATATATAAGTGGCCGGCATGCCACACGATCCCATTTAATAATATATAAGTGGTCGACATGTCACACGATCCCATTTCATAATATATAAGTGGTCGGCACGCCACACGATTCCATTTCATAATATATACAATGGTTTCCCGGCAAGAGACAAGTATCAATTCAACTATCCCAGCAAGGAAGAATACAAATAAACAGTTAATTTCCGACAAGGGAGCAACAACAATAATTTGCACGTCCCAGCAAGGTAATAATTGCATCTCTTTCTCTTTCGCTCATTTCTTACTTCCTAATCATGTCATAATTCGAGTCAACGCTCCAAGGAGTTTACAAATCGTATTTCCTTTTCATACTCTTCACATTATATAGAAACCATAAATTAAACAAGGAAGAGTTACTACAGAATCTCAATAAGCACAAATAAGGACTCACGGTCATGCTAGACACCGGTGAATAGATACTTGTCAACATGCCTATACACCATACTCAACATTTAGCAATTAATAAATAATACTCTAATCTTATTCCCTCGAGCCAAAATTAGATCAAACACTTACCTCGAATGCTCCAAAATCAACTCAAGACTCTAGTACAGCTTTACCCCTTGAATTCGGCTCCAACTCAGTCAAATCTATGAAATAATGACTTTACAATATTAATAATAGCTTAAAAAAATTAAATCCAATGCCTAAATATGGATTTCTAAGATTTCTTCCCAAAATTCCAAAAATAGATCCCGGGCCCGCTTGGTCAAAACTCAAGGTTTGAACTAATTCCACGTCACCCATTCCCCCACGAGCCCGGATATTCAATTTGTTTTCAAATTTGACCCCAAAACGAGGTCTAAATGAAAGAAAATTGAAAAGCCCTAATTCTACTCATTTCCCCCAACTCTTACCATAAACTACATGATTTAGGTCTATGAATTTGATAAATGATGATAGAATATGAAGAAAACGAGTCAGATAATACTTACCCAAGAAGCTTTGGTGAAGAAGAGCTCTAAGAATCGCATATGGGTTGTGGAGAAGAAGAGCTCGTGTGAAATGGAGTGATGCTCGTATCTACTGTTTTGATTGTTTTAGAAAAACCACAGGGCGGATTTACTCTATGCGTTTGCGACAGGGGTGTCGCGTTCGTGAAGAAAGGAGGTTGGGAAGCACCGTGTTCGCGATAGGTATGATGCGAATGCGAAGAAGGAAGCTGGGGGGGGGGGTGTCAAGGAATTGGCCTATGCGAACGCGAGGGGGTAATATGCGAACGCATTGAAGGGATTACTGGCACTACACGAATGCGAGAAGGGGGACCACGAACGCGAAGGAGGGGGCGCCAAGGCAGTGCGAACGCGAGCCTGAGGCCGCGATTTGTAGAACAAAATGTATGTGTAAAATTGCAGAAAAATCTGATCCTTTTTCCTAAGTTCAAGACACCCCGAACCACCTCCGAATCACTCCCGAGCCCTCGGGGCTCTTATCCAAACACACACACTAACTCAAAAAACATCTTGCGGACTTAATCGAGCGATCAATTCGCTAAAATAATATCACAAACGACGAATCAAACCTCAAATTCATCACTTTTCATTCAAACTTATTAAATTTCTAACTTTTGATATTTAGGTCCGAAATACGTCAAATGACGTTCGATTTCAACCAAATCACACAGAAACATATTAAACCATGTATAAGACTTGTACCGGGCGCCGGAGCCAAAATACAGGCCCGATACCAACGCTTTCTCATCCAATTTTATTTCAAATTTTCTTATTAATTCCAGAAAAATAATTTGTTTAAAAAACTTTATTTCTCGGGTTCGGGACCTCGGATTTCGATTCCGAGCATATGCCCGAGTCCCATATTTTGATACGGACCCTCCGGGACCGTCACATCACGGGTACGAGTTCGTTTACTTAAAATATTGACCAAAGTCAATTTTAATCATTTTAAAGCCAAATTTCAACAATTTTCACAAAATTTAACATATAAGCTTTCCGACTATGCGCCTAGACTATGCACCAAAATGAAGGCAACTAAAAGTGAGGTTTTCAAGGCCTCGAGAGCACGAAAAAGGTGAAAACAGGTGATGACCCTTTGGGTTATCACATTCTCCACCTCTAAAACAACTCTTCGTCTTCGAACGGATAAAAGAAAGAAGTACTTAGGTAGGGAAATAGATGAGGATAACGGCTTTGCATATCATACTCGGACTTCCAGGTTGATGCCTCAGGAGGCTGACCTCTCCACTAAACACTCACTGAAGGAAAACTCTTTGACCTCAACTGTCAAACCTGTCTGTCTAGAATGGCTACCAGCTCCTCCTCATAAGATAGATCCTTGTCCAACTGGTCAGCGTTGAAATCTAGCACGTGGGATGGATCACCGTGATACCTTGGAAGCATAGACACATGAGAAACTGGTTGCACGGGTGACAATCTAGGCTGTAAGGCAAGTCTATTATCCACCTCTCCCATACGGTCGAGAATTTCAAATGGGCCAATGTACCTAGAGCTAGGCTTGCACTTCTTCCCAAATCTCATCATGCCCTTCACAGGGTCACACGGAGCAATATCAGCTCACCAACCATAAAAGCCACATCTGGAACCTTGCAGTCTGCATAACCATTCTGTCTAGACTGAGCGGTCTGAAGCCTATCCTAAATGATCTTGACCTTATCCAAGCCCTCCTGAACTAAATCTATACCCAATAACCGAGCCTCTCCTGGCTCAAACCATCAAATCAGAGACCGACATCGCCTACCATACAACGCCTCATATGGAGCCATCTGAATGCTGCACTGGTAGCTATTGTTGTAGGCAAACTCTGCTAAAGGCAAAAATTGGTCCCATGAGCCTCCAAAATCATTGACAAAGGCCCGGAGCATATCCTCCAATATCTGAATAGTCCGCTCGGACTGACCGTCCGTCTGAGGATGGAATGTTGTGCTCAACTCAACTCGGGTGCCCAACTCCTGCTGGACTGCTCTCCAGAAGTACGAGGTAAACTGCGTACCCCTGTCCGAAATGATAGATACCAAAACCCCATGAAGGTGATCAATATCTCTGATATAGATCTCAGCTAACCTCTCTGATGAATAAGTGGCTGCAATAGGAACAAAATGTGCTGACTTGGACAACCTATCAACAATGACCCAAATAGCGTCAAACTTCTTCTGAGTCATTGGAAGTCTAGTACAAAATTTTTAGTAATCCTCTCCCACATCCACTCGAGAAGCTCAATCCTCTGAAACAATCCACTAGGTCTCTGATGCTCGTATCTAACTTGCTGACAGTTCAAACATCGAGCCACATATGCAACAATATCTTTCTTCATTCTGCGTCACCAATAGTGCTGCCTCAGATCCTGATACATCTTCGCGACGCTTGGATGAATAGAATACCGAGAACTATGGGACTCCACTAAGATCAACTCCAGAAGCCCATCAATATTGGGCTCACAAGCTCGTCCCTACAATCTCAAAACACCATAATCATCTAAGGTCACTTTCTTGACACCTCCACGCTGCACCGTGTGGGGATCATCAAACTGCCAATCACGAATACGCTCCAATAATGAAGAAGGAGTGACCGTGCAAGATAACAGTCGGCAAGGTTCAGAAATATCCAACCTCACGAATCGATTGACCAAGGCCAGAACATCCAAAGCAAACGGCCTCTGACTGACCGGAATATAAGCAAGACTACCTATGCTGGCAGACTTTTTACTCAATGCATCGGCCACCATATTGTCCTTTCCCGGGTAATACAAGATAGTAACATCATAGTCTTTCAACAACTCCAACGACCTCCTTTGCCTCACATTCAGCTCCTTTTGCTTGAACAAGTATTGAAGACTCCTGTGATCAGTGTACACCTCACACATCACATCATATAGATAGTGCCTCCAAATTTTCAAAGCATGAACAATGGCTGCCAACTCTAGATCATGAACCGGATAATTCTTCTTGTGAATCTTCAACTTCCTTGAAACATAGGCAATGACTCTGCCATCCTGCATCAATACTGCACCAAGCCCAATACGAGAAGCATCATAATAGACGTTATAAGGCCCTGAAAATGTAGGCAAAACCAATACCAGTGTCGTAGTCAGAGCTGTCTTGAGCCTCTGGAAGCTCGCCTCACACTCATCTGACCATCTGAAATAGGCACCCTTCTGGGTCAATCTGGTTATTGGGGTTGTAGTAGATGAAAATCCCTCCACGAACCGATGGTAGTAGCCTGGTAACCCTAAGAAACTCTGGTCTCTATAGCTGGTGCTGGTCGAGGCCAGTTCTTGACTGCCTCAATCTTCTTTGCATCCACCTAAATATCCTCTGCTAAAATAATGTGACCCAAAAATGCAACCGAACTCAACCAGAACTCGCACTTTTAAAACTTTGCATATAATTGACGATCCTTCAAAGTCTAAAGAACCACTATGAGGTGCTGCTCGTGCTCTCCTGACTACGAGAGTGTATCAGAATATCATCAATGAAACTATCACGAACAAGTCCAAATAAGACCAGAACACTCGGTTCATCAACTCCATAAATGTTGTTGGGGCATTGATCAACCCAAAGACTAAAAATTCATAATGCCCATACCGAGTGCGGAATATTGTCTTAGGGACATCAGACGCCCTAATCCTCAGCTGATAATAGCCAGATCTCAAATATATCTTTGAAATTACCTTCGTACCCTGAATTTGGTCAAATAAATCGTCGATCCTTGGTAGTGGATACTTGTTCTTTATCGTCATCTTGTTCAATTGCCGGTAATTAATTGGGACAACCGAAAGGGTCATCACTTGTCTTTCTCTATTTTCCGCACTTCCAAGGCCTTAAAAACCTCACTTTTAGTTTCCTTGATTTGTGTGCGTAGTCCGACGCATAGACGGAAAGCTTAAATGTGAATTCTGTGAAAACTTTGATGAATTTTGATATTAATATGATTAAAAGTTGACTTTGGTCAACATTTTGGGTAAACAGACCCGGATCGGCAATGTGACAGTTCTAGAGGTCCGTAGATAAATAGGGAACTCGGATGTATTCTCGGAATCAAAATCTGAGGTCCCAAGTCCGAGAAATGAATTTTTGAAAAAACTTATTTTCTGAAAATGATATGGAAAGTTGAAAAGAAAATGAGTTAGAAAATATTGCTATCGGGCCCGTATTTCGGTTCCGGCGCCCTGTATAGGTCTTAAATAGGGTTTAAGCACTTTTTGTGAAATTTGGTCGAGAGCTGACGTCGTTTGACGTGGTTCGGACCTAAATATCTAATGTTTGAAAGTTTATGAAGTTTGAATGAAACGTGATGATTTTGAGGTTGATCCCTAATTTATTATTTTGGCGATGTGATTGCACGAGAAAGTCCATAGGATATTTTTGAGATTCTACGTATGTTGGTTTGGAGGCTCGAGGGCTCGGGTGAGTTTTAAGTAGGTCCCAGGAGGTCTTAGACTTAAAAGTATCAGATATTGAGGGTCCAGGTGTTGCAGGCCCCCAGCACGGCCGCAATGCCTTTCTGCGCGGTCTGCGTGGCCAACTTCAGTGGGCCAGTGAATTCCAGGTCGAGCAGCGCGGCCGCACACCAAATCAGTGCGGTTAGCGCTGGGTAGGTTTAGAGAGTGATTTCTTCTTCCCTTTCTCGGCGTGGCCGCGGTACAGTTTTGTGCGGTCCATGCCAACCTTTAGTAAAGTATATATTCTCGGGATTTTCAGTCATTTTTCACTTTCTCAAAACCCAAAACATAAAAGGCGATTTTCCTAATGATTCTTTTTCTCCAAAACGAGTGGTAAGTGATTTCTATCTTACTTTCTTCACTCCTTAACACCTTTAACCTAATTTAAACTTCAAAACTAAGATATTAATGGAGAAAATTGGGAATTTAGGGTAGAGCCTAGGGTTTCAAAAATTGGGGGTTTTAGACCTCAATTCGAGGTCCGATTCTAATATAACTTATATATCGAAGCTCATGGGGGAATGGGAACCTCGGGTTGGCATTTTGGGAATATTGAGTAATACTTTGGAAATTTATTTTCATGCATTCAAATTGATCAAGTAGCATTTGTTAACACATTCTAGTAATTTGTGACTAGATCAGAGCGGTTTGGTGGTGAATTCGAGGGGTAAAACAATACTAGAGGGGTGAGTTGAGTTTCGAGTATTCAAGGTAAGTGTTTGTTCTAAATTTGGCTTGTGGGAATAGGTTTAGGATATTATTTACTAAATCCTAAATGCGGAGTACGGTATATAGGCATGGTGACGAGTATCTATGCACCGAAGTCTAGCATGATCGTGAGCCTTAATTGTGCTTATCTGGGTCTTTGTGATACATCTTCCTTGTTTAATCGATAAGTTTCATATAAAATGTGATGAGTTTGAGGAATAGTTATGAATTGTAAACCCTTGGGAACATTGGCTTGAACGATAAGAGAACTAATGAGTAAGAAATGAAAGAGATACGAATAATCCCTTGTCGGGATGTTTTGAGTATATTGAATTACTCCCTTGCCGGGATTTAGTTGTGTTGTTATGTTCCCTTGCCGGGATATCTTCACTGGTTATTCTTCTCTTGCTCCTTATTTGTGACTGTTGTTTGGATGAGGAAATATGATATTAGTGGGTCTGATTGCATGTCGCAATGGTGTTTAATGATATGGATCGGGTTGCGCGCCGCAACAAGTATAAATAATATCAATACGGACTGGGTTGCACGCCGCAACAATATCAAGATATGTGGATCATGCTGCTCGCCGCAACAGTGTAATTGAGTGACTGGATCGGGTTGCTTGTGGCAACAGAGTATGGGTTAAATGTGTTATTTTTGGATTTGAGCTTTGTTGGTTGATCTACCTTTATTTTGGACTCCTTGTTTATAACTGTTGTCTCCCCAGCATGTTTCCCCCTCCTCGTATAAACTGCTTATCTCCGTTTACTTTCTGCAAAGTATATTTCATATATGTACAGGTTTATCTGGTAGTCTAGTCTAGCATCGTCACTATTTCGCCGGGGTTAGGCCGGGCACTTACCAGCACATGGGGTCGGTTGTGCTGATGCTACACTATGTGTATATCTTTTCACAGATCCAGGAGCAGCTTTTGGACCACAGCATCAGTATTGATCGTGAGCTGACTTCAGTCTAGGGACTTGCGAGGCAGCCTTGCTGACCTCTGCAGGCTGGAGTCCCTTTCTCTTTATTAGTTCATTTTCTTTGTATCGAGACAAACACTGATCTATTTCATTCAGACTTTTGTTTTAGTACTCTATAGTAGTTCGTGAGTAGTGATACCATACTTTGGGTAAATGTGTATTCAGACTTCCGTATTCTTTCTTTTTTCAGTTATATAAGTTTTAAAGACTTCCGTTTTATTTAATTGTTTCATTTCATCTATATTATCGAGAATGTTAACTAAAAAATGTTTAAATGTTGGCTTTCCTAGCTCCTAATAATAGGCGCCATCACGACTCCCCGTGGTGGGAAATCCGATTCGTGACATCAATGCACATCCTCGTCGACCCATCCTTTTTCTTCACAAATAACACTGGCGCACCCCAAGGCGACACACTAGGTCTAATGCAACCCTTCTCAAGCAAATCCTGCAACCGATCCTTTAACTCTTTCAACTCTGGCGGGGCCATGTGATACGGAAAAATGGAAATGAGCTGCATGCCCGGAGCCAGATCAATACAGAAATCAATATCCATGTCGGGCGGCATACCCAGTATGTCTGAAGGGAAAACCTCGGGGAACTCTGGAACAATTGAAACATAATCAATAGAAGGGACCTCTGCGCTGGAGTCACGAACATACACCAAGTAAACTAAACACCCCTTATTGACCATGCATCGAGCTTTCACATATGATATAACACTGCGGGTGGCATGACCTGGGGTCCCTCTCCACTCTAGTCGGGGCAAATCTGGTAAAGCCAAGGTCACAGTCTTGGCATGACAATACAAGATAGCATGATACGGGGACAACCAATCCATCTTCAATATAATGACAAAATCCACCATGTCTAAGAGAAATAAATCAACACGGGTCTCAGGACCCTCAAACACTACCATTCAGGAACGATGCACCCGGTCGACCACGATAGAATCACCCACTGGTGTAGATACATAGACATGAATACTCAAAGCATCACTAGTCATAACGAGGTAGGGTGCAAAAATAGGATGACACATATGAATACATAGACCCAGGGTCAAATAGCACCGAATCACCTCTATCACAGACTAGAATAGTACCTATAATAACTGCATTGGAGGACTCAGCCTCTGGCCTGGCTAGAAGAGCACAAAATTGGGGCTGGGCCCCACCTGCCCGAACCATGTCTCTAGGACGATCGACTACTGGCTGACCCCTAACTCTGGAGGTCTGAGCTCCACCTCTATAATTTTTACCTCCACCTCTATGACCTCTACCTCCGTCTCTAGCTGGCTGGGCGGCCTTGAATCACCTGATGCCTGAATCATAGGATGAGGACCTTGCTACTGAGAGCTGTCAGATGCTCGAGGGCGATACTTCGAAATGGGTCTCATATCTCCACACATGTAACAAGCCCTCGGTTTCTGAGAATAACAGAGTGGTGGCGCTCTGATAGGTGCTGATAGTGAACTGAGAAGCTGCAGGTCAAAATAATGCGGATGAGAACCACGACTGCCTGAAGTACTATGTGAGGCCTGTAGGGCTGACTGAAAGGGACTCGGAGCATGGCCTCCACCACAAGTATCCCCAACTCCGGACGAGGTACCAGTGAACCTATCTGCATGACGGGGCCTCTTATCTGGCCCATGACCACCTCCCCATGCAAGAGCCATCTAAACTCTACGGGTTGCATTGGCCGCCTCCTGAAAAAAAATCTCATTACCGGCTCCCATAGCCATCTGGAGATGGATCGGCTGAATCAACCCATTAGTAAACCTCCGCATCCTCTCTCCCTTGGTGGGGACTATAAAAATAGCATGGAATTCCATATCAATGAATCGAGTCTCATACCGCGTGACTGTCATAGAGCCCCGCTGGAGGCGCTCGAACTGCTTGCTAAGAGTCTCCTGCAGAGTGACTAGGAGAAACTTCTCCAAAAATAACTCTGCAAACTGGTCCCAAGTCAATGATGGTGACCCTCCTGTTCTGGATAAACAATAGTCCCTCCACCATGTCTTGACGGGTCCTGCTAGTCAAAAGGTGGCGAAGTCGACCCGATTGGTCTCCACAATGCCCATAGTCCGAAGAACCTCATGGAAGTTGAATAAGAAATCCTAGGGGTTCTCTGAAGAAGATCCATTGAATGTGGTGGTGCAGAGCTTGGTGAACCTATCAATCCTCCACAAAGCATCCACGGACATAGCCACTCCGTTGCCGGTCTGAGTTATAATACACGGCTGAACTACCACAGCCGGATGAACCGCTGGAACCTGAGATTGAGGAGCTACCTGCTCCGGCGTATGTGTATTAGGAGTCTGGACTTGTCCCCCAGCCTGAGAAGTGTCTAGTGCTACTGGAAGCAAACCTTCTCTAGTGACGCACTCCACAAGGCCTACTAATCTGACCAAAGTATCCTAAAGAATAGGGGCGGCTATGAACCCCTCTGGGACCTGAGCTGGGCCCACTGGAGCTGCTGGGGTTGGAACCTCCTCATCATAATCAACATAAGGCTCCACCTCTGGGAGCTTTGCCCCTGCCCCTGCCTCGGCCTCTGGCATGGCCTCGACCTCGCCCTCTGCCCCTTGTAGGAGCTGTTGCGCGGTAGAAGAGAAAGCAAGTGTTCTCGCTATCTGCAAAAGAATAGAGTATAAAGACAATTAGTATTTGAGAAACAGAATCTCACGATAAGAAAGAACAAAAGTGAAATTTTCCTAACTTTGCAACCTCTAGGGATAAATACAGACGTCTCCGTACCGACCCTTCAGACTCTACTAAGTTTGTCCGTGAGTTGTGAGACCTATATAATCTACTGCTCTGATATCAACTTGTCACGACCCGAATTTTCCACCATCGGGAGTAGTGATGGCACCTACTAATAGGAGCTAGGGAAGCCAATTAATTTAATACTTCTATTAGTAACATCAACAATATAAAAAAAGACGAGACAATTAATATAAAAGCAAAAGTCTTAAAACATAAATAACTGAAAGCAAGTGCGGATGTTCAAATACAATTCTACCCAAATCTGGTGTCACTAACTCACGAACATCTAAAGAGTGATTAATACGAAGTCTGAAATAAAGTACTACGTTGTTTGTCCCAGTACAAAGATAACAAACAAAGATAGACTAGAATAGACTCCGGCCATGCGGATGCCAGAAAGGCTACCTCGGGAATCTCTGGACTAAAGTCAGCACCCAACGCTCTTACTGTGGTCCGCAAGCTGCACCAGCTCCGTACTTTGTGCAAAAGGATGTGCTGAGTGTAGCATCAGCACAACTGACCCCATGTGCTGGTAAGTACCTGGCCTAACCCCAGTGAAGTAATGACGAGGCTAGACATGACTACCAAACCTATGCACATATATATATATATATACACACACACACACACACACAAGTACAATAAAATAACAGTGGAGGGGCATATGCTTTTGGGGTTAATAAATAAAATAAAAAGACAGGAATAAATAAGGAAAACTACAACTGATTCCTTCTAACACAGAATACATGGTCGGCATGCCACAAGATCCCATTCCATGATATATAAGTGGTCGGCATGCCACACGATCCCATTCCATAATGTATAAGTGGTCGGCGTGCCACACGATCTCATTTCATAATATATAAGTGGTCGGCGTGCCACATAATCCCATTTCATAATATATAAGTGGTCGGCGTGCCACACGATCCCATTTCATAATATATACAATGGTTTTCCGTCAAGGGAACAAGCATCACTTCAACTATCCCGCAAGGGAGAATACAAATAAACAGTTAATTTCCGGCAAGGGAGCAACAACAATAACTTAATTGCATATCTTTCTCTTCTGTTCATTTCTAACTTCCTCATCATGTCATCATTCGAGCCAACACTCCAAGGAGTTTACAAATCGTATTTCCTTTTCATACTCTTCACATTATATAGAAACCATCAATTAAACAAGGAAGAGTCACTACAGAATCTCAATAATCACAAATAAAGACTCACGGTCATGCAAGACACCGGTATATAGATACTCGTTATCATGCTTATACATCGTACTCAAGATTTATAAATTAACAAATAAAACTCTAATCCTATTCCTTCAAGCCAAAATTAGATCGAAAACTTATCTCGAATGCTCCAAACTCAACTCAAGCATCTAGTATAGCTTTACCCTCGAATTCGGCTCCAACGCAGCCAAATCTATGAAATAATGGCTTCACAATATTAATAATAGCTGAACAAACAAAACCTAATGCCTAAATATTGATTTCTAAGCTTTCTTTCCAAAATTTCAAAAATCAACCCCGGGCCCGCTTGGTTAAAGTTCAAGGTTCGAACCAATTCCATGCCACCCATTCCCCCACGAGCTCGGATATACAATTTGTTTTTAAATTTGACCCCAAGATGATGTCTAAATCAAAGAAAATCGAAAAGCCCTAATTCTATCCATTTCCCCTAATTCTTACCATACACAACATGATTTAGGTCTAGGAATTTTATAAATGATGATAGAAAATGAAGAAAATGAGTTAGATAATACTTACCCAAGAAGACTTGTTTAAGAAGAGCTCTAAGAATCGCCTATGGGCTGTGGAGAAGAAGAGCTCGAGTGAAATGTGGAGTAAAGCCCGTATCTACTGTTTTGAATTTTTTAATAAAAACCACTGGGCAGGCTTACTCTATGCGTTTGCGACATGGGTGTCGTGTTCGTGAAGAAGGGAGGCTAGGAAGCATCACGTTCGCGATGGGTATGATACGAATACGAAGAATGATGTTGTGGGGGGGGGGGGGATCCAGGGATTAGCCTATGCACGTGAGGAGATAATATGCGAACACATTGAAGGGATTACTGGCACTACGCAAACGCGGGAAGGGGACCGCGAATGCGAAGGAGGGAGCACTAAGGCAGCGTGAACACGAGCATGAGGCCGCGATCGCGTAGAACAAAAAGTCTGTGTAAAATTGCAGAAAAATCTGACCCTTTTTCCTAAGTTCAAAACACCCCGAACTAACTCCGAATCACTCCCGAGCCCTCGGGGCTCCAAACCAAACACACACACTAACTCAACAACATCTTATGGACTTAACCGAGCGATCAATTTGCTAGAATAACATCATAAACGAGGAATCAAACCTCAAATTCATCACTTTTCATTCAAACTTCTTAAATTTCCAACTTTTGATATTTAGGTCCGAAATACTCAAATGACGTCCGATTTTAACCAATACACACAAAAACATCTTAAACCATGTATAAGACATGTATCGAGCGTCGGAACCAAAATACGGGCCAATACTAATGCTTTCTCATCCATTTTCATTTCAAATTTTCTTATTAATTCTAGAAAAATAATTTCTTTTAAAAATTCATTTATCGGACTCGGGACCTTGGATTTTGATTCCGGGCATACACCCGAGATCCATATTTTTCTATGGACCCTCCAGGACCGTCACATCACGGGTCTGGATCCGTTTACGTAAAATATTGACCAAAGTTAATTTTAATCATTTTAAAGCCAAATTTCATTAATTTTTACAGAATTTAACATATAAGCTTTCCGACTACGCGCCCGGACTGTGCATGCAAATCGAGAAGACTAAAAGTGAGGTTTTCAAGGCCTTGGGTACACGAAAAAAGGGAGAAAACAGGTGATGACCCTTTGGGTTGTCACAAATGGCCACTATTTTGCTGTAACAGAGAGTGGTCCAACATAATATACTAGAGTTCGGTGCACTTGGTGTATGAACTTCCAGCATATTATGCTGGACCAGTATACTTTGCTGTCTCCAGTATAATATACTGGAGTTCCAGTATATTAAACTTTAGTATTTTTCGGATTTTGAACAGTGTTTTCGTTCAGATATCTTTACATGAAAAGTGTTAAATTTCGATAACTTTTAAAACTGTGACTATTTCTGAATGACCACTTGTAAATCTGGCTATTTTTTAATTTCTCCCATATAATGAAGCCCATCCCCGGTGCTCTTGGAGCATATTCTTTTCCTAATATTTTACTGTTAATTTTACCAAAAAAAATTGGTTAATTCAATTTCACCTTATTATAATTCTTTTTACACCTTCAGTTAGTAAATTCTATAAGCCAGATGAAAATGCTTATAAAATACTGTTTAAATTTCACAAAGTTGTAATAATTCTGCTTTGACTTCTTAAATATTGAAATGAAGGACAATGTATAATATATTAAAATTTGCATATTGACCACAAAATATCCCTAACCGTACACTTGATAGAAAGACAATATTCGAGGGAGTTTGAGTGAAAGGACCAAAAAGACTTCAAAATGAGGATGAAAAGCTTTTCATATCAAGCTGAGACAATGGCAAAATTAATTATCACCACTTCCAATAATAATATTGAAATGACATTACAATCAAAAATAAAATGATGGGTAAGGTAATACTATTGATATTCATATTCCTCCGTTTGGTGATGAAATAGAGGAAGAAAAACAATGGTAGGAGTAACTTTTAGTATTGTCTTTGGGTCAAAACTTGACCTCATGGTAATGAATGAGATTAGTGTATTTATTAAAGCATATTTATGACTAATAAATGGCATGGCCATTTATTCACAAGATTATTGGATAGTTATCCAATTTGACAACTAAGGCCACGGCCTGGCCATCCTCACGAGGGCGTCCCCTCTATGTGGTTCCAACTCCTTGGGCCAGCTGGCAGATCTCCTAACTATAAATACTAGGAGAAAGAACCTAAAAGAGGGGCTGCTTCATCTTCTTCGCATCTCCTTCTAAAAGAAGAGAGAATACATCATTATAAGACTCTGAACCTCTCCATGGAGAGGCAGACCGAACCAACATTATCAATAAAAGATCCTCATCCTCCTCCCTTTAATCTATAATTGTTCTCTTATATTTTATTTCTTTGGTATTTGGATTTATTAGGATCTGCTATGATTGGCCCTCCATTTATTTTGACTATTTTATGCTTCTAAAGTAAATGAAAACTTTGAGCTAAACAATTTGGCGGCATCTGTGAGGATTTCATAGCAAAATCACGTAGTTTATTCTTAGACCAAAAAAGGAAAATGAACAACCCAGCACGAACGAGCCCAAGCGGCATATCGGATCATAGGAAGTCAAAAACCTCGAGATGAGCTTGTTTCCACATCCCCGCGTCTTCGAGCAAAGGGAAGAAGAAGAAGAAGAAGAAGAAGCAGATCCTCCATCCCTATAGGGAAACTATGCCTAAGGTACCTCGCCCCTTTCCACACAGGATCCTGCCAAAAGGGGAAAAATCACAAAAGCATCTCTCACAACCGAGATCTGTAATGGGGTAACCCACGCGAGCCAGTCGAAAAGACCACAAGCGCAAGTTAGGCAAGATCTGAAACCAGAAACAAATCCCACCCCCAATACGAAGCGGGCTATGTGGGAAAAAAAAGGTCAACTACGGTTGAACGTCAATTCGGGCTATGTTCCTTCACCTAAAAAAAGTTCAACTACGGTTGAACTAGGACTCAGGCTATGTGCCTTCGACTTCAAATATTACAAAGGTTCAACTATGGTTGAATGTCAATTCAGGCTATGCGCGTTCACCAAAAAGTTCAACTACGGTTGAACGGGGACTCAGGCTATGTTCCTTCGACTTCAAATATTACAAAGGTTCAACTACGGTTGAACGTCAATTCAGTCTATGCGCCTTCACCCAAAATATTTCAACTACGATTGAACTGGGCTCAGGCTATGTGCCTTCGACTTCGAATATTACAAAGGTTCAACTACGGTTGAACGTCAATTCAGGCTATGCGCCTTCACCAAAAAGTTTAACTACGATTGAACTGGGACTCAGGCTATATGCCTTCGACTTCAAATATTACAAAAGTTCAACTACGATTGAACGGCAATTCAGGCTACGCGCCTTCACATATTACAAAAGTACAACTACGGTTGAACGGAAATTTAGGCTACGCGCCTTCAAATATTACAAAGGTTCATCTACGGTTGAACGTCAATTCAGGCTATGCGCCTTCACCCAAAAAGTTCAACCACGGTTGAACTGGGACTCAGGCTATGTGCCTTCGACTTCAAATATTACAAAAGTTCAACTTCGGTTGAACGGAAATTCAGGCTACGCGCCTTCAAATATTACAAAAGTTCAACTACGGTTGAACGACAACTCAGGCTATGCGCCTTCACCCAAAAGGTTCAACTACGGTTGGATTGGGACGCAAGCTATGCGCCTTCAGATATCACAAAGGTTCAACCACGGTTGAACATCAATTCGGGCTACGTGCCTTCGACTTAGGCTATGCGCCTTCACCCAAAAGGTTCAACTACGGTTGAACTGAGACTCAGGCTATGCGCCTTCAGATATCACATAGGTTCAACTATGGTTGAACGCCCATTCGAGCTGCGCGCCTTCGACTCCGGCGACGCGCCTTAAAAAATTACAAAAGTTCAACTACGGTTGAACAACAACTCAGGCTATGTGCCTTCAGATATTACAAAGGTTCAACTATGATTGAACTTCAATTCAAGCTACGTGCCTTCGACTCAAGCTATGCTCCTTCAAAAATAACAAAAGTTCAATTACGGTTGAACGACAATCCAGGCTATGCGCCTTCAAATATCATAAGGGTCCAACTGCGAATTGGACCAGAACTCAGGCCAAGTGCCCCCGCCATTAAGAATTACAAAAGAATTCAATTATGAGTTGAACCACGACTCAGGCTACACGCCTCTGCTACAAAAGCAGCAAACTCAATCACTGACAAATCAAATCCGAGGACACGTTTACGAGATCATGAGCCGGGCTGTGATCAGGCGAGGACAAACGCCTCCAAATGCCCAACCACGAACGAACTCCGGGTCGGGCCTAGCGCCCTCACCTTTCAAGTAAGTACGACTAACTAGAAACTAAAGTATTAGCCCGCATAAAGTTCGGCCAAGTCGAAACTACAAGGCCGCGTTTTTCGTTACCACGGCCAGTAGTTCGAATAAGCCCGAACTGGGACTAAGGCCATGTGCCGCCACTACCCAAACACGGCTACAACCCACTTCCCCAAGTGGAGGAAGGTGATGACCAAGAGCGTCTACCTATGGCCAAGGCCATCCGCATCAATCGCCTCCTAAGGCGAAGGGTCGATTATACAATGGTCGAACCACCTAAACAGCCGAGACTATTAACATGCCCACGGGGGAAACATTAAAGCAATGCCCTTGCAAATGCTCACAAAAAAATAATATATATAATGTATTCGACACAAAACAAACAGAAAAGAAGAAAACCACATTTATTTATAATATTTAAAAGGGATTACCCCCAATTACATTGGACCAAGGCCGGCAAAGAAAAAAGAGAAAAAGAAAACAAAAACTAAACAAACATTAAATTTTTTTTCATTTGTTCACTCGGCGCCCCAATGCCCCTTTCAGCATTATCAGCGCCATCAACACCCCTGGGCGTAGACGGGTCAAAACCACAGTCGAGGTGGGCTTCATGATCCTTTTAGCGTGCCTTCTCATAAGTGGCCTCAGACACGATACCGGCTTCCTACAGCCGTCTGTACACGTCGAGCTGGGCCTCGGCATACGTCAAAGCTCACGAGCAAGACCAAAAGAAGTGGCTTGGTCCCTCAGGAGCTGTTTCTCGGCCTCCAAGGCCGCAATTCGATCTGTTGCACCACGGGTGTCCCTCTCACAGACGACAATACGCCCCTCCAACGATCGCTCTTGAAAGGTAGCGGCGGCCCTCTCTAATCCACGCTCCCTTTCTTGGGCACGGTTGGTTGCCTGCAGCGTTTCAACCCTTGCCAGGGCGTCCTTTGCCCGCTTCCTTGAAGTGGCGGCCTCAGTCTCTAGGGCAACCACTTGTCTAGTAAAATCTTCAGCGGCCTTTGCTGCTGTAGCCAGATTTTGGAACTTCCTCTCAGCAGCCGCCCTTCTCTCAACATCCATCCTCTCGTTCGCTTGGCGGAGCTGCCCCTCAAGAGCGGTTACCCTGCTGAGGGTCTGTTGCATATGAAGCTCCCTCTGCACCAGCTCTTCTACCAGCTCTCGGTTCCGTGGGTCGTTCCTTATGCATTCACGAATGCCGCGGCACTGGTCACGGTAGCAGCGATACATCTCTAACAGCGGCACAAAAATCGCCGAGCGGACGTTAGCCCGCCTGATGCTCTCCACGTCCAGCAAAAATGTCTAGAAAAAACAGAGCGACAGTTAATACAAGAAGACATGCTAAGAAAGAAAATAAACTAAAATTTTAATACATACCTTTATACTCAGGGCAGCCACCTCGCCCATCAACCCGACGTCCGAGATTCCCCTCAGGGACGTGCTCTCCGCTTCCGAGCACAGGACCCCGAACAACATCACCAGGTTATCCTCCTCGAGCGGTAGGTTCAGGTCGTTAGGGATCTCCAAATTATGGTAATCCCGTTCACCCTGCACCGTTGGGCGGGTATAACCCTCCTAAAAAAGACGGACGTCCTCGGGATCCATATCAGACTCCAAATCATCCCCCTTTCCTGAGATGCCCCTTCCTTCCGCCGCCCTGGAATTTGAGGCCTCTGCCGCCCGAGACATCGAAGTACCCACATTCGCCATAACATAGGCGCGTGCAATCTCCACCAAAATAGTTGCCGAGGAACTACCTTCCCTCTCAGCAATAGGAACAGTAACTTGAATCGCTGAAGCGATTGTGTCGCCTTGGCCTGATCCAACCGGGACCACTGAGTGCTCACCGGGGCAAGGTCCACTGTGCCCCCTCCTCCGCCGATGGCAAAGAGTCTAAAATAATCACCACCGGAAGAGCCGGGGTGAACGCCAGCCTGCACCGAGCTAGCAGCCTCCCATCTTCTTCTTCAGCTTCATTCGGTGATCGTTACGCCCTAGAATTCATGACCCTTGGAGACTCCTCTACTTGGGGCACGGGCCGTACCGGAGAGTGTGCAGCTGAGGATTCCACTGAAGTCGCCCTCAGGACCGGGCGAGGCACTGACATTGTAATCAATCGGGCAGTCACCCCCGGCCTGTGGAAAGTAAGCTGAGGAGCCCTCCTGCGCCATGATCGTCCTGACCAACCAAAGAAGAAGGGTAAGTCAAATAAACAATAGACACGAAAGAAGATTAATAACAGCAAATCAGACTCTCAGAGCATTTGGCCAAAGGAAATCAAGGCCAGTGTAAAAGAAACTTACGTGCATGGTTCCACTCCTATGGGAAGTCAGTAGCACAGGCCACCAGGTGCCCGGTCCTGATGTAGAAGAAATGCTCGTAATGACGGGTAGCGACCTCCTCATCAAGCTCCGCAGTTAAGCCGTCGGTCCCACGAGGGACCAACCAAATCATGGTGCCGCATACCCTCTGTGGGGCGTACGGAGTCAACACGTGCCCAAGTGTAATTTTCCTTCGTGCCAACTCTGTATATTTGATCAACATCGCCAATAATTTGCAACAAGTAGGGACGAGCTGACCAGGGCACACCCTGTAGTAGCGGCAAAAGTCCACCACCAGCATGGGGAAAGGAAGCCTAAATCCCAACTTGAAAGGGTAGGCGTAAAAGACGCAGTAACCTTGGTGGTCGACGTGCACCCTGTCACCGCTTTTGGCCAGGACAATGTCAGCGAAGGGAGGAATATCACATTGCTCCTTCAGCTGATAAATGCCACTTTCCCCATCAGTGGAGCCTCATCCACTTGATCTTCTCCCTCGGGGTCGGTATAATCGGTGGCCGGACCATCGAGCAGGGAAAGAATGTTAGTCACCGACGGGAACCAATCAACATTCGGCGAACTGGTGGTTCCCACCACCGTAGATAGGCCCTCAGCCGCCACAACCCCCAGCGGAGCTATATTAGAACGAGAACTTCTCGCCATTATCAGTATAACAAGAGATAAATGGCAAAATTCACCAGAGAAACAAGAGAATACAAAGATCCGATGAAAATGACGGAGAATAAATTAACTAGGAGTAAAAGACTAGATAATCTGAAAGCAAGAAGGGTTATCTCTCTTAGAATTCCACTTAGACAAATATTGGAAAAGTGAGAACTGAACGATACTACCCTTTATTTCTAGACAAAGCATAAATGACCTTCACAAATCCCAAATGTCACCATTAACTACCTGACCAATCGCAAAACGGTGCAGGCCTACAACAGCGAGCACCATTATGGCAGATACCATTGAATGGTCATTCAACCGTCAATCGACACGTCCCCCATGAAACGGTTATGACGACCTCAAGATACCATGGTCACTCCCCATGCGTTAACATTGTGAGCACGTGATTTTTGCCTGTATATGAATCATTCCCATAAAATTCAAACAAAAATAATTTTTCTTTATTTTACAATCTTTGTGAATTTTTGTGTCATTCTCTATTAATTGTTTGCATTTTTATTTGTGCATGATAATTCATAAAAATACAAAAATATGCATTTTTGCATCTAGGAATTAATATCACATTTTAGCATTAATTAAAGGTTAATTTTCTTTATCAAAATATGAAAATTATAAAAAATTAGTTGACTCTTGCTTTTTAATATTTTATTAGGAATTTATCATAAATTAGTTTTACCCAATTTTAGGAATTAGTTAGTCTTTGCTTTGAAGTGCATTAGGATTTTAGGTTGATTTTTCACCTTCATAAAATCAAAAAAAAAAAATACAAAAAATACAAAATGAAAAAACAAACAAAAAAATAAGGAAATAGAAAGAAATCAAAAGAAAAGATTTTAAAAGAGTTGGTCTTGCAAAAGAAAAATTTTGGGCTGATTTTTGAATCAAAATTGCCTAGCCTAAAGCAAATTCATGCCAGCCCAAGTCACACTCATATCCAATCCAATTGACCCATCCCAGAGTCGCCCAAACAACGGCGTTTCAGTTTCCAAGCCATCCTAGCCCTTGATCTCCCTTTCAATCCGACGGCCCACAACTTTCTATGGAAAATATTTAACGGTCGGGGATTAATTAAAATCAACGACAAACAATCTTCTTCCTCGTACAAACCCTAATTCTCGCTGGAATCCCTCGCCGGCGGGAAACACTACTTTCGCCGTTGGTCCCCAAATTAACACCGTCGATTCCCCTCAACCTCCTCTTCCCATTCCCCATGGTTATATGCTTCGAATGTTCCCAGAAAACCTCGAATGTCTGCTTGAAATGTTTTGGCCAAAATGCAAAGTATGTCAATTACCACCAAATTTACGCCACAGGCTCGCCTGAACCTCCTCATCCCAAGTACCCAAACTGTTTTCTTCGAATTATCACCATGCCTCTCGAATTTTATAATTAAAATTTTCCGAAAAACCTAAATTCTCAGAAAGAATTTCCAAGTCGATATCACATGATCGGCAAGCCTTCCCAATGAAGAAACTCACATGCAATGGTTGTCCATTCACATTAGAGTCGCACGAAGTTTCCTGTAAAGGTTGGCCGGAGTCTTGGTGTGTACCAATGAGTTCTTATTCTCCTTTTTTGCTTATTTCAGTTCATTTCTTTCTTTCTTTCTTTCTTTCTTTATTTCTTTCTTTCTTTCTTTCTTTCTGTTTCTATGCATGTGTGAGTTCTTGGGCCGAAATTCTCGATGTTAATTTTTGTTTGGTTTTCGGTTGATTTTATTGTTACGATTAGTTTTCGCCTTGCTCGTAATTATTTTTTCCTTTTTATTGCTGGTTAGAATAAGTGTAATTGTGTTTTGGGTTTTTAATTAAGCTGGTGGCTGATTTTTGGCTTTAATTTTATTTCTGATTGGTTAATAGGAATTTGTAGTTTAGTATATTAATCAGGGATATTTTTAGACAAGTTACTGCACGTCTTAGTTCAGGGAAAGGGTAAGGGGTCTAGTATAGTTAACTGTAGTTAGTAATTTTAGGGGGTAGTGAAGGGTATTGTGGGATTTGGTAATAGGATACAATATTGCGGATAATGCTAGAACCTTTTAGAATAGGGTCGTAGTTTCAATATCAGAAAGTTGAGTGTTTTCCTTGAAGCACAAGTTAATAAATTAGGTATTGAAAATGCAAATTGAATAGGGACCTAAAGGGTGATCTAAAATATGAGTTCACCAATAAAAGGGCATAGAAATAGCCTTGATAGGGGTCTTCTTCCTTCAACCATTCTGGAGCTCATTAAACCCTTCTCCATTCTTCCAATTTGAAGGAGACCATCTTAATTTCAGAAAACACCAAAAAAAATAAAATAAACAGAATTCAAAATAAAAAAATGGTAGTTACTATTTCATTGGGATCTTAGTTTAAGCTCAAGTCCTCTTGAGTATTTGATTGTTGTTTCTGATAGCAACTGGTCGATTTCAAGGCATAATTGATTTCTCAAATTTTCTAGGTTGTTTTTGAGGCTATTCGAGTTAGATTTGTAGTGTTATTTGAGTTTCAAATTCATTCTGTTTGCTGGATCTGTTCCTGGGTTGTGTGACTTCATTATTGGATTATTTGATCATTTATATTGCTGGGGAGTAGTATTTGCTGCTGTTGTTGCACTGATTTGCTTACCTCCTTTTTCTTTTTGTTTGAATCTTCATTTTCCAGGTACTTGTTCAAAATTGGCTAGTGTAAGTGTTTGAATTGAAGCTGGAATGAAATGGTTCTTATGAAATTACATGTATTCGAATTGTAGCAGAGTAATAGATCTGTATGAACTTAGTTTGATTTAATCTATATAACTAGGTTAATGAAATTGCTTGATTTGGTTTAGTTTGTATAATTGGACTTATAAACTGTTATAATATTGCCTTCGCTTCATTTTAATATGATATAACTTTTGAGTTAGACCTTTAACTGGTTTGTGGTATGTAAAAGCAGCCGATGGCTTTTGTTTCTTGGATACTGAGGTAATCAACCATTCTGCGATTAAATTGATACTTGTTTAAAGGGAGATAACCATTCTAATTAGATTCCAATCGACTTTAAAGGCTAGTTTGGAATTTTCAAAGCATGATTCATAATTAGTTTAATACATCCATTGTTTTGAGTAAACTATTAGATTAATTTTGATAAGTATTTGAGTCTGTTTGATTCTGGGCCATTTTTAGTTAAAATAATTAGGTCGTCAGCGTATAATAAAAACGGGTCCATTTGGTGGGGGTTTGGATTTGGGATTTGAATGAGTTATCTTGCTAAAAGGACCATGCTGGTTCAAAAATTTGATCCCAGGCAGGGCGTTAGAGCCGCATGGGCTAATTTTCATTATTGCTGGGCCTGAAACAATTGGGCCTTATCACAGCCTATCGTACATGCCAGTTTGGGATAAGAAATAACGTGATTTTAGTTTGAGTTGATATAATGCTTTTCATAATTAATATGATTTTATTTCTTTATTAGGGCAAAAACCATACAAAATAAAAAAAATTGTAGTCACTTTTAGGTTGGCCTTTTAATAAAATGTTGAGACGAGTCTCGCCAAACAAAAACAAATGCGGGGGCCTCGATAACTATTATAAGAATTGATTAGAATATGGGAGGTCTGTTTCATGGCCTTCCCCAGATAATATTGCGTCAAAATTTTTAGATGCGTTTTAATTAAAAAACCTTCTTAAACTCGAGTGTGCATTGATGCGACCCAAATCTAAATCTCGACGAAGACAAAATGTGTTGATAACCACGGGTGCCTTTATGGAGACGGGGTTAGAAACACGTTTTCATAACGTCGTAATTCTTATAAAACAAATAATGATCGAAAATTGGTTAAAAAATGGAGACGAGCCTCACCCCCTCAATACTTGTTTATAACAATAATTAGAATTTGGAAGGACCGTTTAGCGAATTTTAATGTCTTTTTCCCAAACAATATTACGTTAGAACCTTTAAACACGATTTAATCAAATTATTTCCTTAAACTCGGGTGCGCATTGATGTGACCCAAATCCAAATCTCGACGAAGTCGAAATGTGTTGACGAACACGGGTGCCTTGATGGCGACGTAGTCGGAGACACGTTTTCACGACGTCGCAAGTCTTTTAATATAAATAATGGTAAAAACGATTTATAAATAAAGGGCACATAAGTTAGCATGTAATAAAATGTGATAAAAAATCAAATACAGCAGTTTAGTGACCGTGCTAGAACCACGGAACCCGGAAAAACCTAACACCTTCACACGGGTTAACAGAATTCCTTATCCGGATTTTGGGTTCGCGGACTGTAATACAGAGTCAATCCTTTCCTCGATTCGGGATTAATCCGGTGACTTGGGACACCATAAATCTCCCAAGTGGCGACTCTGAATAATTAATAACTAAACCCCATTCCGATTGTCCTTTAATTGGAAAACTCCTTTACGCCCCTTTGCGGGGGTGTATATCGAAGAAGGAGGTGTGACAGCTCTAGCGACTCTGCTGGGGAAAGAGAACCTAGAACATTTTGTTCACGGTTCAGAATTCAAGCTTAGATAAATTGTTGTGTTTGGTTATATCTGATTTTTGTACATGTTTTATGCTTAATGTGCTAAATGTTACTGCTTTGATATTATCTGAACTGTATATAAACTGTGTCGATACCCTTCTATCTTCATCTCCAGGGATGTGCTTATTGGTTGAGACTCCTTATTCTGTTAGTGGCATACCCTGTTACAAAGCTGGACGATCCCGCGGGTCATCGGTACGTTTCTCCCTCCTCGACTCGAGTTGTCTGCTCGGGTACACTGTCTAGAACACCGACCCAGGTTTTGAACATAGAATAACTTGACTTCATACTAGAGCCCTAGTAGGAGCGCTTATTTGCATCATGCTATATTTGACTTAGGGGACTCAACACAGGGGTTGGGTCCATCTAGGGCTAGCAACCTGAAATGAAAAAGACCATCCTGGTGCATCCTACTTGTTCCGTGCATTTATTTGTTCGAACCTACACGTTGACCGGTTTTGAATCTTGGAATGTGAGAAAAGTAAAAAAAAATAGAGAAAATGAGAGAAATAGCAGTTAGGGAGTTAATATTTGAATAAAATCTAGTGCCCAAGTACTGTCGAAACTCTGCCGTAATTTTGAAAAAACAAAAGAGGAAAAAAAAGAAAATGTTTTTTATGTAAGTTTTTTTTGTTAAAGGCAAAAGAATAATAGAAAAAGAATCGTTTATTTTGGGGAAAAATTGTCTGAAAAATAGAAAAAAATGGTCATTTCGATTTGATTTCAAAAATTAGTAAATGGAGTAAAGCTTGGAGAAGGTTTTGATTTAAAAAAAAAATCTCTCAAGACTTAGATTAACGCTCAGCATTTCCCTTGAACAGCTAAACCCGATGAAAAGGCGAACCTGCTCTCCCTTCGGGTCACCCATTCAGGACTTCATATAAATAATTCTAAAACCCCAGAGTATATCTTTCCACGGATCGAAGGAAAAAAGACAGTTCGATCGAATCTTTTTTTTTTTTATATTCTTTTATCTGTTAGAAAAAGAGATAATCTACTATTTTTCCTTTTATAAAATGAAAAATTCAATAAAATAAATAAATAAATAGGAGACTCAATAAAAGGAATGAGGGAAGCTAAAATAAAAAATATTGGAAGGAAGGGAAAATTGGAAGATGAATCTTTTCCCCGGAGCTGGAACAACTTGTTCTTCCTGACCCGATTTTTGATTTAAAAAAAAAATTTAGTTAGTTATTTGCTCGAACTACGCCGGTTTGATTCGCAGGGTGTGGGATACGTAGGCAACCCTCATCGGGTCCAACATTTCTTTCGAAAAATAGCCAAATGTCAAAAGGTTTCAATTTGTGTCATAAATAAGTTAGGTGACGCTGTGTGCAAGAATAGCCGAACGTTCTCAAACGGGATGCCGGAAGGGTGACTTTGCATAAACAACCACCTTTTATCATATTTTAATTTTTGGACCCTCACAACCTTAAAATCAACGTTCCCGAGGCAATGAAAGGCCGTGTTTACAATACCGGGTCATTTATTTATATATTTGAAAATGTAAAAAGAGTCGTAGAAGTTGAGTGATGCTGTTTTTGAAAAAACAGCCGAACGTTCCCAAACGGGACGCCGGTAGGCTGACCTTGCGTGAATGGCCACTTTTAGTCATGACTTTATTTTTGACCCTCACGGCCTTAAATTCGCGTCCCCGTGGCGTTGAAAGGTCATGTTTTCAACCTTTGGTATTTTATTTTAATTTGAGAAGCAAGAAGAGTCATAGATAAGTCAAGCAAGGTCGTTTTGTTATAAATCGCCGAATGTTCCCGAAAGGGGCGCCGGAAGGCTGACTTTGCAAAAAAGACCATTTCTGTCCGATTGATTCGCACAGCCTACAAATCTTCGTTTCCGAAGTGCTAAAAGGCCGTGTTTTGAAAACTGAGTTTTTTGTTTTTTTAAATTTTGAAAGGGAATATAGATAGTTTTGTTTTTGAGTTGAATATAAATTTTTCTTCTTTTTAATCGCCTTAATAAATATGCAGGATGAACACAATGAAAAATGAACCTTTTTCAATATTAACCAAAGTCCCTTTCGAGTTTAAATTATGGTGGAATGATTTGGGCAAAAAGGGGCAGGATGAAGTGAAGAAATATCTGAAGGGTCTCACGGGTTTGTTAGACATCAATCCTCGAGGTTATATCATCAGAGCGCTGGTTACTTTCTGGGACCCAACACATAATGTTTTTCACTTCTCGGATTTGAGTTAACTCCAACTTTGGAAGAAATAGCTGGGTACATCGGAAATGATGAGATTCCACTAAAAGAACAATATCCGATTGCTCCAAGATCCATCACAGTGCAGCGGGTTTTAGATATGTTGAAGATACCCAGGACAGTTCACAATCCAGATTTGGCACAGGGTTTCTACACTCCCTGATTCATATGCGATAGATACGGCCATGTGGGAGGGTTCAACAACCCGAATATCAAGTTATGTAGTGGAAATAACTGGCGGAAGTGGGAGAAGCACAGAAGAGTGGCCTTCATGATAACCGTTTTGGGCATCTTAGTGTTCCCAAGGAAAGATGGGAATATTAATATAAAGATGGCCGGGATCGTTAGTGCTTTGCTTAGCCATGGTGGAAGTACTCTCGCACCTATGATCGTGTCCGACCTATTCCGAGCTCTTACTGCCTGTAAAGCCAGGGGCACTTTTATTGAAGGGTGTAATATGTTGTTGCAGATATGGATGATCACGCATATGTGCTACCGTTCCCAGTTTTTGAGTTATGGTTTGCCCGATAAAACTTGTATTGTGAGAGTTTCACACCAGAACTGATGGGGTTAGTTTTCCAGAAGGTGTAAAGGCATGGGTATCGTACTTCCGGACGCTCAAGGCCAATCAGATACAGTGGACTTTGGGATGGTTTCCCGTAGGAGAAATCATATACATGTCAGC
Organism: Nicotiana benthamiana; assembly: GCA_034376525.1. Lineage (NCBI taxonomy): Eukaryota > Viridiplantae > Streptophyta > Magnoliopsida > Solanales > Solanaceae > Nicotiana > Nicotiana benthamiana. The sequence continues at coordinate 37,037,336 of CM067337.1, read as the reverse complement.
TGCCGGGTCACATTTCCTTCTGATGAGGCTGCATAGCATCCAACCTTATGCTCCTTATCGGGTTCTAAGACAACTTGAGAGATATCAAATAATCTTACTAAAGGAGGATTTGAGCACTCAAGTGATTGAGATTAGCCAGGATGGACAGTTTCCTGAAGCAAGAGTTCGCCGAGTGTGGAATGAAGGTCAATGCTTACAACCAGATACATGTGTGGTGGATCAGGCCAGGGGTGAAGTGGTGCCAAATTACCTCATGTGGTACAAGAGAGAACTTGAACATCAGAGGCCAGCTAAAATACCTCACGTCCAAGATTTGTTGAAACATCACGAGAGAAGTGGGATTGGGTAGCGAAGGTAGATGGTTACCGAGCTGAGATTGGGAAGCTTAAGAAACAAGTAGAAAGTTTGAAATTTGAAAATAGTGTACAGGTCGCTGCGGATCAGGGTGAAAAGAATAAATTGGCCCAAGAAAACGCAGAGCTTAAGTCCCAAGTCCAGCAATTGAGAGTAGCCTTCGATAAACAACCGATGAGTCAATCAGATGAACGATTGATTAAAGGGTTAAGAAATGAGGTTAGGGAGTGCCGGGATGAGTTAGAAAATTTGAGAGTGTTATGGCAGGGATCAAAGCACAATGGGCTACAAGAGCAGCAGAGCGTCGCCAATACTTGAACCAACTAGAAAGGGACAACGAGAAAGTTGTTGACACTATGAAGAGAAAAGTGGCTTACCTTGAGGGAACAGCAGCCAGGCATGCCAGGGATTTCAAGATTGAAAGTGGACAGTGTTACGATCTTATGGCCCGAATGGAGGTAGAGGTGCAATAGTTGCAAAATCAACACCTACAAGATTCTTGGGCATTAAAGACATGCACTGACCAGCTAGAGCGCTGTCTTACAGAAAAGATGCGAACAAGGGACCGGATTAGATCCAATTCTTGGGATATTTTTAGAAGATGCCGGGTCTATGAGGATATGCCCCATACGACTTTCGTCCATGCAGTGCGGATCAATGTGAATCAAGTAGTGAATGAATTAGACCACCTCAAAAGGGACTTGGTACCTAGGCCCACGGCGAGGCCGAACGACGCCCCGCGGGAACCTAGATTTGAGTCATTAGAGTATGAGTAGGTTGTGTCTGTATCTTTTTCTATTTTACGTCTGTTTGCCCGTTGTTTTTCATATCAAAGTGAGTCTGTAGTTGGTATTTAGTCTTAGTTTGTATCTGTAATTTCCTTTTGCAAAAATGTTTAGTTTGTAATAATTTGTGTAAGTAATGAAAATTTGAAAATTCCCAAAAATTGTTTTCATTTTATTTTCGCACTTATTTTCACGAACAACACTTGATCTGATTCGTGTGGGGTCACGATACGTAGGCAATCTCCATAGGATTCGACCGTAGTCTCAAACAAAAAGAAAAAAAGAAATGGAGGAAAAGGAAAAGAAAGAAAGAAAAGAGTGGTAAAACAAAAACGAGAATAAAAGAAAATAAAAGAAAGAAAGATATATGGAAAAACAAAAGGCGAGAATAAAAGAAAAGAAAGAAAAGAAGAGCGGAAAAAGAAAAGGTAAGAATAAGAGCGGAAAAAGAGAAAGAGCGAAAAAACAAAGGTAAGAATAAGAAAAGAGAGAAGAAAGAAAGGAGCGGAATAGAATGATAAAATGAAACAAAAAGGAATGCCGGGATGATACATGTGGGCGAACAAATGCGTAATAGAAATGGTTAACTATATAGGTGCATTAATGCCAACGTTCGGTAATCAAATCTGTTAAAGCCTAATCGTTAACGAAGTGGTTGTTTGAATTTGTGTGTACAGGCAGGTGGTTAGTTGGTTTGCAATTCTGGAAACTCACCATTACAACACCCGATCGAAGGATAAAGAAATGACTGGACAGGATTCAGATACTAGTATTGTGGACCCCATGAAAGAGGTCGAGGTGATCGATGTGGGGGCTATGAAAGAAGAAATGAAGAAATTGAAAGCCCAAATGGAGGCTATGCATCTGGCTTGGTCTCAGGGGCACCCAACACCATTATACTCGTCCAACCCCTCTTATATCCCGCACCTAACACAGGATCAGGAGTCTTCCACTCCCGAAACATCCCCACCCTACAAATATAACACCCAAGGGTATGCCACTACTTCATATGCTCCACCGGCTCCACCACCCAAGTAAAATCCTCCCCCGCCCATGGCTCCAATCTTTGTGGATCCTTCTCCATCTCCATTACAAAGGTCCTCTAATGAACCACTATTTCAAGCCCATGACGCACAATATTACCCTCCTGAACCCACCTTTAAGGCTCCTGAGCCGTACTCATATAACCCTCATTTTGAGATCCCACCAGAAGTCCAGAAACCAGTTAAAAATGCAGAGCATGAGGAAGTGATCAGAAAATTCAAAAGCCTGGAGCAATCTTTTAGGAGCATGCACGGGTTGGGCAGCCAGGTCAGTGTTGCCTATAAAGATTTGTGCCCTTTCCCAGATGTACAGCTGCCCGCGGGGTTCAAGATGCCTAAATTTGACCTGTACGAGGGACATGACGACCCGGTGGACCACCTCCGCAGATTCTGCTGTAAGATGAGAGGTGCTGGGGGAAAACATGAATTACTGATAGCATACTTCGGACAAAGTCTGAGCGGGTCTGCATTGGAGTGATACACCAGACAGGACCCTAGCCGACGGTATACGTGGGATAATCTTGCACATACATTCATTGGCCATTTTCAATACAATCTCGAGATAGTCCTTGATCGTCTGTCATTGCTGAAATTTGAGAAGAAGCCGGGAGAAAGTTTTAGATAATTTGGTTTCCGATGGAGAGAGCAAGCAGCCAGAGTGGATCCCCCAATGACGGAAAAAGAGATGGTAGACTATTTTCTGCAAACGTTGGAACCATCATACTTCGGTCATCTAGTGACTTCTGTGGGTAAATCGTTTAATGAAGTAGTGAAGATGGGTGCCATGATTGAAGGGGGTTTAAAGTCTAACAAAATCTTGAGTTATTCAGCACCAAAAGCAACCACATAGGCCATACAAAGCGGTACTGGTGGTGTGCTAGGAAAGAAGAAGAAGGAAGAACTGGCCACAGTGGAAACTAGCACCTGGTCCAGGCCCAACAATCCTCCACCCTACTATAGCCAACCCAAACCCCATCACCCAAACTACCCATATACCCCATACGGCCCACCACAAAACTACTACCCACCACTAGAACCACACTTCTTTGTCCACCATGCCCAGACATATACACATCCTCCGGCGCATCCGCTATGGCGTGTGCCGGCTCCCCAAAACACATATACACCTCCACAAAACACCTATCCACACCCCAGGACTACATACCAGGACCCGGCTTTCGCCCAGACCAAACTTTTTGAAATGAGAGGGCCCCAAACAAAAGAACTTTTACCCCGTTGGGAGAATCTTACACCGCTTTATTCCATAGACTGAGAGTTGGGAATGTTAACCCTAATCGAGCCCAAAGTACCCAACCCACCTCCCAGAAACCTAGACAAGTCCGTCAGCCGTGAGTACTACTCGGGAATGCCGGGGCATGAGACTGAAAAAATTTTGGAAGTTGAAGAATACGGTACATGAGCTTATTGACAACCGCCAAATTGAAGTATAGGGCCCGAAGGCTCCAAACATCGATCAGAAACAGCCGCCATCACATCACGAGACTAACATGATTGCGTTGGTACACAAGGATGGAGAGGAAGAAACTTTCACAAACCGTGATGATGATTCGTGCTATTGGGACCAGTTCAAAAGAGAAGATGACTCGGGGATAGGTAGGGGAGAAGATGAAAGGTGCAAGTCACAAGTTAGTGGTAGTGATGGGGAAAGAATTATCTGTTGTTGCAAAGAAATTGGAACCAGTTAAGTTGGTGGTACCAAGGGCGTCACCCGCGCCCGTGGTTGTTGTGAAATGTGCTTACATAGAGCCAGTGATCATCAAGCATGTAGTCCAGTTACCCATGGTTGATAGAAAAGCTGTGCCATGGAAATATGAGAAGATGATAGTAACATACAAGGGAAAAGAAATTGAGGAGGAGAGCTGTGGGGCGCAAGGGTTGACTCGATCGGGGCGTTGCTTCGCTCCCGAGGAGTTGAGAAAGGCTAGGGCTACTAAAGACAATCCAGTGTTGATCAAGAAGGCTGTTACAGAGGAGGAAGCAGAAGAGTTCCTTAGAAAGATGAAGGTACAAGACTATTCTATTGTCGAGCAGCTAAGGAAAACACCGGCCCAGATTTCGTTGTTGTCATTGTTGATCCACTCTGATGAACATCACTGAGCCTTGATGAAAATATTAAATGAAGCCCATGTGCCTGATAAGATTTCACTAAACCACTTGGAGACAATTGCTAATAGAGTCTTCGATGTAAATAGGATAACATTTTCGGATGATGAGTTGCATGTGGAAGGAACAAAACACAATCCCTTTCAGTCAAATGTGAAGATTCAGTAGTGACCAGAGCATTGATAGATAATGGGTCTAGTGCCAATATTTGCCCGATGTCTACACTGAACAAGCTAAAGATCGATAATGACAAAATCCACAGGAATAGTGTGTGTTTCCGAGGGTTTGACGGGGGCGGGACAGACATGGTGGGGGACATTATCCTCGAGTTGATCATCGGCCCAGTTGAGTTTACCATAGAGTTACAGGTGTTGGACGGTGCTGTATCATACAATCTTTTGTTGGGACGACCATGGATCCATACAGCTAAAGCAGTGCCTTCCTCATTGCATCAAATGGTTAAATTTGAATGGGACAGGCAAGAAGTGGTGCTACATGGAGAAGACCCCAAAAGCGCTGCAGGCGATGCTATTGTGCCCTTTATAGAAACTGATGACGATAAGGGGCCGTGGGTCTATAAGATTTTTGACACGATCACTGTGAACAAGGTACCAGAGGGTAAAAACATCCCACGTCCCCGAGTAGCAGCTGCAACCGTCATTGTGGTTTCAGAAATTATGGGTAATGGGTTTGTCCTGGGAAAAGGTTTGGGTGCCAAGCTTTAGGGTATTTTTCAACCCATTTCTTTGCCCAAGAATTTATACACCTTTAGGTTGGGGTTTAATCCAACAACAGAAAATATCAGAAGGGCCCGCAAGTTGAAAAAGAAAGCTTGGGTTCTCCCCAAACCAATTCCACGTCTGTCCAAATCCTTTGTTAAGCCGAGGGCCAAAAAGCAGTTAGCAACACAGGAGACGGGTTCATTGATTGCAGAAGAGGGGAATTTGGATGAAGTGTCTGAGAGGGTATTTGCTGAAGTAAACATGGTTCAGGCTGGTGAAGGTTCCATTAATGCAAACATTCAGTACGTTGGGACACATGCTAGGATCAATAATTAGGAAGCCACTCATCTGCCCGTTTGGAGGGAGTCTCGGTAGTGGAGCTTTGTTTTTCTTTTTGTTTTCACCTGGATTATTCCAGGGTTTTCAATCCTCTTGACTATGTTCCGTCCATTTGGATAAGCTAAGCCCTGTTATCTTTATGTTTTAATGAAATGCAATTTCCTTTCCTTCTTCTTTCCTAATTTTGTTTCCATTTTTCTTTTCTTTTCTTTACAGTTATTTTTATGTTGATATCAATGACATAACATGCATGAGGACTTCTCGGCCCGGTCTTATAAGCCAACCTAACTCAGAAATAATAGTACAAGAAATTGAATGTGATGATAAAGAGGAATACGATGATGATGAAGCCTATGAGGAAATTAGTAAGGAATTAGAACACTTTGAGGAAAAACCCAAACTGAACTTAAATGACACAGAAGCAGTTAATCTAAGGGACCAAGATAATGTCCGAGAAACTAAAATAAGTGTTCATCTGGAGCCGCCGCTCACGGAAGAAATAATCGTGGCATTGTTGGAATATAAAGATGTTTTTGCTTGGTCCTATGATGATATGCAGGGGATTGAGTACCGATTTGGTGGCTCAAAAATTGCCTACTGATCCATCACTCCCACCTGTTAAGCAGAAACTGAGAAAGTTCAAAACAGACATAAGTGTGAATATTAATGAAGAGATAACTAAACAATTTGATGCAAAGGTCATTCGGGTTACACGGTATCCCACCTGGTTAGCTAATGTTGTGCCTGTACCAAAGAAAGATGGCAAAACCAGGGTGTGCGTTGATTATTGAGATCTTAACAAGGAGAGTCCAAAAGAGTACTTTCCATTGCCAAACATCCATATATTGATCGACAATTGTTCCAAACATGCGGTTGGTTCTTTTGTGGATTGTTATGCGGGTTACCATCAGATCTTAATGGATGGGGAAGATGTAGAGAAGACGATATTCATCATGCCATGGGGAACATACTGCTATCAGGTCATGCAAATTGGTTTGAATAATGCCGAGGCAACTTACATGAGGGTTATGACAACGATCTTCCCTGATATGATAGATAAAGAGATTGAGGTGTACGTATATGATGCGTATGTGAAATCAAGTAAGAAGTATGACCATGTCAGGGATTTGAGAAAATTCTTTCAAAGGCTACACAGGTACAATCTCAAGCTCAATCCTGCAAAGTGTGCTTTCAGGGTGCCATCTGGAAAGTTTCTAGGGTTTGTAGTCAGTTGCCGGGGTATTGAATTGGATCCATCAAAGATTAAGACCAGTCAAGAATTGCCGCCTCCGAGAAACAAAACTGATGTGATGAATTTTTTGGGAAGATTGAATTACATTAGTAGGTTTATTGCTCAGCTCACAACTACTTGTGAACCCATTGTCAAACTGCTAAAGAAGGATGCTGCGATTAAATGGACGGATGAATGTCAAAAAGCTTTTGATAAGATAAAGGATTATTTGTCGAATTCGCCCGTGTTGGTTCTGCCAGAACCAGGGAGGCCTTTGATTCTGTATCTGATGGTCTTGGATAATTCATTTGGCTGCGTACTGGGGTAGCATGATGCCACAGGTAGAAAGGAGCAGGCAATCTACTATCTCAGCAAGAAGTTTACATCTTACAAGGTTAAGTATACTCATCTTGAGAGGACGTGTTGTGCTCTAACTTGGGTAGCACAGAAGTTGAAGCATTATTTATCGTCATACACTACTTACCTCATATCTCGGTTAGATCCACTAAAGTATATTTTCCAGAGGCCTATGCCCACGGGAAGGCTTGCAAAGTGGCATATCTTGCTTACGGAATTTGATATCATCTATGTGACGCGGACCGCGATGAAAGCATAAGCCTTCGCTGACATTTAGCTGAGAATCCAGTTGATGATGATTATGAGCATTTGAAAAAACTTACTTCCCTGATGAAGCGGTAATGCATATTGATGAGTTGGAGCAGGTAGAGAAACCAGGATGGAAACTGTTCTTTCATGGAGCAGCAAACATAAAAGGCGTGGGAATATGAGCCGTACTTATTTCTGAAACAGGTCAGCACTATCCTGTTGCGGCTCAGCTTCGTTTCTATTGTACAAACAACATGGCAGAATATGAAGCATGCATTTGGGGTTGAGATTAGCTGTGGATATGGGTGTCCAGGAAGTCTTGGCCATGGGTGACTCGGACCTACTGGTACACCAAATCCAAGGAGACTGGGAAACGCGGGATTTGAAATTGATACCATACTGACAGTGCCTGCATAAGCTTTGTCAATGGTTTCAAAAAGCTGTGGTGGATTTTGTGCATGCGAACATTATTTGTCGGTTTGGTATACCAAGGGTGATTATCACGGACAATGGGGCTAATCTCAACCGTCATTTGATGAAGGAAACATTTGAGCAGTTCAAGATTACTCATCGTCATTCTACTTAGTACCGCCCTAAAGAAAATGGAGCGGTTGAAGCGGCCAACAAGAACATAAAGAAAATACTGCAGAAAATGGTTGAAGGGTCTAGACAATGGCATGAGAAGTTGCCTGTTGCATTGTTGGGATATTGCACCACCGTTCTTACTTTGGTGGGGCGACTCCTTATTCATTAGTGTATGGCACCGAGGCAGTAATACACGCGGAAGTGGAGATCCCGTCACTTCGAATCATTGCGGAGGCTGAGATCGATGATGATGAATGGGTAAAGACCTGTCTGGAACAATTGAGTTTGATCGATGAGAAAAGGTTGGCATCTGTGTTCCATGGTCAACTGTACCAACGAAGAATGGCAAGAGCGCATAACAAGAAAGTGCGTCCGAGGAAATTCGAGGTTGGACAGTTGGTGCTGAGGCGTATTTTGCCCCATTGGGCTGAAGCAAAAGGAAACTTCGCCCCAAATTGGCAGGGACCGTTTGTTGTGACCAGAGTGTTGTCTAATGGTTCACTGTATCTGACAGATGTTGAAGGAAAGTGCATAAAAATGACCATCAATTGTGATGCTGTTAAAAAATATTATGTATGATTTCCTTATTCTAAATATACTTGTTTGTATTTGGAATATTTTAATGATTGAAATGATGAAGGTGTTTTGTTCTGCTATCCAAACATTTTTATCCTTTGTTACCCCTTTGAGCCTTAATTATTTTCATTCATACACCTCTTTCGGAATCAACGACACGATCAAGAAACGCAGCTGCCAAGCATAAAGTAAAGAAGGAAAATGAAAAAACAAAGAAGAAAAAAAAGAAGAGAAGAAAAAGAGAGAAAAAAAGAAAACAAAAAAAATGAAAAGAAGATAAAAGAAATGAAAAGAAAAGAAAAAGAAAGAAAAGAAAAAATCACAACAAAAGTAATTACGATAAAGTGAACTACGTTTGTCTTGATCCTGAAAGGGTAGGTAGGCAGCCTTACTCTGAGGTTCAGTCACACCAAAATAAAAATCCGAAAGTCCCCAAGCAAGAAACTGGGGCAGAAGTTGTGATTCGTTGGGAGATATTGGATTCCGAAAGTTGTAAGTTTAACCCATTAGAAATTATTTTGCCTTTTATACTCTTTTTTTCTAACCAATCCAAAAGCCTGCATTACGGTCCAAAGAAAGACCTTCTGATCAATTTTTGAGGAATGCCAAGTCAAGCATGTAGTGGTAATTCGTGGCATTGGCAATACTCTGGTTCAAGCAAGAAAAACAAAAGAGAAAAAAATGAGAGAGTCTTACTGGTGAAAACCCTTACGGGCACCGTAAGGCGATGGGAGATGAGAGAAAATAAAATGAGAGAGTCTTAGTGGTGAAAACCCTCACGGGCACCTTGAGGTGAAAGTAAGGTGAGAAATGGCAAGCGGAGAAAGTCTGTTGGCGAAAATTGTTCGTGGCTACGTAGGATAAATGAGGTTAAGGTTTGGGTAAAGTAATCAAGAGATGGAAGCTCTGGGAAATGAAGTATGACAATTGAAGAGCTGGTTAGTTGGATCGGTTGGGCTGGTTAGTCTGAAATGCATGTCGTGATCACTGGTGCCAGCTGTTCCGGTTAGATAAGTTTCTTTTTTTTCCTTTTCAACAGTCATCTGGTTTTGGATTCCTTTTATCCTTAACTTATAAAATTATTGCATTTCATTCTCTTTCGGGGGTTTCGGTTTGTCTATATATTCCAATGTCAGTTTTGTTCAATAAAAGGAGAAAAGATTTCAAAGCCCACTGCCAGCTTCTGAAAATGGTAAAGCGTAATGTGGCCTGAGCAAGTCAGCAACAATGTGATGTAAATTTAAATAGGGGGAGTCGCCGGAAGTTTCATCGGCAGAATATTTGGGAAATGTTATGGGAAATGTGGAGGTTCACGCAAAGAGAGTCGGAAAGGAGAAACAACAGCGGCAATACAAAAGCATTCAGGTTGGCAGAAGTTGGGGAACGTGAAAGTCGGTCAGAAAGTGAGGCAGCTCAGAGGAAGTCAGGCAACACAAGGCAAGACAATGGGAGGATGATGCAGCAAGAACGCCATCAACTAACCACCATTTTTAAACTAACAAAATTTTCGGTTATTGAAACAGGGGCAGAAAATTGTTTGTCAGGAGGAATTCTCCGTGAGAGAAAAGCATGCACTAATCAAGTTTAATCGCAAGTGTGTCATGGGTAAAATGCAAGAAAGTAAGGAGTGGCATGAAAAGATGTTGAAGTCAGGAACCCGCCTGAAAAACAGAGGAGTACATTTCAGTATTTAAATGTTAAGATTTATACTTCAGTCTTATCGCAATTCAAGTTTTAGTTCCAATCCTTTTTTAGTATGTGGTAACAAGACCCTAGTTTTCCCAAACTGGGGCAGAAAATTTTCGTTGTCTTATCTATTTTTGTGAAATCGGGAGGAATACATTTCAGTCAGCAATCAGGAGCCCACCAAAAGAATAGAGGTGATACAATTCAAGGTGTTTGTTTTAAATCAATTCCTTCGTTTATTTCGGTAGTAAGGTGCCCGCCTGGAGAACAGAGGTCCGCATTTCAAATTTCAGAAGTCAGGAGTCCGCCTGGAGAATAGAGACGTGCACTTAGAATTTTGAAGTCAGGAGTCCGCCTGAAGAATAGAGACATGCAGTTTAATTGTTTTTGAAGTCAGGAGTCCGCGTGAAGAATAGAGACATACAATTTACTTTTTTGAAGTCAGGAGTCCACCTGGAACAGAGACATATATTTCAATTTCAGCATTCAGGAGCCCGCCTGGAGAACGGAGGCATACAGTTTAAATTTCAGCAGTCAGGAGCCCGCCTGAAGAACAAAGGCATGCAGTTTTAATTTTTGAAGTCAGGAGTCCGCTTGGAGAATAGAGACATACACTTCAAGTTAGCAATCAGGTGTGTGCCTGAAGAACAAAGACATGCAATTCAAGTATGGAGTCAGGAGCCCGCCTGAAAAATAGAGGTGATATAATTCCAATTTTATTTCTCTATCAATATTCTTGTCTGTATTGAAGTCAGGAGTCCGCCTGGAGAACAAAGACATACAATTCAAAATCAGTAGTCAGGAGTCCGCCTGGAGAACAGAGACATATATTTCAAGTTTTAGTGATCATGAGTCCGTCTGAAGAACAGAGACATATATTTCAATTCCAGCAATCAGGAGCCCGCATAAAAAATAGAGGTGGTACAATTCAATGTGTAGTGTTCAGACAATTTCCTTGTCTAATTTGAAGTTAGGAGTCCTTATGGAGAATAGAGACATACAATTCGAATTTTAGCAATCAGGAGCCCGCCCGGAGAATCGAGGTGCTAAATCTTCAAGTATTTGAGATAAGGAGCCCGCCTGAAGAACGGAGGTATACAATTCAAGCTTCAAAATTAGGAGCCCGTCTGTATAACAGAGAAAGTTTTCTTTGTTTTGTCTCTGAAGTCAGGAGTCCACCTGGATAACAGAGGAATACAGTCAAGCTCAAATTCAGCAATCAGGAGCCCGCCTGGATAACAGAGGTATACATTCAAGTTCAAGTTTATTGAAGTTCAGCAATTTGGAGGGAAGGAACAACATCTCCATGCACAATTTGAAGTAACAACAACGAGTTTCACCAAAGAAAACACAAGACAACAAGGCAACAAGAGAAAATACAAGACAACAAGACTACAAGGAAGTACAAGAGCAAGTTTGAAGAATTTAGATAGGATTTTTGTAATCCGTAGTTCATAGCTTAGGATAGCTTCTTTTATTCTTGATTGGTGTAATAAGGAAGGTCAGCAAGCAGTAGTAGCAGCAAATGCAGTGAAATCACAGCTCCTGGTAGTCCCAGCTACCAGACACTCCCGAACTACACTAACCTGATTCCTGTTTAGACCAAGATATGGAGGCAACCTCTGAAGCAGGATGCAGTCAAACTTTTTAAAATGCTTCCTACGGAATTTTTAAACGGGCAAAAATCCCTCATATTGCTCATTTTATGTTTGCCCGAAACCTTTCATGTTTCCGAGCAAAGAGGGGCAGCTGTGAGCACGTGATTTTTCCCTACATATGAATCATTCCCATAAAATTCAAACAAAAATAATTTTTCTTTATTTTACAATTTTTGTATCATTCTCTGTTAATTGTTTGCATTTTTGTTTGTCACGATAATTCATAAAAATACAAAAATATGCATTTTTGGCATCTAGGAATTAATATCACATTTTAGCATTAATTAAAGGTTAATTTGTTTTAGCAAAATATGAAAATCATAAAAACATAGTTCACTCTTGCTTTTTAATTATTTTATTAGGAATTTTTCATAAATTGGTTTACACAATTTTAGGAATTAGTTAGTCTTTGCTTTGAAGTGCATTAGGATTTTAGGTTGATTTTGCACCTTTATAAAATCAGAAACAAATAATACAAAATGGAAAAACAAACAAAAAACATAATAAGGAAATAAAAAGAAATCAAAAGAAAAGCTTTTAAAAGAGTTGGTCTTGCAAAAGACCAATTTTGGGCTGATTTTTGAATCAAAATTGCCTGGACCAAAACAAATTCACGCCTAGCCCAAGTCACACTCATACCCGCTCCAATTGACCCATCCCCAGAGCCGCCTAAAGGACGGCTTTTCAGTCGCCAAGCAATCCCAGCCCTTGATCTCCCTTTTAATCCGACGGCCCATTATTTTCTAAGGAAAATATTAAACGGTCGGGGATTAATTATAATCAATGACAAACAATCTTCTTCCTTGTACAGACCCTAATCCTCGCCGGAATCCCTTGCCGGCGGGAAACGCTACTTTCCCCGTAGGTCGCCAAATTAACACCGTCGATTCCCCTTAACATCCTCTTCCCATTCCCCGTGGATATATGCTTCGAATCTTCCTGGAAACCTCGAACGTCCGCTAGAAATTTTCCGGCCAAAACGCAAAGTATGCCAAATACTACCAAATTTACACCACAGGTTCGCCTGAACCCCTCATCCCAAGTACCCAAACCGTTTTCTACGAATCATCACCATGACTCTCGAATTTGGAATTAAAATTCGCCGGAAAACCTGAATTCTTAGAAAGATTTTCCAAGTCGATGTCACATGATAAAAAATCCTTCCCCATGAAGAAACTCACATGCAATGGTTGTCCATTCCCACTAGAGTCGCACGAAATTTCCTGTAAATGGTAGTTTATTTGTTTCAGTTTATTTCTTTCTTTCTTTCTATTTCTGTGCATGTGTGAGTTCTTGGGCCAAAATTCTCGATGTTAATTTTTGTTTGATTTTCGGTTGATTTTATTGTTACGATTGGTTTTCTCCTTGCTCGTAATTGTCTTTTCCTTTTCATTGCTGATTAGAATAAGTGTAATTGTGCTTTGGGGTTTGTGATTAAGCTGGTGGATGATTTTTGGCTTTAAATTTATTTCTGATAGGCTATTAGGAATTGATAGTTTAGTCTGTTAATCAGGGTTATTTTTAGACAAGTTACTGCACATCTTAGTTCAGGGAAAGGGTAAGTGGTCTAGTATAGTTAACTTTAGTTAGTAATTTTAGGGGGTAGTGAAGGGTATTGTGGGCATTTGATAATAGGATACAATATTGTGGATAATGCTAGAACCTTTTAGAATAGGGTTGTAGTTTTAATATCAGAAAGTTGAGTGTTTTCCTTAAAGCAAAAGTTAATAACTTAGGGATTGAAAGTGTAAATTGAATAGGGATCTAAAGGGTGATTTAAAATCTGAGTTCACCTATAAAAGGGCATAGAAATATCCTTGCTAGGGTTCTTCTTTCTTCAGCCATTCTTGAGCTTATTAAACCCTTCTCCATTCTTCCAATTTGAAGGAGACCATCTTAATTTCAGAAAACACCAAAAAAAAAAAATTCAAAATAAAAAATGCCAGTTACTATTTCATTGGGATCTTAGTTTAAGCTCAAGTCCTCTTGAGTATTTGATTGTTGTTTCTGATAGCTACTGGTCGATTTCAAGGCATAATTGATAGCTGAAATTTTCTGGGTTGTTTTTGAGGCTATTCGAGTTGGATTTGTAGTGTTATTTGAGTTTCAAATTTATCATGTTTGCTGGATCTGTTCCTGCGCTTTGTGACTTCATTATTGGATTATTTGATCATTTGTATGACTGGGGATTAGTTGTTTGTTGCTGATGTTGCACTGCTTCGCTGACCTCCTCTTTCTTCTTGTTTGAATCTTCATTTTCCAGGTACTTGTTCAAAACTGGCTAGTGTAGGTGTTTGAATTGAAGCTGGAATGAAATGGTTCTTAGGAAATTTCATGTATTCGAATTATAGCAGAGTAATAGATTTGTATGAACTTTGTTTGGTTTAATCTATATAACTAGGTTAATATGATATAACTTTTGAGTTAGACCTTTAACTGGTCTGTGGTGTGTAAAAGCAGCTGATGGCTTTTGTTGCTTGGATACTGTTGGGTAATCAATCATTCTGGGATAAAATTGATACTTGTTTAAAGGGAGATAACCATTCTAATTATACACCAATCGACTTTAAAGGCTAGTTTGGAATTTGCAAAGCATGATTCATAATTAGTTTAATAAATTAATTGTGTTGAGTAAACTATTAGATTACTTTTGATAAGTATTTTAGTCTGTTTGATTCTGGGCCATTTTTAGTTAAAATAACCAGGTCGTCAGCATATGATAAAACAAAGCGTCCATTTGGTGTGGGTTTGGATTTGGGATTTGAATGAGTTATCTTGCTAAAAGGACCGCGTTGGTTCAGGTATTCGATCCCAGGTTGGGCGTCAGAGCCGCCTAGGCCAATGTTCATTATTTCTGGGCCTGAAACAATTGGGCCTTATCACATCCCTATCATGCAGGCCAGTTTAGGATAAGAAATAATGTGATTTTAGTTTGACTTGATATAATGCTTTTCATTATTAAGCTGATTTTATTTCTTTACTAGGGCAAAAATCGAAAAAATAGAAAAAATTGTAGTCACTTTTAGATTGGCCTTTTAATAAAATGTTGAGACGAGCCTCGCCAAAAAAATAAATAAATGCGGGGCCCTCGATAAATATTATAAGAATTGATTAGAATATGGGAGCGCAGTTTAGTGAATTTCATGGCCTTTCCCAAATAATATTACGTCGGAATCTTTAGACGTGTTTTAATTAAAGTACCTTCTTAAACTCGTATGTGCATTGATGCGACCCAAATCCAAATCTCGACGAAGTCAAAATGTGTTGATAACCATGGGTGCCTTGATGGCGACGGGGTTAGAAACACATTTTCATAACGTCGTAATTCTTATAAAACAAATAATGATCGAAAATTGGTTAAAAAATGGAGACGAGCCTCACCGAATAAAAAGAATTGTGGGGCCCTCAATAATTGTTTATAAAAATAATTAGAATTTGGAAGGACCGTTTAGCGAATTTTAACGGCTTTTTCCCAAATAATATTACGTTAGAACTTTTAAGCGCGATTTAATCAAATTGCTTCCTTAAACTCGAGTGCGCATTGATGCGACCCAAATCCAAATCTTGATGAAGTCGAAATATGTTGGCGAACACGGGTGCCTTGATGGCGACGTGGTCGAAGACACGTTTTCATGACGTCGCAAGTCTTTTTAAATAAATAATGATAAAAGCAGTTTATAAATAAAAGGCATATAAGTTAGCATGTAATAAAATCAGATAAAATCAAATACAACAGTTAAGCGACCGTGCTAGAACCATGGAACCCCGGAATGCCTAACACCTTCTCCCGGGTTAACAGAATTCCTTTTCCGGATTTCTGGTTCGCGGACTGTAATACAAAGTCAATCTTTTCCTCGATTCGGGATTAAGCCGGTGACTTGGGACACCATAAATCTCCCAAGTGGCGACTTTGAATAATTAATAACCAAATCCCGTTTTGATTATCCTTTAAATGGAAAAACTCCTTTACGCCCCTTTGCGGGGGTGTATAGCGAAAAAGGAGGTGAGACAACTATGCACATGATGTCCCCCTTATACGCGGAAAGCTTGATCGTACTCTCTCCGAGCACGCGTAAAAATGGTTACGGCCATCTCCAAAAGATAAAAGGCTACAACCATCTCTAGATTAAAAATGGCTATGGCCATCTCTAAAGTAAAAATGGCTACGACCATCTCAAAAGTAAAAATGGCTACGACCATCTCTAAAGATAAAATGGCTACGACCATCCCCAAAGATAAAATGGCTACGATCATCTCCAAAGTAAAAATGGCTACGGCCATCTCCAGAGTAAAAATGGCCACGGCCATCTCCAAAAGATAAAAGGATACGGCCTTCTCCAAATGATTGAAATGGCTAAGGCCATCTTTAAATTAAAATTGGCTACGGCCATCTCTAAAGTAAAAATGGCTATGACCATCTCTAAAGATAAAATGGCTACTACCATCTCCAAAGTAAAAATGGCTACGGCCATCTCCAGGGTAAAAAATGGTCACGGACATCTCCAAAAGATAAAAGGCCACGGCCACCTCTAAATTAAAAATAGCTACGGCCTTCTCCGGACGATTGAAAAGGCTACGGCCATCTCTAAAAGTAAAAATGGCTAAGGCCGTCTCCGAAGAATAAACGACTACGATCGTCCCTAACGCATAAACGGCTACGGTTATTGGCGGAATCCGCTCATCGAGCTCTACCTGAGCCCGACCTCAATAAGCGGAGGGACTATCTGTATTGGCCAAAACCTGACCTCATGATAATGAATGAGATCAACGCATTTATTAAAGCCTATTTATGACTAATAAATGGTATGACCATTCATTCACAAGATTATCGGGTAGTTATCCAATTTGACAACTAAGGCCACAACGTGGCCATCCTCACGAGGGCGTCCCCTCTATGTGGTTCCAACCCCTTGGCGCAAGCCGGCAGATCTCCTAGCTATAAATACTAGGAGAAAGAGCCCTAAAAGAGGGGTTGCTTCTTCTTCTTCGCATCTCCTTCTAAAAGAAGAGAGAATACATCATTGTAAGGCTCTGAACCTCTCCATGGAGAGGCAGACCGAACCAACATCATTAATAAAAGATCCTCATTCTCCTCCCTTTAATTTATAACTGTTGTCTCTTATATTTTATTCCTTTAGTCTTTAGATTTATTACGATCTGCTATGATTGGTCCTCCATTTATTTTGATTGTTTTATGCTTCTAAAATACATGAAAACTTTGAGCTAAACAGCCTTATCTTTATGGTGGGATTAATTCACTTAACAAGTATTATAGTATAATCTTTTCATTTCTCCTTTTCAATATAACGTACAGAAAAGAGAAACTTGGCATAATATGTACTAGGGGGGACAAATTAAAATATTGGAGGAATATAGAAGTTCATGACATAATTCCTTATATGAAAACGACAATCCCCAAAAGGAGAATTAGAATTGTTGTGGTATGTAGGTGAGAACATAAAACTGGTGCTAATATTAAATGACGAGTTAAAATTCTAAGAGGGCCCTGAATAATACAAGTGAGAACACATGGTGGTAATTGGAGTTGCCGTCTTCTCGTTTCACACGTGTAGAATGTGTCTATTTCTTTCTTCCTACTTTAGTATAGTACGTAGTCATAATAATAATTAATGAAGTTTTAACCAAAAAAGCACGTGGATCTTTATGTGTTCTATAGAAAATATATATATGTAATGATTACCTGTCCTAAATCAAATGATAAACACATCTTTCTGATCCTGAAGCCTCCACCATAACAGTACTACCTACGTATTGCTATATCGGCATTATTACTTGTGAAAAATGTAGTATCTGGCTTCAAATGCATGGACTGATTTCTATAAACAGGCAACACCATCTTTTGCTGGCTTTTATTCCTAGCCGAGATAATTAATTACGTAGTACTTTAGATCTCATAATTATTGATAAGCTCTAATTTTTGTATTTGTGATATTTAGCTAAATACAATTGATTTATCCTTTTGGCCTCTTTCTAAAAAAGGAAAGATATGTTATATTGGAAATATTTTTAAAAGTAATGACCTGCAAACTATAGTTCAATTTTTAAAATTTGGTATAAAAGTAGTTGGCTCAAAAGATAATAAAATCTTTTTGAACAAATTAATCAATGAAGAAGGGGTAAATTATAGTCAAACGTATTTGATACCAGATCGGAAGGTTGAGTAATAATGATTATATCTGGGGCGAATAAAATATCAATAATCTTATTAATATTTAACACTGCCTACTTCATCCGTGGATGAGGAAGAAGGATTACAATCGTTTTTCCCTTTCGACGTGCAAGAATGAAGCTTTGTTCTTATCTTTCTTTTGTGAGGAAGCTGGAGAAACCCCACTTTTCAAGCCTTCCTAGGCTATATATAGTCGAAAGCTCCTCACCCTACCATGACATGGTGCGCTTAGGTCAGCGGTGCGTTGTGGTCGGGGCTAGATATTGCTCCCTTTGATGTATCAGATACCTTAGAGGAGAAATAAAGTGGACTCTACTGACTTTATTACACGGTTGCAAAAAGAAAGGGGTCGTGGTCAACCTGGTCGTGGCGGTTAGATTTTGACCAATACAGTTAGTCCCTCCGTTCGTCGGGGTCGTCCTTTGTTGGGCTCGACGGACGGAACCTATTTGCAATGTAGTCGAAAGGAATCTGACCCCTCATTCTCTGTTCCTTAGTCGCGTTCGGCGCATTTTTGGCGGAGTGGAAATGGTTTTTTGGTACTCGTGAACCATTACAATGGTTTCAGAATAGAAACGTCAGTTGGTAATGAATCGTTGCTTCGTGCACGCCAACATTATAACACACGTTTATGAGAAACTGATATGTTTTGTGTCCCGTCGGATCCAAATGGCGACTCTTGTGTTTTGTGCTCAGGGAATTTGTGTCTCTTATAAATAGGGAAACTCTGTCATTTGCTTCATACACTTCTTCGTTCGATTGAGAGAGTTCTCCAGATACATCGAGTTCTTGCTTACTTTCGAGCTCACTGCAACCGTCAATCTTTTTTTCGTATCACTTCTTTCGGAGAGTTTCCAACTAAAAATGGCTGGCAATTCTTTTAATAATAATCTTCCTACTGTTTATCCGGTAACCGAAAGCTTTGTCCACTCCACCGGAGAAGCGGATGAGGTAGAGGATGAGGAGATTCCCTAGGTAGATGAAATTCTGCCTCGCCCAGGAAGGGACACGACTGACATTTTTTGGCGGTGGAGCAGAGCCAGAACACATCGCTTCTGTTGTGAAAGTGAGGGGAATTGTGGAGTTGAGGGAGCCATTGGGAATCCCCGTTTTCGTCGATATACGGCCGGCGGAGAGGGATGATACAATTCACTTCGACCGCCCCAGATTTTGCGTGTTCTAGCCTACCCCTTCATTGTAGGGTACACACTTCCTCTTCCCATACTGGTGGTGGATTTCTACCGCTACTACGAGGTGTGTGCTGCTCAGCTTTCTCCTTATCTGTACAAGGTGTTTCTCATGCTGCTCAAATATGCAGAGCTTTCCGGTCGTGAGGTCACCTTGAGCTATATGCTTAGCATTTTTGCTCCACAACTGATTCAAGGTATGATGATTCATGTGCGTCCTTGAGGATCGATAGGTCTAGTGGTGAAGATGGGTCATAGAACCAATCGTCACTTCTACGAAAATTAATTTTATGAGTGTACCGAGCATATTGTGGCGGACCCAACGAGATTCCCCGAGAGATGGAACTTTACCCTTAAGTTTGCATCTTTGACTAATGGAATGTTCGATCATTTTCCACGGATACTGAACCGCTTTTTTTTTCTGCAGCTAAGAAGTTTCCCTTGCCACCTGTTGACCTTTCATGAGAGGTTCGGACGCCGGCCTCATATAGGTGAGATGATGTCCTTATTTAATACTTTCTCTCCTTATTTTTGTTTTTCCTCTTATGCCTCGTTCTTCGTTATTAGGGAGGGTATGGAGAGAAAGGTCCCCTCAACTAGCCTTTCGCCTAGTCGGCCACATCCACTCATCTTGTCGTTGTACCTTCCACATGCCCTTCATCGAGGGATGCTTTAGTTGAATCTGCGGCCTTGGTTACTCCAACAAGGGCCTCTTCTCAGGACGAGGTCCCGACCAGTGCAGTCTGTCCTACGAATGAGTCACCGTCAACTAGGAGGAGGAAGGGCCGTCGAAGAGACGAAGAGTGGAGTTTGAGATGGAACCTCCGACACTGATTCACCTAGATGATTCTCCCCCGACGGGCTCAGGAGGAGACATTTTTGTGGCATCTTCCGGAGAGGTACAATGGATTGTTGATGTTGGCGCCATCGTTCAGCGCTCGAAAGCTCCGACTGGCACCGTGGCTCAACCAGAAGTCTCTGATGTTACTAATGATCCATGCCTTTTCGGGTTAGAGAACCAGATCTCTGGCGCCACTGTTGTGACTTCAGATGTGCCCTCTTCTTCCGCAGTGGGTCACGTTCCTCATTCGACGGTGAAATGGGTAAAGGCGTAGTGATTGACGAGTATGAGTCTGAGATTGACCTGTATCCTGATGGTCTTAGGATGTTTGAGGAGGGAATTACTCATTCGGTGGTTCACGTGGGAGGCTCATACCGTATTCTCGAGATCGCTTCCAACGTCAACCTCTTAGCACATGGGGATAATTTGGTGCCACACTTTAGTTTGTTATGTTTGGAAGCTGAGAATAAGTCCCTGCAGGATATCCCTGATGCTGAGTTGAGGGACGAGGTGGCCGTCATGGCCTTGAGGGTACGTTGCATTTGGCCTTCGTTTTAAGTTCTCCCATTTGTTCAAAAGCACTAGGTTAACTGTCTTTCTATTTTTCAGACGTATAGGGTGAAAGTGGAAAGCATTCATGGGGCCAATACCCGGTCGAGGATTTTCTTGCAGATGCTGGAAAAATACCGTTATTATCACAATAGATGTCATGAGTTGCACGAACGACTGAGGACGAATCCCCATAATTGGGCTCTGGGCTAGGAGTTGGAGAAAAGGGATCAGGAATTGGTTCAGACGACTCATAGCAAGAGCGAGCTTGAGGAGAAACTCCGCCTCAAGGACGAGGAGATCGAATTGGGTAAAGGGGTTGCTCCAGAGTGTGAGCATTTGCAGGGTATGTTGAGGTTAATGCAGTCGGAGATGGACCAAAACTTGGTCCAAGTCGATTGGATGAGCGCAGAGTGGAGGGAAGTTGACCGCGATGGAGAGCAAGGTTGCTTGTTCAGAAAGCATTAAGAGAGCCTATTCTGAAGCTTTAGTAAGGGCGGCAGCCCTGGAGGATACCATTCAAATGCTCCAGTCTGAGCAAGAATCGGAGAGGGCGACATTTACTCTTATGGAGGCGAGGCTCAAGGAGAGGATCAACATGATTGATTAGGAGGCTGCGGTTCGGGAGATCGAGTCGCGGCCCTAGAAGTAGAGAATGAATGACTATATGCTTAGATTGAATCGACTCATGCGGTCGTTCCCCGCCAAGTGAATGAGCTTTGGTTTATTCTGAAGCCTATTGGGACATTCATAAGTGTTTGTGGGAAGATGACACCGTGACTGAGGATGCTTTTGAGAAAGCCCGAGCAAAAGCTCGTGAGGCTCTTATCAATTTTGGATATTACGCAACGACACTCGAAGCTAATGGGGGTGCGGATGGTGATGATGATGAACCTTGTTGAGACGGTGATGGTGATGCGGTGATGATGCTGAATGAAAAATGTTGTGCTTCATTTTTATTTTTATTTTGTTTTTTGGTTGGCATCTGTTCCTTTCGTTCTTTCTTTTTGCTCTCTTTCTCTCGTTTTTATTCTCCTTTTTTTTATTGGTTGGCTTGGGCCATATGTATGCGGAGGTAGCCCGCACTTATGGCTTTTCATAGATAAAGAGTTTTCTTTTTCGCTATTTGTCTTGTACTTCAATTTTTGTTTTAAGTATTTATGACCTTGGCGTGAAACAGGGGCTCGTCTAAAGAGTCCCACGTTTTTCTTTTCCTCCAGTGATTGCTGAATTCTTTTCCTTCTCGGTGAAGTCCCTTGGCCTAAAAATGTATTATTTCGAACTTATCAAAATAACAGCCTGTCGTGGTTCGAGCTAGGTCGAACCTCTCTTTTTATTTGATGGTGAAGGCCTTGACTTAAAGGGTGTTATTTCAAACTTATCAAAATAACAGCCCGTCGTGGTAGAGCGAGGTCGAACCTCTCTTTTTCCTTGATGGCAAAGGCCCTTGGCCTCGAAGGGTGTTATTTCGAACTTATCGAAATAACGGCCCGCCTGGGTTTGAGTGCGGTCGAACCTGTATTTTTCCTTGATGGAAAAGGCCCTTGGCCTCGAAGGTTGTTATTTTGAACTTATCGAATAACAGCCTGCCGTGGTGCGAGAGAGGTCGAACCTCTTTTTCCTTGATGGCGAAGGCCTGTAGCCTTGAAGGGTGTTATTTCGAACTTATAAAAAAAAAGCTCATCTGGGTTCGAGCGAGGTCGAAGCTCTCTCTTTCCTTGATGGCGAATGCCCTTGGCCTTAAAGGGTGTTATTTCAAACTATTCAAAATAACAGCATGTCTGGGTTCGAGCTAGATCGAACCTCACCTTTTTCCTTAATGGCGAAGACCATTGGACTTAAAGGGTATTATTTCAAACTTATCAAAATAACAATGCGTCTGAGTTTGAGCGAGGTCGAACCTCTTCTTTTCCTTGATAGCGAAGGCCCTTGGCCTTAGAGGGTATTATTTCAAACTTATCGAAATAACAGCCCGTCTTGGTTTGTGCGAGTTCGAACCTCTCTTTTTCCTTAATGGCGAAGGCCCTTAGCCTTAAAGGGTGTTATTTTAAACTTATCGAAATAACAGCCCATCTTGGTTCGGGCGAGGTATCTTGGCCTCAATGGGTGTTATTTTGAACTTATCGAAATAACAGCCTATCTTGGTTCAAGAAAGGCCGAACCTCTCTATTTCTTTGATGGCGAAGGCCCTTAGTCTTCAAGGGTATTATTTCAAACTTATCAAAATAACATCCCATCTTGGTTTGAGCGAGGTCGAACCTCTCTTTTTCTTTTTTGGCGAGCTTGGTCGAACCTCTCTTTTCCTTGATGGCGAAGGCCCTTGGCCTTAAAGGGTGTTATTTCAAACTTATCGAAATAATAACCCAGCTTGGTTAGCGAGGTCGAACATGTCTTTTTCCTAGATGGTGAAGGCCCTTGGACATAAAGAGTGTTATTTCAAACTTATCGAAATAACAACCCATCTTTGTTCGAGCGAGGTGGAACCTCTCTTTTTCTTTGATGGTGAAGACCCTTAGCCTTTAAGGGTGTTATTTCGAAGTTATCGAAATAACAGCCCGTCCTCGCTCGAACCTCTCTATTTCTTTGATGGCGAAGACCCTTGGCCTTAGAGGGTGTTATTTCGAACTTATCGAAATAATAGCCTTATTGATTCGAGCGAGGTCGAACCTCTCATTTTCATTGATGGCAAAGTCCCTTAGCCTTAAAGGGTGTTATTTCAAGCTTATCAAAATAACAAACCATCCTGGTTCGAGCAAGGTCGAACCTCTCTTTTTCCTTGATGGCGAAGGCCCTTGGCCTCGAAGGGTGTTATTTTGAGCTTATCGAACGTCGTGATTCGAGCGAGGTCGAACCTTTCTTTTTCTTTGATGGCGAAGGCCCTTGACCTTGGAGGGTGTTATTTTGAACTTATCAAAATAAAAGCCTGTCTTGGTTCAAGCAAGGTCGAACCTCTCTTTTTCCTTGATGGTGAAGTCCCTTAGACTTAAAGGATGTTATTTCGAACTTAGCGAAATAACAGCCTGTCTCGGTCGAACCTCTCTTTTTCTTTATGGCGAAGGCCCTTGACCTTAGAGGGTGTTATTTTGAACATTTCGAAATAACAGTCCATCTTGTTTCGAGCGAGGTTGAACCTCTCTTTTTCTTTGATGGCGAGGGCCCTTAGCCTTAAAGGGTGTTAGTTCAAACTTATCGAAATAATAGCCCGTCATGGTTTGAGCGAGGTCCAACCTTTCTCTTTTTTTTGGAGTTGGGTACCTTTCGCAGAAGTCCCCGTTCGGTTAGCATTACTTGCATCAGATGGTTCAACACTTGGTGGACACGAGGTGTCAATATTCTGTACAGCCTCGCGTTGTACTTATGTTGTAGTTTCACGTTTTACTTCGACCGTTCATTTAGGAGGAACAGCCAGCCGGGAGGATTTCGGCTATGCCGAAATAGTTTTTCTTCAATCTAGATATCCAGCGTACATACGTTCTCCCACGTGAATCTTATCTACCTGTTTTGACGAAGTGCGGGAGATGAGGGTCAGATGTTCCTTGCTTTCGTTCGGTAGTTTTGAGGGAATGGCGGGGAAGATGGGTTATCGCACCGTTTGCCTTGCTCGGGATGTTCATAGCCGATAGGGCGAGGAATTCCAAACTTCGTGAATCCGTTTGGTTCCTCTTCCTTCCACATGTTGTTTCCATGCCTCGCATGAGCTAGATTCTCCTTTCGTGCTTCTTTCGGCGGTTGATCGTATTTCTCTGCTTCGATCTGGGAAAAACTAGGAGTATTCACTAGGAAATCCCCATAGACAGCGCCAAATTATTTGACTCAAAAGATATTAAAACCTTTTTGAACAAATCAGTCTATGAAGAAGGGGTAAATCGTAGTCAAACTTAATTGAACAGATCAGAAGGTTGAGTAATAATGATTACATATGGGGCGAATGAAATATCAATAATCTTATTAAGATTTAACACTTCCTACATCATTTGGGGATGAAGAAGAAGGATTACAATCGTTATTCCCTCTCGGGGTACAAGAATGAAGCTTTGTTCTTATCTTTCTTCTGTGAGAAAGCTGGAGAAACCCCACTTTGCAAGCCTTCCTCGGCTATATATAGTCGAAACCTCCTCACCCCTTCCATGACTTGGTGCGCTTAGGTCCGCGGTGCGTTGTGGTCGGGGATATGTATTGCACCCTTTGATGTGTCAGATACCTTAGAGGAGGAATGAAGTGGACTCTACTAACTTCTACTAGGGGCGTGCGTTCGAATCGGTTTATCGATAAATCGAATCGATTATTTGTTATCAAAATTCAAGAAAATTGAAACCTTATTGAAACAATAACGATAAGCATATGTAAAATCGATAATCGATAAGTAATTATCGATAAGGGTTAAAATCGAATCGATAAATCGAATGCACACCCTTAGACTGTAGACACTTATTAAATGAGTAATTACCTATTTATGTAGATTAATATAACATACAGAATGTATATATATTCCGCTACTATTTTGAAAGCAGCTATACAATATTATTTTCCCTAATCTATACCCTTTTCTTTACCCTAAGTCCTCTACCCTATTATTTCATCTACCACATTTAAGGAATGATCATATTTAAAGATCAAGGGAATGAAGTTCAAGTTGATGGAAAACATAATCAGTTGCGATGATGTATTTTGTGCTTTTTTATACCGTTGCAGTGTTGGTGGCATACATTTGATCCCTTATTTTAGTTTTGTTGCATGTGCTTGTTGACACAAATTTTATATTATAAATGGCGTTCGTCTTATTTTAGCTTCCTTTTGTCCATATTAGTTAGGCGCGTTTATAGCGATATACTTTTCGTGGAATCCCACAAGTGTTCTTATCGGTGTAATCATTAACCGAATCGATAAGCCCTCAAAGTCGATAAATCGAAATCGAAAAAATCGAAACCTTATTGAAACGATAACAATAAGCATATGTACAAATCGATAATCGATAATGGTCAAAATCGAATCGATAAATTGAATGCACACCCCTAACTTCTACTACCTAGTTGGAAAAAGAAAGGGGTCGTAGTCAACATGGTAACGGCGGTCAGATTTTGACCAGTACAAAAAGTACATATATAGATTACTACTAAATAATTTAACAGTTAATAATAATTCATTAATTTGTGAAGATTTATAAGCAGGATTGAAGGTTAATTAATGAGCTAACAAAT
The DNA here is from genome assembly GCA_034376525.1 of Nicotiana benthamiana. Lineage (NCBI taxonomy): Eukaryota > Viridiplantae > Streptophyta > Magnoliopsida > Solanales > Solanaceae > Nicotiana > Nicotiana benthamiana. Next base: position 37,011,662 of record CM067337.1, on the reverse strand, counting down.
ACCATGAGAACGAAAAGCAATTTTTTGTAATATTTAAGCTAAGGGGGATGCACAAAATTCTCCTCTTAGTTTATTTCGATGTAAAATCAATTTGAACAGCCACGGTTCAAGTTATGAACTTCGTATTTGTACTATGCAAAACTTGGGTTTAGTTCCAATATTCCAAAGTCTTAGATTGAAAAAGTTGGGCATAGTTTATGGTACGACTTTTGGAGTTTCGTCCCCATTTATGATCTATGAATCAAAGATTCATCTTCAACATTCTTTGAATGGATAAGGACATCGAGACTTAGCAAGATAGACCAAGTCGTTGTTCTTGAGCTTTTCCAATTTTCAACCAAAAAAAATGACAAGCAAATAGAAAAGGAACTTAGGAAAAGTCCTAGCTAATGACCTATGAGGCCTCGTGCAATATGCTACGTCTTGGTGACTAAGAAGGTACGACTAACGAACACGTCAAGATTACCATATAATGACATAGTATTGTACTATGAAATTCCTAAAAATTTTAATTTTTGTTTGTATAAAGAAATAGTACTCCCAAGGTTGATAACAAACAATTGAATGTTTATTTTAGAAAAGCTTATTCACCAAATTTATGTCACACATAATGCTTTAAACATATTAGTTCAATTAATTTCACTATAAATTCTCGCGTAAGATTATACAATATTTATTGAAGAATAGTTTGTTATAAGTTGGAAAGCATGTGAGATCGTTCTCATGCCACATGTCTTCTTCAATTTCGTTTTTCAACTATATATTATTTTTCTTAACATTTAGTTGGTCTCATATAAAAAAAGCCACAGCAAAATTAATACAATATTTGGTTGGTGTGTTACATAATATATACACGTATTTAGTAGTGCTGGAGTTTATATATTTATTTCATGCAAGATAGTTTATAAACTAAACTAAGAATACATATATTAACAATGTGAGGATTATAATATAAAATAAAAATATCATTCTTAAGTAAATAATTAGTAATATAATAATATCTTTATTATATCACATAAATGATTATTGTATTATAGTTTTCGCATAACTAGTTATAAAAGAACCAAACCATCGGTTAAAAGTATTATAATATAAAATAAAAATATCATTCTTAATAAATAATTTATAATATCTTTATATATCACATAAATGATTATTGTATTATAGTCTTCGCATAACCTAGTTATAAGAGAACCAAACCATCGGTTAAAAGTATTCGATGTGGGGTTGGTGTTTTTATTTTTTATTTTTATGCTGAATAAGATGTAGATTTTATTGAAAGAAGATAGGAGTAATTAACTAGAATTATTACAAACTGAGACTAATCGATTCTAAATAGTCCCATAGAGGTCTTTATGAAAAATAGATAAAGCATGAAAATGAGAAAAAGTACAAAATAGTTTATCCATTTAAGACCAAATTACCTCCCTATATGTGTGCGATATCGAAGTGCAATCCTTACTATCAACTAGAAACCTGCAATCAATAAACAAATATAAGAATTGACAGAACTTTAGAGGGATGTAATGTGGTGAACCAGTATATGAGAATTTATTTCTACCGTCGGAACATTTGTATAGGGCCGGATTTATAGGCTTAATTATGGGGTATACGAAATATGGTTTTTTCGTAAAATTAGATATTTCATGTATATATTTTTAAAAATTAATATAATATTAATTGTTGATATTCATATTACAAGAAGACCGAATTCATACTACAAGAAGGCTAAATGAAGCATTTGGTTGCAGTTTGAGGAAAAATTTTATTGTGTCTCACACAACAGACATTAGTTGTGTGAGGCCTTTTTTTTTGTTTGTTTCACAACTGTATGGATCCAAGAATTTTGTGGACCCAGATGCGTAAGATATGAGTCCACAAATATGTGAGATAAAAAGAGGTCTCACCCAATTAATGTAAGTTGTGTGAGACACAAATTAAAAATCACTCCAAATTGAGGTATAGGAATCAATTTCCACTGAATATATTTGTTTTTTTTGTTATTATAATACACCCATATACTAACAATTCTAGACCCGCCTATACTTATAGTATTAGATAACCATTTTGTTGGGAATAATAATATGTATATGGTCATAATCAGTAAAGGTACAAATAGAAGAAAGAGAGAGAATAAAGGAAAGGAAGTTGCCTAAACAATTCAAGAAAATAATGGGTGGACTGGATGCTAATGTAGCTTTTATAACAGAATCAGATTTCATTCAACAATAACAACAATAACATTTCAGTGCAATTCCATTAGTGGAGTTTGGGGAGAATAATATGTATACAGATCTTACTTTTATTCCAAAAAAATAAAAATGCTATTTTCGAAAGACCCTCGACTCAAAAATACAAAAAAACAAAAGAAGAAAATATTAATAATACCATAAAAATAATATATATATACGAAAGATTAAAACAACATGACTAAAAAATTAATAATTTCTTTTACATATTGGATACACATGACTAAAAAGTTAATAATATCTTTTTCATATTTTAAGAAGGAATCACCAATCCCATCATCACTAATCCGAATGGGAATCATCATTCACTAATGTGTTGATGACTCAATTCCAGAATACATCCATTGCTTCATTAGTTATAAGTTCGAATCTCCCCAAGAGCAATATAAGAAGTTTTTAAAGGCAAGAATATCAGGGGTTTTATTTAAAAACAGTCTCTCTACTTCAGAATAAATATAAAATTTATATACATATTATCCTTCCCAAATCCTATTATACGGGATTATACTAAATTGTTGTTGTAATATACTCACTTTCATTAATAGAACTGAGTGCAAAGACGCACATTTTCTGATGTTGGCCTGCCTGACACGTGATCGTCACCTCATCTCAGTCTCTACCTTCATACCGATGCATGCTTTTCTCTGCCTCGTGATCACTTGCATCACTCTCACTTTTCATCCTCCAAAGCGCGTGATTTCAATTACTTGCATCAATTTCAATTTTCATTTATGCATCGAACTGTCTTCCCTTTCAAGCGTGTGCTTTCAAGCGCTCGTCATTTTTTGATTTCCATTTCAAATTTATACTGAAAATACTAATGGTGATAAATATTTAAGTTATTATTCCTCCGTTTCAAAATAAGTAATTTTTCAGATATTTTTATACAAATTAAGAAATTTGTTATGAAATAGAAGATTCTTACACTTCTATTTAAGGTGAATGTCTTTAATGTATGTAATTAGAGAGATTTTAGAGTTCTATTAGTGGTAGCTAAATCTTCCTCTCCCCTATAAATAGAGGTGCCCCCTACCATTGTAAATCATCCCTTGAGACTCTCAACTCAATTCAATAAGAAGAACTCTCTCTACTCTTCTCTCTATTTGCTCTTGTTCTTGCTCTATTGCTATTGTCTTTTATATTATTTCATAACACGTTATCAGCACGAGTCTCTAACCAATTGAAACTTTTCGAGTGTCTCAACTTTTGTTTGTGTAGGCAGTGAGTCAATTTATGGAAGTAAAAGGTTTCTGGCAGAGAGCAATGGTACTGGAAACTCATCTTTAGTATTGGCTGCCGAAAGAACACATAGAGAAGATCCACTTGAAGATCGGAGTTACTACACTGGTGGATGGAACATCAGCAACAGTCATTATTGGGCTATTTTCTATACGGAAAAATAGAAGAGGTATATTTGATATCACAATATTTATTGGTATACCTTAAAGGTAAGTAATTTACTTTTCCTTTTCAAATTCTTGAAATTCTATAATTTGATTTTATATACAAATATAGACAATCAAGTTTGAATACAACTCTAATGGAGTTTGTAAGAAATTATAATCACACGAAGTGGTATAATCTCTATGTCCTGCCATGATTAAATTCATGTATGACTGTGGACAAAGAATTGAAAACCCGTCCCATTGAATTTGCTCCATTCCCTGAAGTGAATGTGGAAGCAGTATGTGGTAAGTCTGAAAGAAGACAAAAGTATTACCATGGACGTGGCAATAGACGAAATTATAATCGTCATTATTGTGATAATGAGAACAATAAGGATTCTCAAAATAATCTTTCACTTTATGAAAGTAATATTTGACATAAGATTGTGAAAAACACATGATTATGATCCATTCCCTGAAGTGAATGTGATAATTGTAATAGAGCCCGTAAGTATGAACACGCTCTTGACGCAATTGTGTCATATGTATGACAATATGAAAAGAAAGTTCGTTGCCCTCGAAATTTCGGGCAAGAACTATATGATATGGGTGTTGGATACTTAAATCCATTTTGGATACTATGGGTCTTGAAGACGCCATTAAAGAAAGAAATAGTGCATCCACCCGAAACTATACGAAGGCCTTGATTTTCTTGCGCCATCACCTTGATGAAGGTTTGAAACTGTGCTAAGGCCTTGATTTTCTTGCGCCATCACCTTGATAAAGGTTTGAAAATTGAATATCTCACAGTCAAAGATCCACTTATCTTGTGGAATGGCTTAAAGGAGAGATATGACAACTTAAAGTTGGTCACAATCGTACAGTAGTCGTCCATTGGGCAGTGTTTTCAGAAACTATTTATATGCCTTTGTGTTTGCCTCTACTTTACAGTTTCTATGATGATCATTCTGTATTTTGTTATGTACTAGTCATGTTGGCGTCAAACAATCAAAATAGTTTTGTGTATGGATAATATGATTGTTTTTGTAGTTTTAAGTTTTGCTATGCATGCACGCAATCTCATAACATAACTAAGTTTGCAACTGTATTGACACATTCAGCACTCTTACACTTACATTGATGGCACAATACGGTAAGGGACTTCATGGTGTTAACAGTTATCTTATTTGATGTTTATAATATTAATGTTTTTGACAGAATGAGGTGCTAAAATAATAACTGAATACACTTTTATGCAAGAAACTTTGATTTACTCTTGTAACAGTAGGTGACGAACTTTTTAGTTTATGCATTATAGTTGGAGCACTTAAATATATATAATAACAATTGTATTGAATTTATTGTTTTATTATATTAAAACAACTTATTTTTATTGTATTGATTCATGTACTACACATACAATACTCAAAGAAAAGAAGAGTAATTGTGTAAGGCAAACATTACTACAATCTATAGAAGTAGTAAATTGATTAAAGGCTCCGGAAGAACATATGTACCTCTGCCCAAAGGCATGACGTTTATCAAAGCAAGCTGATTATCAGACCATCCCCAACAAAGGTTGGGACCGTGTCACCCCCGTTTCTGGAACGTTAACAAGGGGACATTTGTGGACCTATTCACCCACCTAGTGGGTCGTTTAGGTATTTCATGGTCTTGATAGACGCATCCTGTAGATGGTCTCATGTGTGCCTGTTATCATCTCGCAACCTGGCGTTTGCGAAGTTAAAGGCACAAATCATTCAGCTACGAGCACACTTTCCAGATAATCCAATCAAGTCCATTAGACTGGATAATGCTGCTGAGTTTACATCCCAAGCATTTAATGATTATTGCTTATCAATAGGGATAAAAGTTGAACATTCCGTAGCACATGTTCACACTCAGAACGGTCTTGTAGAATCGTTAATTAAGCGCTTGCAGTTGATTGCAAGGCCATTACTGATGAGAACGAGGCTGCCCACTTCAGTGTGGGGTCACGCCATATTGCATGCTGCAATGCTAATTCGTCTCAGGCCGACGAATTACCACAAGTATTCCCCATTACAAATGGTTTTGGGTCATGAACCCGATATATCCCATTTAAGGATATTTGGATGTGCCGTATATGTGCCTGTAGCACCGCCATCCCGAACCAAAATGGGTTCACAAAGAAGGTTAGGAATATATGTTGGGTTTGAGTCGCCCTCCATCATTCGCTACCTTGAAACATTGACAGGCGACCTGTTTACTGCACGATTTGCAGACTGTCGATTTGATGAAACACTTTTCCCAAAATTAGGGGGAGAAGTTGGTGAAACCAAAAGGGAAATTTTGTGGAAAAATGAATCAGTACCTCATCTTGATCCATATACCTCTACTTGTGAGAAAGAGGTACAAAAGATTATCCATTTGCAAAAAATAGCAAATCAAATGCCTGACGCATTTACGGACTTGAAAAGGATAACGAAATCCCACATTCCTGCGGAAAATGCTCCGATCCGTATTGAAGTCCCTATTGGACAATTATCTAGTGTCATATCCAATGAGTCAAATGCACGCCAGAAGCGGGGCAGACCATTAGGTTCTAAAGATCGAAATCCTAGAAAGAGGAAAAAGAACGATCTAAATGACACTATGAAAGAATCACATGAGGACGCTCATGATTTGATTAATCCCGAGATTCACGAAGAATCCATCGAGCCTGAGACTCTTGTCAATACGGAACTACCCCCAAATCCAATTAATATTGAGGCAAATATTAATCGAGTGGATGTTGTGGTGGATAATGTCTTTGCTTATAATGTAGCATCTAACATTATGAAAGAATGTGAGGATCTTGAACCCCAATCTGTGAAAGAATGTCGAGAAAGACATGATTGGCCAAAATGGCAAGAAGCAATTCAATCTGAATTGAATTCGCTGGCAAAACGTGAAGTTTTTGGCCCTATAGTTGAAACACCTAATGGTGTTAAGCCCGTTGGCTACAAATGGGTATTTGTACGCAAAAGAAATGAAAGAATGCCACAATAAAGTGGATATCTATTGGTATAAAACCCCATGTCATAATAAACCCGAAGTTTATTGATAAGTGCAAATGTCATGGTGTAAATTTGAAGTTTACCAATATTGATAATTTATGTTAGCCATCTCATTTGAAGTATGATGTGCAAATTCACATAGGTGAATATTAAAGAACTAGAAAGTTCTTTATGAATACTCTTGTATTACTTGTTCTCATTAATGAACTGACCAACTAAAGAGTTCGGGTTGAAGCCCCTAAATTCTGGAAATATCAAAGGTGAATATGGGCCCATTCACCTGCCATGTATACCACATATGATGCATCTATGAAATGGTTACATGCGCAATTGTTATTGACCCGCAGCCTAGCAGTGCTTGCGAGATAAATTGCTCAGTACTCTAACTTCGAGCGTAGTTTCCAGATTCTCTACTCAAGACAGTTAATCTTGATAAGTTGGTTTATATCAAAGTTGGTTTAGCAAGATAAGTATTGAGTGCTTCCACTTAATAGCTAAACTGTTTCTTATGAGAACAAAGTTATACATATAAGTTTGGTATACGTTGTATACGAGAGTATATTCTCCCCTCAAAAGTGGTTCAGGGTCAGGAACCAAATAAAATCATCTTATTATTAAGGTGCTGTGTATATTGACATAATGCACAAAGATGATTTCCCAAAGTTGAAGAAACAAGTTAGCTTTACTAACTTGAGGGGGAGACATGATAAACACTTGAGAAAATGTTACATGGGATGAATTATCATTTGTATATGTAAATCCCCGAATATCATGATATGAACCTGAAGTTCATATAAGGGATAATTCAAGTTGCAACATATTGCAAAGCATACTATACGCATTTGCTGATCCAAAGAAAGTAACTAAATGGAAGAGATACAATTCAAGAAGAATTGATTCCATATGAAAGACATGTAGCTTTGAACCTGTAGTTCATATACTTGAAGGTATAAAGTCAAAGGTATGTATAATCAGTTTTCGATATCTTATTTGTTTAGCATGACATGAAAACTTGATATGCAGCTAAAGTCTATTATGTGACTTATATGACTTAACTTGAAAGATTTAAGTTACTTGAAGCATATGCAATTCTTGGTCCTGAAGCACCACATCCTAAGTACAACTTGTGTACATATGTATCTTGCCATAACTATAAAGCATGATGGCATTGAGAATGCATCTATGGAGATATTGAAGAGCTATTCCACGACTTTATATGAAGATGTTCATATCTATCAAGAATGATGATTTCAAGGTGCGGGATATTTATTCAAGATGGCCGATTTATTCATCAAGCATCTATCAAAGATCGTTTTGAAGATGATGCACAAGATTGGAATGCAAATACTCAAGGCTTAAATTGATGTACTCATTAGGGGGAGTCAATGCGCGTTGCACTCTTTTTCCCTTACAAGGTTTTGTCCCAATTGGGTTTTCCTTGCGAGGTTTTTAACGAGGCAACCAATAGGCGCACATTCAAACATGTGTACTCTTTCCTTACTTTAATTTTTCCCATTGGGTTTTGTTTTAAGGTTTTAACGAGGCACATCATTGAATAGACATTCAAGGGGGAGTGTTATGAAATAGAAGATTCTTACACTTCTATTTAAGGTGAATGTCTTTAATGTATGTAATTAGAGAGATTTTAGAGTTCTATTAGTGGTAGCTAAATCTTCCTCTCCCCTATAAATAGAGGTGCCCCCTACCATTGTAAATCATCCCTTGAGACTCTCAACTCAATTCAATAAGAAGAACTCTCTCTACTCTTCTCTCTATTTGCTCTTGTTCTTGCTCTATTGCTATTGTCTTTTATATTATTTCATAACAAAATTCATCTTTTAGCATTAGTTAATAATGGAATTGATCATATTAACTTTTACTATCTCACATAAATACTCCTAACACATATTCCAACACTATTTACTCCAAGGATAATATAGGAAAAAATAATTAATTTATTCTTAAAATCTAAAAAAATTACTTATTTTGGACCTCAAGAAAAAAGCTAAAAAATCACTTATTTTGGACTTGAGGGAGTAGTGTTCTATTTGATACGAGGATTAAGAAATATTATCTCTACATACAAGGATGGTGGTTTTCGTTTTTTTAGTCTTAGTTTGATTTGGCACAAATTTTAATAACGAATTTAAGATATGTGATTTTAAATAAGTCATAGAATTTGTGATATTAAAATTTTTGAAACACATGATCTTAAATCTGCCAGAGTATTTATGTGGCTATAAATACTTCATATTAAAAAACATATTAAGAGGTTCTAATCTTTTTGAAACAGAATAATAAGAAAATATATTAATATATTTAAAATAGAGGAAGTAGTATAATAAATCAGCATTTAACAATAGGGCCTTCTTAGTTGGCACTTGGAAGCAAATTTTTTTTTCTTGCAATTAAAACTTATTAATCCAATTAATTTATCGCAATGGGTTCACATAAATAAAAACGGAAGGAGAAGTTTCTCCATTTTATTTAAAGGTAGAGAAATTTCATTATCTTTTCCTTATTGACAAAGCAATAATCACCCATTGGGGGACCTAACTGATAAATCCCGAAAATCGTGTTGTACACACAGCAAAAGAGCGCGTGACTGTATTTCATAAAGCGTTGAAAGAGAGAGGAAGATTCTGCCATAGTTGAATCCAGTGGTCGGCGAAACCAACCGTTAAAATCATCCCGTCAGTGCTTCCGTCAAATTCAACTCTTTCAATACTTCAAACCGTACCTTAATCAAAGGTCAGCGGTCATGTTGGAATTGGAGTCTTAAGTCTAACCTTCGTTTCACATCCTCCTTTATAAATAGAACCAAGCAAGTTCACATTTTGCTGCTCATTTATTCTTTCTAATTTTCACACTGCCACATAAATTTCTCCAAATATTCATATCAATAAACAAAGGCAAGCTGTTTCTTTACCAGGTAATTTCTCATCCCTCCAATTGCAACTTCCACTCTCTTTTGATTCAAAACTGCTCTTCCTTTTTATGTCTTTCCCTATTCGGTTTCCTTTCTGGTTTTTCTCTGCAATCAAACAGATTTATGATGTGTATTCTCATGTTTCGGTCCTTTAGACTATATATTATAAAACGGGTGGATAAATTGAAACGGGAAACTAGGTGCATATATTTCTATTCCTGAATTTTCATTGGCAGAATGAACAATTAAATAATTTTGTTACAAAAATACGCTTCGTGATGTGTTTACAGTTGTGCACATGCTAGCTTGAATTAATAATGAATTTCTTATATGTTAGTTGAATGACATATATACTGTAGCTTAACAAGGTTCCCCTGCTAATAAGTTTTTATCTTAGTTTATTACATATACAGTCATAAATGAAAACTTTCAGCTTCTTTCCGATAGCAGCTCGTATTATTAGGTTTGGCTTTACTTTTAAGGTTGCCATGGAACAACAGTAAAGTTATGACCTATATTGTGGTAGGGTAGAAAGTGTGTTGTATCTAATTTTTTATGTCTTCAAGAGATATAGAGGACTTGCTTTTAAAGCCATAGCTGGTTTACATAATACAAATTTAATGTATGCACAACTATTAGGACTTATGTGAGAGTTGACAGTAGATGGGCACTTCATTTTTTTATTTCTTGTTATCATAAGGTTAGACAAGAGGGGTTGCTCCACTTTCAACCAAGAGGTTCTGAGTTCGAGTCTCCCCAAGAGCAAGGTGGGAAGTTCTTGGAGGGAAGGATGACGGGGGTCTATTTTTTTGGAAACAGCCTCTCTACCCCATGGTAGAGGTAAGGTCTGCGTACATACTAGCCTCCCCAGACCCCACTATGTGGGATTGTACTGGGTTGCCGCGATTGCCGCGATTATCATAATTATCCTTATTTAGAATGTATTTGGTCAACTTGTGATTTCAATCTAAATAGTGCTGGACTAAAAATGTTCTTACTTGACAAGACGGTATTGCATCTCATTTTCTATATACCGTTGTTAATTTCACATGATAGATAGATTATCATTTTTTTTGCCTTGTGATAGTGCAATGGTTGTGCTCCGTGTTCTTGAATCTGTAATTTCTGCACGTCTAAGTCATTAGAAAACTCTGTTTTCCCATCAACAAGGGCTGCCAAACTAATGTATACTTGTTTGTGTACCTTTTGCAGGTTGATTTGTTAACAGATACTAAGTGTTAAAAGTGTTTGGACCGGGAATGATTTATGCTTAGGTCAGCTAATGGTAGCCATATAGCATGGAATCACACCATCTGTATGGATATGGTGTGACAGGTGCGAATTTATCGTACTCTTACTCTAAGGCTACTACTCCTTCATTGCCTAATAGGCTGCTGGGAACATTGAAATTTGAATCGAGAAATTCTCCAAACTCTCCATTTGCAAACTATTTTGATCCTGATACACCTACCACACTAAGTGATAGCCTGGAGCAGCACAGCTCTACTGAAAATATTTCAGGAACTAGTCCTTCTAGTAATTCCTCACTGGATTATAATCATTATTTCCATCGCCCTAGCCCCTCTCCAAATTTCCGCCCAAACACTCTACTGGTTCGCTCTGGTGAAACTTCTTTACTGCAGTATGCAAACCACAGTCAGAACATGAAAAATGCTCTGCTGCAATTGGAAACTGCTTTAATGGGGCCAGAGGAAGAAGCCACAACATCCAGTCCCTCGGCAGGGGATATTAAGCAGCCACAAACATCAGGTCAGAGGTCTAGGATGTGGAATCAAGAAGACCAGATTTCGCGTCGAATTGAAAGACAGCCGTCACATGTCTCCGCCTTCGGCATATCAAGCAGTGGGATTCACAGTGAGAAGCGGCACAAAGCAATGGAGGATTTGTCATTGCGGGGAATTCCTTCTGACAACCTAAAGCAGTTGCTTATAGCATGTGCCAGAGCTCTTGCCGAGAACAAATTAGATAATTTTGGATCACTGATTGCGAAGGCAAGAAGTGCTATTTCCATTATTGGAGATCCGATTCAACGTCTCGGTGCTTACATAGTAGAAGGGCTAGTAGCTCGAAAAGAAGCATCCGGAACCAACATTTACAGAGCTCTAAGGTGTAAGGAACCAGCTGGCAGGGACTTGCTTTCTTACATGCATATCCTATATGAGATATGTCCTTATCTAAAGTTTGGTTACATGGCTGCAAATGGTGCAATAGCAGAAGCATGCAGAAATGAAGATCGCATTCACATCATAGATTTCCAAATTGCGCAAGGGACTCAGTGGATGACTCTTCTTCAAGCTCTTGCTGCCAGGCCTAGTGGTGCCCCTCATGTACGTATTACTGGGATTGATGATCCAGTTTCAAAATATGCCCGGGGAGATGGATTGGCATTAGTGGGGAAACGGCTCACAGATATTTCTGAGAAATTCAACATTCCGGTTGAGTTTCATGCAGTGTCAGTTTTCGCTCCTGAAGTAACCAGGGATATGCTTGACGTTAGGCCTGGCGAGGCTCTGGCAGTAAACTTCCCTTTGGTACTTCACCACACACCTGATGAGAGTGTTGACGTGACTAACCCAAGGGATGAGCTTCTTAGGATGGTAAAGTCGCTTTTTCCCAAGGTGGTCACTTTGGTGGAACAAGAATCAAATACAAACACAGCTCCTTTTTTCCCGCGATTTTTAGAAGCTCTAGACTACTATTGTGCCATGTTCGAGTCCATAGACGTGACTCTAGAAAGGGACAGGAAGGAGCGGATAAACGTGGAGCAGCATTGTCTGGCTAGGGATATAGTTAACGTCATAGCATGCGAGGGCAAGGAAAGGGTGGAACGTCATGAGTTATTAGGCAAATGGAAATTGAGGTTCACAATGGCAGGGTTCAGGCAATATCCTCTAAGCTCGTATGTGAATTCAGTGATAAAGAGCCTCTTGAGGTGCTACTCAGAGCATTATACGCTAGTGGAGAAAGATGGGGCTATGTTGTTGGGATGGAAGGACAGGAATCTAATCTCAGCATCTGCTTGGCACTGAGAATGAAGCAAATTTAAAGCAGTGGAAGAGCTATTTCTAGCAAATAACAGTTTGTCGTACATTATGTGGGAAACAGATGAAATAGCCTTTCTGGCATGTCATGTGGTTTCAATGTAGCGATAGCTAATTTCATGTATTACAAACTATTGTTTATAGTAGGTATCTTTCATTTTGTTCATTGGCTTATCCCTTAGATTAGAAATTTTCTTGCGGAATCTCTAGGAATTTAATTTCAAGTATCACAAACTATAGTGTTTATAGACAACTTTCATTTTGTTCATTAGCTCTTGTCCCTTAATTTGGAAGTTATCTTGAGTTGCCCCAAACTTCGTAATGGAGCAGTTGAAAAAGTAATAGAAAAATAGAAAATGCCAAAGAGACATTAACTCTTTTGCATTATCATTGTGAACTATTCTGGTAAATTTGTTCTGATAGTGTAAATGTCATACAGATTGCACCAAAATCTGTTACGCGGGCTTCCTGAGATTCCTTGGAAGGGCGACATAAGGCTAAGCAATTGATGTCAGTGCAGTTACTATCCGTCGACTAAGGTCCCTTCCGTACTCTAGACGAGATTGTCAGTGCCGAACGGGAAAACTAATATTAAGAGAATTTGCGAGAACAGAAATGAGAACCGAGAATGAAAAAAAAGCTTGATTGCATTAATGAAATATTATATAGACTAGCAACACAGTGTCGAGGGGAGAGACACCAGTACAGAGAATTATTTGCTTTCTAGAAAGTTTGATTGCTTGATCCCCCTAATAGTGCTTAAAAAAAAACTAACGTTGCAAGACTAGGCCTAACTAAGCTAGAGAAACATAATGGAAGTACATGAAATAAAACTACTCTATATTTACAATGCAAAGGACTTAGTCTTCTACAAGGTAGAAACGTGTCCGTTGTCAGCAGCCTTGTCTTTGGCATCATGGTCCGCGCACGCAGTGTTGTCTGTGCGCGACACACTGTTGGCATCTGCCTGCAGCCAGGTGCTGGCGAGGGATATCGGTGGAGCGACAGATGCACATGCGCGCTTGTCACTTGGCGAAGCCAAGACCACGGGGTCGTCCATGACGCTGGACATTGGGAGGCTTGCTAGGACGCCACAGGGCGCGTCCAAGAGGTCATGGGGCATGGATAGAAAGCTGCCCATGAAATTCTCCCCCACCTCAGTTCGCGACATCCTCGGCGCGTTATTTGCAAGATAATCATCAATTAGGCTCTTGTAGGCTTTGAGGTTTGTTCCCCTCTCCCAAGTATTCCCCTCTGTATCACACCCCTGCCATTTCACCAAGAACTCTTGGTGATCTTTCCTTGAGGCATGAATCACTCGATCATCAAGAATAGCTTCAACACGCCTTTTCCCGATTGAATTTGGGCATCAAATACTTGTTATTGTGAGTTGGCTCCGTGAAGGATCCTCCATGTCTTCCCGAAATGTTTTAGAAGACTGACATGGAAGACGGGATGGATTTCCCAGCAAGCTGGGGTATCCACCTGATATGCAACTTTTCCAATGCGTCTTTCAATGGGCAAGGGACCAATGTATTTTTATAGTATGCGAGGGTCATGGACCCCTGCAAATAAGTATCATTTTAGAATTTTGACCATCATTTTGTCTTCTACTTTCTATTCAACAAAGCGACTGTTTTGATCAGCATGCCTCTCCTTTCGCTTTTGGGCTTTGACAAGATAGCTCTGTACTATCTCCAAATTTTGCTTCTATTCTGTTGAGAAGCTAGCAGCTCGAGGAGATTTTGAGATGTTTGATGCATTCACAGTATGTGGGAGTGGCGGTTGCTGCCCGATAATAATTTCTAAACCACTTTTATTTGTACAAGAGCTCTTTTATGAATTGAAACACAGTCGAGCAGAATCCAGTAGCTTCACCCAGTTCTTCTACAATCCGGTTACAAAGTGGCGGAGATATTCCTCCAGCATACCATTAAACCGCTCCATCTAGCCATTACATTACGGACGAAAACTTGAGTTGTAACTCAGTTTTGACCCGAGGCACTTAAAGAGTTGGGCCCAAAAGTTGCTAGTGAAGCGTGAGTGGCGATCACTAACGATGTCTTTTGGCAGTCCCCAAAATTTGACGACATGAGAGAAGAAGAGCCGAGTTGTCTCCTCTGCTGAGATGTATTGTGGTTCTGGTATAACTATAGCATATTTGGAAAATCGATCCACCTCAACCATGATAGTTGTGAGATCTCCAACCTTGGGCAATCGAAACGATTATGAAATCCATGGAAACACTTTCCCAAGGTTTCTATAGGACAACTAGTGGTTCCAAGAGTTCCGCTTGTGGCAAGCGGTCCGACTTGTCCTTCTAGCATATTAGACAAGTCTTTGCATTTTGAGCGACGTAATCAGCCATTTGAGGCCAATAATATGCACGGTAAAGTAATGCCATGGTGAGTTCTTCATTGGGATGGTCTGCCCACAAAGTATCATGACATTCTGCCAGAAGAGTCCATCGCAGATCTCCTCATTTAGGAACATAAAGTTGGTTCTCTTTCACTTTCAAGAAACTATCTTCCATATAGAACAGGAGAGTTTTACCCTGTCCTACCAAATCAACCAAATACTGTGTAGCAGGATCCTTGATGAGTAGATCCTGTATTTGGTCTTTGATAGTGGTGGCTACTTCACTCCAGGTTGAAGTGGAATTTCGCTAAGAGTTCCTGCCACCAGGCATGTCGGCCATTCAGCTTCGGCTGGGTCATGAAATGGCTAATAGCTGTGTTGTCTGTGTTGACCACGAACGGGGTTCCCAGCACATAGTGCCTCCAAAGGCATAAGCAATGGACGACAACCAATAATTGTTTCTCGTGGG
Organism: Nicotiana benthamiana; assembly: GCA_034376525.1. NCBI lineage: Eukaryota > Viridiplantae > Streptophyta > Magnoliopsida > Solanales > Solanaceae > Nicotiana > Nicotiana benthamiana. The sequence goes on along the minus strand of CM067337.1, from coordinate 36,996,172 downwards.
CGGCATAGTACCGATCTGTATCCTTTAGCTTGTGGTTCTCGTACGTCATAGGATGCCCTTCTTGTAGCAAGACTCCGCAAAGGCATGGTCGGAGGCATCAGTTTGTAGCTCAAATGACTTGGCCAAATCAGGAAGGTCCAAGACGGGGCTACTAGACATAGCCACTTTCAATATGTTGATGGCCTCCGCTCGCCTGGATCCCCATTCCCAAGGTGTGACCTTCTTGAGGAGTTTTGTCAATGGCACTGCAATGAGGGAGTAATTTTTCACAAATTGTTGATAGAAGTTTCATAGGCCAAGGAACGCCCTCAAGGCATGGATATCATTAGGCGGCGGCCAATCTGTGATGGCCTGAATTTTCTGTTGGTCCATCTTGATCCTCCCTTCCTCGGTGACATATCCGAGGAAGTCAATCTATTTTTGAGCAAAGGAGCACTTGGATAGCTTCATATATAGTTTGTGCTCGCGTATTTAGACTAGGACCTTCTACAAGTGCTCCAGGTGTTGTTCCAGTGCTTGGCTATATACCACAATGTCATCCAAGTAGATTACCACAAACTCGTAAATGTACTCTCGGAAGACTTGGTTCATCAAGGTGCAAAATGTGGCTGGAGCGTTAGTTAAGGCGAATGGCATACCCAGGAAGTCGTACAACCCATATCTTGTCACACAGGTTGTCTTGTGTTCATCACCCTCTGCAATCCGAGCATGCCAATAATTTGTTTTCAGGTCTATCTTGGTGAACACTGTCATACCACCTAGTCTATCGAAAAAGTCTGCCATTAGCGGAATAGGGTACTTGTTCTTCACTATGATTTTGTTTGAGCCTGATAATCCACACAGAGAAGTAGCTTGCCATGATGTTTCTTTTGGAATAGCACAGGGGAGTCGTTTGGGGACTTGGAGGGAACGATGATCCTAATGCCTAGCATTTTTGTCAACTTTCTCCGAAGCTCGGTCAATTCGGGTTGTGACATTCCGTAATGTGCCCGGGCGGGTGGCTTCGCACCTGGCAACAACTCAATCTTAGGGTCCACAGTGCGCCTAGGCGGGAATCGCTTTGGCATGTTCTGTGGCATGATGTCTTCAAACTCTAGTAGCAGCTACTCCATGGGTGCATGAATGGACCCGAGGAGCGTTCCATATCTTTAATGCAGAGGGTGGCCAGGAACTTAGGTTCATGTCTTTTGACTCCCTTCTTCAACTACAAGGTCAAGATGTTCTCAACGGCTATCTTCATGGGCATGCACGTGATAATTCAGGGCTTGGACTCGTTTCTTCCCATCATCAGTAGCATATTGGTATATGGTACGAGCATGTGTTGGTTTGCCTCAGGAATTGCAATCCAACTATCAAATCGAAGTCATCTATGATCACAATGCTTAGGTTGAATTTTCTTTCATTATGGACAAGCTTCACTCCTACATCTTTGGCTATTCCACCCACTAGATGAGGAGGTGAGTTGATATCCTTGGCACGACATCTACCATTTCCTACAACTAGACCAATGCGCTCCACCTGAGTCGAGGTTAAGCAGTTGTAGGTAGCACCCATGTCTATCATTGCTCGAATGGGCTTGCCATTCCCAACGAACATTAAGGTCCTCTCTTGTTTATGAGGAGTCCTCTCATCCGCCTTCTATTTCCCTTTATTAGTTATTGGACATGGGTCCTTCTTCTTACGGGTACCATCATTAGTTCCCGCTAAGGCCTTAAAATGGAGCCAACAATTGCATTGAAGGCACCTACTGGTTTGGTCTGGTCCACATCATTTGTGTCATCATCGATCCCATCATCAAAAGCTTGATGGACATTTATCTGTGCATGTGGCCATTCATTATTCCAATGTGGTCCGCCACATTGACGACATCTTGGAGGGGGCTTTCTCCTCAATAATTGTTGTTTGACGCAGCGCTATTGCTGCCTAAGGAGGGAGCCTTAGATTTGGTTTCACTCTGATCTGCTCCACTTATTCTAGGGTCACCATTGCTAGGCTGCCCCCCTTTGTATTCCACTGGAGCAGGTGGTTGAGGCCTATTCTTATGAGCTTCCACTGGATATTCCCCAAGGCATTCAGCTGATTGGATCGCCTTGGGTATGATATCTACCATTTGTCTTTGCAGCTCCATACATGCATAAGGTTTCAACCCTTCCAGGAAGGTGAAGGTTTTGTCTTTGTCCCCCCATGCCACGTATCTTCAACATGAGCACGGAGAATTCTCGCACGTTATTCCGCACTGATTTGGTCTTGCAGAGCTCCCGTAATGTTTTCCTTGCATTGTACTCAATATTTTTAGAGAAGAACTGCCGGTGCCTTTAGTTCTGTCCATGTCTCAAGAGCATCTTCACCGGCTCTAATTGCTTCGTACTTCACCTGCCACTAGAGTTTAACATCACCCTGAAGATATATGGCAGTAGTTGCTATATATTTTGGTTCATATAGGGCCCCTAAGGCATCGAAGTACTGTTCGTTGTCGAAGATGAATCCACTTCTTTGGCATTCCGAGCTTCACTATATGGCTTTTTCTCAAGAATTTTAAATTTTTGTATCATGGGGGAGAGGTTCATACACCCCCGATTTGGTTTCCGTCTCCTCGAAGCAGGCCTTGTTAAGCAGCATTGACAACATTGAGCTCGCATGTCAAGTTGTCTATAGTTTGTTGCATGACAGTCACCCTTTCTGTCTCTTGTGCCATGTATGCTAAATCCTCGACATGCTCCTGTTGAAGGCCCTCAAATTTGCCAAAAATTTCGATTGCCTCTGTGGCTGCTGTTTGTTGGTCTCCCCGAGAGCCGCGATTGATGTTTTCTATGTCAACTTTGGCCTGGAGCATTCTGCGGTCCAGGTCGTCCAACCTTTGCTCTAGGATGGTTCTTAGTTCAGGAAGCGTTCCACGATGGGTCGTAATCAACCGTCTCTTCAAGCGCTATAATGTGGTACCCATGATTCACCATGGTCAGAAATGATCGTAATAGCAATATGTTCCCTCGTCTGATGTCGAGCCTAGGGTCTGATACGAACTGTTACGCGATGCCTTCCTCAGATTCCTTAGAAGAGCGACACAAGGCTACGCAACTGATGTCAGTGTAGTTACTATCCGCCAAATGAGGTCCCCTCCGTACGCTAGATGAGATTGTCAGCGCCGTACGGAAAAATCAATGTTAAGAGCAATTGAGAGAAAAAATGAGAATTGTGAATGAAAGTTTGATTGTTTGATTCCCCTAATAGTGCTTAAAAAAATCAACCAAAGTTACAAGACTAGACCTAACTAAGCTAGAGAAATATAATGAAAGTACACGAAATAAAACTATTCTATATTTAGAATGAAAAGGACTTAGTTTTCTACAAGGTAGAAACAGGTCCATTGTTAGCAACCTAGTCTTATACATCACGGTCTGCGCACATGACGGTGTGTATGCGCGTGGCGCTATTGGTATCTACCTGCGGCTGGCCGCTGGCGAGGGATATCTGTGGGGCGACAGAAGCACATGCGCGCTTATCACTTGCCGTAGCCAAGATCACTGGACCGTTCGTGGCGTTAAGTATTAGAAGACTTGCTAGAATGCCACGGGACACGTCCAAGGGGTCATGGGGCAAGGCTGGAAAGCCGTCCATGACACAAATGAAAGGCCCAATTGGCAAGCCTCTCTCACTTCATAGTGTGTTTGCGTGATAGAAAATTTCTGGGAGCAACACATTTATGAGATAAAAAAGAGGACTCACACAACTAGTGTCAGTTGTGTGAGACACAAAATAAAATTTGTCTTGTTTGTGTGTGTTAGTCTTTTTTTTGTCTATTTTTAAAATTTGTGGCCCAATTGAAGCAAATGTGCAAAAAGTTCTCTTTTCATGTTCTCCTCCAATCCATCTCTTTTATAAATTTTAAGACCCCATCTCTCTCTTTTTTTTTAAAATAAAACATTTCAGATGGAAAATTTATTTTTATACATAAGAGATCTATCTTTTATATATAAAAGTTTAAAAAAGATATTTTCTTTACTTCAATTGTGTAAAAAATTGTGAAAGCAAAATAATTAATAAAAGAGTATTCAGATATTGTTTTTGTTTGTTTTCCAGTTTCTATAGTAAAATAAGGGGCGAAAATCTTGTTTCAATAATAAAAGAAAGGATGAATAAATGATGGACAAAAATAAAAGAGTAAAGGAAGAAACCGTAATTCTCTGCTCTAGGTAGGAATGTACGATGAAGAGTTTCAGCTTTCAGGTAACACCTTTCTGAGTTATAGTTTTCATGATTGATTGTTTTTTTTTTTCTTCTATTCTAGTGTCTTAATTTAAAGCACACATCTTACGCATGATTTCTAAATTTTACTTGTCATATTATTAAAGTTATAAAATTATTTTTATATTATTTTATTGGTAAGTAAATAACTTTCATTACCAAGTAAACATTATGTACAAATCTCAAAACAAAAATAAAAGTTCACCAGCCTGGCAGCTAGCTTTGCCTTCACAATACGTGCTTGTTTGGCCCAAGCAGAAAATTTATTTTTTCAGGATAAAAATATTTTTATCATAAAATTATATTTCCTAAATTATCTTTTATTAATATATCTTTTTTTTATTTCTATTCCATTTCTTCTATTTTTTATTTTTACCATATTTTTTTTCTTCTTTTCTTATTCCTATTTGGAATAATATCCCTATTATAAATAAATCTTTTCTTTTCTCTTACACTATTTCTTCTGTTCTTCGCTTCCTGTTACTATTTGAAATGGCAATGCTAAGTCATATTTGCATTTGTAAAAGTGGTTGTGCCATAGATGAAATGACATTCTGAACCGCCACTATATTAATTTTAGATTTCAACATATTAAAATCCAAGATCTAAGAAGATAGTAGTTGCAACTAACAATTCTGTTTTCCTTCTGACAAAAAGCGCACGATAAGCGTGTTTAGCTACTGTTCGCCTAGGCTGACAATGGGCAGAGGGAGGCCGCGAAAGGAGCCGATCCAACCTCAGGTGGTTGCGCAGAAGACCATGAAAGTAATCAGACGCAGTAGAGGTGCAAAGGAGGCTATTGATGCACTGGACAAGTTGGGATCTGAAAAGGAAAATTGGCCCCCACTATCAAACAATTTGGGTGAACTACGAACGCCGAGCAATTTCGCAGGTGCTGTAACCATATTGAGGGGATAAAAAATTACTAAAATAGGTGAAGGGACGAGTACCGAGGTGCTACATTCGGTGGTCACTAACAAGCAAGTTAAGGTGCTGCCAAGATAAATGTAACTGTCACAATTCATCCACTGTAAACATATCGTGACGGTATCTTATTTTTACGATTACGTAAGTCTAATAATGCGAAAAATAATCTAAACATGCGGAAAAATAAATAATTAAAAACTGAAGAACTAAAGAATAACTGTATGTAAGTGCCGCCGACATATGCAACACAATCACTATTGAAAGTCTATAACAACATCCCAAAACCCGGAAACTCACAAGAAACATAGGATAATAGAAATGTGATATACTGCTCTAACTCTAGAATGTCTAAACAACTGAAAGAAAAGGAAAGTTATTCACTACAACTGGAATAAGATAGAGACTTCTGGTCTGCGGACGCAACAGACATACCTCGAAGTCTGCTAGATCTATCCACCTCGGGGGTGATACACCTTGGTGGAGGTACCGAGATCTGCACATGCAAAATATGCACAGAAGGGGCATGAGTACACCACAAGGATAATCAGTAAGTGCCGAGCCTAACCTCGGTCGGGTAGTGACGAGCAAGGTTAGGGCCTTACTGAGATAAAACATAATAAATGATAGGATAAGGAAAAACAATTTAGATAAAGTCTATATCGAGAATCTAAACATGATAAATAAGGAAAATAATAATAGAAAGGATAAACAAAACATTATAAGGAATGCTGCTCATTCAAGAGATAATAGCCGGAGATCACTTCGTATCCCGAGGATCTCTTGGTATCCTCATCATATACACTAGGGATCTCTTGGTATCCGAAGGATCTCTTGGTATCCGAAGGATCTCTTGGTATCCTCAATGGGTAAGCCGGGGATCTCTTGGTATCCCGGGGATCTCTTGGTATCCTCAATGTATAGAAATACATGTGCCAGGGATCGTTTGGTATCCCGCACCCTCAATCCAGAACATATTAAGTACAAGGGGATCTCCTGGAATACCGTCCCGATGTCCCAAATTTAAAACACACAATGACAGCTCAAACATTAGGATAAATTCTAAACATAGAACAAGTAATAGTAAATTCTAGCCTAACATGCTTTACGGAGTGCAGACAAGACAATTTAAGCAAAAAGGCAAGTAGGTCAACTAAATATGCTTCTCTAAATTAATACAAAATAAACTTGCAATTAGAATAAGCAATAAACAAGAAAACTCAATTTAAATACTTTAAGTAAAAATGAATTTTTAACAATTAGCTCAAGTACGCGCTCGTCACCTCACGCACGAGGCATTCAAATATCAGGTCCTAAGGGGAAGGTCCCGTACACAAGATTAGACAAGCCATTTACCTCGAATCGGCTCCAAAATCAACTCGAAATCACACTTTTGCCACGAGTATCCGACTCTGAATGTCCCAAATCTATTCAATCCAATTACATATCATAAATAATATCTCAAGCAATTGATTCTACTATTTAATTCAAAGATAAGACGTGAAATTAGGTAAAATGACCAAAACGCCCTTCAGGGAAACGTCTCGAAATTGGATAAAATTTACATTTATAGAAACCTCGTACTCTCACAAGTTTAAGCATATAAAATCGGATACCAAAAACCCGCTCAAAACTCAGAATTTCAGCCTAAGAAGTTTCTTCCAATTTTCCCCAATTTTGATCCTCAATTCGAACTTAAAAGATGGATTTAACTATACATTGACGGAATATAACTAAAGGATTAAGAAAACGTTACCCAATGATCTCCTCTTCAAAACCCACTCAGAATCACCCTCTCCCGAGAAATTTAATTTTCCAACTTTTGAAACAAAATCCTCCAATTTGGTATTTCTGCCCTAGGGTTTCTGCTTCTGCAGTCAGTGGACCGCTTCAGCGGTTTCACTTTTGCGAAAAAAGTGTCTCTTATGCGACTTTCGCCAAAAGGTCCATTTTCCATTTCTGCTGACCATTAACCGCTTTTGCGGGTCTTAGACCGCTTCTGCGGTCTCTGAAGGAACGATCATAAACCACTTCTGCGGCCCTTCAGCCACTTATGCAACTCCGCTTCTGCGATTCCCAAGTCGTAGAAGTGAAATATAAAAAGAGAAAAACTTCACCCGCTGCAATACTTCTCTGATCTTCCCGTCAACCATAAGAAATCATCGTGAGACCTCCGTGGCCTCAACCAAAAGCAGCAATAACACCTAATACCCCATTCAAACTTGTACCGATCCTTAAAACACCTAAAACAACACCAGAAACTCGAATTAATCAATGATTTAAGCCTAAGAACTTCAAATTTCATCAAAACACACTTTCGATCAAAAACCCAACCAACACATGTCCGAATAACCTGAAATTCACAACCATATCCTAAATGACATGACGCAGCTATTGCAACTTCTGGAATTCCATTTCAATCTTCGAATAAAAAACTCACTATCGAACTGGAAACTTCAAAATTTTAAACTTCGGCATTTCAAGCCTAAATGAGCTACGGGCTTCCAAATATATTCCTAACACGCTCCCAACCCATAAAACACCTAACGGAGCTAACGGAACCATTAGATTTCCATTCCGAGGTTGTCTTCACACTGTTTAGACTATGGGACACTTTTCAACACTTGAGCTCTCATTTAGGGACTAAGTGTTCCAAAACTCACCGAAACTCGACACCGAACGTCCCAACAAACCAAAATAGTAGAATTGAACTTAAGGGAAGTAGTTAATAGGGTATGGAGGCGTTAATTCTTAAGACGAACGGCCGGGTTGTCACATCCTGCTGCACTTAAACATTCGTTCGTCCTCGAACGAGCATAGAGAACATACCTGAAGTAGTGAAAAGATGAGGGTACCGGCTGCACATATCCTGCTCAGTCTCCCGAGTCGCCTCCTCAGCCGGCTGACCCCGCCACTGAATGTTTACTGAAGCAATGTTCTTTGACCTCAACTTTCGTACCTGCTTGTCCAATATAGCCACTGGCTCCTCAACATAGGATAGATCCTTGTCCAAGTGGACTGAACTGAAATCCAACACGTGTAACAGATCATCATGGTACCTCCAGAGCATCGAAATATGAAATTCCAGATGAAACCCGGCTATATTGGGAGGTAAGGCAAGCTCATAAGCAACCTCCCAACTCGCCTCAAAAGCTCAAAGGGGCCAATAGACCTAGGACTCAAGTTTCCTTTCTTTCCAAACCTTGTGATGCCTTTCATAGGCAACCCAGAGCAGAACCCACTCACTGACCATATAAGAAACTTCACGAACCTTCCTGTCCACGTAGCTCTTTTGTCTGGACTGATCCGTACGGAGTCTATCCTGAATCACATTGACTTTCTCCAATGCATCCTGAACTAACTCTGTGCCCAATAGCCTGGCCTCATCCGGCTCAAACCAACCCACCGGAGACCTGCATCTCCTACCATATAAAGCCTCATACGGAGCCATCTGAATGTTGGACTGATAACTGTTATTGTAAGCAAACTCAGCCAATGACAAGAACTGATCCCAAGACCCTCCAAACTCAATCACACACGCACGGAGCATATCCTCAAGAATCTAAATGGTGCACTCTGATTGTCCATCCGTGTGGGGGAGAAATGCTGTGCTCATCATCACCTGAGTACCCAACTCCTACTGAACAACTATCCAGAACCGTGATGTGAACTGAGTACCCCTGTCCGAGATGATAGAAACTAGAATACCATGCAGACGAACAATATCCCGGATGTAAATCTCCGCTAAACGCTCCGATGAATAAGTAGTACACATAAGGATAAAATGAGCGGACTTGGTTAGCTCATCCACAATCACCCAAATGGCATCGAACTTCTTCGTTGTACAAGGGAGATCAACTACAAAATCCATGGTGATCCTATTCCATTTCCATTCTGGAATCTCTATCTGCTGAAGCAACCCACCTGGCCTCTGGTGCTCATACTTCACCTACTGATGGTTGAGGCATCTAGCTACATATCCAACTACATCCTTCTTCATTCGCCTCCATCAATTGTGCTGCCTCACGTCCTGATACATCTTTACGGCACCCGAATGGATGGAATACTGCTAAATATGAGCCTCTGCTAATATCAACTCCCGAAGCCCATCAACATTGGGCATACAATCCGACCCTGCATCCTCAATACCCTGTAATATCTTATGGTCACATCTCTGGCATCGCCATGCTGAACCATGTCCTTGAGGACAAGTAAATGAGGGTCATGATACGGCCGTTCTATGATACGATCGAGCAATAAAAGACAGAGAAAACACACAGGCTAGGACACGACTTGGCTCGGAAAGATCCAATATCACAAGCTAACTGGCTAAGGCCTAAACATCCATCGCCATAGGCCTCTCTGAAGCTGGTAATTATGCCAAACTCCCCAAATCTCCGCCTGATGACTCAAGGCATCGGCTACCACATTGGCTTTGCCCGGTTGATAAAGAATAGTAATATTATAATTCTTCAGCAACTCCAACCGTCTCCTCTGGTGCAAGTTTAGATCCTTTTTTCTTGAACAAGTGTTGCAAACTCCGATGGTCAGTGTAAATCTCACAAGGCACACCATAAAAATAATGATGTCAGATATTCAAGGCATGAACACTAGAAGCTAACTTAAGATCGTGGACATGGTAATTCTTCTCATGTATCTTTAACTGTCTGGACGTGTAAGCAATCACCCTACCCTCTTGCATCAGCACCGCTCCAAGTCCAACATGTGAGGCATCAAAATAAACTGTATATGACCCTGAACCAGTAGGCAATATCAAAATAGGGGCGTACTCAAAACTATCTTGAGCTTGTGAAAGCTCGCCTCACACTCCTGAGTCCACAAAAATGGAGCGCCCTTTTGGGTTAATCCAATCATAAGGGATGCAATCGATGAAAACCCCTCCACAAAACGATGGTAGTAGCCCGCCATGCCAATAAAATTGCGAAGCTCTGTAGCTGAAGAGGGCCTGGGCCAACTTTGTACGGCCTCTACCTTCTTCAAATCCACCTGAATTCCCTCACTCGATACCACGTGGCCCAAGAATGCCACAGAACTCAACCAAAATTCACATTTTGAAAACTGTGCATATAACTTCTTCTCTCTTAAGGTCTGAAGCACGGTCCTTAGGTGATGTTCATGATCTTCCGGACTCCGGGAGTATACAAGAATATCATCTATGAGAACAATGATGATAAAGTCGAGATAGGGCCTGAACACACTGTGCATCAAATGCATAAAAGCTGCCGTGCATTGGTAAGCCCAAATGACATAACAAGGAACTCGTAATGACCATACCGAGTCCTGAAGGCAGTCTTCGGGATATCTGGCCATTGAATCTTCAACTGGTGATAACCTGAGCAAATCTATCTTAGAAAACACATGCGCACCCTAAAACTGGTCACATCGATCATCAATATGAGGCAAAGGATAAAAGTTCTTCACTGTAGCTTTGTTCAACCGGCGATAATAAATACACATATGCATAGAACCATCCTTTTTCTTCACAAACAAGACAGGAGCACCCCAGGGTGAAACAGTGGTTCGAATAAAACCCTTATCAAGCAATTCCTGTAACTGATCCTTCAACTCCTTCAACTCAGGAGGAGCCATACGGTACGGAGTAATAGAAATGGGTTGAGTGCCCGACAAAAAATCAATGCCAAAATCAATGTGTCTATCGGGCAGCATGGCTGAATGGTCAGCTAGAAGCACATCGGGATAATCCCGTACCACTAGGACCGAAGCAACAGAAGGGATATCAGCACTGACATCTCTCACATAGGCTAAATATGCGGCACACTCCTTCTCAACCATACGTTGAGCTTTAAGGAAAGAGATAACTCTACTGGGAGTGTGTTCTAAAGTAGCACTCCACTCAACATGCAGAATACCTGGCACAACCAGCGTCACGGTCTTGGCATGACAATCAAGAATAGCATAATGGCGACAACTAGTCTATGCCCAAGATAATATTGAAATCCACCATACTGAGTAACAGTAGATCTGCTCTGGTATCAAAACCATAAATAGTAACCAAACATGATCGATAAATGCGGTCTGCGACAAGAGAATCTTGCACAGGAGTAAAAACATAAATGCGAAGAAAAATAAGAAGACACATAAGAATAAGTGGAGCCCGGATCGAACAGAAACGATGCATCTCTGTGACAAACCAGTATAATACCTATGATGATAGACTCAGAGGCAACAACCTCGGTACGAGCAGGAATGACATAATATCTAGCCTGGCCTCGAGAGAGACCTCTACCTTTCCGACCTCTGCCCCTAGATGTCTGGCTAGATGGGGTAGTAGCTGGAGATGTTATCATGGCCTAAGAACTCTGCTGAGTACGCTATTGCTGAGAAGTATGTGGATATGAAATACTCCCAAGTCTAGGGCAATCCCTCACCACATGGCGGGTGTCACCGCACTCAAAAGAAGCTCTGGGAGGACGTGGTGGCTGTGACTAGCTAGGGCCATGTGTGCTGGACTGATCTCTGAAAGCACACCGCTGGAGGCGTGCTAGAAGCCGGAGGTGCATAGTAAGGCTCCTGGGGTATAGGAAGAGCTGGAGAACTGCTGGGTGATGGAAGAGCTAAATGAACGGGGCGACCAATATAACCCCTACCATGGCGACACGCTCCTAGGGTACGTACATCAGAGTAGTGGCCTGACTCCCCAGACCTCTTGGCCTCTCTCTCCTCTTGCTCCCTAGCGAGCATACTCTCGATCCTCCTAGCAATTGTCACAACCTGCTGATAAGGAATGCCCATCTCTATCTCTCGCGCCATTCTAGATCTGATGGGTGGAATAAGACCCCTAATAAACCAGCGAACCCGCTCGCAGACAGTAGCAACTAAGGCCGGTGCATGCTTGTCCAATCTGGTATAACGAATAGCATACACCAAAATGGTCATCGCAACTTGGTGCAAATCGTCAAACTCTGCACATCATGCGTCCCTAAGAATTTGAGGGACAACCTCTCTCATGAACATATCAGAGAACTGGGTCCAAGTCAGTGAAGCAGCCTTGATCGGGTTGTCTATCTCATAACTGCGCCACCAATCATAGGCGGCTCCCCGAAGCTGAAAAGAAGTAAAAGAAACCCCACTGGATCCAGATATACCCATAGTGCGGAAAATACGATGGCACTCCTCCAGACATCCCAAGGCATCATCTAATGCTAGTCCACTGAAAACCGGAGGATCCTACTTCTTGAATCTCTCAAGCCTCCGCTGTTCATCATCAAAAGCAGCTGCCCCATCCTCGGGCTGAACTGGTACTGCAAGCTATACTAGAATGATCTCTAGGACCTGCTCAGCATGCACTCGCTACTCAGGAGTGCGAGCATGGGGAGTATGTGCTCTTCCCCCTACCTGGGATATGGCTGCAACAAGGGGAAGCAAGACTGCTTGAGCCAATGTGGTGTACGTAGACATGAACTAAGCTAACGTCTCCTGAAGGGCTAGAGTAGTAGTGGCTCAAGGTGTGTCAGATGCCTGAACTTCAGATGGATCTGCTGGCGGTACCTGAGCCAAAGCTCGCGTAGGTGCTCTGACAATACCTTGTGCACGTCCACAACCTCTACCCCGGCCTCGGCATCTGATGTCTATAGTAGGGGGAGCGGGTCCCTGATCGTCTCGAGTAACACGTGTCCTCACCATATGTGAGAGAATAGAAGGAAGAAGTGTAGAATTGATGCCAACAATATCGCACGACAAGGAAATAAATGATGTGAAGATTTTCCCTAAACAGTTATATAGCCTCTCGTAGATAAGTACAAACATCTCTATACCGATCAACGAGATTCTAATAAACCGCCCTGTGTTCCGCGACTCCTATGAATCTAAAGCTCTTATACCAACTTGTCATGAACCCAGTTCACCCACCATGAACATGTCGTGACGGCACCTAGTCCCTACGACTAGGTAAGCCTAATAATGCGGAAAATAATATAAACATGCAAAAAAATAGATAATTAAAAATTGGACAATTATAAAAAAACAACTGTTTATAAGTGCCACTCGGCATATACAACTCAATCACCAGTGAAAGTCTATAACAACATCCCAAAACCCCGAAACTCATGGGAAACTCAGGCTAATAGAAATGTGATATACTACTCTAATTCCAGAATGTCTAAACAACTGAAAGAAAAGGAAAGCTATCCACTATAATTGGAATAAGATAGAGACTCCTGGTCTGCAGACGTAGCAAATGTACCTCGAAGTATCTACTAGATCTCACTGCCTCGGGAGAGATACTTCTAGGTAAAGGTACCTGGATCTGAACATGCAAAAATATGCGTAGAAGGGACATGAGTGCACCATAATAATACTCAGTAAGTGCAAAGCCTAACCTCAGTCGGGTAGTGACGAGGAAGTTCGCCCTTCTAAGATAAAACATAATAAAAGATAGGATAAGGAAAAACAATATACATAAAGTCTATTGCGAGAATCTAAACAAGATAAATAAAGAAAGCAGTAATGGAAAGCAGAAACAAAACATTATAAGGAATACTGCTCACAACCAGAGATAATAGCCGTGGATCTCTTGGTACCCCGGGGATCTTTTGGTATCCTCATCATATACGCTAGGGATCTCTTGGTATCCCGAGGATCTCTTGGTATCCTCAATAGGTAAGCCGGGAATCTCTTGGTATCCTCAACATATAGAAATACATGTGCGAGGGATCTCTTGGTATCCCGCACCCTCAATCCAGAACATATCAAGTACATGGGGATCACCCGGAATGCCGTCCCCAAGTCCTAAATTTAAAACACACAATGACAACTCGACCATTAGGATAAATGCTAAAATCAGAACAAGTAATAATAAATTCTTGCCTAACATGCTTCACAGAGTGCAAACAAGACAATTTAAGCAAATAGGCAAGAAAGTCAATTAAACATGCTTCTCTAAATTAATACATGATAAACTTGCAATTGGAATAAGTAGTAAGCAAGAAAACTCAATTTAATTACTTTAAGTAAAAATAGATTTTCAACTATTAGCTCAGTATGCGCTTATCACCTCACGTACGAGGCATTCAAATATCAGATATCATGTCCTAAGGGGAAAGGTCTCCCATACAAGATTGGATAAGCCACTAACCTCGAATCAGCTCCAAAATAAACTCGAAATCACACTTTTGCCACAAATATCCGACTTTGAATGACTCAAATCTATTCGATTCAATTACATATAGTAAATAACATCTCAAGAAATTGATTCTACTACCTATTTTAAAGATAATACGCAAAATTAGGTAAAATGACCAAAATACCCCTCGGGAAAACATCTTGGAATCAGATAAATTTTATATTTCCACAAACCTCGCACTCTCACGAGTATAGCCCTATGAAAATCTCCCAAATCGGATATCAATAACCCGCTCAAAACTCAGAATGTCGGCCTAAGAAGTTTCTTCCAATTTTCCCCAATTTTGAACTTCAATTTAAATTTAAAAGATGGATTTAACTATATATTGATGGAATATAACTAAAAATATTAAGAAAATGTTACTCAATGATCTCCTATTCAAGACCCACTCATAATCGCCCTCTCTCGAGCTCAAATTTGATTTTCCAACTTTTTAAACAAAACCCTCTAATTTGGTATTTCTGCCCAGGGGCTTCTGCTTCTGTGGTCAATCGACCGCTTCAGCGGTCTCGCTTTTGCGGAAAAAGTGCCGCTTCTGTGACTTTCACTAAAGGTCCAATTTCCACTCTTGCAGACCAATAACCGCTTCTGCGGGTCTCAGACTGCTTCTGCGGTCTCTAAAGGAACAACCACAAACCTCTTTCTGCGGACCTTCAGCTGCCTATGCGGCTCCGCTTCTACGATTTCCATGTCGGAGAAGCAAAAATACCAGAAGATAAAAACTTCAGCGGCTGCAACACTTCTCCGGTCTTTCCGTCAACCATCCGAAATAACCCCGAGACCCCCGGGGCCTCAACCAAATGCACCAATAAAACCTAATACCCTATTCAAACTTGTATTAATCCTTGAAACACCTAAAAAATATTAGAAACTCGAATTAATTAATGATTTAAGCCTAAGAACTTCAAATTTCATCAAAACATGGTTTCTATCAAAAACCTAACCAAAATACATCCGAATGACCTAAACTTTCGCACACACATCCCAAATGACATGATGGAGCTACTGCAACTTCCAGAATTCCATTCGGACCCTTGATAAAAAACTCACTATCGGACCGAAAACTTCAAAAATTCTAACTTCAGCATTTCAAGCCTAAATGAGCTACAGAAATTCAAAATACATTCCGAACACACTCCCAACCCTAAAATTACCTAACAGAGCTAACAGAACCATTATTCCATTTCGAGGTTGTCTTCACATTGTTCCGACTATGGGCTACTTTCCAACACTTAAGCTCTCATTTAGGGACTAAGTGTTCCAAAACTCTCTGAAACTCAACACCGAACTTCCCGGAAAAAAAAAGTTGAATTGAACTTAAGGGAAGCAGTTAATAGGGGATTAGGGCATTAATTCTTAAGACAACCGGCCTTGTCGTCAGAGTAACAAAACCAGAAACTGTATCTCTTGGGGTGGAAAGGTGATTAAACCTTGCAAAGCCTGTTAAAACGACAACAAATGTGGAGATGACATGTCATCTGCAACAAATGGAACTCCTCAATAAGAAGGGGTAAAAGAATAGAAGAATTTATTCAATGATAATCGAATGGACACTAGATGTTTGAATCTTAATTTTGTTGCCCCGATTATGAAGGATGGTGAGAAGATTATTGAATTGAGTGAGGAGGAAGTAGAACGGGAAAATGAGAAATGCATGCTGGTCTTTATATTATACGTTGTGGGTGCTGATCGAACCATTGGCGCACTTGAATGATTTATTTCTACTCACTGTAATTTTGCCTCGAAGCCGAAGAAATTTTATCATAACGATGGGTACCTTGTTGTGAGGTTTGACTGCATAGAGGATAGGGATAAAGTTCTTTACTGAAGCCCATATACTATCAATAATAAATCAATTATGGTTAAACTATGGTCGGCTAACTTTGATTTTCAATTTGAAGTTCTCAAAACTGTACCAATATGGGTCATGCTTCCAAATCTACCCTTAAGTTGCTGGGGTATGGACTCTCTAAGTAGGATTGGAAGTGGTTTGGGTTTTCCTTTATATGCCAAAGAGTGCACAACCAATGTGGATCGTATTTCCTATGCTAGGATTTTGGTTGAAAAGGATGTAACTATAGAATTACCAAATATGATAAAGGTATTGGATGCTAGGTTTTTTGTATTTAATATAAAATAAATACTTAAAAAGGGTGAACGGGAAATGTAGGGAAATGAAATTGTTGAGTGAAATTTTATGTTTCACCCCTTCGTAAATCTAAATTGTCCCATATTGGAGGAAGAAGAGGTTTTTATGGGTATATAAGCAATTGCTCTTCGGCTAGCTCTTAAAGAGTTGAGAAGAAAGCAAGCCTCGCACCGTCTTCGCCTTTGTTCGCTCGGCTCGGCTTAAATTATTAATTGAAATGTTATCAAATATTTGTTTTAATAGCAGAATACCAATATTTAAAATAAATATTAATATTAAATCTAATTCAGTTACCCAGATTTTCATTTTCAAATTTTGTAATATAAAATTAATTACCCATCAATTTTCCATCTTTATTGTTGAGTGAATAGCCATTTATGTAATGACATTTATGTTGTGGCAATTGTGCAGAAGCAACCATTCTGAAGAGTTGCACCTCTTCAGATTTCAGCCCAACTTTGGCTATAAATACAACACTTTTCTGCTTAGAATTTTACTACAATTTTTTTGAGTTTCTTCTCCTTCTTCTGCATACTTTTAGAATCAAACAAAGCAAAAAATAAGTGTGATTTTCTACCGAAATTTGTGTTCGCCGAAACATTAGGTTTGAAGTGCACTACACCAGTATGTAATTCGCTCTATCTTGGGAGGAAAAAATCCATAACAGTGGGTACTAGGAGAGAATTAAATTCCTTAAGAAAATACTGGAATTCAGTGGGCTCGAATTGGTTTTCTGTCATTTCTATTTATGTTCATTTTTGTTTATATTTATTTATATTTCCAGCATTATTTTACAAATTCAGTAGAATAATAAGCTTAAGAAATTTAATATATTTTTTGTATTTGTACTTACTGTTTCTGTAGAGTAAAACCTTTGTGGTTTTTTACTCTATTGGAGATTAAAAACTACGATATTTTAACGTTTGTGTCATTTGTTTTTATACAGAAATGACTAATGATAACGGAAACCAAGCTGTTCCGATGGTGACTGCCAATGCTTCAACAAGCCAAACACCGACGGCATTGGCACCGGTGGAGAAACCTAGAAAATATTTCGAGATTGATTTCAAGCACTGGCAGCAAAAGATGTTCTTCTATTAGACTACTCTAAGTTTAGAAGTTCATCAAGGAAGATGTTCCCGTGCTGTCTGATGAAACTCCAGAAAACGAATGCTTTCTCGTGACTGAGGCATGGAAGCATTCATATTTTTTGTGCAAGAATTATATTCTAATCAGGCTGGATATGCTTTTTATTACGTCTACAGTGGCATGGAAATGTCAAAAGAACTATGGATTGCACTTGAAAAAAAATACAAAACCAAAGATGTTGGGTTGAAGAAGTTCGCTGCTACAAAGTTTTTGGACTACAAAATGGTAGATAGCAAGTATGTTATTACCCAAGTCCAAGAATTGCAAGTGATTATTCACGATCTCCTTGCTGAAGGTATAAATAAAATTAATATTGATGTTGAAAGTAGTAATCTTATGTTTTTACTAACAAAAATTTCATTGAAGGTCTTGTCATTAACGAAGCATTCCAACTAGTAGCGACGATTGAGAAGTTACCTCCTCTGTAGAAGGACTTCAAAAACTACTTGAAACACAAAAATAAGGAGATGTCCCTTGAAGATCTCATTGTTCGGTTGAGAATTGAAGAGGACAAAAAAGCTGCTGAAAGAGAGGCCGTGGAAATTAAATAATAATAGGAGCCAATATTGTTGAAGAGAACAAAAAGAGGAAGAAGGCTTCTAGTCTGAAATACAACCCAAGCATTTTAGTGGAAACTGCTACAAATGTGGAAAAATTGAACACAAATCCACGGAGTGTCGTGCTCCGAAGAAATATAAGAACAAGGGTCAAGCAAACATGGTTAGCATGACGATGTTGATGACTTATGTGTCATGCTTTCCGAATGCAACTTGGTGGGCCATTCTAAAGAGTGGTGGATTGATTCTGGAGCCACTCGCCATGTTTGTGCTGCTAAAGAAGCTTTTGCTACTTATGCTCATGTCAGACCCGATGAGATAATTTTTATGGGAAATGCTGTAAAGGCCAAGATTAAAGGATGTGGGAAGATATTTCTCAAAATAACTTCCGGCAAAATGGTGACTTTGAACAACGTCCTTCATGTTCCCAAGATTAGGAAGAATTTATTTTCTACTGGACTTCTTGTTAAGAATGGTTTTATATGTGTTTTTATTTACGATAAGGTTGTAATAAGTAAGAACGAAATGTTTGTAGGAAAAGGTTACCTCACTGACGGCCTTTTCAAGCTGAATGTAATAGTTTTTGAAAATAATAATAAAATTTCAGATTCGTCTTACTTTCTTGAGTCAAATGAATTATGGTATATACGTTTAGGTCATGTCAATGATAAAAACTTACAGAAAATGATTAAAGTATTGCGTAAGTTTGAATGTGACAAATTAAAATGTCAAGTATGTGTGGAATCTAAGTATGTTAAACATCCTTATAAGTTAGTTGAAAGGAATTTAAATCCTTTAGACTTAATTCACATAGATACTTGTGACATGAAGTCAATACCATCTCGCGGTGGAAAGAAGTATTTCATAACTTTTATTGATGATAGTACTAGATATTGCTATGTTTACTTACTTAATAGTAAAGATGAAGCAATAGACGCATTCAAGAAAATCAAAAATAAAGTTGAAACGCAACTTAACAAGAAAATCAAAATCATAAGAAGTGATAGGGGTGATGGATATAGATCTTCTTTTGAACAAATATTTTTAGAATGTGGAATTATTCATCAAACAATGGCTCCTTACACGTCCCAATCCAATGGGATTGCAGAAAGAAAGAATAGTTCATTAAAGGAGATGATAAACACATTATTGATAAGTTCTAGTTTGCCAGAAAAATAGTGGTAATACGACCCATTGACCCAATGAGTCACCACTCCATTTCCCCAATTTTCAGCTTCTTTATGTTTCACTATCGGTATTTGGTGCGATCGAGTCGATTTGGATTGATTTTGGTAGGAAATGAGACACTTAGCCTCTTTAAGGAAGGTTAGGTCTGGAAAAGTCAACCGAATGTTGACATATGAGTTAGAGGGATTGGATGTGATATTAGGTGATCAAGTTAGCTTCGGGGGATTATTTGTGACTTAGGAGCGTGATCTGAAGGGGTTTTCGAGGTCCGGTGTAGAAATTACCTTGTTTTGGCAAAGTTAGTTTTTTGTCTATCTCCGATTGGTAGGTGAGATTTTGATCCGAGGATAAAAATAGAATTCCGAGACTTTTAGTAGCTTCGTTAGGTGATTTGGGATGTGTGTGCAAAATTTTAGTTTAATTGGGGTGATTTAGTGGGGGTTTTTGATCGAATGCGTGTTTCGGAAGTTGTAGAAGAACGTAGGAGTTTGATGTAATTTGATTTTTTTTGGCATTGTTTGAGGTGCTTTGATAATAGGAACAAGTTCAAATGATGTTATAGTATGTGTTGGTTGTTTTGGTTGAGGCCCCTAGGGCCTCGAGGTGATTTCGGATGGCTAAAGAGGAAGTTTTGGACTTAGATATATAGCAGAAAATGCAGCAGCAGTGCATGTGAAGTTTTGGTCTTCGTGATCGCAGAGAAGGAATTGGGTGCCTGAGTTTTTACTTTCCGCTTTCGCAGCCTCGGGCTCGCATAGGTCTGAGAGCTGGAAGATTCGCCTTCGTGGAATGTTGGCCGAGTTTGCATAGAAGTATTTAAGGTCCCGTTTGTTTTGTGCATTACGTTTGCGACCATGGGACGTGTTCGCTTAGCTAAGGTTGCTGAAGCTTCGCGTTCGCGGGATGGTCACCGCGTTCACGAAGGGTTAATTTGGTCAGAGGAAAAATTGTTCATCGCAGACACGAGAGAGCCCTCGCGTTCGCATAGAGGAAATGTCAGCTGGGCAGAAGGGTTTTAATAATATTTCCTTCGCGAGCTAAGTCTTATTTTCCACCATTGTTGAGCATCTTGAGAGATTTTTGGGAGTAATTGAAGAGGGTTTCAACTGGGATTGATTGGAGGTCAGTCCTATGAAGTAAAAACATGATTTAATTGTGAAATCTACCTTGAAATTCATGGAAATTTAGTGAAAAGGGGAAGAACTAGGCTTGAGTTTTTGAATTTTAAATTGGAATTTGAGGGAGCATTTGAGGTCAGATTTGAGAGTTGTTGATATGTATAGACTCACGGCGAGATAAGGAACCCGTTGAAATAAAAATTTCTGAGTTTCGAGAAGTGGTCTCGGGCCTCAGGCTTTACCAATTTCGGAATTTTTGCTATTTTTTGATTGTTTTCGATTGGGTTTTATTTCCTTAGCATATTATGACGTATTCGTTGTGGTTTTGATCAGATTTGACATGTGAGGAGGTCGATTTGAGAGGCAAGGGCATAGTGAGCTATAGTTTTGGCCGGCTTGAGGTGAGTAATGATTATAAATGATGTCCCGAGGGTTTGAAACCCGAAATCGCATAACGTAGTGCTATGTTGAGTTGAGGCACACGCTGTATGATGAGCATGGAGTTAGTTACTACTAAGGATTGTGATTAAGTCCATCATGCTGATGTTTTTACCATGTTTTTTGACTAAGGCTTGTTTATTAATATTATTATTTGGGCTAGTCGCCATGTTTGAGGCCTTGTGCCGAGCTATAGAACCCTTAGGGGCACTTTTACTGATTATCCCAATTTTACTTTTTAAAAATCATATTCTCAATCATGTTTATATCGGTTTAACACAAAATGAACTGGTTTTTGAAATGTTAACCCTAAAGGAAAGTAATATGTGGGCTGAGATCCCTATTCTATATTATTACACCCAAGAGGCTGTGATTATATTGACTGAGAGGGGTTGAGAACCCAATAGTGAGGATGTTTTATATGTTATGGATCACGCTGCACGCCACAGGCATATACTTATATGGATCGGGTTGCATGCCACACCAAATGTACAAATGTATATGGATAGGGCTGCGCGCCGCAGAGATATAGCGCTTGGGATATATGAGCCCCCTCCGGAGTCTGCACACCCCTAGTGGGTGCAGTCGACTATTACTATAGATCGGGTTGTATGCCACATCGATATACGGATTGGGATGCACGCCGCAGCGGTATATTTATGAGTCAGTGATTGTGAAAAGTATATAAGTGAGCATTGATAAAAAGTAATAAGTAAATGAAAAATATGCTCGAAGAGCAGAATGTATACTTGATTAAAACCTGTTATTCTTCATGTTTTACTTGGTTTAAGTAATTTCACTTGACTTCATCATTTTCTACTGTTTTAATGGTTTTACTACTTTGATATAGAACTTCTTAGTGCCTTTACGTGATTTCATACTGTCAGCCATTATTTATTTTTATTACTCACTGGGTCGGAGTACTCACATTACTCCTTGCACCGTATGTGTAGATCTAGGTACCCATGAGGTATAGTGCGAGCTCTTCAGCAGTTCAGTTTCCACCTGAGTTATTGATATAGCTGCATGGCATCCGCGAACCCGATGTTCTCCCTCTATCGTACACGTTTACACATTCTAGGCATATATCTGTAGTAGACTTTTGAAACCATGTATTTAGAGGCTCATAGTTGTTACACCGGATCTAGCGGGCTATTGTGAAGATGTTTTATGGTTTTTCGCAGATTACATTCGTATTGTTTAGACTTCTATTGATATTAAATTGGCATTTAACTCATGTAACTAATGAAAAATCCTATATAGAAAGAGTTGTGGGTATTTGATGGTTGGGCTTGCCTAACATTATGTTGGGCTCCATCACGACCGGGGTTGGGGTCGTGACAAGTTAGTATTAGAGCCTAGGATTATTGGTCTCGCGAGTCATGAGCCGGTTTAGTAGAGTCTCAGGGATCGGTACAGAGACGTATTTATTTATCCTCGAGAGGATGTAGAACCCTTAGGAAAATTTCATTTTCTTCAAATTGTCGTCGTGAGGCTTTATTGATCCGAGAACTAATATTCTGCATTCTATTCTCTCGCAGATGGCGAGGACTCGTGTTACCGGACGAGGTAGATGACCACCGGTACCACCCACTGAGGCCACCAGAGGTTCGGCCGTGGTCGTGGCTGAGGCAGAGCAACCAGCGCAGCACCTATTGATCGACCAACTATCCCAGCTCCAGATCAGGCTCCAGTAGCAGTACCAGTTTAGGAACCAGCATCGCCTATTTTGATTCCGGGTCTACAGGAGACCCTGGCTCAAATCTTGACAGTTTGCACCGGCCTAGCTCAGGCAGTTTCAGCTGCCATAACAGCAGCTACTCTAGGTCGGGGGAGACAATCAGACCCCCGCTGCTCAGACACCTGAGCATGTAGTGCAGGGATTGCAGACGCCAGGAGTACCTCCAGCTCAGCCGATTGCACTAGGTTAGGACTTTGTGGTTCCAGTTATGCTAGACGATGAGCAATGTCATCTTGAAAGGTTTGGTAGGCTGCAGCCTCCTTCATTCAGTAGTGCTGAGGGCGTGGATGCCTAGGATTTTCTTGACAAGTGTCACCGTATGCTCCAGACAACATGGATACTTGAGACTAGCGGTGTGGCATTCACCACCTTTCAGTTTATTAGGGCTGGCTTCACTTTCTGGGAGGCGTATGAGCGGTGTAGGCCGGTAGGTGAAACGCCTTTGACTTGGAAGGATTTCTCCATTCTCTTCTTAGAGAAGTATCAACCTCAGTCTCATAGGTAGGAGCTTCGTAGGCAGTTTACGTGGCTAAAGCAGGGAGATATGACTATGTCATAGTATGAGGCAAGGTATTCTAAGTTGACTCGTCATGCTAGTTAGATGGTTCCTCTTGATCACACGAGGATCAGGAGATTTGTCGATGGCCTTAACTACCATCTCCGTATCTTGATGACTATAGAGAGAGTTTTAGGTGTTTCCCTTGAGGAGGTGGTTGATATCGCTCGCGAAATCAAGAAGGTTCGCCGGCAGGACAGAAATGAGAAGGAGGCCAAGAGGCCTTGAGGTTCTGGCAGTTTTAGTGGTGCTCCGTCTAGGGGCTAGTTCCAGCAGGGTAGAGGCCATCCTTTCAAACCCGTTCAGTCGTCCTGTCCAAAGTATCATGGGGCATCTGAAGGCTGTGGTTTTAAGGATTCTCAGCAGAGCCAGTCATCACTCAGCGCCCTCCCAACTCAGAGTTCCTCTCGTGCCCCATTAGTCCAGGGTTCTTCCGCGGCAGGTCCTTCTACTGTTCCTTTTCTTGCCAGGGGTTCCCTTACTTACCTACCTCCAGCACGGGTAGTTGTTATGAGTGTGGAGAATTTGGGCATATGAGGAGGCAGTGGCCAGGCTCATTTTTATGCTATTCCAGGTAGGACGGATGCCATTGCTTCAGATGCTATTAGTACAAGTATTGTTTCAGTCTGCCACAGAGATACCTCTGTATTATTTCATCCTAGCTCCACGTATTGATAGGTGTCTTCATATTTTGCTCGTTATGGGTACACCCAGGAGTCTCTTTGATGTTCCAAACATCAATACCACATAAGAGGGGTGAGGGGTTGATTTGTGTAGTACCCAATTTTTGATCTAGAAGAACCCGGTTCTTTTAGGTGTTCTAATAGCTGCTATTTGCAGAATTAAAATAGTAAAAATAAAGAACACGGAGATTTTTTTCGTGGAAAACACCTAGCTCAAAAGGTGAAAAACCACAATCTACTACTCAATAGGATTTTCCCAAACTTCCACTAAAATCAATGAGTCGAAACAGCATTTACAAAACTCTTGTAAACCTAAGGATTAAACACTAATCCAGTGTTGCACACAGCCTCAACTATTGCGACACTTTCAAGTTAACTCTAACTTGAAGACACAAAGTTCCTAATACAAATGCTTCTATGAAAGCTAAAAGCTACAATTTCAAAACCTACTACTATTAAACTAGACTTAGAATAAACACAATGGAACTGGTTCTTCTATCTCGTTCAAGTAGCATCAGGCGTGCAAACTTATATCTCACATATGTTACTTGCAAAAAAGACTTGCGCTTTTGCTCTTATTTATGATTAACTTCTGCGTATGTGCAGTGCTTGTAAAAGAGAACAAACTCAGTTATTTATTGAGTTAGTAATTAGAGTTTGATTGAGACTCCATTGCTTATCCTTATAAGATTTTGAGTCCTTGACCAATACAAACTCCTACCCTTATCCTAGATTAGGAATGTGTTTTCTCCTCGTAAGGAGACTTTTTTCCTTATCTCAAATACAATCTTTTAGATCAGTCCAGAAGATATTGTTGCTTGATCTTTAAGACATATCCTCCCCACGTGCATCTCATACGTAATGGTTGATATATACCGTGTCACACTAGATGGACCAGGTCAATCACTGAGTTCATTTGTCAATCTTCAAAACATCAACTAAACTTTGGACAACAAATTGCCCTTTTTTATGATGACAAGCTCTGTACTTTTATTGATCAGATAGCCTGTAGAACTCAACAGAAATATCAACACTTAAAATTTTAACCTATCATTAAGGGCCGGATTTAATTAGGTCATAAACATCACTGATGAGATAATAGAGTTTAAGCACAATATCTTCCCCCTTTTGGAATCATCGAAAAGTTGCATCAATAATGTGAATCCCAGAATATCAATTATTACTCATGGCCACTAAGGCAACTGCAAGTGAAAGAATGCTTTAGTTAATCAAAAATCAACTTGATAAAAAGAACTTTTAAGATAAGAATTAACATAGAGCAAAAGGACTACATATTTTTATTGGTAAGCAGTGCTTCTACATAATAGTTCACAAAAAGAAAGAACAAAAACTACCAACCATGAGCAAAAATAAAAGAAAATCCAGAATCTAGGTCACTGGGGGGTTTTTCTAGACTGGTTCAAAATAGGAAAAGGAAACCCAAGGCTTTGAGGAGCTAGAGGGTTGGGTTTGTAGCAGATTAAGCATACTTTGGAGCATCCCTTCACTCTTTTCTTTTTTCTTTGCAAGTTCAGCTCATAACACATTCCTCTCTTCTTCCAATTCAACAACTCGAGCTTGAAGCCTTGCAATCTCAGCATCGTTTGTCCCTACTTCCTGAATCAAGGCTCTGACTTTTGTACTCACTGGAGTCTTCACCGATGAACCATGTTTAATAGAGCCTACACTGAGGAGACAATCACATGCCTGGAGAGTCGTGATTCTAAAGTGCTCTTTACCGGAAGCCATTTTCCCATTCTTCAAGGGAACATTTAGCTTGTCCAGCACAGCTGTCAGAATAAAACCATAAGAGATGGCATGAGCCTTTGAACCATTGAGCACCATATCTTGGAACTTAACAATGAAAGAATGCAATTTAATCTGCTTTCCTTCCACCAAGCTCTGCATGAGGACCAGGTCCGTGTAGTTTGCTATATGCCTTCTCTCCTATCTAGGCAGCATGCGTTTGTTCACAAATTCAAAGAGCACTTTATGCTATGGCCTTATCTCACTCCTTTGAATATCCCCATCTTCATGCACCTCCTCAGCATCTTTAGTGTTAAGAAGTTCCTAGTGATTTGAATTTCAGTAGGCAGACCATCCGGACAAGGCCATCTTTGCCTTGTGTAATCATCATAGCCCTCAATTGGAATGTTGATGATTCTTCCCAACTCAGGTGCATCAAATTCACCTTCACCCCCTTCACTATACAGGTTACCAGCCCATTTTTGACAGTCCCATTAGCCATGAATTCAAAAAGTTCTTTTCTAGCCAATCTTCCATCCACCTGAAGGACCATGTCCTTCCATCCTTGTACCTCCAGTGAAGTCAACAATGTCACCATGCCTGGCTACTCCAGGTCTTTGAGCAATCTACCCTTTAGAATTTTTCTTTTGCAAAAAATGGCAAACCTATCTTGTTCCTATTCAGACTCTTCTTCTCCTTCTTCTTCAGTCCACTCTTCATCCACTTATTCAGTTGTTTGTACTTGTTTACCTTTCACAACTGATCTAGTTCTCTTAGCCAGAGAGGGTTCACTAGGTACAGACTTGGAGGACTTCTTTGTAGAAGACATGGTTCCCTTTGATTTGGAAGTGGGAACTTTCTCAGTTATACTCTTCTCTTGATGGACCAGTTCCATCTCTTCCTCCTCTTCATCTACAACAGCTTGAGAACTTTCAACCATTTATGCATTTTCCTTTTCTTTCTTCATTTTCTTGCTCTCCTCTAGTGACTTTTGCAGTTCTGCTTCAATTCGCCCTACCCTATTTCTTGTGGATCTACCCCTAGATGCAACAGACTTAGTTTATGAAACTTTGCTCTTGTTAGTTGGTTTGGACGCAACAAGGGTCCTTTGTGAGGAATTCTTGCATTTCTTTAGGTCATAACTGGCCCCAACTTTCTTCAGTAAGTCTGCCAAAGTCTCCTCTAAAGATGAACCAGGTTCATCTGATTGTTCACTCAGGTTTACCAGTCCCTCGGCAGCTTTATGTTACCCACTTCCCCTGACTTCATGCCTCCCTCATCTCCACTACCACATAGAGCTAAAACTTTCTCCTTCTTTTTCTTTCTCATTTTGCTAGATTCAGCCCCTTCAACATTTTTAACAGATACTACCAAAACAAACCTATTATCTTCATTTTCAGCTTTATCAGAGAATAATGAACTAGGGTTTACCTCTCCTGGGGTTTCTTGACTCTTGTCATTGTCAGAAGACCCAGGTTCTTCTCCATCAATGGTAGAGATGATTTTTTAAAATTGGGAACAGGAGTAAGTCTCTTTGGCTGAGACTTCCTTCCTCTGATGTTCCTGTAATCATTCGTTCAATACTCTCCTCAAAGAGCCAGATGCAACTTTTTTCTTTCTAACATTTTCTGGTGAGGAAATCTAGGTTTTGGGGATTCACTAGGAGGTGCGAAAGATGAGGTGTTAGGGAAGACTAGTGGTGGAGTTCCAGGGTTGTCTTGAGGATTAGTCATGACAGAGATTGTTTGGAAATTTTGGGGATTTTTTGAGAAGAAAGCAGATGATCAGAAATTTGGGAATTAGTGTGACTGTTATGAGTGATTTGGTGAGTTTTTAAAGAGAGGTCATGATTAGGAAAGTAATGACAACCTTTTTAGAGGTCAATTAGGAGTCTATTCAAGTTAGAATTTTGGTCTCCTGAGTGATTAATGAAAAGTGCTAGTTTTTAGGGAAGAGACCCGTTATAGTTAGACTCCTAGTTTAATGAAACGGGTTCAATTACTCAACGGATAAATTTTATAGACGTTTGGTATAACTAGGACTTCTACTTATGATTGATACTTTTATCTTTCAAATTGTGCAAAATATAGAAACATACCTGAACTTTCTCATGAGCATATATTGATGAACCAGGTTCTTCAAGTAGAACTTCTCTTGATTATGCCTCAAATGTCAGAATAGAAAACTTTGTAAGAGATCATTGAATCATATAAACACATGTCACATAAGTATACTAGTTAAAGTATGAGACTGAAGAATTAGTCTAGATATTTACATGAATTAAGAACTCCTAAAAAAATAACTTTTTTTTCATTTTTCAATTTTTTTCATTGTGCATTCTGGACTGGACCTTTTAGGTGATCTTAATCATCCCTAATTCCAACCTGTTCCTTTCAAAGTTTTCTCTACTCAGTTCCTTAGTGAAGATGTCAGCTATTTGTTTGTGAGTATCAGCACAAAATTCTATGGAGATTAATCCTTTATCATAGCTATCTCTTAAGAAGTGATGTCTAACATCTCTGTGCTTAGTCCTTTTATGATGAACAAGGTTCTTTGTCATACTTATAGCACTAGTGTTATCACAGAATATTGGTATGCTCCCTACTTCAATTACAAAATCTACCAGTTGTTGCTTAATACACATCAATTGAGCACAACATGAAGCAGCCGCAACATATTCAGCTGCAGCATTAGACAGAGCTACTCGATTATGGTTTTTGGTAGCCCATGATACAAGACAAGAACCCGGGATGTGTGCCATACCCGAGGCGCTCTTCCTATCCACTAGGAAACCTGTATAATCAACATCGATGTATCCAATTAAGTCAAAATTACTACCTTTGGGATACCAAATACACAAAACAGTGGTGCCTTTCAAATATCTCAATATCCTTTTGATAGTTGTCAAGTGTGACTCCTTTGGATTTGCTTATAAATGAGCACAAAGCCCTACACTGAAAACAATGTCAGGTCTGCTGGCAGTAATATACAAAAGTGAACCAATCATACCCCTATACAACTTCTGATCAACTAATATCATCAATATCTAACTTAGTGGCAGTTGCAATAGGTGTATCTATTTCTTTGGATTCTTCCATTATTAACTTTTTGATTAGTTCTTTTGTGTACTTCTGCTGATGGATCATAGTTTGTTTTTGGACTTTGTTTGATCTGCAAGCCTAAGAAGAAGTTGAGTTCACCAATCATACTCATTTCAAGCTCCCTTCCCATTAGTTTTGCAAATTTCTTACCTTTAGTGGCCCCAAATATTATGTCATCAACATATATTTGTACAACAAGAAGATCTTTACCTTTTTCCCTTAGGAACAAAGTGCTTTCAATTTTACCTGTTTTGTACCCATGCTCCAGTAGGAACTTTGACAATCTTTCGTACCAAGCTCTTGGGCCTGCTTGAGATTGTATAGAGCCTTATCTAGCTCGTACACATGTTCAGGACACTCCTTGCTTTCAAATCCTGGAGGTTATTTCACAAACACTTCTTAATTAAGGTAGCCATTTAGGAAGGCACTTTTGACATCCATCTAATGAAGAGTGAATTCCATATGTACTACAAAGGCTATGAGGAGATCTAATTGCTTCAAGTCTAGCAACTGGAGCAAAGGTCTCATCATAATCAATGCCTTCCTTTAGACAGTTGCCTTGATCCACCAGCCTTACCTTGTTTCTTGTAGCAACATCTTTATCTAGTTTGTTCCTGAAGACCCATTTTGTCCTAATGAATGATCTGTCCTTGGGTCTGGGAACCAAATTCCAGACTTAACTTCTTTCAAATTGATTGAGTTCATTCTGCATAGCATTTATCTAATCGGCATCCTACAAAGCCTCAACAACATTTTTGGGTTCAATGATTGACAGAAAAACATCAGATGCACACAAATTCTTCATTTGAGATCTAGTTTTGACTCCAGATGTTGGATAATTGATGATGTTCTCAATGGGATGATAACTCAGGTACTTGTAAGATTTCCCCACCTGCTGGTTCCTCCTAGATTCTTCTTCATTGTTTTTTTGCTGAGGAACAGGTTCGCCTACAAGTTCCTTCTGAGAGTTTTGTTCAATTTCTCTCAAATTAGTTCCCCCTGTCAAGTTGACCTGAGCTGAAGGGCCTGTTCCATCACCTGTTCCTTCATTTGATGCCACTTTGACTTATGTTTTGGCTTCAGTCAATTGTTTCACCAGTCCAATGACTTCATCTTCATGTTCCTTTCTCTCACAAAGAATGTTAGATTCATCAAATACAACATGTATACTTTCTTACACACACATAGTTCTTTTATTAAACTTTTTATATGTTTTCTATGTGAAGAATATCCCAAGAATACTCCCTCTTCACTTCTGGGATCAAACTTACCTAGGGAGTCTTTGCCATTATTGTGCACATAGTACTTGCAACCAAAATCCCTAAGATGGAATATATTTGGTTTTTTCCCTTTATGTAACACATAGGGAGGTTTCTCTACAAGAGGTCTAGTCATGCATCTACTGATTATGTAGCATGCAGTGTTTATAGCCTCTGCCTAGAAGCTTTGAGGTAGTTTATTGAAAAGAAGCATGGTCCTTGCTATATCCTCAAGGGTCCTGTTCTTCCTTTCAACTACCCCATTTTGCTGAGGGGTCCTAGCAGCAGAGAATTATGGTCTATTCCATTTTATCCCGAAATTTACCATGCTTTGTATTTTCAAATTCAGTTCCATGATCAGACCTAATGATGTAAGTTGATTTCCTAATTATTTCTGGGTTTTTCTAAAAAAGCAGTGAACATCTCAAATGCTTCATCTTTAGAGGTTAGAAACAACACCTAGGTAAATCTAGAATATTCATCAACAAGTACCATTACATATTTCTTTCCACCTCTGCTCATGGTTCTCATTGAACCGCATAGATCCATATGAACTCCAACTTCTTGGACGTACTTACCATTTTCTTGGGTTTGAAGGATGACCTTACCTGCTTCCCCCTTGCGCATGCCTCACAAACTTTGTCTTCCTTAAAATTGATACTAGGTAACCCTATCACCAAGTGTTTGGAGACTAATTTGTTCAATTGATTTTGACTGGCATGACCAAGTCTTTTGTGCCAAAGGAGGGGATCATTAATTAACACGCTTAAGCAAGTGAGTTCATTTTCAGAGAGAGTTGACAAATCTACAATGTAAATATTATTAGCTCCTTTTCCTTGCAAAACAATCTTGTCAGTAATAAGGTTAATCACAAAATATTTGGTAGAGTTGAAAGCTACAAGATTACCTTTGTCACACAGTTGTGACACACTTATCAAGCTATATTTCATGCCATCTATCAAATAGACATTCTCGATGGAATGAGAGTCTATCTTGTCTACCTTTCCAACCCCAATGATCTCACATTTCTTTCCATTTCCAAATGAGACATTACCTCCTTTTAGGTTCTCAAGTGAAAGAAACTGGTCCTTGTTCTTAGTCATATGTTTTGAGCAGCCACTATCCATGTACCATATTTGGCTACTCCCTTTCACTTGGACCTGCAAAATAATATCATGGGTTAGTTTTGGGAACCCAAACTAGTTTGGGTTGTTGAAACACGTTCTCAAGTCGCTAAAACTAAACGTGTGTTCATCTTTGTAGGTTTTGATAAATGACAAACCGACGCGCATGGAACATTGACATATGCCGAAGTCCAAGCACAAGAGAAACAAGGAACAAGATCAAGTAAAGACAAAGTTACACATGAGTCATTTTATATTGTGATCTTGATCCGACAATAGATTCAAGACTTGGCTTCTCTCGTAAAATCATTTTCATCAAACCATGCATCTTTGATTTATAGCAAAATGATTTTCAAACATTTTCATTTTAGCCAAAATGAATTTTAAACATGTCTTTCAAATCTGGACAGAAATAATCGATTATGTTTTTCTGATAATCGATTATGTTAAGACAGTATAAACCGGAATTTACAAAACAGCAAAATAATCGATTATGTCTTTTCTGATAATCGATTATGTTAAGACAGTGTAAACCGGAATTTACAAAACAGAAAAATAATCGATTATGTCTTTTTTGATAATCGATTATGTCCAGACAGTGTATAACCGGAATTTTCAAAATAGCAAAATAATCGATTATGTCTTTTAGGTAATCGATTATGTTAAGACCGTCGCCAAAGTATTTTTAAACGCTGAAAGATAATCGATTATGCACAAGGCAATAATCGATTATGCTAGCATAAAATTAGCGTATGATTTTTAAACGTTATCAGGTAATCGATTATGCAATTTGAATAATCGATTATTCAGCTTAAAATCTGCATATGATATTTGAACGATTTGCAGATAATCGATTATGCAAATCAGACAATCGATTATCCTAGCACAAAATCAGCAATTAGTGATTGGAAATTAAGCAACGGTCTTGGCGACTTTGAGGACTATAAATACACCTCAAAATCACTCTTTTAAGAAGAACAACTGATTACATTCTTGTTTAAGCTTACATACTCTCATATCAATCATTTTATATTCATTTCATAGTTTTTGAGAGCCAAACTCTTGACGAAGTTGTTGTGTTCTTGAACGTATTAATTTTACTCATATATACTCTGTAAGAGAGTCTTGTCTTGAGTGCTAAGTGTTTGCATACACTTGAAGGGAAGTTCTAATCCCTTGTTGTAAGAAGGAAAGTTTAGTTCCTTGACTTGAAGTCTTGAGGTGAGGTATCCTCGAGCAGGTTGAAGTCTTGTAGAGTGTATATCTACGAGCAAGTGTAACAGTTTGTTAGGCACCCGTAAGCTTAACGGAGTTAGTGTAATACTCGAGAGAGTCTCTCGTGGACTGGACTAACCACACGTTGTGGTGAACCAGTATAAAATTTGGTGTGTTCTCTCCTTACTACTTTAATTACTGCACTTACTTTATTCCTGCAATTTTAATTCCGCAAATTTATCTAGATTTTTATTAAAACGCTATTCACCCCCATCTAGCGTTAAGCGTATATTCTAACAATTGGTATCAGAGCCTAACTATCTGAAAGACTTAACAGTTTGAGAGAAACAATCCATGGCTTCTACTCGTAACGTTTATGCAGGACTAGGTGAAGGACAATGCTTCACAAGGCCACCACTATTCGATGGCACAAACTATACTTATTGGAAGGAAAGGATGAGAATATTTATCCAATCAAATATCTTTCTACTGTGGAAAATAATCAAGAATGGAGAGCAAATTCCAACCAAAAAGGTAGAAAATGAAATGGTGCCAAAATCGGAAGATGAGTATGACGCATACGATATTAGAAAGGTGGAGAACAACGCAAAAGCCATCAACATGATGTACTGTGCTGTAACTCCTGATGATTATCGGAAAATCTCATGTTGCACCACGGCTAAGCAAATGTGGGATAAATTGGAAATTACCTACGAAGGTACGGACCAGGTAAGAGAAGCTAAAATAGATTTTCTATCCCATGAATATGAACTTTTTCATATGAAGGAAAACGAGAAGATAGATGATATGTTCGAACGATTTTCAAAAATCGTTAATGATCTTCATGCTCTTAAGAAGACTTTCACGGGTAGGGAACTAGTCCGTAAAATTCTTCGAAGTCTCACTCCGGAATGGCGCTCCAAAACCGACGCTATTCAAGAGTCAATCGGCATTACAAATGTCACAATCGACGGGCTTAGAGGTAATCTCAAAACCTATGAATCTACTATTCTTAACCCTCCTTTGGATGATCAAAGGAAACGAAGAATCGCCCTTAAAGCAAGCACGGATCAACCTCAAAATGATGAGGATTCAAGCGACGAAGATAACGAGTTCGGACTCGTTATTAAGAAATTTCACAAGTTCATGCAAATGAAGTATGAGCGAAAAGGTAAACAACAAGGAGACCAATTAAAGTGCTATGGATGCGGAGAAATCGGGCATATCAAATCAAATTGTCCGAATACCAAAAAGGAGAAGAAACCCGTCAAGAAACAAAGAGCATACATCTCTTGGGGAGGCGACTTCGGAGACGAATCAAGTGATGGAGAAGGAAACGAGACCGCAAACTTGTGTCTTATGGCACACGAAGAAACTCAAAATGAGGTATGTACTATTTCTAAGAACTATTTCACTTTAGAAGAAATGCAAGATGCATTTGATGAGTTGTATAAAGATTTTATTAGCGCTTCTAAATCTATAAAATATTTAAGAAAACAAATTTCTTCAAAAGAAAAGGATTTTGAAAAACTAACTCTTGAAAATGAGAAATTAAAAGAGGAAAACAAGTTTTATGGCAAAAGAAGCGCCGATAAACCCGAAAGCTCAAATAAGGATTGTACTTCTTGCAAATCTCTAAAGGAAGAAGTAGAAAGTCTTAGAAGCACTTTGCACAAATTCAATTCTTCACACAAAAATCTCAATGAAGTGCTTGTAAATTTGAAATCCACTAAGCATGGTATAGGCTTTAAACACGAGCGAAAAGAAAAAGTTGAGTCCATTCCTAAACCACCTAAGACTCAACTTAGGCAAAACAAAATAAATGTCAACACTCAACCTAGAAATTTTAATCCTAGAACTGCAACTCATCCTAGAACAAATGCTAGAAGAAATATTGGCATGTACAGACCACCTAGATAAGATTTTCGAAAACTACACCAAAACTATATTCCTAAAAATAGAGTGAATAAATTTAGACCCCCAAATTATTATCATCCTAGAAGAATGCACAATCCGAATGTCATTTGTCATTATTGCAATAAAATTGGACATATTGCTCCCGCATGCTTCACTAGACATAGACATTTCACTACAGGTCAATCACACCACTATTTTGCACCTAACACACAAGGACCCAAAATGGCTTGGGTACCAAAATCTCATTAATTTGTTTTGTAGGTGTGTTTGAAGGGATCAAGTGTACTTTGGTACCTTGATAGTGGATGCTCCAAACATATGACCGGGGATGCATCAAAATTCCTTCAACTAAAACCTACGGAAGGAGGAAATGTTATTTTTGGAGACAATAACAAAGGAAAGATTATCGGCATTGGCTCGGTCGGTAAGGACGAATCCTCCTCCATTAAGCATATTTTGCTAGTTAAAGGTCTTAAACATAATCTCTTGAGCATAAGTCAATTATGTGACCAGGAAAATCTTGTATTGTTTGACTCCGAAGAATGCTTAGTTATCCGTCGTAGTGATTTTAAAGTTATTCTTCGTGGTATTAGAATCGATAATATCTATATGGTTGATCTTTAAACTTCTTCATCAAGTTTTGTGAATTTCCTTTTGAGTAAAGAAGACGACATGTGGTTATGGCATCGTAGAGTAGCTCATGTAAATATAAATCTTTTAAGCAAACTAGTTTCACAAGATTTAGTAATTGGTCTTCCAAACATGAAATTTGAAAAAGATTCTATTTGTGATTCATGTCAAAAAGGGAAACAAACAAAAGCCTCTTTTAAATCCAAAAATGTTGTTTCAACCACTAGATCCTTACAACTTCTACACATGGATCTTTTCGGACCATCTAGAATTAAAAGTCACGGTGGAAATCTTTATGCTTTTGTTATTGTTGATGACTACTCTAGATTTATATGGTCGTTATTTCTTGCTCATAAAAGTGATGCTTTTCAAGCCTTTAAAAGTTTTCTTAAACGTGTTCAAAATGAAAAGAACACAACCGTCACTTCCATAAGAAGATATCATGGGGGAGAGTTCGATCATAATATCTTTGCGGATTTTTGTGACGAACTCGGTATTGAACATACCTTTTCGGCTCCACGTACACCACAACAAAAATGAGTGGTGGAACGCAAAAATCGATGTCTCGAAGAGATGGCTAGAACCATGCTTGATGAGGCTAAGATTCCCAAACAATTTTGGGCGGATGCCGTGAGTACCACATGCTATGTTTTAAACAGAGCTGTCATAAGACCGATACTCATAAAAACTCCCTATGAACTCTACAAGGGAAGGAAACCAAATCTTTCCTATCTTAGAGTCTTCGGTTGTAAATGTTTTATTCACAACAACGGAAAAGATAACTTGGGAAAATTTGACGCGAAATCTGATGAAGGAATTTTTCTTGGTTACT
This sequence comes from Nicotiana benthamiana, assembly GCA_034376525.1. NCBI lineage: Eukaryota > Viridiplantae > Streptophyta > Magnoliopsida > Solanales > Solanaceae > Nicotiana > Nicotiana benthamiana. The sequence continues at coordinate 36,960,440 of CM067337.1, read as the reverse complement.
CATCGCGTAGCAAAGCATATAGAGTTTTCAATAATCGAACCAAAACTGTTGAGGAATCTCCTCATGTAGTATTTTGTGAAAATGATGCTCGCTTGGCGAGAAAGGATTCTTGTGTTGATCTTGCATATGCTTTATACAAAATCAATCTTCAAGACGAGGTGCAAAAAGAGAATCCAAAGGAAGTTCAAGATGAAGTCATGGAACAACTTTCGGAAGAAGTACCACCACAAGAAGAAGAATCGATGATGCCTAAGGCTTGGAGGACGTCTAAAGACCATCCTCTCGACAAGGTAATTGGCAATATCGAGAAAGGGGTAAGTACTCGAAACCTTCTTAAAGACACCGTAGGACATATGGCTTTTGTGTCTCAAATCGAACCCTCAACCATTTCCGAAGCAATTGGGGATGAGCATTGGACCTTGGCAATACAAGAGGAGCTTAACCAATTCAAACGTAATGATGTTTGGGAATTGGTGCCAAGACCCGATAATCACACCATAATTGGTACGATATGGGTTATTCGAAATAAATTAGATGAAAAATGGTATAATCACTAGAAACAAAGCTAGGCTTGTTGCTAAAGGCTATAATCAAGAAGAAGGAATTGATTTATGAAGAAACTTATGCACCAGTTGCACGACTAGAAGCTATTCGTCTATTACTTGCTTTTGCCTCTTCTATGAATTTTATTTTATATCAAATGGATGTAAAGAGTGCCTTCCTAAATGGGTTTATTCAAGAGGAAGTATATGTTGAACAACCCCCGGGTTTTGAAGACTTTAAATCTCCCGATCATGTCTTCAAACTTAAGAAAGCCCTCTATGGTCTTAAACAAGCTCCCCGAGCTTGGTATGAACGCTTAAGCAAATTTCTTTTGGACAATGAGTTCATTAGGGGGGAAAGTTGACACTACACTCTTTATTAAGAACAAAAACAATGACATCTTATTAGTTCAAATATATGTAGATGATATTATTTTTGGTGCTACTAACAATTCTTTGTGCAAGGAATTCTCTGAATTAATGACAAGCGAATTTGAAATGTCAATGATGGGTGAGCTAAACTTCTTCTTTGGGTTGCAAGTGAAACAAATGAAAGAGGGAACTTTCATTTGCCAATCTAAATATTGCAAGGAGTTGCTAAATCGTTTTGAAATGAGCAACGCCAAAGCAATGGCCACTCAAATGAGTACATCCGACCATCTTGACAAAGATGAGAAAGGTAAGGAAGTAGACACAAAGAAGTATCGAGGTATGATCGGATCCCTTCTTTATCTTACTGCAAGTAGACCGGACATCATGTTTAGCATGTGTTTATGCGCTCGATATCAATCATGTCCGAAGGAACTTCGGTAAAACGGATAATGAAGTATCTTGTTGGAACTATAAATGTGGGACTATGGTATCCCAAAGGTTCTTCATGCCAACTTGTTGGCTATTCCGATTCCGATTTTGCAGGTTGCAAATTGGACCGCAAGAGCACTAGTGGCACTTGCCATTTGCTCGGTAACTCTCTAGTTTCTTGGTTTTGCAAGAAACAAGTAAGTGGTTCGTTATCCACAACCGAGGCTGAATATGTAGCCGCGGGGAGTTGTTGTGCTCAAATCCTTTGGATGAAACAACAACCCTCGGATTATGGTCTTATTATCAATCATATCCCTCTTCGATGTGATAATACTGCGCCATAAGCTTGACGAAGAACCCTGTTCTTCACTCAAGAACGAAACACATAGAAATTAGGCACCACTTCATAAGAGATCACGTTCTCAAAGGTGATGTCGAAATTGAGGTTGTTGAAACCAGATATCAATTGGCCGACATCTTCACAAAGCCTTTAGAGAAAGAGTCCTTTTTCCGAATTCGTAGTGAACTCGGGATTCTTGACTCCACGTTGATCTAATACACGCATTGCATTTTTCTTTTCAATGATTACTAACTTGAGCGTCGGAGGCGCCTAACTCTTTTTTGCTGGCATCGCCCCAAAGACAGGGGGAATTCTCGGGCACTGGTGATAAATAATCGATTTTTCTTAGTCAATACTCGATTATTACTCCTTTATGTTTTCCTATTATTCTACTGGAAAAATAAACTAATCTATTATACTAATACTAGAATCGATTACCTAACATTTTGATTTTGGAGGAATCTGGCAATCATATTTAATAATCGATTATCAATATTACTAATCGATTATTGAAAGATCAGTTTTACAAGTGTTTATGAAATAATCGATTGTTGAAAACTGAATAATCGATTTCCTCTTAACCGTCTCGGTTTTTCATCGCACTGCCTAAAAATAATCGATTATCAAAGTTCAGTAATCGATTATTCCCCGAGTCCGTATAACACACTGTGCAGCAATAATCGATTACCAAAGTTCAGTAATCGATTACAAACGGTCAGCTCATCAAAATTGTTACCGTTTTTGACCGTTTGGCTAAATAAATCTGCAGCTTTTTGGTCAGTAAATGCTTCACTTCTTCAATTCTATAAATAGGTGTGTTCATCCTTCAAATTTCTCACTTCAGCTTCACTCTTAGCTTCAAACAATCTTCAAAAGACCTCAAATTTTTGCAACAGCTCTTATTTCTTCATACTAATGGCGAGCAAGCACTCTAAACGCGCTCGTTCCGGCAAACAAATTGCCTCATCTTCCGTCGCTCGTCCACTCTCCCACTACTATAAAGACGGATCCTTCTTACGTTCGACACTGAACCTGAACTCCTTCGATTCGTCAAAAAATTTGAAAATCAGGAAATCCTTCCTCCTTGATTCTCCACTGGTCGATTCCTTAGCCACAGCGCCCCTCCATCCACAGCAAATATCCTCATGCAAAGCCAACTCCTTGAATTCATATATCTTCAATCCCCTTACATTCACCCTACTCTAATTTGTGCCTTCTATTCCAATCTCCAGAAGGACGAAGATGGTGAACTAGTCTCAAATATCAATGGAGTTCCAATTCTTTCAAATGAGGAACACATGCAACTCCTCACAAAACTTCCACAAAATGGGGAAGATATTTCACTTTGCACTAGAGAAGAAGGTGCTTTATTTGATGAACAACTCCTTTTCAACCAAATTGGCATTGGCGAATTTATTGCTAGTCCGGAGCAACGTCGCCCAACTATTACGCATATGCTCCCTGAATATCGCCTAATCTTTTATTTCATCACCCGCATTCTAAAACCGTGCAAATTCAATCATACAACTCTCTCTCATGAGGATTGAAAACTCATGCATGCAATTATCATCGGGGCTCGCATCAATTGGTGCCAGTTCGTCATGACTCACATGTATGATGCAATTGGGGACGATAAGCCACTCCCCTATGCCTTTGTCATAATGGCTCTTTTTCAAGCCTCCGGTATCGACACCTCCGTCGGTCCTCTCAAAAAGGCAACAAAACATTGGGAAATTCAAGAAACTTCATTTCCCAATATCGGTGATCATCCGGCTCCTCGTCCTACTCAAAGACGTCGTCCTCAGGATCCTTCCGCTGCTTCCCACCAAACCATTTCTGAGCAACTTGCCTCTTTGTCCACATCTATGAATTTTATTGATAGAAATGTCACCCGATTATCCCACGAGCTTCATGGATACTTTGACCATGTTCGCTATCCCTATGCCCAAGTTGTTCTTCCGGAAGAAGTGCCGGATGCCGAGGCGAATGTTAATGTTGACAATGAATAATACTTTTTTTATCGGTTGAATAATATTTTGTCTCTTTTTCTTGCTTTTTTATGTATTTTCAATATTGTTTCCTCAATATAAGTTTATAAAATTTTGCTAATGTCAAAAGGGGGAAGAATAAGGGCTATGCACACTAATACATATTGGCATAAATTAAGGGGGAATTCATAAATTGAGGGGGAACTCATTCTTATATTTATATACTTGTTGGATTGTCATTATCAATTATTTAATATGCATATCCCGATATTGGTTGCCATTATCAAAAAGGGGGAAATTGTTGAAACACGTTCTCAAGTCGCTAAAACTAAACGTGTGTTCATCTTTGTAGGTTTTGATAAATGACAAACCGACGCGCATGGAACATTGACATATGCCGAAGTCCAAGCACAAGAGAAACAAAGAACAAGATCAAGTAAAGCAACAAAGTTACACATGAGTCGTTTTATATTGTGATCTTGATCCGACAATAGATTCAAGACTTGGCTTCTCTCGTAAAATCATTTTCATCAAACCATGCATCTTTGATTTAAAACAAAATGATTTTCAAACATTTTCATTTTAGCCAAAATGAATTTTAAACATGTCTTTCAAATCTGGATAGAAATAATCGATTATGTTTTTCTGATAATCGATTATGTTAAGACAGTATAAACCGAAATTTACAAAACAACAAAATAATCGATTATGTCTTTTCTGATAATCGATTATGTTAAGACAGTGTAAACCGGAATTTACAAAACAAAAAAACAATCGATTATGTCTTTTTTGATAATCGATTATGTCCAGACAGTGTATAACCGGAATTTTCAAAACAGCAAAATAATCGATTATGTCTTTTAGGTAATCGATTATGTTAAGACCGTTGCCAAAGTATTTTTAAACGCTGAAAGATAATCGATTATGCACAAGGTAATAATCGATTATGCTAGCATAAAATCAGCGTCTGATTTTTTAACGTTATCAGGTAATCGATTATGCAATTTGAATAACCGATTATTCTGCTTAAAATCTGCATATGATTTTTGAACGATTTGCAGATAATCGATTATGCAAATCAGACAATCGATTATCCTAGCACAAAATCAGCAATTAGTGATTGGCAATTAAGCAACGGTCTTGGTGACTTTGAGGACTATAAATACACCTCAATATCACTCTTTTAAGAAGAACAACTATTACATTCTTGCTTAAGCTTACATACTCTCATATCAATCATTTTATATTTATTTCATAGTTTTTGAGAGCCAAACTCTTGATGAAGTTGTTGTGTTCTTGAGCGTATTAATTTTACTCGTATCTACTCTGTAAGAGAGTCTTGTCTTGAGTGCTAAGTGTTTGCATACACTTGAAGGGAAGTTCTAATCCCTTGTTGTAAGAAGGAAAGTTTAGTTCATTGACTTGAAGTCTTGAGATGAGGTATCCTCGAGCAGGTTGAAGTCTTGTAGAGTGTATATCTACGAGCAAGTGTAACGGTTTGTTAGGCACCCGTAAGCTTAACGGAGTTAGTGTAAAACTCGAGAGAGTCTCTCGGGGACTGGACTAACCACACGTTGTGGTGAACCAGTATAAAATTCGGTGTGTTCTCTCCTTACTACTTTAATTACTGCACTTACTTTATTCTTGCAATTTTAATTCCGCAAATTTATCTTGATTTTTATTAAAACGCTATTTATCCCCCCTCTAGCGTTAAGCGTATATTCTAACATGGGTCCCTTTCTATGGGCAAAGAGATGAATCAAATTTTTCTTTGCCTAACCAGGCAGTTTGTGTTTTTCTTGAACAAAGGCTTTGTTCTTTTGACTGGACTTTCTTTTGCAATGTATTCATTTTTGTAATGGCCATTCTTACCACAATGTGTGCAGATCTTAAACTAAGGAAGTGTGAGGTTCTTGTTTTTGGGATCAACTTTGGGGTTTGTGTCCCAAACCCAAGTCCTCTTTTCTTGCTGATGTAATGTTCTTTCAGCCTGGAGAGTGCATCAGAAGCCTTTTTCCATTTGCATGTTCTGTCTAGTTTATGCTTTACCGTTCCTAAATCTTCCTTTAGGACCTTAATCAATTCATCTTCCTTATATAGTTCATCTTTATTTTTTCCTAGATTTTCTTCTAGTGTGAGAAATGATTGATCAGTCGTTTTCTTTCCTGTCCCTAATTATAGTTTAATATTTTCAGATCTGAGTTCTAGGACATTTTTTTTCAAGATCAAGAACTTGGTTCTTCAACTAAGAATTTGTATTGCCACTCTCATCAGCCCTAGACTCTAACCTTTTGCATTTTGCTTCTAGGATAACACATTCCCTAGACAGAACATCCTTCTCACTGTTTATTATTTCAGACTCATCAGTGAAGTTCAATAATAGCTCAACCAACCTTTCTTTAGACAAAAATTTAATCTTTTCTTTATGATGTAAGATACTTACCTCCTGTTCATCCACTAATTCTCTGATGACCATAATAGCTTTCTCATTTTTAGATTCATCTTCTGAGTCCTTATCTGAGGTTTCTCCCCATGCAGCAGCCATAACTTTAGTTAAACCTTTGTTCCTTATTGGTTGGACATGTTCCTTCTTCCTGTTCCTTTTTTCTACCCTTTCTTTTCTCCACTCAATCTCCCATTTCCACAAGAAGCAACTGTCATTTGTCTGCTTCTCAGAAGCCTGAGGTTTGTTAAAGGCTGTTCCTCTTGAAGGACCCTTTCCTCTCACAAGATACTTTTTAAAATCCCTGTTTATCATAGCCAATTCATCATCTTCAAGATCTGATCCTTCTGATATTCTGAGAGCTAGAATTTTTTCTTTCTTCGGAGCATCCATCTTCATAGTCTGCCTTCTCATTCATAAGCAGTAAGATTTCCAATCAGTTCATCCAATTTTAGGCTAGTAGTATTCTTGGATTCCTGAATAGTAGTGGTCTTGTTTTCCCAGGAAATTGGCAAAACTCTAGTTAAGATCTTCTCAACCTTGTCTTCTTCTAGAATAATCCTTCCAAGAAACTCAAGTTTATTTGTCAGTGTAGTGAACTTAGTCTATATCTATTGGATGGTTTCTTCATCCTTCATATCAACATTCTCATATTGAGAATATAGTAGTGTTCCTTTTGACCTCTTCACTTGAGGTGTTCGTTTATCAGCCACTTGTAAGGTGTCCCAAATTTTCTTGGCAGTATTACAACTTTGGATCCTGCTATACTCCTCTAGACCAAGTCCACATACTAGCCACTTCTTGGCCTTAGCATTCTTTTCCCATTCTTTAAGTGTTCAGTAGTGCAATCAACTCTTGTCTTTGGAGCATATAACCCTTCAGCAGTCTTCTTTGTTGTGGCTAAAGGACCATCAGTGAATGATGCCCCAAAGCTCATAGTCTTCTCCCATGATGTGGTCTCTTATTCTGTTCTTCCACCAGGAGTAGTAGAGACCATTGAAATGTGGAGGCCTAGCAGTGGATTGCCCTTCCCAATTTCCAGGTGGTGAACTCATATTGATCTTTCCTAAGGAGTTAACCTCTTCAAGGATAACCCCTCTGGTACCAATTGATGTTCTAAATGTCAATAATACACAAGAGGGTGGGGGGGGGGGTTATTTTTAAAATAATAGAGATAAAGAACACAGAGATTTTTACATGGAAAATAACTGGCCCAATAGGTGAAAAAACCACAACCTACTACTTAGTAGCATTTTCCCAAACTTCCACTAAAACCGACGAGCCAAAGTAGCATTTACAAAACTCTTGTAAACCTAAGGATTAAACTCTAATCCTAGTGTGGCACACACCCTCAACTGCTACGACACTTTCAAGTTAACTCTAACTTGAAGACACAAAGTACCTAATACAAATACTTCTATGAAAGCTGAAAGGTACAAATTCAAAACCTACTACTATTGAACTAGACTTAGAATAAACACAATGGAACTGGTTCTTCTATCTCATTCAAGTAGCTTCAGGCGTGCACACTTATGTCTCGCATATATTGCTTGCAAAATAGAGTTGCTTTTTTTATCTCAATTATGTTTAACTTCTGCGTATGTGTAATTCCTATAAAAGAGAACAAACTCAGTTATTTATTGAGTTAGTAATTAGAGTTTGATTGAGACTCCATTGCTTATCCTTATAGGATTTTGAGTCCTTGACCACTACAAATTTCAACCCTTATCCTAGATTAGGATTGTGTTCTCTCCTCTTAAGGAGAGTGTTCTCCTTATCCCAAATGCAATCTTTTCTATCAGTTCAGAAGATATTGCTGCTTGATCTTTAAAATATATCTTCCTCACGTGCATCTCATATGCAATGGTTGATATATACTGTGTCACACTAGATGCACCAGGTCCATCACTGAGTTTATTTGTCAATCTTCAAAACTTCAACAGAACTTGGGTCAACACTCTTTCTTTACCTATTCATGTATCTACCCTGGTGGGCGATACTATTGCTGTGGACTGTGTGTATCATTCATGTATTGTTATTATTGGGGGTCTGGAGACCCGAGTTAATCTATTTCTACTGCGCATGGTGGACTATGATGTTATATTGGGCATGGATTGGCTATCTCTGTGTCATGCTATTCTAGATTGTCACTCTAAGACAATCACGTTGGCTATGCCGGGTGTACCAAGGATCAAGTGGTGTGGTATGACTTATTATGTTCCTAGAAGAGTGATTTCTTTCTTGAAAACCCAGCGTATGGTTGGGAAGGGTTGTCTGTCATATCTAGCTTTTGTGCGAGATGTTGAAGCTTAGACTCCTAGTATTGATTCTGTTCCAGTTGTGAGGGATTTTCCTGATGTATTTCCTGTAGACCTGCTGGGCATGCCACCGGACATGGACATTGATTTTGGTATTGACCTGATACCGGGCACTCAGCCCATTTCCATTTTTCCATATCGTATGTCACAAGAAAAGTTGAAAGAGTTGAAGGAGCAGCTTCAGGAACTCCTAGATTAGGCATTCATTCGGCCTAGTGTGTCACTATGGGGTGCACCGGTTCTGTTTGTGAAAAAGAAGGATGGAACAATGAGAATGTGCATTGATTACATACAATTGAACAAAGTTGAAGAACAAGAATCCCTTGCCCCGCACTGATGATTTATTTGACCAGCTTCAGGGAGAGAGGGTGTTCTCTAAGATTGATCTCCGTTCGAGCTATCACCAATTGAATATCAAGGATTCAGATATTCCTAATACTTCTTTCAGGACTAGATATGGTCACTATGAGTTTCTTGTCATGTCTTTCGAGCTGACCAATGCCCTAACAACGTTCATGCATTTGATGAAAAGTGTATTTCGGCCTTATCTGGATTCGTTTGTTATTGTATTCACTGATGATATTCTGGTGTACTCGCGTAGCCAGGAGGAGCATGCAGAATATTTGTGAGTGGTATTGCAGAGATTCAGGGAGGAGAAGCTTTATGCAAAGTTATCCAGGTGTGAGTTTTGGCTCAGTTAGTGGCTTTTATTGGGACAAGTGGTGTCTAGAATAGGGTATTCAGGTTGATCCAAAGAAGATAGAGGCGGTGTAGAGTTGTCCTCTACCGTCCTCAGTCACAGAGATTTGTGGTTTTCTTGGTTGGCAGGCTACTTCACTAGTTTGTTCAGGGACATCCATTGCATCACCCTTGACCAAGCTGACTCAGAAGGGTGCTCCATTTGCATGGTCGGACGAGTGCGGGGAGAGCATTCAGAAGCTCAAGACAAATTTGACCACAACTCCAGTATTGGTTTTTCCATCAGCTTCAGGTTTTTATATCATCTATTATGATGCTTTGAGAGTTGAGATTGGTTGTCTGTTAATGCAGGAGGTTAGAGTGATTGCTTATGTTTCTCGTCAGTTGAAGCCTCATGAGAAGAACTACTCTGTTCATGGCTTAGAGTTGGCTTCCATAGTTTATGCTTTTAAGATCTGGAGGTACTATCTCACTGATAATCGCAGTCTTCAACATTTGTTCAAGCAAAAGGAGTCAGTTACTTCTGGGGATTGTGACTTAGTCCATCCAGTTGATGATTTTATCGTGTTTTTTCACTATGGATTGTTTATTAATATTATGATTTGGCTAGTCGACATGTTTGGGGCCTTGTGCCGACCTGTAGAACACTTAGGGGAACTTTTTCTGATTATCCTCATTTTACTTGTTAAAAATCATATCCTCAGTCATGTTTCTAACCGTTTAACACAAAATAAGATGGTTTTTGAAATGCAAACCTTAAAGGAAAGTAATATGTGGGATGAGATCCCTTTTCTATATTAGTATTCCCAAGAGGCTGTGATTATATTGACTGAGAGGGGTTGAGAACCCAATAGTGAGGATGTTTTATATGTTATGCATCAGGCCACACACCGCATCAATATACTTATATGTAATGGGCTGCACGCAATAGAAATGTACACATATATATGGATCGAGCTGAGCGCCGCAGTGATATAGCGCTTGGGCTGTAGGAGCCCCTCCGGAGTTTGCACATCCCTAGTGAGCGCAATCGACTATTATTATGGATCGGGCTGTGCGACATAGCGATATACAGATCGGGATGCACGGCGCAATGGTATATTTACGAGTCTGTGATTGTGAATAGTATATAAGTGAGCATTGAGGAAAAGTAATAAATAAATAAACAATATGCTTGAGGAGCGGAATTTATACTTGATTAATACCTGCTAAGCTTCCTGTTTTACCTAGTTTAAGGAATTTCAATTGACTTTATCATTTTCTGTTGTTTAATAGTTTTACTGCTTTGATATAGAATTGCTTAGTGCCTTTATGTGATTTCATACTGTCAGTCATTATTTATTTTTATTACTCAATGGGTCGGAGTACTCACATTACTCCCTCCACAGTGTGTGTAGATCCAGGTACACTTGAGGTGTAGTGCGAGCTCTTCAGTAGTTCAATTTCCACCGGATGTATAGAGATAGCTACAAGGCGTCCGTAGACCTGATGTTCTCCCTCTATCTTTTACCTTTATGCATTTAAGACATATCTTTGTAGTAGACTTTTGAAACCTTGTATTTTGAGACTCAGACCTGTGACACCGGATCTAGCGGGCTATTTTAGAGACGTTTTATGGTTTTCCGCAGATTTCATTTGTACTATTTAGACTTCTATTGATATGAATTGGCATTTAACTCTTGTAACTAATGAAGAATTCTGTTTAAAAAGAGTTGTAAGTATTTGATGGTTGGGCTTGCCTAACATTGTGTTGGACGCCATCCTGATCGTGGTTGGGGTCGTGATAGAACTTGTGGGTGAAAGTTGTTCATACGGCTAGTCGAATACTAAATCGAGTACCCCATAGCAAAACACAATCCATTCCACATGAAAAATGCAAAGGAAGGAAGCTCAACTTGAATTATGTTAAAGTGTGGGGGTGCTTGGCGAAAGTGTAAGTTTCTAAACCCAAAAGGGTTAAAATAGGACCGAAAACCGTTGGTTGTGTTTTCATAAGATATGCAACTAATAGTAAAGCATATCGATGTCTGGTTCATATGTCAGAAAATCCCGACATTTAGAATAATATGGTTATAGAATCAGATAATGCTGAGTTCTTTGAAAATATATATCCATATTAAAAGGAATGTGAGTTTATTGGTGAAGCATATAAACGACCTGGTGAAGAAACAAAAGAAAGTACACTTAACCAGGAGGATCCAAGATATAGTAAACATCAAAGAACATCTACTTTATTTGGACCAGATCTTGTGACTTTCTTATTGGAAAATGAGCCTCAAACATTTACAGAAGCTATGTCTTCTTCAGCATCATTGTTATGGAAAGAGGCAGTCAATAGTGAAATAGAATCCATATTGAACAACCATACATGGGAATTTGTTGATCTTCCTCTTGGAAATAAACTGTTGGGTTCTAAATTGTTCTTTAGGAGGAAAATGAAAGATGATGGCACTATTGACAAATATAAGGCAAGACTCGTGGTCAAAAGGTATAGATAATGAGAAGGTCTTGACTATTTTGATACATACTCTTCAGTTACAAGAATTACGTCCATACGAACGTTAGTAGCGTTAGCTGCATAATCAGAAGGTCTTGACTATTTTGATACATACTCTCTAGTTACAAGGATTATGTCCATACGAACGTTAGTAGCGTTAGCTACAATTTATGGTCTTGAAATCCATTAAATGGATGTTAAGACGACCTTCATAAATGGAGAGTTGGAGGAAGAAATCTAGATGGAACAACATGAAGGATTTGTGGTTCCAGGTAAAGAAAAGAAGGTTTGTAAACTTTTAAGCCCATTTACGGACTAAATCAAGCACCCCAAACAATGGCATGCGAAATTTGACCAAACAATGTTGTCAAATGGGTTTAAGATAAATGAATGTGATAAATGTGTGTACATTAAAAATGTTCCAAATCACATAGTAATTATTTGTTTATATGTTGATGATATGCTCATAATAAGTAATAGCAATGGCAACATAAATACTACTATGCATATGCTAACTAGCAAGTTTGAGATGAAAGACTTGGGACTTGCTGATTCAATTCTGGGAATTAAGATCCATAAGACTTCTCAAGGTCTGGCATTGCCACAATCTCATTGTATTAAGACAATACTTGAAAAATTCAAGCACTTGGGCTTTAAAGTTGCAAAGGCTCTAACTGACATGAATCTTACATTAGCAAAGAAAAAAGGCTAAAGCATATCACAATTGGATTATGCTCGTGTGTTGGGATGCTTAATGTACATCATGAATTGTACTCGACCAAATATAGTTTGTGCTATAAGTAAAATGATTCAACATAGGAGAAATCTTGGTCAATCTCATTGGATGGCCATGAAACGCATTTTAGGGTATTTATCACATATCCAGGACTTTGCTTTGCACTACAGTAAATATCTTGTGGTCATTGAGGGATAATGTGATGCAAATTGGATCATCGGATCAACTGATCCCAAGTCCACAAGTGGATATATATTCGTTATTGGTGGACGAGTGGTATCTTGGAAGTTTTCCAAACAAACTTGTATTGCCCGCTCTACAATGGAGGCTGAGTTCATAGCCTTGGATAAAGCCGATGAAGAAGCTGAATGGCTCCGGAATTTCTTGGAAGATATTCCATATTGTCCCAAACTGCTTGCACCAATATGCATACATCGTGATAGTCAAGTGGTAATTGGATGGGCTGAGAGCGTTATGTATAACGGTAAATCTCATCATATACGACGAAGACATAAAATCGTTAGACAATTACTCTCTAGAGGAATTATCATGATTGACTATGTAAAGTCAAGTGATAATGTGTCGGATCACTTACAAAAGGCCTAACTAGGGAGGTAGTTGAGAAGTCATCAAGGGGAATGGGACTGTGACCGAGAACAACTCATAGTGGCAGTAACTCTAGCTAGAAAACTAGATATTCCCAAGATCTAGGTGTAACTATAACTAGAAGACTGGATATCCCAAGATCTAGGTTCAAGGAGATCAAACAAAGTCATTAATGACGGTTCAACATTGTCAACTAAACTTTTTTATCCATTCTCGTGATAAAGACAATGTTCAGTACCAAGGATAAATCATAAAGGCTTTTTAATAATTTCTAAATTTGATACGGGGTACATAAAGTGGTGTATCTACGGGATGACACGATTAGAAATCACCTATGTCAGTGTGAAGTGTTAGCCGCTTCAAGGAGATCTTTGTAAGGCCAGTTCTCTATGCATATATGAAACAAGGCGGTGTTCATGGCAGAAAACACAACAATGTGAAACAAAGACGGTTAATGGTTGGTTGCGTGACTTGTAGTTTTCTAGGTACACACCAACGTTCGACAGTTCAAATATATCAAATCTAATGATTGATCGAGTATATCCGACATAAGTTCACTACGGATTTCAAAAGAAAACCTACTTATCCAGATGCAATTAATCCTTGGTTGTGAATCATACAGTTTTTCATGCATAGTTCAATGATATAACCATTCCCCATTCATGTGGGGTTTTTTTTTTTTGTATTTCATATATATTAAATACTTAAAATAGGGTGAATGAGAAATGGAGGGAAATAAAAGTTTTTGAGTGAAATTTATGTTTTCCACCCTTGGTAAATGGACATTGTCCCAAATTGAAAGAGGAAGAGGGTTTTTGTGAGTATATAAGCAATTGCTCTTCTTCTAGCTCTTAAAGAGTTGAGAAGAAAGCAAGCCTCGCGCCATCGTCGTCGTCGCTCTCACGCTCGTCTCGGCTTCAGATTTGGATTTGATCAAATGATCGATTGGTTGATTAATTTTTTGGACCAAATTTATTTATTAATAGTAAAATATTAACAGAAATATCATTAAATATTTGTTTTAATATAGAATATTAATATTAAATCCAATTCAGTTATCCAATTTTCAATTTTTTATTTTTCTAACAGAAAATTAACTACCCATCAAGTTTCCTTATTTATTGTTGAGTAAATAGCCATTTATGTATTGGCATTTATGCTGTGGTCATTTTGCTAAAATAACCATTCTGAAAAGTTGCACCTCTTTACATTTTAGCCCAACTTTGGCTATAAATACAACATTATTCTACTTAGAATTTTACTATGATTTTCGGAGTTTCTTCTCCTTCTTCTGCATACTTTTAGCGTCGAACAAAGAAAAAATCAAGTGTTATTTGCTACCGAACTTTGTGTTCACTGAAATACTCAGGGTTGAAATACCACTACACTAGTGTGTAATTCGTTCGATCCTTGGAGGAAATAATCCATAACCTTGGGTACTAGAAGGGTATTAAATTCCTTAAGGAAACACTTTGAATTCAGTAGGCTCGAATTAGTTTTCTGTCATTTCTGTTTATATTTATTTATATTTTCAAAATTATTTTACAAATACAGTATAATAACATTTGATCCTAATGGTAGATTGTTTGAACAACATATTATATATGATTGGGTTGCGGAATACTGTCCTACATGTTTAGAGGTCAGACATACTTGCAAGCCAACACTGAAGGTATCTAAAGCTGAAGTTTCAAATGTTGTAGTGCGTAAGGCCGAAATACCTAAAGGAAAAACTACTAAACCTAAGCAAGTTTGGGTAGTCAGGCATGGAACAACTGTTATCATACTTGAGGGTGGTTCTTTGGCTGCTAACAGGGAGAAAGGTGTAAAGAATGCCCAAAAACAAAATGAAACCAACTCAACTTTTAGCTTGTTTGGCCAAGCTTTTTTTTTTGGGGGGGCCAAAGGTGCTTTTTTTTTTTGGCCAAAAGACCTTTTGTCCAAAAATTGAGATGTTTGGCCAAGCTTTTGGCAAGAAAAAAGTACTTTTGAGGAGAAGCAGAAGCAGTTTTGGAGAAGCAGAAAAAGAAGCTTCTCTCCAAAAGCACTTTTTCGAGAAGCATTTTTGAGAAAAATACACTTAGAAGCAGTTTTGTAACGACCCGAATTTTCATTTTTAGAATTTGCATCTTGTTCAACGGCTTAATACCCCCAGGATCTTTGTAATACATATTATGATTCGCATGTATGGAAAAGTTTGGTTTTCGTAAGATTTCGGAGTTAAATTTAAAGAAAAATCAAAATCATATTTTTGGAAGCTCAAATGGAAAGAATTGACCAGACATTTGACTTTTGAGCAAACCATCCCAAACTAGAATCTTAATGATGTCAATAGCTATGGTGATTTCAGACTTAGACATGTGTCCAAAATTGTATTTGGAAGTTCATAGGACAATTCGGCGCGTTTTGGTGAACTAAGAAAGTTGAGTGTTCGAATTAAAGTTTTATATGTGGAAGAGGTCTATTACTGTGATGGATACCAATTGGATACTATGGCAAGTGTACAAATTATAATATAATATATATGGGGTCTAAGGAAAGTCCTATGTCTAAGCCAAGTTGGAAAACTTCATATTAGACTAAAGTTGCAAATAAGTACGAACTAAACCTCACTTTGGACAAGCATATCTACATATATATAAGGTGTTATATGATGCACAACCTATCAAATTAAGGTCTTTGAGTCTAGCTTCTAACTCTCCGAACCATTCATCATTTGGGAATTTATACAAAAACTTTATGATTTATTTACTGAAGACGGGTAATGATGCTTGCTGCGGCAGAGGCAAATCGATGTTACTCGCACTCGACACCTGCGACTTACCTGGACAGATTACAAAATGCGTGTTTCAGCCATTTTTAACACATTTGGAGCTATGGAGATCAAATTGAAGCGATTTTAAGGCAATCTTTTCCATATGGATTGGGGTAAGTGATTCTAACTCGATACATGAATCTATTGTTGTTTTTATCATGAAATTAATGAATTGATTTGAAAATGCAATATACTCTCTATCCCTTATATTTAAGATTCGGAGGCCAATTTGTTGTTGGAATTTAGTAATTAGGTATGGTTGGACTCGTGGTTGAATGTGTATTCGTATTTTGCAACTGTCGTCGGATTCCGAGACGTGGGTCCCACGTGTGATTTTTAGTTAACATTTGTATTTTTAATGGAAAATGTAGAAATTCATATGGAATTAATTCCTATAATTTTTATTGAACTTTAAAGAGCATTGGCTCAAGTTGAGAATTGAATTGTTGAACATTATAGAGCATTAACTTAAGTTGAGAATTGAATTGTTGAACATTGTAGATCATTGGCTCAAGTTGAGAATTGAATTGTTGAATATTGTAGATTATTGGACCAAGTTGTGACTTGAGTTGTGAAGTAAACGTGAACGAAGAAAGGAGAGGGAGAATTATGATATTGTCTCAATTGTCGGAATGTTATTGTTTTGATGTTGTTTTCCTTGCCGGGATTTGATTATTGTACTATTGTTCCCTTCTCGGAATTTTATTGTGATTTCATCTATTTCCTTGCCCTTATTTCTTATGATTGTTGTTTGGGTGAGGAAGAGTGTTAAAGCACAAAGAGTGATGCCGTGTATGATTTTGTTAGGAAGAGTGTAAAGCACGAAGGGTGATGCCATGCCGCACGATGTACAATTCCGTGCCGATTATATTGATTTTATGGTCAAGATGAGAGTAAAAGCATGAAAGGTGATCCCTGCAATTTATATTGATTCTTATGGTGGGGACGAGAGTAAAAACACGAAGGGGGATGCCGCGCACTTGTCCTTTATTTTTTCCTGATTCTAATTGAGTTATAATGCACTTTATATTTATTTACTGATTTTCTATTATAACTTGATTTTATTTCAATGTTATAGATTCCCCTACCCTATTTGCATTGTGTTTGTTGCTTGGATGAGGAAGAGCGTAAAGCACAAAGGGTGATGTCGTGTATTGTTTTGGTAAGAGAGTGTTGAAGCACGAATGGTGATGCCTTGTATTATTTTGTTGAGAGAGTGTTAAAACACGAAGTGTAGTTCCGTGCACTTTCTGTTTGTTGTGTTTACTTGCTATCAAGAATTCAAGTGTATTAACTGTTTAGATCACTTTACTGTTGTGATCCTTTATTTTGGAATCCATAGTGTTTACAATACCTCGCCTTATTTTTTTATATGTTCAATAATTCAAATTTCAACAATTGTTACATTTTTAACTCAATTGATTTCTCAGCTAAATTTTCCTTAAGCCATTTGATATTGTACTGTACGTAAAAAGGAATTTCTTCTATGTTTTGGATTTACTGATTTCTCATATTGAAGGTAATAATGGATTCGATATTGTACTTTTATTGAAAAGGCTATTTTCTTTATCAAATGATTTCTAAAAATAACTTCATCTTTTCTTATTGATTTCCTATTTGGGTTGGGAGCTATACTCTACTTTATGTTAAGTGAATGAGGCTCCTTGAATATTTTTAATTGTTGTGTTATGGAACCTATGAACTAAGTAATATGAGGATATTGTTGTGCAATATGAGATAGAAATATGTGGGAACGAGGTGCGTAAAAATATATAAGTGAACTGAGACATATATTTTTTATTATTATGAAATGAGGTGTCACAAGGTGACCTTTACTCGAAATAATTATAGTCGAAAGATGCTTTCTTAGAAGGTACTTATTTGAAGAAAATATATTCAAAATGCATTTATTAAAAAGAATATTATCTTAGAGATTATTACTTGAAGGATTTATAGGCGAAATATTTATATTTGAAGGACTCGATTAATTGATTGCAGTTGTATTTATTATTTGTTGATAAGCATTTATGTTATTCTTGTCGTCTGCTATTTATATCACCAGTTGATCATTGTTGACATCATTGTTATCTGCTTTCTATTATTTTATATGCTATATTGCACATGTTTATTTGGTAGTTTTGTCCTAGCCTGGTCACTATTTTGCTGAGGTTAGGCTAGACACTTACAATCACATGGGGTCGGTTGTACTGATACTACACTTCTGTATATTTTTGTGTACAGATCCGGATATATGATCGTTAATGGTTGTATGGATCATTGTAGTGCAGACTCAAGGTATACCTGTTGTAGTACGTCTGCAAGCCTCAGAGTCATCTTCAATTATACTTATTCCATATGTTCCTTTTCTTTCGGAACAGTGATGCATCTATTTCATGTAACTATTCTTAGAAAGGCTTATGACTAGTACCATCGGTTTTGGGAATTGTAATTTGTTCTGATTAGTTTAATTTAAAGGTAATAAATATCAATGTTGTTATACTTTAATGTTAGGTTTACCTATTTTAGAGACAAGGTCCATCACGACTTCTTTGGAGGGGATTTTGGATCGTGACAAGTTGATATCAGATCTCTAGGTTAATAGGTGCTACAAGTCATAACCGAGTCTAGTAGAGTCTTGCAGATCAGTACGGAGACGTCTGTACTTATCTTCAAGAGGCTACAGAACTATTAGGGTAACCTCGCTTCTTTCATTCCTTATCGTGCAGCATTTATTTAGCTTGAAGCGTATATCTTATGTTCTTTTGCATCCACTTATGTATGGAATTGTGCACTACTCCATTGTTTTGTGATATCATAAAAGGGTTATAAGAGAGCCACAGTTGCCCAACCATTGTTAACACGTGTAGATCAGAATCGAGGTTATGGAAGTGAAAAGAGATCTTTCATTTGTGTGCATCTGGGTGCATCAGATCTTGACATTTGGTTGATGAGTACAGTCTTAAAAAGGTTTAGTTGGTTGCATAATCATCACATGTGGATGTAGATCTAAAAATAATTGCTCGTACTAGAGGTTATGTGTTTTGTATGGGATTTCTATATAGCGAATGGTATTTACTGGAAAGCCGAGACACTGGAGGAAGTGAGTTTAACTATCAAGAGGATGACAAATGGCAGGTAAATGGCTTTAGATGTCTTGTGACTGGTGTCATACGCACGATGAGGGTTAGTATTATGGATTATCGAAAATGTGTCCTATGATTTCGTTCCAAGTGAGGGGAGTTCGCTATCAACTATCAGATTGTGGGGTCATGTGCTATACCCTTTTTTGGCCTGAGATGTAATTATATGGTAGGGAAAGGTTTTCCAAAACTTGTATATGATCAAGAGCTGAGATTTGAACGGGATGATGATGAGACTTGAGATATTCCCGCATCCTTAATAATTCCACATTTCAGTATCAGCGTGGTCATGGAAACATATTCAGTATACTCATAGTGTAGTCATCTTTTAATGTACAAGTGACATTAAATTTCCTGCAATGGTTATTTAAGTTATCCTTTTAAGCCTCAGTATGACCAGTCGAACCACAGATGGTTAGTTGTGAAAATGGTGATAATAGGAATATCCTGAGAACTTGTCCCAGACTTGGGAGAAATCTATTCCACCAGAGCACACATGTCACATATTCCATACCAATTACTACTCTACTTACAATACCAGTTAGGGATAGAGTACAAACGGGTAGATAGCTCCTAAGAAGTAGAGGCCCAACCCATTGATATATTTGCTATGGAATAGATGAGGTCACTACACCAGATGGTGTCGTTACAAGTACGATCTCGAGTTATTATAAAGTAATAATTTCCGTAACTTCATTTGGTTCTGAGTATCAAGGCAAGTCGTCCTAATATGCTCCAATCATGAGTGAGCTTCGTACTCTTAAACTTATGTGGATGCTTCTGTTAGGAGATTATATGGAGATATCTATATCTATCATTATGTGTTGGTCACAAAAAATATATGACAGGCAAACGTGACTTTGGTTAATCAATTCGATGAGTTTGATGTAATCCTAAATAATTGATTTCAGTTGTAAATTATATGCCTTACCGGTATGGGGGATCATAGTACGTTGTGTTTTTTTAATGGAAATTATTTGAAAGGAGGAAAAAAGGAAATTGAAAATTTTAGTTGGCACAAATGTGAAAAATACTTATGATTCAGCGTTAAGGTCGAGATCCTCTCATTTCTAAAAGATATTAAATGTTTAATCCGGGATAGAAGCTGCGGTGGATGTTATATAAGGCCGAGGTTCTTGTGGTGAAAAATTTATGTGTTTAAAATTCTCCTTTGTGAAATTAAAAAATTGTACTATAATTCATATAGGAAGTCATGCCGATGAGGCTTATTTGAAAATTCTTGAATGGATATCTATGTGCATAATATGCCAAATTGCATTGTAATAATTGACTTTTAGCCTACAAGGTGAGTGCCAGGTGGCATTAATTGTGAATCGTTAATTTGGGTAAGTAATTATGAGGTCTTCATGCTATGTTATTAGTAAAGCGAAAGTTTGAAACAAGAATTTATTATCATGAAGTTAATTGGCGATTTTGCAATAGATGATGAATAACGAGTAAGACAAGAGATGTGGTTATGTGCATATATATGATATTTTTCATGTCCAAATGTGCAATGCTTGTAATGTGGAGATTAGTATTTTTGATATATACATTGTGATGTTTTGTTGAGTCGTGGATGTGTTGTTATGAGTTGTTTGGGTGTTACTCTAACAGGTGGATAGTCCCAATTACAGGAGAGACTCTGCAAAAATTTCTGAAAAATTTGAGAGTTAGATAAATTTGGGACACTGAGATGTGCGAAGAAAAAGAAAAGTTACATTATGTGTTTGAGAGCGGCCTCTACTTCTTATTTGAGGGTGAATGACCCTAAGTGGGGGAGGATACAATAACTGTTAAGTGCTATTAAAATGTTGATGCGTGCGTAGGCAAGAGTTGCTATAGCCAGTTGAGACTAAGATCGTGTGATGATGTAAAAATCGGACCTTTTTGAAAATTTTTGGAGTGCAAGAAATTTGGTCTTAAAGTTTACAAATATGGGTAAGAAAAATAGCCTCAATTGAAATGGTATTGTCGAACTTATTTCGAATGTGGTAATGTGGGATCAACCATGAGTATATGTGTAAAGGTAGAAACATCAATTTGGTAACCTCAGAATAATCGTAGGACGTTCAAGGATGAACGTTTGTTTAAGAGGTGGACAATGTAACGACCCAAATTTTAGTTTTAAGAATTTGCGTCTTGTTCAACGGCTTAAGATCCTGAGGAGCTTTGTAATACGCATTATGACTTGCATGTATTGTCAAGTTTGGTTTTCGTAAGATTCAGAGTTAAAATTAAAGAAAAATCAAAATCTTATTTTTGGAAGCTCAAATGGAAAGAGTTGACAGGAAAGTTGACATTTGAGCAAACGACCCCAAATTAGAATTTTTATGATGTCAATAGCTTCGTATGGTGATTTAGGACTTAGACATGTGTTCGAAATTGGATTTTTAAGTCCATAGGACAATTCAGCGCGTTTTGGCGAAGTAACTAAGTTGACGTGTTCTAATTATATTTTATTTTATATGTGGAAGAGGTCTATTACTATGATGGATACCAATTGGATATGATAGCATGTGTACGAAGTGTACTACAAGATATATGGGTTCTAAGGAAATTACTATTGTCACGACCCCAATCCGGTCTTGATGGTGCCCAGCAAACTACTAGGCAAGCCCGACCTTATTACAACAATTCCCAATACTTAAGTAGATTTCAGATAAATAACACGGGGAAAGTTATTAGCCATTAAGTCAAAGATCTAGAGAATACTTATAAAAATGCGGAAGTTAAACAAAATACATAATATAGCCCAACATGGATCCGGTGTCGCAGACATGAGCCTTTAAATACCGAGTTCATCCTACCACAAAGTCCATTTAAAAGTTGATAATGCGTAAATAAAGGACATGGATATAGGGGAGAGATCTAAGGCTGCAAACGCCATGCACCTACCTTGATACTTCTGGAGAGTGCCTCTCCATTACTCATCAAAGCTCACTCATCTTGGGTATGACCTGGATCTGCATGCAAGGTGCATGGAGAAAATGGAGTACTCCGACCCAGTGAGTAATAAACATAAATACAGTTTGAAAGTAAGAAATCACAGAAAATGCACAAACTAATATATATCTAGCAATTCAGAAAAATTTCAGTGTAAACAGTAAAACAATAATACAGTTAAGGAGATAATGCATGAATAGATGCAACACATATAACGGTACACTCTAGTACCCGCTCGGTGTGCAACCCGCTCCACTTGTTTATTATCGACGACGCTCACTGGGGGTGTGTACATACTCCAGAGGGGTGCCTACAGCCCAAGCGCTATATCAGCCATCTCGTGCCATCAAATAGGCTCTCGGCCTCAATGTCAATACATCATTGCTACGGCGCGCAGCCCAATTCATATCATAGGAAAAACATCCTTACTATCGGATCCTCATCCCGTCTCAGTCAAATAAATCCACAGCCTCTCGGGCATAACATACTATAGGGATCTCAGCCCTCATATTTTTTTCATTTATGATTAATGTTCAAAAATATAGTTCTTATCATATTTTTAATAGTTGAAAACATGACTGAGAGTATAGTTTTATGCAATAAAGTGTGGAAAACTAATGAAAATACCCTAATGATTCTACAGGTCGGCACAAGGCCCCGAACATGGAAATAAGCCCAATTCACAATAATAAAGTATGTGTCTAACTTGCCAATATAGTAGAAATACTACTTGGGGTGGACCAAGTGATCCCAAATAACAAACGACCCCGCACTCGTGTAGAATGCGTGTCACGCCACAATATAGTGTTCTGATGTGAAAGTCCGGGGTTTCAAACCCACAAAGCAACATTTGCATCTATTCTCACCTATAGCCGGCCAAAGACTAGCTCGCAATGCCCTTTCATCTCGAATCAACCTCCTCGCGCGTCGAATCTTTCCAAAACGACAACGAATACGTTACAATAGGCTAAGGAAATATAACCTAATCGAAAAGACTCAAAAAATATCGAAAATCACAAAATTTGCAAAACCCGAGCCTTGGGCCCTCTTCTCGAAAGTCAGAAATTTTTGCACCAAGATGTTCCTTATCTCACCACGTGTCTATACATGTCAAAATCTCCACAATCCGAGCTCAAATGCTCCCTCAAATCCCGAATTCTCATTCAAAATCCAAGTCCTAGTTCTTCCATTTTAATCAAATTTAAGTGTTGAAAACACAATAAAATGATGTTTCTAGGCCATAGGACTTACCTCCAATTGATTCCCAGACAAAATCCTCTTAAAATATCGTCAAAAATTCCAAAGAATACTGAAAAATGGAGGAAAATAAACTTGGTTAGCGGATGAAATGCCTTTAAAACATTCAGCCCAGGTGCTAAATAACCCTATGCGATCGCAACCCTTCTATTGCGATTGCATAGCACAAAATTCCAGGCCTCTATAAATCCTCTTATGTGGCCGCATCAAAACCCATGCAATCGCAGAGCACCAGAACCTCAAGCTATGCAATCGCACTCCAACCTGTGCGACCGCATTGAACAATCCACCATCCAGGATTCCAGGTCCCCTTAACACTATGCGTTCGCAATAGCATGAATGCGATCACACCGAACTATTTCCCTAACCTATGAGATCTCACACCCTATTACGTGATCGCATAGAGCAAATCAAAACCCCTTCCAAAACATCCTTTGAAACTGCAATGCACCCCTTGCGATCGCATAGAGCAAAAGCTCTGCAACAGCTGGCTGCAATCTTCTGCAACTTCCTAAGGCCAAGATTGATCCGATTGACCATCCGAAAACACCCCGAGGCCCCCGGGATCTCAACCGAAAGTATCAACATCTCCCAAAACATCATACAAACTTATTCCAATCATAAGAAAAACATCCAACAACACAAAAATCACCTATTCTCAACGGATTCAAGCCTAAGTTCAACCAAAACTTCTGAAACTCGCATTTGATAAAATACCCAACCTAAACACCTCCGAATCAACTAAAATTTTGCACACACCACCCAAATCACCTAACGAAGCTACTGCAACTCTTGGAATTCCAGTTTGACCCTCACATCAAAATCTCACCAATCAACCAGATATTGCCAAAATGCTAACTTCACAAGTTCAAGCCCAATTCTACACCGGGCCTCCAATTTTAATTCCGATCACATTATAAGTCACCAATCACTCCCCAAAGCTTACCGAATCACCGGAAATCACATCCGAGCCCTCTAACTCCCAAGTCAACATCTAGTTGACTTTTCCAAACCAAACCTTCCTTATTGAGACAAAATGTCCCATTTCATACCAAACTCAATCCGAAACAACTCAAACTCACCAATCATAGATAATGAAACATGAAGAAGCGTAAAACGGGGGAAACAATGTTATAACACATGAGACGATGATTCGGGTCGTCACTTCCTCCACAACTTAAACAAATGCTCGTCCTCGAGCGGGTCAAGAATCATACCTGAAGCCTCAAACATATGAGGATATCTGCTCTGCATCTCTCGCTCGGTCTCTCAGGTGGCCTCCTCTACGGGCCGACCTCTCCAGTGCACCTTCACCGAAGCTATGTCCTTCGATCTCAATTTGCGAACATGACGAACCAAAATAGCCACTAGCTCTATATCATAAGTCAAATCATCATCCAACTGAACTGTGGTTAAGTCCAAAACATGATACGGGTCCCCAACATACTTCCATAGCATAGACACATGATATGCCGGATGCACACTCGATAAGCTGGGTGGCAAAGCAATCTTGTAAGCCACCTCTCCAATCCTCCTAACCACCTCAAAAAGTCTGGGTGGAAAAGCAAATAAGCCACCTCTCAAATCCTCCTAACCACCTTAAAAGGTCCGATGAACCTCGGACTCAGCTTCTCTTTCTTCCCAAACCTCATAGCACCCTTCATGGGCGAACCTTCAGCAAAACCTTCTCACCCTTCATATAAGACACATCTCGGACCTTCCGATCCACATAACTCTTTTGACGCGACTAAGTTGTGCAAAGTCTCTCCTGAATCACCTTCACTTTCTCTAAGGCATCCTGGACCAAATCTAACCCCAACAACATAGCCTCTCCGGGCTCGAACCAACCAACTGGAGGTCTACATTGCCTCTCATACAAGGCCTCGTACGGTGCCATCTGAATACTGGACTGATAGCTATTGTTGTAGCCAAACTATGCAAGAGGCAAAAACACATCCCAAGAACCTACGAAATCAATAACACAAGCACGCATCACGGACTGCCCGTTCGTCTAAGGATGAAACATTCTGCTAAACTCTACATGAGTACCCAACTCTCGCTGGAAAGTCCTCCAACATTGCGAAGTGAACTGAGTACCCCTATCCAAAATAATAGAAACTGGAACTCCATGTAACCGAACAATCGCTTGAATAAAGATCCTCGCCAACCGCTTCGAAGAATACGTAGTACACACTGGAATGAAATGTGTGGACTTGGTCAGTAGAATCAAACTTCTTCAAAGTCCGTGGAAGGCCACTCACAAAGTCCATAAAGACTCTCTCCCACTTCCACTTAGGAATATCTACCCGCTGAAGTAGACCACCGAGCTATATAACCCACAATATCTTTCTTTATTCTCTTCTACCAGTAGTGCTTTCTTAGATCCTGATACATCCTTAGATCACCTGGATGGGATGGAGTACCGCGAGCTATGGGCCTACTCAAGAATCAAATCCCTATGTCCATCCACAATGGGCACACAAATCCGGCCCTACATCCTCAATACACCATCATCATCGATGGTCACATCCCTGGCATCCCCATGTTGAACCCGATATCAAAGAACAAGTAAATGTGGGTCATCATACTGGCGCTCTATGATGATGTCATATAAGGAAGACCAAGAAACCACGCTCGCTAACACTCGGCTAGCCTCTAAAATTTCTAACTGCACCAACCGATTGGCCAAAGACTGAACATCAAGTGCAAGGGGTCTCTCCCCAACTGGAATGTACGCCAAACTCCACATACTGACTGACTTTCGGCTCAAGGCATCGGCCACTGCATTTGGCCTTTCTCGGATGATACAGAATAGTAATATCATAATCCTTAAGCAGCTCAAACCACCTCCGCTGCCTCAAATTAAGATCCTTTTGTTTGAAAAAGTAATTAAGACTGCGATGATCGATGAATATCTCACAAGATACTCCATATAAATAGTGCCTCCAAATCTTCAAAGCATGAACTATAGCAGCCAACTCTAAGTCATGAACAGGTTAGTTCTTCTCATGGGGCTTCAACTGACGAGAATCATAAGCAATCTCTCTATCCTCCTGCATCAATACACAGCCAATCCCAACTCTCAAAGCATTACAATAAATGGTGTAAAAACCTAAAGCTGATGGCAAGACCAGTATTAGAGTTGTGGTCAAAGCTATCTTGAGCTTCTGAAATATCTCCTCGCACTCGTCCGACCATAGAAATAGAGCACCCTTCTATGTCAACTTGGTCAAAGATGAGGCAATAGATGAAAAACCCTGAACGAATCGACAATAATAACCCGCTAAACCAAGGAAACTACGAATATCTGTGGCTGAGGATGGCCTAGGCCAAGTTTGAAACGCATGTATCTTCTTTGGATCCACCTGAATACCACCGCTGGACACCATGTGCCCCAAGAAAGCCACTGACTCAAGCCAAAACTCACACTTGGAGAACATTACATACAATAATGGATACCAACCCGCTCATAATGGCACCCAGCATACTACTAGGAAAGCCCGACTTTGTTACAACAATTCCCAATACATAAGTAGATTTCAGATAAATAACACAGGAAAACAATACTAGCCATTAAGTCGAAGATAGAGAATATTGATAAAAATACGGAAGTTTAACAAAGTACATAATATAGCCCAACATGGACCCGGTGTCGCAGACATAAGCCTGTCAATATAGTGTTCATCCTACTACAATGTCTATCTAAAAGCTGATAATGCAAAAATAAAGGATAAGGATAGAGGGGAGAGATCTAAGGTTGTGAACGCCATGCAGCTACCTCGATACTCCTACAGGAAGCCTTTGAACCACTGATCATAGCTCAAACCCGAGCCCCATAGCCACTTCTTGAAAGTAAAAAGTTTTTACATAAAAATGTTCCTTATCTTGCCACGAGTATGTACATGTCAAAATCCCAAAAATCCGAGCTCAAATGCTCCCTCAAATCCCAAATTCTCATTCAAAAATCCAAGCCCTAGTTCTTCCCCTTTTAATCTAATTCCCGTGAATTTAAGTGCTGAAAACACAATTAAATGATGTTTATAGGCCATAGGGCTTACCTCCAATCGATTCCCAATCAAAACCCTCTTAAAATCTCGTCAAAACTCCCAAGGTTACTCAATACTGGAGGAAAATAAACTTGATTCACGGATGAAATGTCCTTAAAACATTCTTCCCATGTGATAAATAACCTTTGCGATCGCAGCCCTGCTATTGCGATTGCATAGCACAAAAATCCAAGCCTCCAAAAATCCTCTTATGCGACCGCATCAAAACCCATGTGATTAGAGAGCACCAGAACCTCAAGCTATGCGATCGAACTCCAACCCGTGCGACCACATTGAACAATCCACCATCCGGGACCCCAGATCCCCTTAATACTACTCATTCGCAACACTATGAACGCAATCGCACTTAACCATTTCCCCAACCTATGCGACCGCACACCCTATCACATGATCGCATAGAGAAAATCAGAACCCTTTCCTAAACATCCAGACGATCGCAATGCACCCCCTGCAATAGCATTGAGCAAAAGCTCTGCAACAACTCACTGCAATCTTCTGCAACTTCCTAAGGCCAAGATTGATCTGATTGACCATCGGAAAACATCCCGAAGCCCCTGGACCTCAACCAAAAGTATCAACACCTCACAAAAAATCATACGAACTTATTCCAATCATAAAAGCACATCCAACAACACAAAATCACCAATTCTCAACGGATTCAAGCCTAAGTTCAACCAAAACTTCTAAAACTAGCATTCGATTAAAAACCCAACATAAAAACCTCTGAATCCGCTAAAAATTTAGCACACACCTCCCAAATCACCTAACGAAGCTACTATAACTCTCGGAATTCCATTTCAACCCTCAGAACAAAATAGCACCTACTAACCAGATATCGCCAAAATGGTAACTTCGCCAGCTCAAGCCTAATTCTACATCGGGCCTCTAATTTTAATTCCGATCACCCTCCCAAGTCACCAATCACTCCCCGAAGCTAAGCGAATCACCGAAAATTATATCTGAGCCCTCTAACTCCCAAGTCAATGTCCGATTGACTTTTCCAAACCAAACCTTCCTTAAAGAGACTAAATGTCCCATTTCCTACCAAACTCAATCCGAAATAACTCAAACTCACCAATCGCAGATAATGAAACATGAAACAACATAAAACAAGGGAAAAGGGGCTGTAACACATGAGAGGACGAGTCGGGTCGTCACACCTATGTCTAAGCCAAGTTGGAAAATTTCATAATAGACTAAAGTTGAAAATGAGTACGAACTAGACCTAACTTTGGACGAGCATATTGACTCCTGCGACTTACCTGGACAGATTAAAAAATGCGAGTTTCAGCCATTTTAACACATTTGGAGCTATGGACCGCGAATTGAAGTGATTATTTAGGCAATTTTCACCATATGAATTGAGGTAAGTGATTTTAACTCGATTTTGGCTAAAATACATGAAGCTATTGTTGTTTTTATCATGAAATTAATGAATTGAGTTGAAAATGGTAGAAATTCTCTATACTTTAGATTTAAGATTTGGAGGCTGATTGGTTGTTGAAATTTAGTAATTTAGGTATGGTTGGACTCGTGGTTGAATGGGTATTCATATTTTGTAACTTTCTTAGATTCCAAGACGTGGGTCCCACATGCGATTTTTCGTTAAATTTTGGATTTTTAATGGAAAATGTAGAAATTCATATGGAACTAATTCTTATAGTTTTTATTGACTGAATCGAATTGTTTATGACTAGATTTGAAAATTTCGGGCACAAATTCACGAGGCAAAGACTTGTTGGAATTTTGAATTGGTTGCAAAGCAGAGCAAGTGTAGTCTAATCTAAGCTTGAGGGATTAAGAGTTGAGTCTTATTTGTTATGTGTTATATGTTCAGTATAACGTATAGGCATGGTGATGAATATCTATACGTTGGTGTTAAGCATGCCGGTGAGTCTTATACTTTGATTAATGTGACTCTATTTTGTATTGTATATGCTCTATATGATAATTTCTATTGAGGAATATGACTTGTGAAAGTATTATTGTTAATTGACCATGGTAGGGCACTGGCTCAAGTTGAGAATTGAATAGTTGAACATTGTAGAGCATTGGCTCAAGTTGAGAATTGAATTGTTGAACATTATAGAGCATTAGCTCAAGTTGAGAATTAGATTTTTAACATTGTAGATCATTGGCTCAAGTTGAGAATTGAATTCTTGAACATTTTAGAGCATTAGCTCAAGTTGAGAATTAAATTGTCGAACATTATAGAGCATTGGCTCAAGTTGAGAATTGAATTGTTGAGCATTGTAGAGAATTGGCTCAAGTTGTGAAGTAAACGTGAAAGAAGAAAGGAGAGGGAGAATCATGATGTTGTCTCCCTTGTCGGAATGTTATTATTTTGATATTATTTCCCTTGCCGGGATTTGATTATTGTACTATTGTTCTCTTGCCAAGATTTTATTGTAATATTATTTATTTCCTTGCTGTTTCTTCTTGTGATTGTTGTTTGGGTGAGGAAGAGTGTTAAAGCACGACGGGTGATGCCGTGTGTAATTTTGTTAGGAAGAGTGTAAAGCACGAAGGGTGATGTCGTGCCACACGATGTACAATTCCGTTTCGATTATATTGATTTTATGGTGAGTATGAGAGTAAAAGCACGAAGGGTGATGCCGTGCAATTTATATTGATTCATATGGTGAGGACGAGAGTAAAAGCACGAAGAGTGATGCCGCGTACTTGTCCTTATTTTTTTTCCCGATTCTAATTGAGTTATGTTTTCCTTAACATTTATAGTAATTTTCTATTGTTATTCGATCTTATTTTTATGTTATGTGTCACACCTCCTTTTTCTCTATACACCCCCGCAAAAGGGCGTAAAGAGGTTTTTCCACTTAAAGGACAATCGGAACAGGATTTTATTATTATTTATTTTAGAGTAATCACTTGGGAGATTAATAGTGTCCCATGTCACCGTTTGAATCCCGAACCGAGGAAAAAGATGACTCTGTTAACAGTCTACGAACCAGAAATCCAGATAAGGAATTATGTTAACCCTGGAGAAGGTGTTAGGCATTCCCGGGTTCCGTGGTTCTAGCACGGTCGCTCAACTGTTGCATTTAGCTTTTATCTGATTTTATTACATGAAGAGCCTATATGCCAATTTTATGCTTAACTGCTTTTATTGAATATAATATTTATTTGAAAAAGTAAACATCATTTAAAGTGTGTTTTCGGATTGCGCCGCATCAAATGAAACCGCAATCCTAAGCACACTCTATTCGACATTTTAGGATTTTGATTTGGGCCACATAAAATGCCCACCCGTATTTAGGAATGTAATTTATTAAAGTCGAACCTAATACAGTCTAACGCGTTGTAATATTTTGGGAGGGTCTTTAAATTTGCTAAACAACCCTTCCCAATTTTCTAAATACTTTTAAACCTTTACTGAAGGCTCTGCAACTGGTATTTTTGTTGGGCGAGGCTCGTCTCATTTTATTTTAAAGGATAAGCATAAAAGAGACTATATTTTCTATTTTTGTTTTTTGTCTCTAAAAAAAAAAAGAAAAGCGTCCCAATTAATTACATTTAAAATCCGGGCCTCGAGTTCAAGTTCGGGTCCAAATAAAAGGACGAGCCTTTTAGTTTAAAACCCGTTATTTAACTCAAAAACCGAATTTTCAAATACCAACTAAGTCAATTGAAAGAATATTTGAAATGGGCCCACGACAAATGTTAGTCCATGCCAATCGTATACAATCAGAAAGAGGACCTGGGCCGTCTGCTTGTGTACGAGGCCCATCACTCGTGTCCGTTCAAGTTATGTCAAGTGCACTTGCTCAAATTAGCCCGATACTATTTGTTTTGATTTTAGAATCACAGACGTTGCAACTAAGTTGACCCTTTTGAAGTTAACATGAATGCACATGTATATATCAGCTTCTGAGATGATTGCAAATTCTATACTACTCAAACTACTAGCTTCAATTTACACTTAACTTTCTTTTCTTTCAATCAATGCAATACCGTTTAGTTATCAATGAAGGCAAAGTATTCGTCCACCAAGTTGAACCACCAGATTTATCAAATACACTTTACTGCTTTAAAATTTAAATTCTTATGCCCTGATCTCAAACCCAGCAGTGTTGACTTCAACTCAAATCTAAGCTGATCTTTTCCTTCTTAACTATTTGGCCAGCATCTAACACACAAAAACATTCAAAAATTAAAACATATGAGTCAAATGCTAGATATAGTCCACACAGTCCATTACAAATCCAAACTAGCCCGAATCAGTCTTAAGAACAGCCCTAATCACACAATCAAGTTCTATTTTTCATATAATACTAAATAAACTGTTAACATTAACTACATGTATTTGATGACATTCATTGAATTAAAATTGGTCTCAAGGAGCTAAGATCTGATGGAAACTTCTCATTTCAACTTCAATTTCAAAGTTACATCAGAGTAACTGAGGGAGTGTACCTAGAAACAATAAGGAAATAGAGGAGAAAGGTCAGCAAGAAAACGATTGAATCAGCAGCAATAACCAATAATTTCCAACAGTACTGAACAATCAACCACCCAGAAAGTTTTGGAAAACCCAAATATAACCAAAATCAACACCAAAACTGCCCAGGTACAACCAGGAAAGCCATACACTCAACAAATCAGACCACAACAATGTCAAGAAACCCTAATAATTCGAAACCGAGCTTCAATTAACCTAACTTGGACTATTAAACCCCAAAAAAGATTCAATACATTCAAACCAAACTCCGAGATCAAAGGCAACAATTAAAACTTTGAAATTGAGCCCTAGCTCAATGTAGCGGTAACTATTATGACTATTTTTACTGCATTTTGTTGTTGTGTTTTTTTTTTTGGATTTTTCTTTTTGAAAAACTAAGAACTCAGGAGAAAAATGTGAATCTAATGTATTAGTTTCAGATATGGACTAGGAGAGTGTTATTTGGGGGAACAATGGGGCTCCAAACTTGTGAAGGAAGTAAAGGGCATGCTATTTTATAGGCACAAATGAGGGCAGCCCTCAGATTTTCAGTTTTTAATCCTGTCCCAATTTATTTACAGCTTTGGTCCCTCGGTTTTTATCTTGTGTTGTAAGTAATGCCTTAAAATTCCTGAAATGTATACTTAAGTCCTATTTCGGAATGTCCTAGAAGGTTCTATCATGTTCCTATTCCCTTTAAATCCCTAAACTACCCTTGCCTGATTTCTAAAATTGCTAATTCTAATAAACCTACCCTTTTCCCTTGCCCAAATTGCCCCTGAAACCCCCTGAAATTACCAAACTCACTGATTCACTGACCCACCCCCTTAGCCATAGTCCATTAAACCTACAAAACTAAGAGCTAATTAACTAACCAAAACAATTAAACTAATTAAGATTAATCCAGCAAACTAAGTGAAACGATTATACAAAAATTCAAACTGAGAAGAACACACTTATACTTAAACAATATCATAAAAATTCATACGGGTCAACAGATAACAAGTACAAAATGAAATCATAACACATGATCAGTAGTGACAAATAACAATTCAACATCTAAAACAAGTAAAGGAAACATGTGAAAATAAAGCTCAACTAAACAGAACCAAGGGAAGCAAATTAAATGGAACCAGAGAAAAATTCGAGATCGATTGGTTTGAACCTAAAGTGAAATAAACAAACACTTAAGAGACCTTACCAATTGACCCTCGATCAACAACTGCCTTTCCAATTCCACAATGGGATGATATCAATCAGCCATTCTTTGACAAAACAGTCAAATGATATCAGCTCGTAGTGAAATTGTGCTTAAGGCTTGTGGAGAAATAGAGAAGAAATGAAGCCGGCCCAAGTTCCGAATTTTAGGTTAAAAATTTTGAGAAGTTTGGGGAACTTTTAATGTAATTTGTGATATGGGGATGGAGGTGGATCTACGGTGTATATCCAGTGGTGTTTGGGGTGGCAGTACAAACACCGGAAGCTAAAAGCGGCAGCTAAGGTTAGGGGATTTTTGGGGCATTTCGATGGGGTTTGAGAGGAAATAAACGCAGATTGTCGATGAGGATATGAAGACGAACCCTTGGTGCAAATTTTGGGGCTGTCCGTCGAGTTATGGTTTTCGGGTCGAGATTTGCTTTGATATTCGACGAGTTCCACTGATCTTCGAGGAAAACCAATGGTGGAAAAGGCATGAGGAAGTCAAGATGGAGCTTTGGTGTTATTTTGGTGATAGTTGGAGCTCCGCCGCCGCCGTGGGCGATTTTCGGTGGGCGGTGGGTGGTGGTGGAACTAGAATACGAGGAGGGTGAAATGTGTCTACGGTTTAATGTATATCTTCAGACATTTTTATGCAAATGGGAGATGGGCTTCTAACCGTTGGATCAAGGAAGGATTGATGGCTCTGATTAACTGGCGCTTAGAACGACGTCGTTTCGCCCATCCAGGAATTGGACTGGGTTAGGAGGATTTGGGCCTGGGATTGGGTCCGGTTCATGGGTTAGTTTCGTTTGGGCTCATTAACTAACAGCCCAATTCGTGGGTTTACTTAGACAACCTACTTTTTTTTATTTCTCCCTCTTTTGTTTGTTTTTTTAAAATTGTATTTTTGTTCTATTTTTTACTTTTATAAATGTGCAAAAAATTAACAAAAGTTCAAATATTCCAAAGTTAAACTAATTACATTCTAAAAATATTTAAAATATATTTCACGTCGAATTCACAATTAAAAGAATTAAAACGTGAACTATTTTTGTTATTTTCTTCATATTTTATTCTTATACAAATTAACCCCTAATTAATACTAAAATGTGAAATTAAATCCTAAATGCAAATGCATATTCTTGTATTTTCATATGAATTAACATGCACAAATAAATGCAAAAAATTAATACAAAATTAACAAAAATGGTAAAAATAAGGAAAAATCTTTTGTTTCAATTTTATTATATATATGGAAAAAATCACGTGCTCACAGCTGCCCCTCTTTGCTCGGAAACATGAAAAGTTTTCGGGCAAAGATAAGAGCAAATACGAGCAATTTTTTCCCGCTCAAATATTCCGTTGCGAAGCATTTTGAAAAGTTTGACCGGACCATGCTTCAGAGGTTGCCTACATATCCTCGACTAAAGAGGAATCATGTTAGTGTAGTTCAGGAGTGTTTAGTAGCTGGGACTACCAGGAGCTATGATTTCACTGCAATTTTTGTTGCTACTGCTCGTTGACCTTCCTTATTGCACCGTGTCAAAAATAAAAGAAGCTAGTCTAGGCTATGAACTACGAATTACAAAAAGTCCTATCTAAAATCATTAAACTGGCCTCTTGTACTTCCTTGTTGTCTTGTGTTCCCTTGTTGTTACTCCTTGTTGTTACTTCAAATCGTGAAGTAAGACATTGTTCCTTCTCTTCAAATTACTGAACGTTAACTTGAAAGTACTCCTCTGTTATCCAGGCGGGCTCCTGACTGCTGAACTTGGATTTGAATGTACTCCTCTATTATCCAGGCGGGTTTCTGACTTCAAAACTTGGATGCGGACTTCAAAACTTGAATTCATTCCTCTGTTCTCCAGGCGGGCTCCTGAATTCACAAAAATAGACAAAAGAAAGGAAAATTTCTGCCCCAGTTTGGAAAACTGGGTGCTTGTTACTTATATTATCAAAAAAAGTGAAAACTACAACTTGAATTGCGATAAGACTGAAATGCAACAGTAAAAGCTAAAGACTGAAATGTATTCCTCTGTTATCCAGGCGGGCTCCTGACCTCAAAACTTGAAAATTTAAAGACTGAGATGTTTCAAAAACTTCAAATTTAAATAATGTAATCCTCTGTTATCCAGGCCGCCTCCTGACTTCACAAAAATAGACAAAACAAATAAAACATTCTGCCCCAGATTGGAAAACTGAGCTCCAGATACTAATATGAATTCAAAAACTAAAACTTGAATTGTAATACCTCTGTTCTCTAGGCGGCTCCTGACTTTAAAATTGCATATATTCCCTTGTTATGCGGGTGGGCTCCCGACTTTTGAATTCAAACTTGAATGTATTCCCTTGTTGTACGGGTGGGCTCCCATCTTTTGAATTCGAACTTGAATGTAATCCCTTGTAATATGGGTGGGCTCCCGACTTTTTAATTCGAACTTGAATGTATTCCCTTGTTATACGGGTGGGCCCCTGACTTTTGAATTTGAACATATGTATTCCCTTATTGTACGGGTAGGCTCCCGACTTTTAAATTCGAATTTGAATGTATTCTCTTGTTATAGGGTGGGCTCCCGACCTTTGAATTTGAACTTGAGTGTATTCCCTTGTTATGCGAGTGGGCTCCCGACTCTGAATTTGAACTTAATGTATTCCCTTCTCGTACGGGTGGGCTCCCTACTTTTGAATTCAAACTTGAATGTATTCCCTTGTTATACGAGTGGGCTCCCGACCTCTGAATTTGGACTTGAATGTATTTCCTTGTTGTACTGGTGGGCTCCCGACCTCTGAATTTGGACTTGAATGTATTCCCTTGTTATGCGGATGGGCTCCTGAACTCAAACTTGAATGTATTCCCTTGTTATGCGGGTGGGCTCCCGACTTTTCAATTTGAACTTGAATGTTTTCCCTTATTATGCGGGTGGGCTCCTGACCTCAATCTTGAAAATTTAAAATACTAAGATGTTTCAAGACTTCAATTTTAAAGACTGAAATGTATTCCTCTATTATCCAGGCGGGCTCCTGACTTCATAAAATAGACAAAACAAAGAAGACTTTATACCCCAGTTTAGAAACTGGGTACGTGTTTTAATGGGCATTTAATAGGAATTGAATACTAAAACTCGAATTGTAATATCTCTGTTTTTCAGGCGGGCTCCTGATTTCAAAACATAAAAATGTATTCCTCCATTATCCAGGCAGGCTCCTGATTTCACAAAAACATATGAAAACAAGGAAAATTACCTGCCCCAGTTTGGTAGCTGGGCACATGGGTATGTGTTACTGAATCCTAAACCAACTATTACTAAGAATTTGAAAGTTAAATCCTATTATGCATGGAGGTCCTGACAATTCCTAACAGTTATGAACCTGATTTATATTTTCTAAAGGTATTGCTCCTACTACATTATGTCATTTACAAAGTTTTGAGCTACATCCTACTATTTATGAAGGTCCTGATTACTCCTAACAATTACGAACCTAAGGTATCACTGCATCATGTTATCTACAAAGGCATTAAACTACGTCATGTTATCTAGGGAGGTCCTGACAACTCCTACTTTGGATTTAATCCTAAACATGTAAACTTTGAGACCAACTTACATTCCCTATGTTATTCCTGTCTATTTTGTATATTAATCACACCATACTTTGCAGTCAAACCTGATTACTGCTTGTCTTTCCTTTACGGAGAATTCCTCCTGAACGGCTAACTTTTCTGCCCCTGTTTCAAACAAAAAAAATTTTGTCAGTTTAAAATGATGGTTAGTTGATGGCATTCTTGCAAAAAAATCCCTCCCTAGCATTGCTTTGTTTCCTCCGGCTTCCCTGAACTGTCCCTGAAGCGCTCGACTTTCTGAGCCACTTTCAAATTCCCCAACTTCTGACAACGTGGATGTTTCGTACCCCTGTTGTAGTTTCATATCTCTGATCCCTTTGTCTGAACCTTTACATTTCCCACAATATTTCCCAATTATTCCACCGATAAAACTTTCGGTGACTTTCCATACTCCACTTTACATCATATTGTTATTTGGCATGCTCTGACCACATTATGCTTTTCCATTTTCGGAAGTTGGTAGTGAGCTTTGAAATTCTTTCTACTCGCATTTAACAAAAATGACATTGGAACATCATGGATAGATAAAACCTCCAAAAGACAATGAAATTCAATGATTTTATGAGTTAAGGATAAGAAGAATCAAAAACCAGATGACTATTAGAAGGAAAAAAAGAAGAGAACTTATCTGACCGGAACAGCTGGCACAAATGGTCAAGACATGCATTTCGGACTAATCGGCCCAATCAGTCCAACTAACCAGCTTTCAATTGGCATACTTTGTTGCCCAAAATTTCTGTCACTTGATTACTTTAACCAAACCTGAACCTTGTTTATCTTGCGGTACCACAAAACAGTTTCCACCAATAGGCCTTTCTCAGTTTGCCATTTTCCAACTCCCTTTCGCCTCAAGGTGCCCGTGAGGGTTTTTGCCAATAATACTCTCTCATTTATTTTTTCTCTCAGCTTCTGTCGCCTTATGGTGCCTGTGAAGGTGTTCAGCAATAAGACTCTCTCATTTG
Source organism: Nicotiana benthamiana (assembly GCA_034376525.1). Classification (NCBI taxonomy): domain Eukaryota; kingdom Viridiplantae; phylum Streptophyta; class Magnoliopsida; order Solanales; family Solanaceae; genus Nicotiana; species Nicotiana benthamiana. The sequence continues at coordinate 36,923,005 of CM067337.1, read as the reverse complement.
TTTTTACTTTGTTCTTCTTGCTTGAACCATAGTGTTGCACCTATCATGATTTACTTCAACCTGCTCAACTTAGCATTTCTAAAAAGCTGATCAGAAGGTCTTTCTTTGGACCGTAATGTAGGCTTTTGGATGGGTTAGGAAAGAAGGGGTATAAAAGGCTCAAAATGATCTTAAAATGGGTTAAAATTACAACTTTCGGAATTCAATTTCTTTCAACAATCACAACTTCTGCCCCAGTTTCTTGCTTTAGGACTTTTGGAGTCTTATTTATGTATGACTGAACCTCGGAGAAGCTGCCTACGTACCCTTTCGGGATCAAGTCAAACGTAGTTCACTTTATCGTAATTACCTTTGTTGTGATTCTTTCTTTTCTTTTCTTTTCTTTTATTTTCTTTTCATTTTCTTTCTTTTCTTTCCTTTTCTTTCCTTTTCTTCCTTCTTTCCTTTTAAGTACTCGTCTTCGCTCTTGCATTTCTTAACTGTGTCATTGATTCCGAAGGAGGGGTACGAAAGAAAATAAGTACGGCTCAAAATGGGTGACAAAGGATAAAGTGTTTCAGATAGTAGAACAAAACACCTTCGTCATTTCAATCTTCAAAATATGCCAAATACAAAACCAATACGGTTAGAATAAACAAATCATACAGAGTACCACTTGACCATATTAGAATTGGTGGCCGTTTCTACATATTTTCCTTCTCATATCTGTTAAATATAATGTACCACTAGACAACACTCTGGTTACCACAAATGGCCCATGCCAGTTTTGGGCAGATTTTCCTTTTGCTTCAGCCTGATGAGGCAAGACACGTCTCAACAATAACTGTCCAATTTTGAATTTCCTCGAACGCATTTTCACGTTGTACACTTTTGTCATTTTTGTTTGTACAATTGGCCATGACGCACTGATACTGATCTCCTTTCATTAATCAAACCCAACCGATCAAGGCGGGTGAAATCGTCATCATGTTTCAACTCATTATCACACTCAATTTCTTGTATTATTATTCAGAATAAGGCCGGTTTTCAAGACTAGGTCGAAGATTCCTCATGCATGTCATGTCATTGATATCAGATAAAAAGAACTGTACAGAGAAGAAAAACAAACAGAAACAAAATTAAGAAGAAGGAAAGATAATTGCATTTCATTGAAGAAAAAGATAACAGGGTTTTAACTCATCAAAATGGACAAAACATAGTATCTAGACTACAGAACCTGGAATAGTCCAGACAGTTTAAAGAAAACAAAACCCATTACCAAAACTTCTAATCATTGACTTTTGCCCGTGGTCAGGCGAACTGCGCATTTTCCTTGCTTGCCCCTTCCTTTGCTTCAACCATGTTTACCTCGGTGAATAACCTTTCAAACCCATTTCTCGCGTTTCCATCAACACCATTCAATGACCCAAGAACCTTTGGCGACATCGGCTTGTTATCCACCCCTTTTAACTGGACCACCATTTTTTCACTAGTTGACTTTTCGTTCAAATTGGTTTTGCTAGAATGGATTACCTTCTGCGAGGGTTTCTTTAGTTTTCCTCCTTTATGGATCAATTCGATCATATGAGCCTTATGGTGAGCTGGCAACGGATTCTGATCAGTGTTTTGTGCCTCTGAGGCCTCAACCTCGATCCTGATTGTGTCAATAAGCTCCTGCACAACAGTTTTCAACCTCCAACATTATTTAGTGTCATGTACGGGGGGCTCTCGAAGTATTCATAGCTCACAGTGTGATCCAGATTTATACAAAGGAGATTTGGCGTATTAACTTCAACCGGGGTTAGCAAGCCTAACTGCCTCAGTTTGTTGAAAAGGGTGGTACAGGATTCTCCCAGCGGAGTGAATGTTTTTTTGTTCGGGACCTTCTCATTTCTGAAAGCTTGGTCGGGCGGAAGTCGGGTCCTGGTTTGTAATCCCTTGGGTGTGGATATGTGTTTTGTGGATCTGGATATGGGCTTTATGGAACCGGTGCACGCCATCGCAGGTTAGCCAGAGACTGGGTGTATGTTTAGGCGTGGTAAGCAGAAAAGTGTGGCTCTGGTGGTGGATAGTAGGGTTGTGGAGGGACGTATGGAGTATATGAGTAATTTGGGTGGAGAGTTCTGGGTTGTTTATAGTAAGGCGAAGGGTTGTGAGGCTTTGACCAGGTACTAGCTTCAACCGTGGCAACTTCTTCTTTCTTCTTCTTCTTTCCGAGCACACCAACAATGCCGTTTTGGATAGCCTGTGTCGTTGCTTTCAATTCTGAATAGCTCAAGATTTTGTTGGATTTCAATCCTTCTTCGATCATGGCTCATATTTTTACCACTTTGTTGAATGACTTCTCAACAGATGTCACCAGATGACCAAAATAGGTAGGCTCCAATTTTTGGAAAAAGTAATCTACCATTTCGCTCTCCCTCATCGGATGGTCAACCCTGGCTACCTGTTCCCTCCAACGGAAACCAAATTCTCTAAAGCTTTCTCCCGGCTTCTTCTCAAATTTCAACAATGAAAAACGGTCAGGGACTATCTCGAGGTTGTATTGAAAATGGCCAATGATTGCCTGTGCCAAATCATCCTATGTATACCATCGGCTAGGGTCCTGTCTTTTGTGCCACTCCAATGCAGACTCGCTCAGACTTTGACCGAAGTAAGCTATCAGCAATTCATCTTTTCCCCCAGCACCTCTCATTTTACTGCAAAACCCTCGGAGGTGGGCCACCGGGTCGCCATGTCCCTCGTACAGGTCAAACTTGGGCATCTTAAACCCTACGAGCAACTGGACATCAAGGAAAGGGCACAAATCTTTATAGGAGACGCTAACTTGGCTGCCTAAACCATGCATGTTCCTGAAGGATTGCTCCAGGCTTTTGAAGTTTCTAATCACTTCCTCATGCTCCGTATTTTTAACTTGTTTATCCATTGCCTCTGGTGTCTCAAAGTGAGGGTATATGAGTATGGCTAAGGAGCCTCAAGAGTGGGTTCAGACGGGTAATATTGGGTGTCAGGGCTTGGAATAGTGGTTCACTAGAGGACCTTTGTAATGGAGCTGGAGAAGATGCCAGAAAAATCGGAGCTACGGGTGGAGGAGGGTTCTGTTTGGGTGGCAGAGGTGGAGGGGTGTATGAAGTTGTGGCATACCCCTGGGTGTTATACTGGAAGGGTGGAGATGTGTTAGGAGTAGGAGGCTCCTGAGCCTGCACTAGAGGAGGGATATAGGACGGGTTGGCGGGATACAAAGATGTCGGGTGCCCCTGAGACCAAGCATGGTACATTTCAGCCATCTGTGCTTTCAACTTCCTCATCTCTTCTTTCATGACACCCACATCATTCACCTTGACCCCTTTTGTAAGATCAATAATATTGGAATCAGATTCTTGTCCTGTCATCTTATCTTTCGACCTGGTGTTGTATGGGTTAGTCGCCAGAATTGCCAATCAACTAACCACCTGCCTGGATTCATCATCAACAACAACTTGGTTTATGGTTAGGGCATGAGCATATTTGATAACCACTTGTTGGGAATGAATGCACCTAAACAGTTTAACGGATTCTATATGCATTTGCTCAACTGCTTGCTTTATCCCGGCTTTTTCCTTATTTCTGATTGCACATTTTCTTTCTTTTCTTTTATTCTCTTTTGTTTTTTGTTCTTGCCTTTGCCTTATTTGTTCTTATTTCCTATTTTTTTCTATTATCCCTTTTTGGGTTTCTGTTTTCCCTCATTAGTTTTTCTTTCCTCTCTTATCCCTTACCCTTTTTCTGTCATTTTCTTTCTTGTTTTTCCTCTGTTTTCTTTCTCTCTCTTTTTTGGTTTTGTCGCTATTTTATTTTTACCTTTTTATTTGGTTGTGGTTGAATCCTATGTGGATTGCCTACATGTCGTGACCCCGCATGAATCAGACCGAGCGTAGTTCGTGAAAATAAAATGTAAACGACAATAAAATATTTTTGAAATTTTCCATTTCTATAATAACAACAAAACTAACAACTTAACGATAAAATACACATTTGAAAATTAAACGACCCATATACTCTAATCAAAAGATATACAACCTTAAAAACAACTGACAGATTCCTTTCCCTATATGCTAATTTTGAACAAACGGCCATTTATGACAAAATGTCATGACCCGACTAATTTATAATTCTTCTCTTGTTTTTCAAATTTAAAATAAAGGACCCGGTGTTGCAAACACGCCCTTTCAGCGCCTCAGGGACGAAGATTTAAGACAGTGAGGGTTAAAAATCAAAATATGACCAAAGGTGGCTGTTTATGCAATGTTAGCCTTCCGGCGCCTCATTTGGGAACATTTGGCTATTATAGACAAAAACGGCATCACCTGGTTTATTTGTGACAAAAATTAAAATTTTGCCATTTTTTGAGCTATTTTTGCAAAGAGGATGTTGGACCCGATGAGGGTTGCCTAAGTATCTCACGCCCTGTGAGAATCAAACCATGCATAGTTCGGGCATAATTAACCGAACTACTATAAAACAAGACTCTTTTCATTTTCATTTTTGGAATTTCAAGTAAAATAAAAAAACTACCTTTAAAAAAACAAGACTCTTTTTTTGTTCTTTTTTTGTCAACGAACAATAAAATGACCTAAAATAAAAGACTCTTTTTCTTTTGCTATGGCAAAACAAACAATTTTTCCCTCTCTATTTTAAAAACAAGACAAAATAATGAATCTCTTTTTTTCTTTTCATTTTCAACAAACCTATTTTTCCCAGCTAAAAATAAAGACTTTTTTTATTTTTTAGTAACACAACCTATTTTTCGAAATAAAATGAAAGACTCTTTTTTTTCTTTTACAATAAAACACCCTATTTTTCCATTGGCAAATAAACTATTTTGAGACAAGAAGAACAAAAATCAAGACCTTTTTTCTTTCATGGCAAAACAAACTATTTTTCATTTTCTATTTTTGCAAACAAGACAAATTAAAAATGACGGACTCTTTTTGAATAAATAACTATTTAAAAATAAAATATTTTTATATTTTCTCAAAATTTCGGCATGGTTCCGATAGCACTCGGACATCAATTTTTCTAAAACAATCAATTAACTATCCAATTGCTATTTTTCTCTTTTCTCTTTCTTTTTTTTCTCTTTATTTTTTTTTATTTTCTAACATTCTCGAGATTCGGAAGCTGGTCAACATGCAAGTCCGAGAAAATAAATGCACAGAAAATAAGTAGGATGCATCAGGATGGTCTTTTCATTTCAGGTTGCTAGCCCTAGACGGATCCAACCCCTGTGTTGAGTCCCTAATTCAAAATGCACATGATGCAAATAAGCGTTCCAACTAGGGATCCGGCATGAGCTGAGTTATTCTAGGTTCAAAACCTGGGTATTTGTAATAGACCTGGCTTACCCGAGCGGACAGCTTGAGTCGAGGAGGAGGTGGTAATCTGGGAATAAAGAAGCTTCGCCGGCTTTGCGACTTATCCAAACCTCGTTCTAAAGTGGGATTTGAAACTAGATAGAAAGGAAGTTGTACACCATGCACCCTTCTTCACAATTCAAAAGACTCAGAGAGGAGATGCGTTTCGGGCCTTTCGGCACAATATATATATAGTTCACGTAATATCAAAGTGGTAAAAGCAATCAATTAGCACATATCATGTAACAAAATCAGATAAAGCCAAACACAAAATTATTCTAAGCTCGAACTCTGAATCCTGAACAATACGTTTTGGGTTCTTGTTCCCAGCAGAGTCGTGAGAGTTGTCACACCTCCTATTTCGCTATACACCCCCGCAAAGGAGCGTTAAGGAGTTTTTTCACTTAAAGGACAATTGCAATGGGATTTATCTCCACTTGAGAGATTAATGGTGTCCCAACTCACCGGTTGAATCCCGAACCGAGGAAAAAGATGACTTTGTTAACAGTCTGCGAACCAGAAATCCGGATAAGGAATTCTGTTAACCCAGGAGAAGGTGTTAGACATTTCCGGGTTACGTGGTTCTAGCACGGTCGCTCAACTGTTGCATTTAGATTTTATTTGATTTTATTACATGAAGAGCCTATATGCCAATTTTACGCTTAACCGCTTTTATTAATTATAATATTTATTTGAGGAAGTGAACGTTGTTTAAAGTGTGGTTTCGGATTGCGCCGCAACAAATGAACCTGCAATCCTAGGTAGGGGCGTGCATTCGATTTACCGATTCGATTTTGACCCTTATCGATAATTACTTATCCATTATCGATTTGTACATATACATATCGTTATCGTTTCAATAAGGTTTCGATTTTTTCGATTTCGATTTATCGATTTTTGGGGCTTATCGATTCGGTTATCGATTACACCAATAAGAAAATTTGTGGCATTCCACGGAAAGTATATCGCTATAAACACGCCTAACTAATATGGATAAAAAGAAGCTAAAATAAGACGAACACCGTTTATAACATAAAAATTGTGTCAACAGGCACATGCAACGAAACTAAATTAAGGGATCAAATGGATGCCACCAACAATACAACGGTATTAAAAAAAATAAAATACACCATCACTGCTAATTCTATTTTCCATTAATTTAAACTTCATTCCCTTTAGCTTTGAATATGATCATTCCCTAAATATGGTAGATGAAATAATTAGGAGTGTGCATTCGATCTATCGATTCGATTTTGACCCTTATCGATAACTACTTATCGACTATCGATTTGTACATATGCTTATCGTTGTCGTTTCAATAAGGTTTCGATTTTTTCGATTCGATTTATCGATGAATCGATAACAAATAATCGATTCGATTTATTAATAAACCGATTCGAATGCACACCCCTAATCCTAGGCACACTCTATTCAACATTTTAGGATTTGGATTTGGACCGCATAAAATGCCCACTCGTATTTAGGAATGTAATTTATTTAAGCCGCACCTAATAGAGTCTAACGCGTTGTAATATTTTGGGAGAGTCGTGAAATTCGCTAAGCGGCCCTTCCCTATTTCCTAAATATTTTTAAACCTTTACTTAGGGCCCTGCAATTGGTATTTTTTGTGGGCGAGGCTCGTCTCATTTTATTTTAAAGGATAAGCGTAAAAGCGACTATATTTTCTATTTTTGTTTTCTGTCTTTAAAAAAAAAAAGAAAAGTGACCCAAAATTACATTTAAAATTCGGGCCTCGAGTTCAAGTTCGGGTCCAATCAAAAGGACGAGCCTAATAATTTAAAATTCAAAATTCGCTAATTAACTCAAAACCCGAATTTCAAATACCAAATATGTCAATTGAAAGAATATTTGAACTGGGCCAACGACAAATGTCAGTCCAGGCCAAGCGTATACAATCATAAAGAGGACCTGGGCCTTCTGCTTGTGTACGATGCCCATCACTCGAGTCTGTTCCAGTTATGTCAAGTGCACTTGCTCAAATTAGCCCGATACTGCTTGTTTTGATTATAGAATCACAGACGTTGGAACTAAGCTGACCCTTTTGAAGATAACATGAATGCACATATATATATCAGCCTCCCAGCTAATTCCAAATTCTATTCTACTCAAACTTCTTGCTTCAATTTACACTTAACTTTCTTTTCTTTCAATCAATGCAACACTATTTAGTTATCAATAAAGGCAAAGTAATAGTCCACCAAGTTCAACCACCAGATTTATCAAATATACTTTACTGCTTTAAGATTTAAATGCTTATGCCCTGATCTCAAACCCAGCAGTAGTGACTTCAACTCAAATCTAAGCTGATATTTTCCTTCTTAAATATTTGGCCAGCATCTAATACACAAAAACATTCACAAATTAAAACATATGATTCGAATGCTAGATATAGTCCACACAGTCCATTACAAATCCAAACTAGCCCGAATCAGTCTTTAGAACAACCCTAATCACACAGTCAAGTTCTATATTTCATATAATACTAAATAAACTGCTAACATTAACTTCATGTATTTCGATGGCATTCATTGAATTAAAATTGGTCTCAATGAGCTCAAATCCAATGGAAACTTCTCATTTCAACTTCAATTTTAAAGTTACATCAGGATAATTGAGGGGGTGTACCCGAAAACGATATGGAAATAGAGGATGAAGGTCAGAAAGATACTGATTGATCAGCAGCAATAACCAATAATTTCCAGCAGTACTAAACAACCAACAGCCCAGAAAGTTTTCGAAAAAACCAAATAGAACCAAAATCAACACCAAAACTGCACAGGGACAACCAGGAAAGCTATACACTCAACAAATAAAACCACAATAATGTCAAGCAACCCAAATAATTCGAAACCGAGCTTGAATTAACCCAACTTGGACTATGAAACCCCAGAAAAGCTTCAACACATTCAAACCAAACTCCGAGATCAAAGGCAACAATTAATACTTCGAAATTGAGCCCTAGCTCAATGTAACAGTAATTATTATGACTATTTTTGCTGCATTTTGTTGTTGTGTTTTCTTTTTTGGATTTTTCTTTTTGAAAAACTAAGAACTTAGGAGAAAAATGTGAACCTGAGTGTTAGTTTCAGATTTGGACTGGGAGAGATTTATTTGGGGGAATATTGGGGCTCCAATCTTGTGAATGGAGTAAAGGGCATGTCATTTTATAGGCACAAATGAGGGCAGCCCTCAGATTTTCAGTTTTCAATCCAGTCCCTGTTTATATACAGCTTTGGTCCCTCAGTTTTTAACTTGTGTTGCAAGTAATGCCTTAAACTTCCTAAAATGTATACTTAAGTCCTATTTTGGAATATCCTAGAAGATTCTATCACGTTCCTATTCCCTTTAAATCCCTAAACTACCCTTGCTTGAAATTAGCAACCTCACTGATTCACTGACCCACCCCCTTAACCATAGTCAGTTAAACCTACAAAACTAAGAGCTAATTAACTAAACCAAACAATTAAACTAATTGAAATTAATGCAGTAATCTAACTGAAACGATTATACTACAATTCAAACTGAGATGAACACACTTATACTTAAACAAAATTAACCGAAATCAAGCACAACTAAACAGAACCACGGGAAGAAAATTAAATGGAACCAGAGAAAAATTTGAAATCGATTGGTTTGAACCTAAAATGCGATAAACAAACACTTAAGAGACATTACCAATTGACCTTCGAACAACAACTGCTTTTCCAATTCCACCATGGGATGATATCAATCAGCTGTTCTTTGTCAAAACAGTCAAATGATATCAGCTCATAGTGAAACTGTGCTTATGACTTGTGGAGAAACAGAGAAGAAATGACGCCGGCCCAAGTTCCGAATTTTAGGTTCAAAAATTTGAGAAGTTTGGGGAACTTTTGAAGTAGATTTGTGATATGGGGATGGAGGTGGATCTACGGTGTAAGACCAATAGTGTTTGGGGTGGCAGCACTGCCACCGGAAGCTAAACGCCGTGGCTAAGGTTAGGGTATTTTTGGGGCATTTCGATGGGGTTTGAGAGGAAATAAACGCGGATTGCTGATGAGGAGATGAAGACGAAGCCTTGGTGTAAATTTAGGGGTTGTCCGACGAGTTAAGGTTTTGGGGTTGAGATTTGCTTTGATATTCGACGAGTTCCGGTGATCTTCGAGGAAAATCAATGGAGGAAAAGGCATGAGGAAGACAAGATGGAGCTTTGGTGTGATTTGGTGACAGTTGGAGCTCCGCTGCCGCCATGGGCGATTTCCGGTGGCGGCGGGTGGTGGTAGAACGGGAATACGAGGAGGGTGAAATATATCTAGGGTTTAATGTATATCTTCAGATATTTTTATGTAAATGGGAGATGGGCTTCTAATCGTTGGGTCAAGGAAGGATTGACGGCTCTGATTAACTGGCGCATAGAACGACTTCGTTTTGCCCATCCAAGAATTGGACCGGGTTAAGAGGATTTGGGCTGGGATTGGGTCTGCTTCATAGGTTAGTTTCATTTGGGCTCATTAACCGACAGCCCAATTCGTGGGTTTTAATTAGACAACCTACTTTTTTTTCTTTCTCATTCTTTTTGTTTGTTTTTTTTTCAAATTTTATTTTTGTTCTATTTTTTAGTTTTATAAATGTGCAAAAAATTAACAAAAGTTCTAATATTCCAAAGTTAAACTAATTACATTCTAAAAATATTGAAAATCTATTTCACGCCGAATTCACAATTAAAATAATTCAAACTTGAACTATTTTTTGTTATTTTCTCCCTATTTTTTCTAAAATAAATTAACCCCTAATTAATACTAAAATATGAAATTAAATTCTAAATGCAAATGCATATTTTTGTATTTTCATATGAATTAACATGTAAAAATAAATGCAAACAACTAACACAAAATTCACAAAAATGATATAAATAAGGAAAAATCTTTTGTTTGAATTTTATGGGAATAATATATATATATATATATATATATATATGGAAAAAATCACGTGCTCACATTATGGATTCCCCTACCTTATTTGCACTGTGTTTGTTGCTTGGGTGAGGAAGAGTGTAAATCACAAACGGTAATGCCGTGTATTGTTTTGGCGAGAGAGTGGTAAAGCACGAAGGTTGATAACGTGCACTTCTTGTTTGTTGTTTATTTGTTATCAACAATTCAAGTATATTAACTATTTAGATCACTTTACTGTTGTGATCCTTTGTATTCGAATCTATAGTGTTTACAATACCTCTACTTATTTTTTTTACATGTTTAATACTTCAAATTTCAACAATTATCACATTTTTAACTCGATTGATTTTTCACCCATTTGAGGTTGTACTTTACTTAAAAAGAAATTTCTTCTATGTTTTGGATTTATTGATTTCTTGTATTAAAAGTAATAATTCATTTGATATTTATTTTAATTGAAAAGGTATTTTATTTATCAAATAATTTTTAAAAATAACTTCTTTTTTCTTGTTGATTTCCTATTTGAGTTGGGAGTTGTACTATACTTTATGTTAAGTGAGTGAGCAGAGGCGGAGCCAGGATTTCGAGCTTATGGGTTTGGAATTCTAATCGTTTTAAGTTACTGGGTTCTTAATTAATAATTTTTACATATTCAATGGATTTTTAAGACAAATACAGAGTTTGAACCAAAGCTACTGGGTTCAGCTGAACGCGGTGGCTACACTCTAGCTCTGCCCCAGTGAGTGAGGCTCCTTGAACATTCTTAATTGTTTTGGGTTATGGAACCTATGGACAGAGTAATATGAGGATATTTTTATGCAATCTGAGACAGAAATATGTAGGCACGAGGTGCCGTAAAAATATAAAAGTGAGCTGAGACCTATATTATTTATGATTATGAAATAAGGTGTCACAAGGTGACCTTTACTCGAAAGAATTATATTCGAAAGATGCTTTCTTAGAAGGTACTTATTTGAAGATAATATATTATAAATAAATTTATTAAAAAGAATATTATCTTAGAGATTATTACTTGAAGGATTTATATGCGAAATATTTATATTTTAGGGACTCAATTAATTGATTGCACTTGTATTTATTATTTGTTGAGAAGCATTTATGGTGTTCTTGTTTCCTGCTATTTATATCACTGGTTGATCATTGTTGCTTTCATTGTTATCAGCTTCCTATTATTTTGTACGTTATACTGCACAGGTTTATTTGGTAGTCTGGTACTTGCCTCTTCACTACTTTGCTAAGGTTAAGCTAGGCATTTACCAGCACATGAGGTCGGTTGTGCTGATACTACACTTTTGTATATTTTTGTGTACAGATCTAGATATTTGATCATTAGTCGTTGTACGGATCGTTGTAGTGGAGACTCAAGGTAAACATGTTGTAGTACGTTCCCAGGTCTTAAAGTCACCTTCAATTTTACTCATTCCATATGTTCCTTTTGTATCGTTACAGTGATTATCTATTTTGTATAACTATTCTTAGAAAGGCTTATGACTAGCACCTCTGGATACTGAGATGGCTGAAATGAAGTCAATCGGGCGATGGTTTACGTAGATGAATAGCCATGTTTTCAGTAAAATAGACAGGGCTCTAGTGAATGCTGAATGGCTGATAAAGTTTCCGCATCTGGAGGTCATTATTTTGGATCCAAACTTTTTTACTGTTCACCATTATGTATTGAAATGGAGGACACTACTTAGTAGGATCAAAGACATTTAGATTTTTCAATTGCATTGTCGATCATGAGGACTTCCTAAGAGTGGTGTGTGATACCTGGAATGTAAAGTTAAGGGGAGATCCTATGAATATTGTTTGGCAGAATTTGAGGAGTGCTAAGGCGGGCCTGGAGAAGCTGAATATTCAGGCAATTAAAGGGGTTAACCTCAAAATAAAGAGTTTAAGGCTGAAACGGTTGAGCTACAAGATTATCTAGCCTCTAAGCCTAAACATAAACATTGATATTGGTTGATATTGGGTTGTATATTTGTTGTATATTCTATATATTGTAGGCTTAGTTAGCTGTTTGGGCCTTAGCATATTCTGAGCCCACATTTTTACACTTGGGCCGTCTGACCCGACCCAAGTCTTATGTTATGTGTATATATGTGTATAGGGATACATATTTTTGGGTAATGAGATTATTTTTCACTCTCGGATATTCCATAGAGTTCTCTCAACTTCTCTCTCTTTCTCTCACTATATTCCTCATTATTTTGCTTTCAATCTGTACGTTTTCATGGTATCAGAGCCAGGCTCATCCCAAGTATTCTTACCGATGTTGGGCCCCCATTTATGTTGTCCACGCTCCACAGATCTGCGCGTGAGAGGGTGTGTTGAGTTGTCCCACATCAGAGGGATTTGTGGTCCTTGGTCTCCTTATATGGCTTGGGCAATCCTCACCTCATAAGCTAGCTTTTGGGATTGAGTTAGGCTCAAGGTCCATTCTTTTCATGGTATCTGTTGCTCTTCCCTTCTCTATGCTTTGTGACAGCCAGGCTGCCATTCATATTGCCAAGAATCCTGTTTTTCATGAGCGGACCAAGCATATTGAGGTGGATTGTCACTTTATTAGGGATCAGCTGAATGGTGGACTCATTACTATCTCCCATGTCTCTACCTCTCGACAGCTTGCTGACCTGCTCACCAAGCCTCTGCCTGGGACTGTCCTCCATCCTCTACTGCTCAAGTTGAAGGTGGTCTCCCCTCCAACTTGAGGGGGGGAGGGGTTGAGCTACAAGATTATCTAGCCTCTAAGCCTAATCATAAACATTGATATTGGTTGATATTGGGTTGTATATTTGTTGTATATTCTGTATATTGTAGGCTTAGTTAGCTGTTTGGGCCTTAGCATATTCTGAGCCCACATTTTTACACTTAGGCCATCTGACCTGACCCAAGTCTTATGTTATGTGTGTATATCTGTATAGGGACATATATTTTTGGGTAATGAGATTATTTTTCACTCTCGGATATTCCAGAAAGTTCTCTCATTTTCTCTCTCTTTCTCTCACTGTATTCCTCATTATTTTTCCTTCAATCTGTACGTTTTCAGAAACTAACAGATTTTGAGGAGCAAATGAGAAACAATTATCATGATCCTGCATTTTTTGCCCAGGAAAGGGAGATAAAGCAACAGATGGAAAAATAGGACCACATCGAGGAAATTATATTTAGGCAAAAGTCAAGAATATAGTGGTTGCAAACTTGAAGACTCTAACACTGCTTTTTTCTTTGCAAACATGAAGAATAGAATATCTAATAATAGAATAAAGAGTTTGATAAATACAAATAAAATTTTGATACAAGGGCAGGATGAGATTAATGTTGAAATAACCAATTACTACAAAGGTTTACTTTGGAGCCACATCTGATCAATTGCTAGCCATAAACCCTCTAGTTAGGAGGAAAGGAAAGACACTATAAATGAAGCACCAACTTCTACTAACTATCCCTGTTACCATAATTGAAGTAAGTTAGGCTCTTAAAGATATCGACGATCTCAAGGCACCAGGATGTGACGGGTATAATGCATATTTCTTTAAAAAAAGCCTGGTCGGTCATAGGTGATGAAGTTACAAATGCTGTGTTAGAGTTCTTTTCATCAGGTTACCTATATAACCTATAAATTGTACCACTGTCACTCTAATTCCCAAGTACAGAACCATTCTAGAGTATCTGATTTTAGACCTATTGTATGTTGTGCCATCCTTTACAAACTGATATCCAAAATTTTGACTCACTAACTATAACAAGTTACTGATATGCTAGTAAATACTAGTCAATCTCTCAGCCAGGTAAGGTGATCACTGATAATATAATTATAAGTCATGAATTAGTTAAAGGGTATGGGAGAAAAGGAATATCTCATATGTGTATAATGAAGATTGATATGAGGAAAGCATATGACTCGGCTGAATAGCCTTATTTGGAGCAAGTTCTTTACGGTTTAAATTTTCTTGATGTGTTTATAAAGTGTGTGATGGTTTGTATTAAAACAGTCTCGTGTACCATTATCATTAATGGTGTTCATGTTTCTCCCTTTCAAGAAAGTAAAGGATTAAGACAAGTGGACCCTTTGTTTCCCTTTCTCTTTATTTAGTCATGGAGTATCTGAACAGGCAGTTGAGGACTTTGAAGAGGTAGTCTGATTTTAACTTTCATCCTAAATGTGCTAGAATAAACATTTCTCACCTTGGTTTTATCGACGATCTCCTATTATTCTGTAGGGTTGATTTTGTCTCTGTTCAAATATTATATAATAGCTTTCAAATATTCTCTCAAGCTTCAGGAATGGTTGCAAATGCTGACAAAAGCTCTATTTATTTTGGAAGAGTATGTAGAGATGATTAGAATGCTATCTTGCAGGCCCTTGATTTAACAAAAGCAGAGTTACCATTCAAGTATCTAGGGATCCACTTAGCACAAAGAGGACTAATGTATTGCAATATAAATCATTGTTGGACAAGATACTGAATAAGATTACCACTTGGACATTTAGTTTTTGTCATATGCCGGTAGGCTGCAGTTGATAAAGCATGTTCTATTTTCTATACAGATCTTTTGGTCTCAGGTTTTTGTTCTACCAAAGAAGGTGGTCCAATTAATTGAGTCCTTATGCAGAAGATTCTTATGGACAAGTAGTGCTGATATGTCAAGAAAAGCCTAATTGCTTGGGAATGATTATGCTATCCTAAAGCGGCTGGAGGTCTTGGGCTACTGGATGTACATGGCTGGAATATTGCTGCCATTTGCAAGTTGCTATGGAATCTTTGCAAGAAAAAAAGATAAATTATGGGTACAATGGGTGTACATTTATTATGTAAAGGGTAGAAGGGTGTGCGGCTCGCAAGCATCGTGGGTGATTAGAAAGATCCTAAAAGCCAAACTTATTTTTGAGAAAGTTGGTATTTTAGAACGAGAGGGGTTGCTCTGATGGTAAGCAACCCCCGCTTCCAACCGAGAGGTTGTGAGTTCAAGTCTCCCCAAGAGCAAGGTGGGAAGTTCTTCGAGGGAAGGATGCTGGGGTCTATTTGGAAACAGCCTCTTTACACAAGGGTAGGGGTAAGGTCTGCGTACATACTACCCTCCCCAGACCCCACTAAGTAGAATTATACTGGTTGTTGTTGTAGGTATTCTAGAACGAGATGTGTATCCAATGGACAACTTCTCCATTAAGAAGTTATACCGTAAGATCAGGGGAGATTGTCCCAAAGTTAAATGGAGAAGACTAATTTGCAGCAACCATGGTGCTCCTAGATGAACTTTTATTTATACTTGGCTATCTATAAAAGACTGGTTATAAAGGATAGAGTGGCATAGTGGATTTCTGTTGATAGTCTGGTATGTTCTCTATGCAATGATAGGAATGAATCTGCAGACCATGTCTTCTTCAGCTCTCAGTATTCTGCTGCTATTTGAAACAGGCTGTTGCAGTGGCAAGATATTAATGGGGTCTCTGGGGAATGGAAAGATGAATTTGATTGGCTGTGAAAAATAGAAAAGGTGGGGTAATTATCTATCGAATGACTTTGGCATGTGCTGTGTATTGTATTTGGCATGAATGAAACTTGAGACTATTTGATGCAGAGTTGGGGGTTCATGTCCAACTCTTGCCACTTTGATTTTTTTTTTTTTTGAGTTCTACATATTACAATTGGTAAATAAAATTCATTAATTACCAAAAAAATAGCAATGCTAATCACTACATTACGAACTTTATTCATAAGGTATAAATTTTTTTCTTTTGTAGTATACCAATGTTATATGATCTCCAGTTTGTAATTTTATTTTATAATTTTGTTTGGCATGCATGCATGTTATATAGTTGACATAATGCAACACCACATAGTTTGTTATTTTCTCACGAATTGACAGTATTTTTCATACACGTTACTTGTAAACGTATATATTCCAACCAATATTAGTACTTTTATAGACTTATAGTTCATATTAATTAATTTTTTAATGTATATTACTTTATGTTTTATACTTTAGTTAGTTAAATATAAATTAAAAAATTAATTAATTTTTTTATTACAAATATTAAAATTTTGCTTTTTAGGTAATGCTAATTGTAAACTAAATCTTCACTGTCTTTTTTCGTAATTTCACAATCAAAAGTACATTTTAAAAAGATTAGTCAAACATATTTTGCTTATCAAATATCATAAAAAGTACTTCTCAATCGATTTGGTCAAACATAAATTATTAATCTCCAAAAGTACTTTACCGAAAAGCAATTTTAAACAAAAATACTTTTCAAAATAAAATAATATATTGTTGTAGTCTTTGGCGGCTTGGCTAAACGAGCGCTATATGGCAAATAGTTTCTTGGATTACCAATCTTGTAATAACTCTAGGACCCCTAAGCTTTTACTATAATATTTTCATATTCCTTTCCTGTCATATAAGTAAATAACTATTCGAAACATTTTAGCAGTTATAATCTTTACTACTGACCCATGCATCGATAAAGTCAGAAAACTATTTCTTTTTAATCAACCAAAGTTTGGTAGTCATTAAAGGCTATAGATCAACTGAATTAAAATGAATCTTTCGTGTTAAAGAACAAATAAACTTGTTGAGCATTTAAAAAAAATCTTCTTGAAGCAAATATATGAATTGTGGAATGGTAATCAAAAGAAGTGAGATCCACAAGGGTATTCTTGAGCCGTGAGTGTTGACACAACTTGATTAATTATATGAAATTATATTGTCTATAATTATTTATTTAATAAGAAAAAAATATTGTAATAAAAAAAAGGGAAATAGATATGTGACGACCGGACGCATCGTCTCATGAGTTACCACTCTGTTTTCCCCATTTTATGCTTCTTCATGTTTCGCTATCGGCATTTGGTGTGTTAGAGTTGAATTGGATCGGTTTTGGTAGGAAATGCGACACTTGGTCTCTTTAAGGAAGGTTTGATTTGGAAAAGACAACCGGATATTGACTTATAAGTTAGAGGCCTCATATGTGATTTTCAGTGATTCAATTAACTTCGGGAAGTGATTTGTGACTTAGGAGTGTGATAGGAAGTGAATTTGGAGGTCCGTGTAGAATTAGGCTTAAATTGGCGAGTATTTTGGCACATTCTGGTTTGATGGGTGAGATTTTGATCCTAGAATTGGAATGGAATTTCGAGAGTTGTTGTAGCATTGTTAGGTAATTTTGGGTATATGTATAAAATTTTCAGGTCATTCGGACGTCGTTTGGTCGTGTTTTTGATCGAATGCGTGTTTCGGAAGTGTTTGAAGAACTTAGGCTTAAATTCGATGTAATTTGATGATTTTGTGTGTTATTCGAGGTGTTTTGATGATTGGGGCAAGTTTGAATAATGTTTTGAGAAATGTTTGTGGTTTTGGTTGAGGTCCCAGGGGCCTCAGGGCGACTTCGGATGGCTATCGGGAATTTTTGAAGTTGGAAATGCTGCAGTAATGCAGCAATCAGTGAAGAGCAATTTTGCTCTATGCGATCGCGTAGAAGGAATTATAGGGGCTGTTTGGTTGTGCTATGCGATCGCATGAGAGGTGTTGCGATTACACAATGTTGTCGGATTGTGCATTGCGTTCGCATGATATTTATTGCGATCTCATTGAGTAATTTTGGATGCCTAAAATTTTATGCTATGCGATCGCATAAGGTTAGTCAATGACCTGGGCAGAAAGTTTTAAATTATTTCATCCGCAATTTTGGGGCTCATTTACCCCATTGTTGATCTTTTTGATAGCTTTGTGAAAGAAAATTGAAGAGGGATTCAAGGAGAATCGATTTTAGGTAAGAATTTTGAACTCAAAACTTGTTCTTATTGTGTAATCCATCTATAAATTTATGGAAATTAAGCCTAAAATTGATGAACTAGGGCTTGGAATTATGAGATTTTAAATTGGGATTTGATGGGTCATTTGAGCTCGACTTTGAGAGTTTTTTGTATGAATGAACTCGTGAAAAGATGAGGAATCCATTGATGTTAAATTTTTCTTACTTCTGAGAAGTGAGCCCAGGACTCGAGCTTTGCTAATTTCGAGATTCTTGATAATTATCGATTGTTTTCGATTGGAATTGTGATATATTCACTCTCATTTTGGTTAGATTTGACGCGCGTGGAGGCCGATTTAAGCGACAAAGGCGTCGTGAGCTAGAGATTTCACCGGTTCGAGGTGAGTAATACTTGTAAATGATATCCTGAGGGTTTGAAACCCCGGATTGCATGTCATAGTACTATATTGAGGTGAGACACGCACTCGATGGATGGCGCGGGGTCATTTACTATTGGGGATTGTTACTTGGTCCATCCCGGTTGATATTTTATCGCGTATTTGACTAAGACTTATTGTTTTCACTATGACTTGGGCTTATTTCCATACTTGGGCTTCATGCCGACTATTTGAAATACGTTGTGAACTTCCATCACTGTTTCCTCACTAATTGAAATATTATTTGAACTCAGTCCCACTTGTGTTACACTGTTTCATAAACTCGGCTATATGTTTACTCAATTTAAGATTCAATTGATATTTAAATTAATATTTGAGCTGAGCACTATTGTTTACTGTTTTCCAAAGGGCTTATGACTATTTTCTGGACTGATTAAGGCCGAGGGCCATATGTGAGGATATGTTTAGTGATGTGAGGAGGCTTTCAGGCCTTAAGTGTATTGTAAGAAGGCTTTCAGGACTTATATTGATATGTAGAGGCTTTCATGCCTTATGATGATATAGCGATCGAGCTGTAGGAGCCCCTCCGGAGTTTGTACCCCCATAATGAGCGCGGGTACCCATGAGATTTGAGAAAGTGGTAACAATAACACCGTATGATGAAATTTTCAGTCAACAATGACTGACCGGGAATAACAACGTGCGGTCAGGTAACAATGGCTGACAAGGAACTAATTTGTTCCCGAGGGGCTGGTACTATTCTATGTGATTTCACGAGCGGCGAGGTTTATCTGTTCATATTGCATACTTACTTGTCTTTTGCTTGTTTAATTGTGGTATTTGCGCCAGAGGGGCGAATTTCTATGCATAGCGGCACTAATTGTTTGAAATTATTTCGCAATTGTTGAAAAGATCATTTTTAGAAGAGGTTTAAAACTGAGCCAAGATATTTTCTAAAGACTTCACAGATTTTACTATTTTTCTCAGAAAATTGTACCCGGCTTCTATGCAGTATGTTGGTTGCTGTACGTGATTTCTTACTGCTCAATTATTATTTAATTTTATTGCACATTGTGTTGGAGTACTCACTTTACTCCCTGCACCTCGCGTGCAGTTGCAGGTATTTATTCACCTGGTAGCGGGTATTGGCTGCGTGGAGATAGAGTTGTAGTGGTTTTAGCGAGGTGACTGCCAGCGTTCGCATCACCACTGTCTTCCTATGTAATTCATTATTCTTGTTCAATATATTTCTAGACTGTAAAGTGGAAACTTCATTCCTATAGATGCTCGTGACTTGTGACACCCCGATTAGGGCTGTGTTGGGCTGTAATTACGTTAATTAATATCATTAATTCATAATTGAACTGTTATTGAACTGATTAACTTCTTAAAAGGGGTTTTTCGAAATGGTCTGGCAAGCCTTGTCTTCACGAGACGCACCATTGCGACCAGAGCGGGGTTTGGGTCGTGACAGTTGGTATCAGAGCCTAGATAAATAGGTCTCACGAGTCATGGGCATGTTTAGTAGAGTCTCGCGGATCGGTACAGAGACGTAGGTATTTATCCTCGAGAGGCTGCAGAACCTTTAAGAAAAATTTTGCATTCTTGAATTTTTATCGTGCATCCTTGATTCATCTTGAAAAGAAACTCTTGAAATTCCTTCCACGTGTTCATTGACGCACATGAGCGCTCAGTATCAGATGTGCCTAGATGTCTTGTGATTCCCTAATCCAGGGGCAAGATGCGATCTCCGTGAGTTTATGTTGGGGCAATCTGGAGGACTTGAGGCCGGGTCCTTGCCTATGGCTTGCCGAGGTGCTGATTCTGTGAGCAAGTGTGTTGAACTTATATAATCGATATTATCCCTATTAGCCAGAATGGCGGTTAGATATCAATGTGATGAGTAGGTGAGTACTTTGAGATGTATCTATTTTATTTGGTAGTGACGAAGAAGTCCGTTGCATAATAGATGAACTGTTAAGTGCTCGATTCCTATTGTGATTTGAGGTGTAGCCCCAGTTATAGGTGCGTGAAGAATATTTTCGCGTCGCCTAGCTGGGGAGTGAAGTGCATTACATGTGGCGGTATGAGTTCAGACCCAGGAAGACTAAATGACTGTGTAACATGAATGATGCTGGAAGGTATGCTGAAATACTAAATTGAGGTGAAGCAGGTGGTTTATCTCCTGTGGAGTGTTCTTAAGTGCTTTGATCTTTATCTGTATGCTAGAAGATCTCATGTGCAATTGAAGGGTACGTGTTAAAATTTGAAAAATTCGGGTCGCTTCAGAGAGTGGACGTAGCTGACGTAGAGACGAATGCAAGATTTGTAGAGGATTACAGTACTAGATGATCTGTGTTTTCATCAACTTGTAGACGATTTGAGTTTAATCTCGCTATGATATTGTGGCATCATAAAAGTAAAAGTATTATGGGTTATTGAGTGTGTCCTGATATATGGCTTCGATCCAAATGGGGGATGTTTCTGTTGATTAGCTAGTTGCACGGTTATGTGCTATGTTGGTTCCGGTTTGAGGCATGATGGAGAATCAATTATGGTCACAAAAATTGAACCGATGATGGCACGAGTGAAGCACAGTTGGGATAAAGGTCATAATATGTTTTATAGAGTATGAGATTCATAGAATGTCTAGAGCGTTGTTGATAAAGAATGCTCGGCGCATAGAGCGGGGAGTTTCTTGGTTGTATTGGGATAAGGATTTCATTTTGCTGCATCGGCATGCCAATGAGTCACGGGTGGTTCTATTCGTTAGGTCAGATAAGTTGTAGTTTGAATAAGAGAGAATGACTTTCAAAAATGGTTCTAATGTGATCAAGAGTCTATAGGGAACATTCGGGTATCTTAAAGTTGCATGTGTGGTTAGAAACTATGTTTTCATTGGAAGAGGTTCAGATTTGTGGTATTTCCATGTTACATATGGGATTCTATGCATCAGTATCAGGAAAGTAACGACAACGGATTTAGATTCATGAGAAGTTCCTCAGGATAAAGTATTCCGGAATGTGGTATTTTAGGGAATATCCAAGGGAGAGTATTTAGTGGCTCGTGGGTTTCAAATAGTGTGGTTCATGCTTGGGTCTCATGTTGTAATCTTGGATGAGGCATTGTGGTGCTACAGAAAGAGGAAATTTCAAGTTGAGGATGGAATGGAAGGAAATTTAGATGGGTGGAGTATAATGATAGAAGAGCGAATCAATATGGTAAGGATGGGATTAATTCCTTGCGTGGGTTCGAGGCAGTGAGTTCGAATAGGTATTTTGCAGCAACGCTCTTGAGTTCTGAGAGCTTGTTTAGTCTGGTCTAGTTAGAAGGATTCAGTCCTGACAGTTTAGCTTATGCAAATGGAATAGGGGAAGAATTCTTGTTAGATTTCACCGTGGTTTAGAGATGTATATATTTTTTATAGGCATGCGAAGCATGGGATATGTAGTGATTTTCTTCCAAATGGGATCAATGGAAGTTGTTGGCTAGATGAGTTACAGTTCAGTTCTGAAAAGAAGTTCATAAAACTCCTAGGCAACAGGTAGCCTTAGATAATCAAGGAAAATGATACTGCTAATTAGAAGTGATTTTACGAGAGTATACATCTTAGAAAAAGGTAATGTGATTAAACTGATGATACTTCGGTAGTATTGCAGTGCTTTCTTGCTAGATCGACTTCTGATATCTGAGTTTTGTGATGGCATAGGGGGATTTTAGAATATCTTCCGTGGAACGATTGGGTTCTTGAGGTGTGATATATATTCATACGGCAGAATTTGGGATCAGGTATGGTGATTCGTGTGCTATCTGGAGTTGGAAACTGGGAGTTCTCAGGTGCAGACTATGTAGTGGTTGTGGATCGTGTGTATCGGCACCATTTAGCGGCTGTTGGGATTTGGATGCCCGAGTGGATCTTTCTTTGCTTGGTATGTTAGATTTTGGAGATGGTTATGGGGTGTGGACTGGCTGTCTTAGTATCACGTTATTCAAGACTATTGCGCTATGGGCTATGCCGAATAATGCCACGGGCAGAGTGGCGAGGTGCATCGAATTATGTTCTAACAGAGTGGCTTATATTTCAAAGATCCAGCGAGCGTCTGAGAAAGATTATTTTTTTCTTAATTGGGCCTTCGTGAATATTGGCAGTGCAAAGGTTGCTATCATGGATTCAAATCCCGTGTTTAGGGACTTTTCGAATGCATTTCTGCGGCCGGGCATGATGCCGAGCGAGATTTTTCGATTTTGGTATTGATTTAGTGTCGGGCTCCATTTCGTATAGCACTGGCAGAAGTCATAAAAGTGGAAAGGAATAGCTTCAGGTTTCCTTAGTAAGAAGTCCATTGGCAGACCAATGTGGATGTGTGTTCTAGCTTGAGTCGGCTTGGTTGGTCGAATTGTATTGTCAAGGGATTGGTTGACTTGACCGTTATTGAGCTTATCAATGATCTAGAGAGATCTATGAATTGTTTTGTGTGTTGCGAGACGTTATGATTTGTTGGTTATGGGCACCTATGGTGTGAATTTATTGGGGCTCTTAGTTAAAGTCGAGAGGAAGAGTAACTGGGTGTTGCTCGTAGAATGGCGCATCAGTTATGTTCTTTCACGGTTGTGTGGTGTATGTTATTTACTTCCCTGTGGGAATGATGAATTGCTTTGGTTCCATATATCAAATTGTGCGTGGTTGTCGATTTTGAGCATAGTGACTTTAGGGGTTTCATGTGTAACTGTTTTTGGATAGGATCGCGTATTGTAGCGAGGCCACGTGGAGATATGACCTTTCAGGGTAGATTTAGGTGTTCTATTTCTATGATGTGGGACGGGGTCTCATCCCTTTATTGTGATGGAACTGATTAGCTTGAGGTACAACTCTTTCGTTTGAGTCATTTTCCATGATTTGAGTATGTTCAGACTGTTTCTTGTTGGTGCGTGTATTATGCAAGTTGTGGCTTAGGCTCGTATTGATGTGTCATGTCACCAAGATGGTGTTTTTGGTCATAAGGGATCGTTGGGATCATCAATGAATACAAAAGGATTCTATTTCAGCATGTTTAAGGGGGGTTAGTATCGAGGTTCAGTTCAAATTTTCTATGGTAATCGTCAGAGGGGAAGTGGCGTCCTGAATGGTTAATCTGAGAAATGATTTTGGTTTATTGCGTGTTTCAGTATCATTGGCAGTATATGAAAGTGTTTGAATGAGATTTCAGTTGATAAGAGTGTCTCTATCGGTATTTAGGTGTCATGTGCAGCTACTGTGAATGGAGGTTATTGTTGCGAGCATTAGAGCTATGTGGTTTATCATGTAACACCACCGAGGTTGCATGCATGAGTTATTACATCTGGTTCGGGCTTATTCTGAGTATAGATGTGAGGTTCTGATCTTGTGTATGTTTCGGAAACTGGAATGTGGTTATATGGTTTATGGACTAGATGGATTGTGAAATGCCAGGTATGTTGTGTTATCAGACCTATGTGAGATAGGGTGACGTGGGATCACCCCCGGCATATGCTTGTTAAGGTTATCGAGCTATTGGTTGGCTTCTAGGACAACTCTGGGTACGCTCGAGGATGAGAGTTTTTTTAAGTTGGGGAGGATGTGACGACCCAACCCATCGTCTCACTAGTTACCGCTCCATTTTTCCATTTTATGCTTCTTCATGTTTCTTTATCGGCATTTGGTATGTTAGAGTTGAATTGCATCGGTTTTGGTAGGAAATGAGACACTTGGTCTCTTTAAGGAAGGTTTGGTTTGGAAAAGTCAATTGTATGTTGGCTTATGCGTTAGAGGGCTCGGATGTGATTTCCAGTGATTCGCTTAGATTCGGGGAGTGATTTATGACTTAGGAGTGTGATCGAAAGTGAATTTGGAGGTCCGGTGTCAAATTAGGCTTGAATTGACGAAGTTAGTATTTTGGCAAATTCCGGTTGATGGGTGAGGTTTTTATCCGAGGGCTGAAATCAAATTTCGAGTTGTAGCTCCGTTATGTGATTTTGGATTTGTTTGAAATATTTCAGGTCATTCGAACGTTGTTTAGTCGGGATTTTAATCGAATGCGTGTTTCGGAAGTATTTGAATAACTTAGGCTTGATTCGATATAATTTGATGATTTTGGTGTTAGTCGAGGTGTTTTGATGAATGAGGCAAGTTTGAATAATGTTTGAAGACATGTTGGTGCTTTTGGTTGAAGTCTCGGGGGCCTCGGGGTGATTTAGGATGGCTATCGGGAATTTTTGAAGCTGGAAATGCTGCAGAAATGCAGCAGTTAGTGCAGAGCAATTTTGCTCTATGCTATCGCGTAGTAAGGGCTGCGATCGCATAGAAGGAATTATAGGGGCTGTTTGGTTGTGCTATGCGATCTCACGAGAATTGTTGCGATCGCACAATAGTTTTGGATGGTGCATTGCGTTCACATGGTATTTATTGCGATCACATTGAGTTGTTTTGGAGGCTGGAAATTTGTGCTATGTGATTGCAATAGCAAAGGCTGCGATCACATAGGGTCAGTCAGTGACGTGGGAAGAATGTATTAAAACATGTCATCCGTGATTTGGTGGATCATTTACCCCATTGTTGATCAAGGATTCGAGGAGAATCGATTGGAGGTAAGAATTTTGAACTCAAAATCCGTTGTTATTGTGTAATGCATCTAGAAATTTATGGAAATTAATAGTAAAATTGATGAACTATGGCTTGGGATTTTGAGATTTTATATTGGGATTTGATAGGTTATTTGAGTTCGGATTTGAGAATTCTTAGTATGTACGAACTCGTGAGAAGATGAGGAATCCATTGATATTGAATTTTTTTATTTCCGAAAGTGTGCCCGGGGCTCGAATTTTGCTAATTTCGAGATTCTAGATATTTATCGATTGTTTTCGATTGAGTATTGTTACCTTAGCATATTGTGATATATTTGCTCTGATTTTGGTTAGATTCGACGTGCGTGGAGGCCTATTTTAGGGGCAAAGGCGTCGCGAGCAAGAGATTTTACCGGTTCGGGGTGAGTAATGCTTGTAAATGATATCATGAGGGTTTGAAACTCCAGATTGTACATCATAGTGATATATTGAGGTGAGACACGCTCTCAATGGCGGGCACGTGGTCATTTACTATTAGGGATTTTGACTTCGTCCATCTCGGTTGTTATTTTACCTCGTATTTATCTAAGACTTGTTGTTTTCACTATGACATGGGCTTATTGCCATACTTGGGCTTCGCGCTGACTATTTGAAATACGTTGTGAACTTTCATCACAGTTTCCTCACTAATTGAAATATTATTTGAACTCAGCCCCACTTTAATTACACTATTTCATGAACTCATCTATACTTTTTCTCAACTTAAGATTTAAATGATATTTGAACTGATATTTGAGCTGAGCTATCATTTTACTGTTCCCCAAGGGGCTTATGATTATTTTCTTGACTTATTAAGGTCGATGGCCATATGTGAGGATATGTTGAGTGATGTGAGGTGGCTTTCAGGCCTCGAGTGATATGTGAGGAGGCTTTCAGGACTCGAGTGTATTGTGAGAAGGCTTTCAGGCCTCATGTTGATATGTACATGCTTTCAGGCCTTATGCTGATATAACACTTGGGTTGTAGGAACCCCTCCGGAGTCTGCACCCCAACGTGAGTGCGGGTACCCATCAGATTTGAGACAGTGGTAACAATGACACTGTATAATGCAATTTGGTCAGGTAACAATGACTGACTGGGGATAACAGTGTGCGGTCAGGTAACAATGGCTGACCATGAACTAATTTGTGCCTAGGGGCGAGGTTTATGTGTTCATATTGCATACTTACTTGTCTTTTGCTTGTTTAATTGTGGTATTTTTGCCAGAGGGACGGATTTCTGTGCATAGCGGCACTAATTGTTTGAAATTATTTCGCAACTATTGAAAAATTCATTTTCAAAATAGGTCTAATACAGAGCCAAGATATTTCTAAAGATTTCACAGATATCATTGTTTTTCTCATAAATTTGTACCCGGCTTCTATGCAGCATGTTGGTTGCTTTACGTGATTTCTTGATGCTCAATTATTATTTACTTCTATTACTCGCTGAGTTGGAGTACTCGCTTTACTCCCTGCACCTTGCGTGCAGTTGCAGGTATTTATTCATCTAGTAGCGGGTATTGGCTGCATGGAGGCAGAGTTGTAGAGGTTTTAGCGAGGTGACTGCCAGCGTTTGCAACACCACTATCTTCCTATGTTATTCATTATTCTTGTTCAATGTATTTCTAGACTATAAAGTGAAAACTTCATTCCTATAGATGCTTATGACTTGTGACACCCCAATTAGGGCTGTGTTGGACTGTAATTACGTTAATTGATATCATTAATTCATAATCGAACTATTATTGAACTGATTAACTGTTAAAAGGGGTGTTTCGAAATGGTCTGATTGGCCTTGTCTTCACTAGATACGTTATCGCGACCGGAGCGGAATTTGAATCGTGACACCATAAAATGCACCGCGAACTTATCCTGAAAAATCAATTTCCAACTCAATCTTTACGAGTCTTTCTTTGTCCGTCCTATACTTGTCTTGACTGAATTTAATTCCTCCCTAATTGGTGACATAACAGAGAAGGTGGTTTTACTCTCCCAAACTCAAGTAGAACAAAAGAAAAGAATAATAATTATATACTAAATCAAAAATAGTATATTATATTTTCATTTGACATTATATATTTAACTTAATTTGTTGTGGGGACACTTTCTTTTTCTCTTTCTTTATCTTATTTTTTCTTTATTGTTTCTCTCTCAATCATTTCTTCTATCTCATCTTCTCCAACCCAAAATACACAGTCCTGCTACACCATCGCCATTGCTGGACCACCTAATCTCTCCTCCTCCTTCATCCCACCATTTTCTTTCCCACCAGACTTATGCCTCCAATATTTTTCTAACCTCATTTTCATTAGCACGTCCCAGAAGATCAAATAAAATCACCATTGGAGAGTTTCTTTTCTAGCCCTCTTCATTGTCTCTATCGGTGAGTTCGTCGGATAATTTTTCGGTCTAATATTCAGTGAAAGAGCTTTGATAGGTCTTTCTTCTCCATCTTTGTTCTGCCCGAACTTCTTCCTTTAGGATATGATGGTCGGACTGGTAGTCTTTAATAGTTATGGTTGAAGCCTGAAGGAGAGAAAATAGTGATAACTCCATGAAAACCCAATATCTTTATTAAAACGGTAAAGGGTCAAAACTGCCCTCAACGTATCGACTCCGGTACAAAATTGCCCTTCGTTAACCTTTTGCAAAGAAAATGCCCCCACCATTAAATTTGTGGCACACTTATGCCCCCAAAATCTAACAGATTCTTGAATTTAATTTTTAATTTTTTTTAATGCCACGTGTCACGTTTTGATTGGCCATTAAATAAACTTGACCCAAAATCAATTCTCACCCAAGTTCCGACCCAACCCAACCCGACCGACCCGACCCAAAGAGAACGGAAAATTGGGACATACAAAAAAAAGGAAAAAGGGTCAAAACTGCCCTCAACGTATTGACTCCGGAACAAAATTACCCCCTGTTAACCTTTTTTGGGTCGGGTCGGTCGGGTTGGGTCGGAATTTGGGTCAAGTTTATTTAATGGCCAATAAAAACGTGACACGTAGAATTAAAAAAAATTAAAAATTAAATACAAGCATCCCGATCGACCCGACCCAAAAAACACCAAACCCTCTCTTCATCTTCCTCACAACACACCCTCTCTAACCCTAAACCACCAAACGACCTCCCATGGCTACCCCGTTGCTTCATCTTCCCCGTCCAGCCCGTCACCTTCACATCGCCGGAAAACTTCATAACCAAGCAGCCCCCTCCATCACGAACCAGGCGTCCAACCCGTCCCCCATAACCAAGCCATGAAAAACCAGCCCCCCATTGGATAGGAATGACCAATCCACTTTAACTAAGATGAACATATGTGATATATCAAGCTCTTTACATTTGTTGGAAAGCGAGAAATTTCATTACACTTCAAGCCTCTTACTAGCAAATTGGGATATATAAAGAACGGGAAAAGGGTCAAAATTGCCCTCAACGTATTGACTCCGGAACAAAATTGCCCTCCGTTAACCTTTTTTGGGTCGGGTCGGTCTGGTTGGGTCGGGTTGGGTTGGAACTTGGGTGAGAATTGATTTTGGGTAAAGTTTATTTAATGGCCAATCAAAACGTGACACGTGGCATTAAAAAAAATTAAAAATTAAATTCAAGAATCTGTTAGATATTGGGGGCATAAGTGTGCCACAAATTTAACGGTGGGGGCATTTTCTTTGCAAAAGGTTAACGGAGGGCAATTTTGTTCCGGAGTCGATACGTTGAGGGCAGTTTTGAGCCTTGACATGGGTGGAGTGAGATTGAAAAATAATTTAAAAACGAAAAAATAACTAAAAGATAAAATAAATTAGAAATTGACATGTGGCGGAGCGTGAAGAACACAACCCTCCACAAGCGTGGTTATGTATTTCTAGGAAGAAATTAAGGCCTCATTTGTTTTTTTAAGATTAAGACGTTTGAATTTGAATACACATTTGAATATCAAGATGTATATTAAGATTAAGACGTCAGAATCTGAATATATATTTGAATATATTAAGATGTGTATTAAGATCAGAATAGAAATAATTAAGACTGTTTGATTTTTAACATCTAAATATATAAAATTTATGTCTATTTGTAAATTAATAATTATAACATTCAAATGAAATAACTAATCTAATTTTATATCAAGAAAATATATAATTTTTTAAAATATGATGGTTGTTGGTGGTGATGGCTAACGGATAAATGCTGATTAGAGACGGTGGTTGGTGATAGTTTTGGTTGATGATGGTGGTTTATGCTAGTAGCTAGTAGTGATTGGTAGTGGTGGGGATAGTGATGGTAATTTGTGATAGTTAATAATGGTGGGTGGTGGTAGTAGTTGTGACTGAGGAAGGTGGTGGATGGGTGGTGGTAAGTTATAATTATGGGTCGTGCCAGCTGTGGTTGTTGATGGTGATAGGGTGGTCAATTGTGACAATTGAAGTGGATTAGTGCTGATTGTGGGTGAGAGTAATGGTGGTCGGAATGGTGGGGATAGTGGGTGGTGATGATCGATAATGGTGGCGGTTATGATTGAGGATGATGGTGGTGGTGGAGGTGGTGGTGGTGGTTGAGTATGGTGGTGGCGGGGGCAAGGTGGTAGTTGATAATGATAGGCGGTGGCGGCAGTTAATAATGAATATGTGATAGCATCTTAATGAAATTAAGTCTTTGTTATAGATATTAATCATAAAGACCTATTCATACCCGTTAAGTGGTTGGGAAGTAAAAAACAAACACATTTAATTATTAAGATCTTAATAATTAAGATTCAGACTTCAAAAACAAACACACTTAATATCTGTGATCTGAATGATTAAGATTCAGATATCCAATAAGTGCAAAAAACGAGGCCTAAATTCAGTTTAGACGAGTATTGTATGGAAAAAGAATGCCAGTAAAAGTTGGGTTGAAAACTGATTTTTTACGGACAAGTTCGGGGGCATCTCATGTATTTTCCATTTGGATAAAAGAAAACCAAAACTGGTTCTCTCAAAATGAAGTTCAAACATTCGCATTTTTTCCAAAAAATAAAATAAAAAGTAATTATTTAAACATAAACCAGAACTGATTGTTTTCTGATCAAGCAAAAAGTTAACATTTTGCAAATGAATTTTTTTCTTATACTACTAAACATAGCTTCTGACTAAAACAACCGACTGAAGTAATCGGTTTCAATGATTACCGACCAAAGGTTGATTGAATTGGGTGGGTCGAAAAAATACTCGTTCGGAGCAAATATTGGCCGATTTCTATCACAACGCGGAATCTTCACCATCAGAAATTGTGATAGCGCCTATTCGTGAAAGCTAGGCAAACATGAACATTTGCAACATTATCCTATCTCATTTTATACATGCTTAAAACCATTAAATAACTGATGAATGAACAATTAAAAGACAACGATTAATAAAAGATAGCGGAAGTTTGAATTAAATATAGAAACAATGCCTAAAACATCAATACAAGTCTCTAACCAGCACCCGATGTCACAACATTTCATGGACTATTTAAGAAATCTAAATACAAAAGTCTTAACAATATAAATAAACTCTGTCTCGGTACAAGGAAAACATGGCATGAAAAAGTAGAAGAGATTTTGGGCTTGCGGATACCTGCAGGACTACCTCGGGAATCTTGTGAACTGAAGGATTGCACTCTGGCTACTGCTGTGCACCGTAAGCTGCTCCGGCACTTGGATCTGTGCAAAAGAGCACAGAGTGTAACATCACCATAACCGACCTCATGTGCTAGTAAGTATCCGGCCTAACCCCAACAAAAAAGTTCCGAGGCTAGAACAAGACTCCAGATAAACTTGTACAGATATATTATAGATATAACGGAGAAACAACAGAAATAAACAATTAAAGCTGGGAGAGGGAACATGCTTAGGGAATAGTAGATAAAGGTAGAATCACAAAATAATGTTGAAATATTTCAACTTAACTTCTAACACGGAATAAAAACATAAAGACAACTTTTATTTTTAAGTTTAATTTTGTTGCAGGCGTGCAACTCGATCCCATTTCTCATACCTCATGGTAGGTGTACCACGCTTTCTCATTTTATTATATCTTGTGGTAGGCGTACTATCCGCTTCCATTTCATAATTCTTGTGGTAGACATATCACCCGCTCCCATTTCATAACTATTGTGGTAAGCGTACCACCGGTTCCCATTGCGATCCAACACAGTATTACAAAGAGAATCCCGGTAAGGGAACAAGATAATATAGTGATTTCCCGGCAAAGGAACAAGAATATCAAATCAACTATCCCGAAAAGGAAGATCCAGTAATAACCAATCTTATTCAATTTATACTTAAAACAATAGCACCAACACTCAGTCATAACTAAATACATGTTCAGTATCAAAGATCTTCAACCAAGTTCTCATAGGATTAATTAAGAATACAACAGTTTAGCAGTTTAGGACTCAAGTTCATGATCGACAACAATGTATAGATACTCTTCACCATGCCTATACGTCGTTCACAACACAAAATAAGTAGCAAATATGACTCGACTCCTAATCCCTCAAGCTAATGTTAGACCGAACACCTACCTCAAACTTCCACGGCCAATTCAATCCACAACGACCGCTTTTCCTCTCGAGTTTGGCTCCAACTCAATCAAACCTATATAATAATGATTCCATAGTATCAATATATGCTAAATACATTAAACCCAGTATATAGATATAGATTTTCAAGCTTTTTTCCTAAAATTTCAAAAATCGACCCCGGGCCTACTTTGTCAACATAACGTTCGGACCAAATTCATATCACCCATTCTCTGAGGAGCTCGAATATATAATTTATTTTCAAATTCGACCCAAAAATGAGGTCTAAATCAAGAAAATTCCAAACGCCCTAATTCTATCCAAATTTCCAATTTTCTACCCCAAATTACATGTTTTAGGCCTGAATTTCAATAGATGATAATGGAAAATGAAGAAAACGAGTTAAACAATACTTACCCAAGAAGTTTTGGTGAAGAGATTATCTAAAAGTCGCCTAGAAACTTTGGAGAAGAGAGATTTTATGAAAAACTTGATCTCCTAAATTGGTTCTATTTTGGGCATGTTAAATAACTGGGCAAAAATTGCTCTATGTGATCGCGGAAAAGGGATTGCGATCATATTGGGTAAGGCCTGCTGTGCACTGTGATTGCGGAGGAAAGTTTGTGATCGCATAGAAGAATGAGATGAAGGCTAGTTTTTATGCAATGCGATCGCTGAGAGAAGAACGCCAAAGGTTTTCTGGACCCCTAAGGTTTGCTCTATGCGATCACAACCTTTCTTATGCGATCACATAGAAGGAATAACTAGGCAACACCAACATCTATTTCTGCAACATTCCTAAGGCCAAAACCTCCCCGAAACACCTCCGAAAAACTCCCGAGTCCTCGGGGCTCCCAACTAAACATACACACTATTCCAAAACATTCTACGAACTTAACCATATGATTAAATAGCCAAAATAATATCAACAACAAGGAATCAACCCTCAACATCACTAGCTTTTCTTCAACTTCACAAACTTTTAAATTTAGAGTTTTAGGTACGTAACACGTCAACCGACGTTCGATTTCAACCAAACTTTACAGAAATATCATAAAACACATATAAGACATGTACTGTACGATGGAACCAAAATACGGGCCCGATACTAACACATCCTAATCAATTTTCATTTCAAATTTCCTTAATAATTTTAGAAAAATAATTTCTTTTAAAAATTCATTTCTCGGGCTCGTGACCTCGGATTTTAATTTCGTGCATACACTCAAGTCCCATATTTTCAACGGACCCACTGAGACCATCAAATCACGGGTCCTGGTCTGTTTGCACAAAATATTGAAAAAGTTAACTTTACTCATTTTAATACCAAATTTGAGCATTTTTCACATAATTTTACATTTAATCTTTCCGGCTACGCGTCCGGACTGCACCCGAAAATCGAGGTGGCTAAAAATAAGGTTTTCAAGCCCTTGGAAATACAGAATGAGAAAGAAAAAAAGGTGATGAGCCTTTGGGTCATCACATTCTCCACCTCTAAAACAACCGTTCGTCCTCGAATGGACAAAAGAAAGAAGTATCTGAGTGGGGAAATAGATGAGGATAACGGCTCTGTATATCAGACTCAGACTCCCAGGTCAATGCCTCAGGAGGCTGACCTCTCCGCTGAACACGTGCTGAAGGAAAACTCGTCGACCTCATTTGTCGAACCTGCTGGTCTAGAATAACTACTAGGTCATCCTCATAAGACAAATCCTTATCCAACTGGACAGTGCTGAAGTCTAACAGGTGGGAAGGATCGCCATGGTACTTCTGAAGCATGGACACGTAAAACACTGGATGCACGTCTGACAAGTTAGGCGGCAAGGGAATTCTATAAGCCACCTCTCACATACGATCGAGAATCTCAAATGGACCAATGAACCTAGGGCTAAGTTTGCCCTTCTTACCGAATCTCATCACACCCTTCATAGGCAACACTCGGAGCAATACGCGTTCACTAACCATTAAAGCCACATCTCGAGCTTTGCAATCTGAATAACTCTTCTGCCAGGACCGAGCTATACGAAGCCTATCATGAATAATCTGAACCTTATCCAAGACCTCCTGAACCAGATCCGTACCCAATAATCGAGCCTCTCTCTGGTCAAACCATCAAAATAGAGACCAGCATCACCTACCATACAACTCCTCAGAAAGAGCCATCTGAATGCTGGACTGGTAGTTGTTGTTGTAGGAAAGCTCTCATAAGGGCAAACACTAGACCCACGAGCCTCCAAAATCAATGACACAGGCTCGGAGAATATCCTCTAGAATTTGAATAGTTCTCTCGGACTGACCGTCCGTCTGGGGATGAAATGTTGGACTCAAGTCAACTTGGGTGCCCAATTATCGATGAAATTCTCTCTAGAAGCGTGAGGTAAACTGTGCATCCTAGTCCGAAACGATCGATACTGACACCCCATAAAGGCGAACAATATCCCGGATGTAGATCTCCGCTAACCTCTAAGATGAATAGGCTGTTGTAACAAGAACAAAATGTGGTGACTTGGTCAACCTATCAACAATGACCAAAACTACATCGACCGACGACTGGAGTCTGGCCGTCCTGAGTGATAAACGCTACTAAACCTCAGTTCAGTGCCTTCTTCTGGGTCAACGGATATCCAGTAATGAAATCCATGGTAATCTATAACCCCCGTAAGGCCCTGTGAAAATTATTGCTCAGATGTTGGCAACTGACAGAGTCGAGTCTACCTACGTGGGTCTGATTCTTTTTACTGTTTTGCACTTGAAAATGAGAAATCAAAATTTTTCTAGAAAAGTCCAATCTGCGGTCCGTAATGCGGTCGCAGATCGATAATGCGGATCGTATTTCTACCACAGAAGTTTCCAGAGAGCAACCAATTTTTGATGTTAAAAATGCGGTCAGATCTGCGGTCGCATAATCAATATGCGGACCATAGAGTGATCGAATATGATCCCTGAGGGATATCGAAGGTCAATTTTACGGTGCATTTTGCGACCGCAGAACACGAATGCGTATCACATATCCATCGCGTTCCCAACCGGAGAAGGTCCAAAACTTGGGACACTTCTGAGGTCCATTTTGCAGACCGCATGTCAGTTCTGCGATCGCAGAGTTGCGTCGCAGATCGAGCTCGCCTAGTTATTTTTCTAAAATTCTAAGCCCGATCCCTCTTTTAATAAAACACCCTATACCTCACTTTTAACACATTTTTTGAACAAAATAAGAGAAAGGAAGAGAGGGTCCTAGAGAGATAAAACTATTTCTTCATCAATGGATCTTCCAAAACCATTGGAACCTGGGAAATTTTGGTGCATTGTCTTCACTTCTTATTTCACAGGTAAAATCCCTAACCCATTTCCCCTAAATTTTCAACCGAAGCTTGGAGAGGGAACCACATGCACTAGATTTTGAAGTTTTTGATAAAACCTTCATGCATGTATTCAAAACCCCAAAATCTTGTAAAAGGGAATTTTGGTAGTAAATTGTGAATTCCTATTCTAAGGCCTATGTATTAATCATGAACTAGATTGACCCATCTTGATTGGTTGGTGAATTGGAGGAGAAGTGTAAATGGGATATTCAATTCCAGGTATATATGTCTAATTGTGATGCTTGTGAAATCGCCTTGTATTAATATGTGAAATTACTTGATATCCATATGGGGAATTATTGTGAAACTCTTGTGAATTACACTTGTGTGGTGACATCTTGTGACAAAGTTTGAGGAACATGAGATTGAAAGAATTCTTGAATGGTGAAACCGGAACTATTGTGGTAATAATATATGGTTGGTTATGGACATCCATTGTGGTAACTAGGAATCTGTACATATTGATGAACATGAGGAAATTGTTGTTGCTAGTTGTGGAAATACATTACCCTGTTGTGGTTCTATCTTAATAATGTGCTATAGTTGATTTCTTGTATTTGTTGTTGTGTTGTATGTTGTTTGTGAAGTGAAATTGGCAGGCGTGGTCGAGTTGCGCGCCGCAGCACGGTGAAATAAGGTGTGGGTTAGGGCGATATGGGTGACCGAGGTAATAAGGGTGGATGAGGAAATAAGGGTGGAAAAATGTGATCCAATACCACTATTGAAATGAATAGAAATCATGAAATGATCAATGTGGAATTGTGAAAGGAGATAGCAGGAGAGTTTGTAACCTGTGGGGCACTAATTGCCCCTTTGTTTGACTAATTGTATCATCTGTTGTGAGATGCCTGGTTGTTGTTCCATGGTTGTGCTATTGTTGTCCAGCTTTACACTTGTATATGTATTTTCGGTTTGAGTTTACTTGGGAGAGAGTTTGTTCATACATTCCAGTACAATTTAAATGTACTGACGTCCCTTTTGCCGGGGACGCTACATTCGTGTAATGATTGTAGGTGGATCTGCACCAGGCAGTCCAGTCCACCATTCGTAGCTCCTCCTCCCTCTCTATCGACAATATTCGTATTTGGTGAGCCCTTTCCTTCTGGGGCCTTGTGTGGCTCATGCCACTCTTGTTGTCGTATTTTAGAGTTTTGTGTCATTTTTGTAAAGGTATAGCCGGGCCTTGTCGCCGGCAAGTGTTGTATCATTTTCTTTATCTTATAGGCTCCATAGACTGGATAATTTGGGTTGTGGAACTTTTGTAATATATGTGTACATAATGAGCGTTGTTATATATAAACCACGCTAGCTGTTCATAATAACATGTATACCTTTTGTAAAAAGTGGAGTTCTGTTTATTTTCAGTTGCATCAAGTATTATTGGTAAATTAGTAAGGAATAATTGTGGGGTAATACGTGGGAATAGGAAATGTAACCAGGTCCTATTGACTGGGGCTACCCGGTTGGGTGTCGGTCATGTACCTCAATTTGAGGCATGACAAACGTGGTATAAGAGCCAGGTTTTTAAAGGGGTCCTAGGATGTCTCGGAGCCGTGCCTAGTATAGCCTTTCTTATCGGTGTTTTGTCGACCATGTCTATAAGATGGGGACTACAAGGACATTTAGGAAACAAATCCCTTCTTTTTTATTCCAGTTCGTGCGATGAAGTAATGTTGTTTCTAATTCGTACTTTATTTCGAATTTCAAGAAATAGCACCTAAGAAGAAAGCTAGACTTGGCCTATGGGACAATGCCACTTCTGGTGCGGTTGTGGATCATGTGCCGGCTGCCATGGGAGAGAGTGATTCCCCAGTTCTGAATTTGCCTGCTCCATCCATTCCGGACCCAAGCAATCATGTTCTAGCGGTGGCAGAGGGTGCCACTATCCCTCCTGCCGATGCTCCTAATCGGATATTGCCCCAGCTTCCGATACCGGGATTTCTGATGGAGACCTTCGGGGAGCCATCTGTATGCTGACCCAGTTAGTGGCCAACCAGGCCTAGAGATCTCATGATGCCCCTGTGTCCTCCAGCGGACAGGGAGATTCCTCCAGCTCCAGATTTCACCAGTTTCTGCGATTTGCCCCTCCAGAGTTCTCAGGCATAGATCCAAAGGCCGATTCGCATGACTTCCTTGATGATATGTACAAGACCCTTCGAGTGATGAAGGCTACAGAGATAAAGGGTGTAGAATTGGCTTCATACAGTTTGAAGGGAGCGGCGCGTTCGTGGTTTGAGAAGTGGGAGGATTCCCGTGAGAAGGGGAGACCTCCGGCTAGATAGGATGAGTTTGTGGATTCCTTCATGGACCATTTCTTGCCTGCCCAGATGATGGAAGCCCGTGCCACTAAGTTCAAGGTTCTTAAGCAGGGTAGTCTGAGTGTTTGGGAGTATTATGTGGAGTTTGTGAGGTCGTCCAAGTATGCTCCTCAGTTGGTGTCTACTGTGGAGGCTAGAGTTCGGCGATTCGTTCAGGGTCTCAATCCAATTGTGGTAAATGAGGCTGCTACGATGGCTTTGCATTCAGACATGAACTATGGGAAGATCATGGGTTTTGCTCTGGCCACAGAGGCCAAGAAGTTAAAGATTCGGGAAGACAGGGATATGAGCAGCAAGGCCCGGTCTATGGGTTACTCAGGGAGGTCATCTCTAGGGAGAGGGTCATCAGGACCATCTCAGTCTTATGCTGAGTCCTCAGCTAGTGCACCGCCATCCGTGCACCGTTTCCAGTATAGTAGCCCTTCGGGGCCATGTTCAGACATCAGAAAGCCCCGCCAGTTCAGTCATTCGGGGATGAGACCTCGACAACAGGGAGGTATATGTCCCAAGTGTGGGAGATTTCATACAGAGGCCAGTTACTTGGATGCTCTAGTGTGTTACAATTGTAGGATGTGAGGTCACACACAGTGGGACTGCCGTGCGCCAAAACAGGGCACGGGTAGGGGACTTGCTCAGCCATCCAGTTCATCCGTTGCTACGTCATCAGTGCGCCCTCCATCCCCAGCAGGGCGTGATGTAGCCAAAGGTGGAGCTCGTGGTAGGGGCAGACCCAACAGGCTTTATGCATTGAGTGGATGTCAGAGTGCTGAGGCTTCCCTAGATGTTTTCACAGGTATCCTATCTGTCCAGACCGGTTATTACTATGCTCTTATTGACCCAGGGTCTTCTTTGTCCTGTGTCACCCCATTTCACTTTGAATTTTGGGATTGAACCCGAACAGCTCCTTGAGTCATTCCCTATATCGACTCTGCTTGGTGATTCTATTACAGCCGCACGAGTTTATAAGAATTATGTCATTATGGTATGTGTCCGTGTTACCACGACCGACCTTATCGAGCTCGGGATTGTGGATCTTTATGTATTCATTGGAATGGACTAGCTCTATTCGTGTTTTGCTAAACTTGATTGTTATACAAGAGTCATGAGACTCGAGTTTCCTAATGAACCGGTTGTTGAACGAAAAGGAAATGGTATTGCGCTGAGGGGTAGGATTATTTCCTACCTCAAGGCTTTGAAAATGATCAGAAAAGGGTGCATCTATCATTTGGTCCGGGTGGCGGACACTACTCCAAAAGTACCTACCCGCGAGTCCGTGCCAGTTGCGAATGAGTTTCTTGAGGTGTTTCCAGATGAGCTTCCAGTAATTCCGCCAGATAGGGAGATTAATTTCTAGATTGATGTATTGCCAGATACCCAGCCAATATCTATTCCTCCGTACATAATGGCGCCAGCAGAGTTACGGGAGCTGAAGGAGCAGTTGAAGGATCTATTGGAGAAGGGGTTTATCCGGCCAAATGTGTCGCCGTGGGGTGCTCCGGTTCTTTTTATCAGAAATAAGG
Organism: Nicotiana benthamiana; assembly: GCA_034376525.1. NCBI lineage: Eukaryota > Viridiplantae > Streptophyta > Magnoliopsida > Solanales > Solanaceae > Nicotiana > Nicotiana benthamiana. The sequence goes on along the minus strand of CM067337.1, from coordinate 36,884,143 downwards.
ATGGGTCGCTTCGGCTATGTATCGATTATCGGTAGCTTAATAAAGTCACCATTAAGAATAAGTACCCTTTGCCTCGGATAGATGATTTGATCGACTAATTGCAAGGTGCAAGGTTCTTCTCCATAATTGATTTGTGGTCCGGGTACCACCAATTCAAGATTAGAGAGCAGGATATTCCTAAGACTGATTTTAGAACTCGTTATGGTCACTTTGAGTTCTTGGTCATTCCTGTTGGGCTAACCAACACCCCGAAGGCTTTTATGGATCTTATGAATCGGGTCTTCAAGTCATTATTAGACTCTTTCGTGATTGTTTTCATTAACGACATCCTTGTGTATTTGTGGAGCAGGGAGGATCATGTCAGTCACCTCAGAGCAGTTTTGCAGACTTTTCATCAGCACCAATCATATGCCAAGTTTTCTAAATGTGATTTTGGTTGGAATCCGTCGCTTTTCTAGGCCATGTTGTTTCCAGTGAGGGGATTCGGGTGGACCCCCAAAAGATTGCAGCGGTGAAGGATTGTCCAAGGCCCACGAACCCGATGGAGATCCATAGCTTCTTGGGTTTAGAAGGGTATTATCGGAGGTTCGTAGAGGGATTCTCCACCCTTGCCTCTCCTTTGGCTAAATTGACGAAGAAAGCAGCCAAGTTCCAGTGGTCAGATGTTTGTGAGAAAAGTTTTTAGGAATTGAAGTCAAGGTTGACTTCGGCACCAGTATTGGCCTTGCCAGAAGGCACAGAGGGGGCTTGTGGTTTATTGTGATGCCTCCACGGTTGGCTTAGGGTGTGTACTGATGCAGCACGGGAAGGTCATAGCATATGCTTCTAGGAAACTTATGAATCACGAAAAGAATTATCCGACGCATGATTTGGAGCTTGCAGCAATTGTGTTTGCCTTGAAAATATGGCGGCATTATCTTTTTGGGTTCATGTAGATGTGTTTTTAGACCATAAAAGTCTCCAGTATTTGTTTAAGCAGAAGAAGCTGAATTTAAGGTAGTGACGGTGGTTAGAATTGCATAAGGATTACTATATGGACATCTTGTACCATCCAGGGAAGGCGAACGTGGTGGCCGATGCCCTCAGTCGGAAATCCATGGGTAGCTTGGCTCACTTAAGAGTGTATTAGAGGCTCTTAGCTCGGGAGGTGCACCACTTGGCCAGCCTTGGGGTTTGTATCTCAGCCCCGAATGAGGAGGAACTTATGATGCATAATACAGCAGAATGGTCGCTCGTGGCAATGGTTAAAGGAAAGCAGTTTACTTATCCAGCATTTGCACAATTGAAGGAGGCAGCTTTAAGCAAAGAAATTTATGCATTTTCACTCGGTAGTAGTGATGGTGTGCTACGGTGCCATGATAGGTTATGTGTTCTGGATGTGGATAATCTTTGGGATAGGGTAATGGCGGAGGCTCATCATTCCAGGTAATCATTGCACCCAGGCTCTACAAAGATGTATCACGATCTCAAGGAAATCTATTGGTGGAGTGGTATGAAGGAGAGTGTGGCGGACTTCGTCTCTAAGTTTCCGAATTTCCAGCAAGTGAAGGCCGAGCACCAGCAGCCCGGTGGATTGACTTAGCTTATAGAAATTCCAATGTGGAAGTGGGAAATGATCAACATGGACTTCATTACAGGGTTACCTCATACTCAGCACAGGTTCGACTCAATTTGGGTGATAGTTGACCGGCTCACCAAATCAGCTCACTTTTTGCCAGTCAAGTCCACTGATACTACAGAGCAATATGCTCGCTTGTATATCAAGGTGATATTCAGGCTTCATGGTACGCCGCTTTCATTATTTTGAATCGAGGAGCTCAATTCACAGCTAACTTCTGGAGGAAATTTCAGCAAGGTTTGGGTACTCAAGTTAATATTATCACAACTTCTCATTTGCAGACCGATGGTCAAGCAACGCGGACTATTCAGACACTTGAGGATATGTTGCGGGATGTGTCTTGGATTTCAAGGTTAATTGGGATGATCACCTGCCCCTAATAGAGTTTTCTTATAACAACAGCTTCCATGCTAGCGTCCAGATGGCCCCATTTGAAGCTTTGTACGGAAGAAGGTGTAGGTCCCCAATCAGGGGGTTCGAGGTTGGTGAAGCAGAATTGATAGGGCCAGATCTCGTGCACCAAGCCATGGAGAAGGTAAGAGTCATTCAGGAGAGGATGAAAACTTTTGGAGTTGCCAGAAATCCTATGCGGATGTGCGTCGAAGAGAATTGAAGTTTCAAGAAGAAGATTGGATATTCTTGAGGGTGTCTCGTATAAAAGGAGTCATGCGCTTTGGGAAGAAGGGGAAACTAAGTCCTGGGTAGGTCGGGCCTTATCAAATTACTCAAAGGATCGGTCAAGTTACGTATAGGTCGGAATGTCCCCCTGAAATGTCCTTAGTGCACCCAGTGTTTCATGAATCCATGTTTAGGAAAGGCATGGGTGATCCGTCTACGATCGTGCCAGTAGAAGACATCAAGGTTATAGAAGAGTTATTGTATGAGGAGATTCCGGTTACTATTATGGATAGACAAGTTCTAAAGTTGCGAAACAAGGAGATTTCTTCAGTTAAGGTGTTGTGGCGAAACCAACAAGTCGAGGAAGCCACATGGGAAACAGAAGATGAGTTGAAGATAACATACCCCCATCTATTTGAGCAAGTCTAGAAATGATCGTGCGAATCTTGTCCCTAGAAGAACTAGTGTTGTGTCCCATTAGGTGTAAGAAACATCCCTTCCTTCCCCCAAGTGCCTTGCTATAGTAGTTCCTCCAAGTTGTGCCAACAAAATTTATGTGTTGTGATTGTTTGAACAATGTGCAGTCCTTCTAAGTAATGAAAGTCTTGTACTCTCATGGTATGGTGATGTAAGGGGATTATGATTAATTTTGCATGGATAGGGAGTATCAAAGTGTTTTAATTGTGTAATGATTAGCTTTTGCATGGAGGATTGTCTTGAAATGATTCCCGGTGTCGTACCCTTGTGATAGGTATATGGCTTTAACAAGTACAGGTGATTAATGCTAAATTTGAATACATGTGGTGTGCCAAAATGGATAAAAGTGTATCGAGAGGTTGAATACGTGTAAGTGTGAGGATTATGCATTTTATAACTGTTATAAAGGTAGCAAGTTTGTGTAATAGTGCTTGGAAATATGTTTTGGGGGCTCTCTGACAGGTGGTTATGTCCATATTACAAAGGAGACTCTGGCAAAATTTTTCTAACAAACTTGAAAGTTAGTAAAAGCGTAGGAACTTGCATATCATATTTTCAAACTAATTGGTCCCCAAGTCCTCATTCGAGGACGAATGATCTTAAGCGGGGGAGGATGAAAGGCCCCGTCAAAATGAGTGCTCAGATGTTAGCAACTCATAGAGTAGAGTTTACCTACGTGGGTTGGATTCTTTTTACTGTTTTGCACTTGAAAATGAGAAATCAAAATTTTTCCAGAAAAGGTCCAATCTGCGGTCCAGAATGCGGTCGCAGATCAAGAATGCGGACAGCATTTCTGCCGCAGAAGTTTCTAGAGAGCAACAAATTTTTGATGTTGATAATGCGGTCAGATCTGCGGTCGCATAACCAATATGCGGACCGCAAAGTGATCGCATATGATCCCTGAAGGATTTCAAAGGACAGTTATGCAGTACATTCTGCGACTGCAGAACACGAATGCAGACTGCATATCCACCGGATTCCCAACCAGAGAAGGTCCGAAGCTTGGGACCCTTCTGCGGTACATTATGAGGACCGCATGTCAGTTCTGCGATCGCAGAGTTGCGTCGCAGTTCGAGCTTGCCCAGTTATTTTTCTATAATTCTAAGCCCGGCCCCTCTTTTAATAAAACACACCATCCATCATTTTAACACATTTTCTGAACAAAAATAAGAGATAGGAAGAGAGGGTCCTAGATGGAGAAAGCTATTTCTTCATCAATTGATATTCCAAAACCATTGGAGCTAGGGAAATTTCGGTGCATTGTCTCCACTTCTAGTTTCACAGGTAAAATACCTAACCCCTTTCCCCTAAATTTTAAACCTAAGCTTGGGAAGGAAACCACATGCACTAAATTTTTGAAGTTTTTGATAAAACCTTCATGCAGGTCTTCAAAACCCTAAAATCTTGTAAAAAGGGAATTTAGGTAGTAAATTGTGAATTCCTATTCTAAGGCCTATGTATTAATCATGAACTAGATTGACCCGTCTTGATTGCTTGGTGAATTGGAGTAGAAGTGTAAAGGGGATATTCAATTCCAGGTATGTATGGCTAATTGTGATTCTTGTGAAATCGTCTTGTGTTGATGTGTGAAATTACTTGATATCCATGTGGGGAATTATTGTTAAACTCTTGTGAATTACACTTGTGTGGTGACATCTTGTGACAAAGGTTGAGGAACATGTGATTGAAAGAATTCTTGAATGGTGAAATCGGAACTATTGTGGTAACAATATATGGTTGGTTATGGACATCCATTGTGGTAACTCTGAATGTGTACAAATTGATGAACATGAGGAAATTTTTGTTGCTAGTTGTGAAAATACATTACCCTTGTTGTGGTTCTATCTTAACAATGTGCTATAGTTGATTTCTTGTATTTGTTGTTGTGTTGTATGTTGTTTGTGAACTAAAACACTCAGGCGGGGTCAAGTTGCGCGCCGCAACACGGTGAAATAAGGTGTGGGTTGGGGCGATAAGGGTGAACGAGGTAATAAGGTGGACAAGGCAATAAGGGTGGAAAAATGTGATCCAATATCACTATTGAAGAGAATAGAAATTTTGAATTGATGAATGTAGAATTGTGAAAGGAGACAGCAGGAGAGTTTGTAACATTTGGGGCTACATGGCTAATTGTATCATTTGTTGTGAGATGCATGGTTGTTGTTCCATGGTTGTGCGATTGTTGTCCAGCATTACACTTGTATATGTATTTTCGGCTTGAGTTTACTTGGGACAGAGTTTGTTCATACATGCCAGTACAATTCAAATGTACTAACGTCCCTTTTGCCGGGGGTGCTACATTCGTGTTATTATTGTAGGTGGATCCACAGTAGGCACTCCAGTACACCATTCGTAGCTCCTCCTCCCTCTCTATCGGCAATATTCGTATTTGGTGAGCCCCTTTCCTTCTGGGGCCTTGTGTGGATCATGTCACCCTTGTTGTCATATTTTGGAGTTTTGCGCCATTTTTGTAAAGGGATAGCCGGGGCCTTGTCACCAGTAAGTGTTGTATCATTTTCTTATCTTAGAGGCTCCGTAGACTGGATGATGTAGGTTGTGGAACTTTTGGAATATATGTTTACGTAATGGGCGCTGTAATATATAAACCACGCTAGCGGTTAATAGTAACATGTATACCTTTTGTAAAAGGTGGAGTTCCATTTATTTTCAGTTACATCAAGTATTATTGGTTAATTAGCAAGGAATAATTGTGGGTTAATATGTGGGAATAGGAAATGTAACCAGGTCCACTTGACTGGGGCTACCCGGTCGGGCGCCGGTCATGTCCCCCGATTTAGGGCGTGACACCCTCTTCCAATCGGGAGGCTCAATCCTCTAGAACAGACCACCAGGCCTCTGATGCTCATACTTATCCCGCTGACAGTCCAAATATTGAGCCACATATGCAACTATATATTTCTTCATTCTAAGCTACCAATAATGCTGCTTCAGATCCTGATACATCTTCACGGCGCCCGAGTGAATAGAATACTGGGAACTATGGACCTCCGGTAAGATCAACTCTCGAATCCCATACATATTGGGCACACAAACTCGACCCTGTAATCTACAAACACCATCATCATCTAAGGTAACCTGCTTGGCACCCCCACGCTCCACCATGTCTCTCAGGACACACAAATGGCGTTCATCAAAGTGCCGATAACACATACACTCCAATAATGAAGAACGAGCGTCCGTGCAAGCTAACGCCTTACTTGGCTTAGAAATATCCAACGTCAGAAATCGATTGGTCAAGGCCTGAACATCCAAAGCGAACGGTCTTTGGCTGACCGGAATATAAGCAAGACTGTCTATGCTGGGTGACTTCCTACTCAACATATCGGCCACAATATTGGCCTTCCGTGAATGATACAAGATATTAAAATCATAATCTTTCAACAACTCCAACCACCTTCTCTTCCTCAAATTTAACTCTTTTTGCTTGAACATATACTAAAGACTCTTGTGATCAGAGTAAACGTCACACCATACAGATAATTCCTCTAAATCTTCAATGCATGAACAATGGCTGCCAACTCTACATCATGAAATGCATAATTCTTCTCGTGGATCTTCAACTGCCTCGAAAAATAGGCAATGACTCTACCATCCTGCATCAATATTGCGCCAAGCCCAATACGAGAAGTATCACAATAGACTGTATAAGGCCCTGAACATGTAGGAAAAACCAATACCGGTGCCGTAGTCAGAGCTATCTTGTGCTTCTGAAAGCTCGCCTCACACTCGTCTGACCATATGAATTGAGCATCCTTCTGGGTCAACCTGGTCATCGAGGCTGAAGTGGATGAAAACCCCTCCATGAACCGACGTTAGTAGCCTGCCAACCCCAAGAAACTGCAAATCTCTGTACCTGATGCTGGTCGAGGCCAGTTCTTGACTACCTCAATCTTCTTCGGGTTCTCCTGAGTACCCTCTGTTGATACAACGTGACCCAGAAATGCAACAGAACTCAAACATAACTCACACTTTGAGAATTTAGCATACAACTGACTATCCTTCAGATTCTGAAGAACTACTCTGAGGTGCTGCTCGTGCTCCTCCTGACTTTCGGAGTATATGAGAATATCATCAATAAAGACTAGCATGAACAAGTCCAAATAAGGTCTGATTACTCGGTTCATCAACTCCATAAATGTTGTTGGGGCATTGGTCAACCCAAATTACATTACTAGGAACTCGTAATGCCCGTACCGATTGAAAAAAGCTGTCTTAGGAACATCAGATGCCCTAATCCCCAACTGATGATAGCCTGATCTCAAGTCTATCTTTGAAAACACCTTGGCCCCCCTGAAGTTTGTCTAACAAATCGTCAGTACTCGGCAACAGATACTTATTCTTGATTGTAACTTTGTTCAATTGCCGGTAATCAATACACATCCTCATCAAACCATCTTTTTTCTTCACAAATAACACCAGCGCACCCCAAGGTGAAATGCTGGGTCAAATAAAACCCTTTTCAAGAAAATCCTGCAATTGATCCATTAACTCTTTCAACTCTGGCGGGGCCATGCTATACGGCGGGTAGAAATGGGCTGAGTGCCCGGAGCCAGATCAATGCAAAAGTCGATATCCCTGTCGGGCGGCATATTTAGCAGGTCTGACGAGAAAACCTCCTGGAACTCCTGAATAATGGGTACATAATCAATAGAAGGGACCTCTCTGCTGGAATTGCGAACATACGCCAAATAAGCTAAACACCCCTTCTCTACCATGCTCGGGCCTTCACATATGAGATAACTCTGTGAGTGGAATGACCTGGGATCCCTCTCAACTCCAAATGGGGCAAATCCGGTAAAGCCAGGGTGACGGTCTTGGCATGGAAATCCAATATATAATGAGACGGGGACAACCAATCCATACCTAATATGACATCAAAGTCGACCATATCTAAGAGCAACAAATCAACACGAGTATCAAGACCCCCAGAACCTACAACATAGGAATGATGAACTCGGTTGACCACAATTAAATCGCCCACCGGTGTAGACACATAAATAATAATGCTTAATGTATCACTAGGCGTGACCAAGTACGGTGCAAAATAAAATGACACATACAAATGCGTAGACCCAGGGTCAAATAGCACAGAAGCATCTCTATCACAAGCCAGAATAGTACTTGTAATGACTGCATTTGAAGACAGCCTCTGGACTGGCTGGAAGAGCATAACATTGGGGATGGGCCACACCTCCCAAAACCATATCTCTAGGACAATCAGCTACTAGTTGGCCTCTACCTCTGGCGGTGTAAGCTCCACATCCATGACCTCTACCTCCCCCTCTAACACACATGCCACCATCTCTAGTTGGCTGGGCAGGCTGTGGAACCTCTGGTGCCTGAACCATAGCATGAGAACTCTGATGCCGAGAATAGCATGACGCTCGAGGGCAAAACCTGGCAATGTTCCTCGTGTCGCCACAAGTGAAACAAGCCCTTGGCTACTGGGGATGATGACCCTAGAAACTCTGGAGCGGTGGTGTACTGATAGGTGCTGATGATGCACTGTAAGGTTGCTGGTCAGAATAATGCGGTTTAGAACCAGGACCACCTAAAGTACCGTGAGAGACCTGGAGAGCTGACTGAAAAGGCCTAGGAGGATGGCCTCCACCATTAGATTCTCTACCTCCAGACGAGGTACCACTGAATTTTCCTGAGTGACGGTGCCTCTTGTCCGACCCATGACCGCCTTCATGTGACAGAGCCATCTCAACCCTGGGGGGCGATTAGCCGCCTCCTGAAAAGTGATCTCACTCCCGGCCCCCAAAGCCATCTGGAGATGAATCGGCCAAATCAAACCATCAATAAACCTCCTCACCCTCTCTCTCTCGGTGGAAGTGTGACAATACACTGGCGAGCTAGATCAATGAACCGAGTCTTATACTGAGTGATCGTCATAGAACCCTGTTGGAGGTACTCAAACTCCCTATGAAGAGCCTCTCTCTAAGTAACGGGGTGAAACTTCTCCATGAACAACTCTGAAAACTGCTCGACCCTCCTGGTCTGGCTAAGAAATAATCCCTCCACCAAGCCTTGGCAGATCCAGAAAGACGAAAGGTGGAAAAATCGACCCCATTGGTCTAAACAATACCCATGTTCTGAAGAACCTCGTGGCAACTATATAAGAAATCTTGGGAGTCCTCTGAAGAAGCACAACTGAATGTGGTAGTGAAGAGCTTGATGAATCTATCAAACCTCCACAGAGCATCGGCGGACATAACCGCACCATCGCCGATCTGAGTCACTACACCCTGCTGAACTACTGCAATCCGAACCTGGGGAGCTACCTGCTCCAAAGTATGTGTAACAGGTGTCTGAACTCCCCTCTAGCCTGAGATGTGGCTGGTGCTACTGTAAGCAAACCCATTTGAGTGACACTCCCCATGAGGCCTACCAATCTGACCAGAGCGTGCTGAAGAATTGTGGTTGCAATAAAACCCTCTGAAACCTAAGCTGGGCCCATCGGAGTTGATGGAGTTGGAACCTCCTCGTCATAATTAATCCGATGCTCCGCCAGTAGGGCTGTTGCTTAGGGCTGAGCTCTGCCCCTACCTCGTCCTTTGGAACGGCCTTGGCCTCGCTTAGTGGGAGCTAAAGTTAGGGGCTAGTGCTGCTGAGTGATAGAAGAGGAAGTGCGTGTTCTCACCATCTGTGAAAGAACAAAGTAGAAAGGCAATTTGTATTTCAGAAACAAAACCACACGACAAGAAAGAACAAATGTGAGGTTTTCCTAACTATGTAGCCGTTGGGGATAAATAAAAACATCTCCATACCGATCCCTCAGACTCTACCAAGTTTGTCCATGAGTTGTGAGACATATGCAACCTAGTGCTCTGATACCAACTTGTCACAAGCCGGAATCCCCACACTCAGGGGTCATGAAGGCGCCTACTCGTGGAAGCTAGGCAAGCCATGAACATTTGCAACATTATTCGATCTCATTTTATACATGCATAAAACCATTAAATAACGTATAAATAAACAATTTAAAGACAAAGATTAATAAAAGATAGCAAAAGTCTAAATAAAATATAGAAATAGCGTCTAAAACATCAATACAAGTCTCTACCCAGTACCTGGTGCCACAACGTTTCACGGACTATCTAAGAATGCTAAACACAAAATTCAGAATAATATAAATAAACTTTGTCACGGTACAAGAGAAACAGTGCAGGAAAAAGTAGAAGAGATGTCGGGCCTGCGGACGCCTGCATGACTACCTCGTGAATCTCGTGGATTGAAGGACTGCTTCCTGGCTACAGTTGTGCACTGTATGCTGCTCCGACACCTGGATGTGTGCAAAAGAGCATAGAGTTTAATATCAGCACAACCAATCCCTTGTCCCGGTAAGCATCTGGCTTAGCCACGGAGAGGTAGCGACGAGGCTAGAACGAGACTCCAGATAATCATGTGTAGATATATATATATATATATATATATATATATATATATATATATATATATATATATATATATATATATATATATATATATCTATATATATATAAATACAAGGGAGAAACAACGAAAATAAGCAATTAAAGCTGGGAGGGGGAACATGCTTAAGGAGTAGAAGATAAAGACAAAATCTCAAAATAATTTGGAAATACTTCAATTTAACTTCTAAAACGGAATAAAAACGTAAAGATAAGGTTTCATTTTTAAGTTTCATCTTTTTGTAGGCGTGCAACCCGATCCCATTTCTCATATCTCGTAGTAAGCGTACCGCCCGCTCCCATTTCATAATATCTTGTTGTGAGCATACCAACCACTCCCATTTTATAATTCTTATGATAGGCGTGCCACCCGCTCCCATTTCATTACTCTTGTGGAAAGCGTACCACCCGTTCCCATTTTGATCTAACACAGTATTACAAAGAAAATCCCGACAATGGAACAAGATAATATAATGATTACCCGATAAGGGAACAAGAATATCAAATCAACTATCCCTACAAGGAAGATCCAGCTATAAACCAACGTTATTCATTTTCTACTTAACACAATTAGCACCAATACTCAGCCATAACTGAATACTTGTTCAGTATCAAAGATCTCCAACCAAGTTCTCATAGGATCAACTAAGAATACAACAATTTAGCAGTTTAAGACTCACGGTCATGCTCGACACCAACGTGTAGATACTTGTCACCATGCATGTACATCGTACACAACACAAAACAAGTAGCAAATATGAATCGACTCCTAATCCCTCAAGCTAAGGTTAGACCGAACACTTACCTCAAACTTTCACAGCCAATTCATTCCATAACAACCGCTTTTCCTCTCAAATTTGGCTCCAACTCAATCAAATCTATGCAATAATGTTCCTTAATATCAATATATTCTAAACAAATTAAACGCAGTGCCTAGATATAGATTTCCAAGCTTTCTTCTCAAAATTCCAAAAATTTATCACGGGCTCGATTTGTCAAAACATGAGGTTCGGACCAAATTCATATCACCCATTCCCGCATGAGCCTGAATATATCATTTGTTTTCAAATTTGACCCCATAACGAGGTCTAAGTCAATAAAATTCAAAAAGCCCTAATTTTATGCAAAAAAACCAAATTTTCTACCAAAAATTACATCTTTTAGCCCTAGAATTTTAATAGATGATGATAGAAAATGAAGAAAACGAGTTAAAAAATACTTACCCAAGAAGTTTTAGTGAAGAGATGCTCTAAAAGTCTCCTAGAATTTTAGGAGAGAAGAGGTTTTATGAAAAATTTGATAACTCCTGAAATGGTTCTGTTTTGAACATTTTAAATAACTGGGCAAAATTTGCTCTATGCGATCGCAGGAAAGGGACTGCGATTGCATAGGGTAAGGCCTGCTGTGCACTGCGATCGCGGAGGCAAGGTTGCAATCCAATAGAAGATAAAATGAAGGTTGAATTTTCATGCAATGTGATCGCAGAAGTAAAATGCGATCGCATAGAAAAATAAAATGAAGGCTGGGTTTTCATGCAATGCGATGAAGAATGAGATGAAGGCTGGTTTTTATGCAATGCAATCCTGTAAGTTTGTATAGCAAGTGTGAGTACTCATATATTGTCATGTTACAATGATCTTTTTCCTTTACTTATTTTTGAACTTTGATCTATGGCACGTTTTTAGAAAGAATTTTTTATTGTATTTTTATGTTTGTAGAATATTTCATACCTTTTTCTCTTACCCATATTAACTCAAAGCATTAATTTTATATTTCAACAGAATATTTGTCATATGAAATATTACTCTAATTATGGTTATATATGTTCACGGACAACTATATTTCATATTTTAGTCCCACTCAAATTAATAATTAGATACAAAAGAACATCAAATAATAATTTTTTGACGGAAATCATGAAACTTATAAATAATATAATATAGATATGCTAATATATGTTCAGGGATAGCTCAATTTCATCTTTCCTAACAGATTTTTATCCAATTAGTAATTAGATACAAAAGAATATCAAATAATATTGTTTTCAATGTTATTACAAAGAGAATCCAAAAAACAGATTTCATAAAAATGCCAAGTGGTTGTGACGATCCGATACGTCATCTCATGTGTTATAGACCCAGTGCCCCCATTTTATGCTTCTTCATGTTTTATTATCGATATTTAGTGTGTTAGAGTTGAATTGAATTGGTCGTGGTAGGAAATGAGACACTTAGTCTCTTTAAGAAAGGTTTGGTTTGGAAAGTCAACCAGATATTGACATATGAGTTAAAAGGCTCGGATGTGATTTTCAGTGATTTGATTAGCTTCGGGGAGTGATTTGTGACTTAGAAGTGTGTTCGGAATTGATTTTGGAGGTCCGGTGTACGATTAGGCTTGAATTGGCGAAGTTAGCATTTTGGCGATATCCGGTTGATAGGTGAGATTTTGATTCGAGTGTCGGAATGAAAATTACAGAGTTGCAGTAGCTTCGTTAGGTGATTTAGGATGCGTTTGCAAACTTTCAGATGATTCGGAGGCGATTTGGTTAGGTTTTTTATCGAATGTGCATTTCGAAAGTTTTGGAAAAACTTAGGCTTGAATTGGATGTGCATTGAGTATTTTTTTGTTGTTGGATGTGTTTTTGATTGGAACAAGTTTGAATAAGGTATTGGATCATGTCTTTGTTTTTGGTTGAGGTACCGGAGGCCACGGGGTGAGTTCCAATTGTTAAACGGGGAGTTTTGTAGATTTTGCATGTTAAAGTTGTTGGTATTTGGTATTTTTGCACCTGTAGCTATAGGACCGCAGGTGCGGTCACGCAGAAGCAAACAGGAAGGTCGTAGAAGCGGAAATGGACTTGGGCAGGTTCGGAGAAATGGAAGCCTGGACTGCAGAAGCGGTCTCGCTGGTGCGAGTTCTGGACGGCAGAAGCGGTCTCGCTCTTAAGTGGAAAACTGCAGATGCGTTATAAGGACGCGAAAGCGGTCCCGCATAAGCAGAAATGAGACCGTAGAAGCATCATGACTGGGCAGAGCATTTAATTAGTCTTCTTCACAAATTTTTGAAAGAACAACATTTTGCACTTCGGACTTGGAGAGTTTTTGGGTGATTTTGAAAAGCGTTTCTAGGGCTTTAATCATGTATGGATTCTTGGACATAGAATACGATTTAATGGTGTAAAAATATGGATTTGAACTGAAAACTCAAGGAATTAAAGGTAAAAAATGGCGGTTTAGGGCTTGAAATTAAAAGTGTTTAAACTAGGGATTTTAGGGTCAAATGGACTCCGATTCTTATAATTTTTATATGTGTAGACTCGTGATGTGATAAAAGGAATCCGTTGGTGTAAATGTTTTTGAGTTTCGAGAAGTGTGCTCGGGCCTCAGGTTTTGCTAATTTCGCGGATACTTGTTGTTTTTTGATTATTTTGATTGGATTTTGTTCCCTTGGCATATTGTGATTGATTCGTTTATGTTATTGGTCATATTGGACGCGCGAGGAGATCAATTCAAGAGGTAAGGGCATAGCAAGCTAGACTTTGGCCGTCTAGAGGCGTGTAATAGATGTAAATTATGTCCTGAGGGTTTGAAATACCGGAATTACACATCGTAACACTATATTGAGTCGAGACACACGCTCAATGACGAGTGCGGGGTCGTTTGTTATTAGGGATTGTGGCTTGGTCCGTCCTGAGAGATGTTTCTAATGTGTTTTCGACTAGAACATATTTGATAATCATCCTACTTTGATTTAATTATTATATTTGGGCTTCGTGCCAAATATTTGAATCCTTCAGGGATCGATATCACAGTTTTCACATGCTTTGCATATTATTTCATCTCGGTCCAAGGTTTTAGCTACTATTTTGCTAACTCAGCCATTTTTCTAAACTTTGAAAACTTAAATGATATTTTGGACTAAGAACTACTGGTTTATAAATGCCCAAGTGGCATATGATGATTTTCTGGACAGAGGATGGATCGGGTTGCGCGTCGCAGTAGTATTACATTATTGTTGAGGCCCAAGGTCGGTTGATTATATTGATAATGCGATTAGGCTGTATGAGGCCCACCAGAGTCTGTACATACCCCCAGTGAGGACGTTAAACAGATCGGGTCGCACGCCGCAGCGGGTATCATAGTGTACCGTTTTACGTATTGCATTGCATTCATACATTTCTTCTTATGCTTGTTTACCTGTCATGTTATCTCTGTATTCTTATTTCACTGGTTTGTTGCTTCATTATTAAATGTTCCAAATTGCTAAATATAGTTTACTTTGTGCTTTTCCGTGTTTTCTTATTCTCAACCTTTTATTTATGTTTATTACTCACTAGGTTGGAGTTCTCACATTACTCCCTGCACCTTGCGTGTAGATCCAGGTACCCCACAGGCGGAGTGAGGACTGATTTATCTTAGCATCAGTATTCGGGAGCATCGAGGTAGTTGCATGGCATTCACAACTTTGATCCCTCCCCTCTATCTATATCTTTTGCTTCTATATTTCCTAGACTTACATTGTAGTAGGCTGTAGCTTTGTATTAGAGGCTCATATTCGCGACAACCAGTCCTAGTTGGGCTATGTTGCAGCACTTTGTTAAACTTTTGCATAATTTATCTGTATTCCTAGACTTCCTATATTATGGTTTAGTATTTTTACCTGTGTTGTATATCTATAATCTGCTTAAGTTGGGAAATACTTGTAAAAAGGTCGTGCTTGCCTAGCACTGTGTGTTGGGTGCCATCATGACCACAGTTGGGGTCGTGACAAGTTGGTATCAGAGCCTAGGTTACTTGGTCTCACAAAATATGAGCCAGTTTAGTAGAGTCCCGCGGATTTACGGAGACGTATGTATTTATCCTAGAGAAGGTGTAGAACCTTTAGGAAAGACTTTTTATTCTTGAAATTCTTGTCGCGCTACTTTTTTGATACGAAAACTAAACTTCTGTATTCTATTCTCTCGAAGATGATGAGGACCTGTGCTACCGGACGTGACGGACGACCACCAGTACCACCTACTGAGGCCACTAGAGGCCGAGGATGCGGTCGTGGTTGAGGCCGAGGCTGAGGCAGAGTAGAGAGGGCAGCACCTGTTGATCCACCAGTTGCTCCCGCTCAAGAACAGACTCCAGCTGTGGATGCTCCAACAGTACCTGTGCAGGTACCGACAGTGCCTATTGTGATTCTAGGTCTCTAAGATGCCTTGGTTCAGATATTATCGGTTTACACTGGCCTGTCTCAAGCAGTCTCAGTCACTACCGCAGCAGCTACTTTGCAGGTCGGGGGAGTCAATCAGAACCCCGCTGCTCGCACACCTGAGCAGGTTGTGCAGGGATTGCAAACGCTGGGAGAAGCTCCAGCTCAGTCGGGTGCCCTAGTTCAGGACTTTGTGGTTCCATCTATGCTAGATGATGGGCACCATCATCTCGAGAGATTTGGTAGTCTCAAGTCTCTGACATTTAGTGGCGGTAAGGGTGAGGATGCCCAGGGTTTTCTTGACAAATGTTAGTGCATGCTTCGCACCATAGGGATTTTGGAGTCGAGTTGTGTGGCTTTTACTATCTTCCTGTTCTCAGGGGCTGCATTTACCTGGCGGGAGGATTTTGAGAGGCATAGGCCTATTGGTGCAACGCCCCTTACTTGGAACATTTCTCCACTCTCTTTTTAGAGAAGTATGTACAGCAGTCCCGCATGGAGGAGTTGCGACATCAGTTTGAGTTGTTGACTTAAAGGGACATGTCCGTGACTCAATACGAGATCAGGTTTTTACAGTTGGCCTGTCATGCTACTTGAATGATTCCGACGGACCGGTAGAGGATCCGTAGATTTGTGGATGGCCTTAAGTACTCCTTCTGCATTTTGATGAATAGAGAAAGAGTATTGGGTGCTTTGTTTGAGTAGGTTGTTGAAATTTCTCGCGATATTGAGACATTTCACCGCTAAGAGTGAAAGGAGAGGGAGTCCAATAGGCCTCGAGGTTCAAATAGCTTCAGTGGTGCTCCGTCTAGGGATCAGTTCCAACGTGGTAGAGGTGGTTCCTTCAGGCCTCATCAGTCGGCCCGTCCAGAATATAGTGGGACGTCTTCAGGCCGTGGTCATCAGGGGTTCCAATAGTGTCATCCTTCACTTTGTGCCCTTCCAACTCAGAGCTCATCATTTGCCCATTCAGCTCAGGGTTCTTCTACGTCGAGTGCATCGGCTGGTCATTTTGATGCGAGGGGTTCTCTTCAGTCCCCTTCTCCAGAACCTGGTAGTTGCTACGAGTGCAGTGAGTGTGGCCATATGAGGAGGCAGTGTCCTTGATGTCGTGGTGGTCGGTTTCAAAAGAGGGATTAGCCTCGTCTTCTGCTCCGATTTCTTCTGCACCTGCTCAGTTCAGGGGCTTTCCTAGGGCACGTGGTGTCAAGCGATGGTATTCAGGTTGATCCAATTAAGGTAGAGGCAGTTTAGAGTTATCCTAGACCATCCTCAGCCACAGAGATTCGTAGTGTACTCGGTTTGGTGGGTGATTATCGCCGGTTTTTTCATGGTTTCTCATCTATTGCCTTGCCCTTGACAAAGTTGATGCAAAAGGGTGATCCGTTTGTATGGTCGGACGAGTGCAAGGTGAGCTTTCAGAAGCTCAAGAAAGCTTTGACCACAACACCAGTATTGGTTTTGCCATCAGCTTCAGGATATTATACCGTTTATTGTGATGCTTCGAGAGTCGGGATTGGTTGTGTGTTGATACAAGAGGGTAGAGTGATTACTTATGCTTCTCGTCAGTTAAAGCCCCATGAGAAGAACTACCGTGTTCATAACTTAGAGTTTGCTGCTATAATCCATGCTTGTAAGATTTGAAGGTACTTTTTATATGGCATATCTTTTGAGGTATACATAGATCATCGCAGTCTTCAGCATTTGTTCAAGAAAAAGGATCTTAATTTCACGAAGTGGAGGTGGCTTGAGTTGCTAAAAGATTATGATATTACCATTCTGTATCATTCGGGAAAGGCCAATGTATTGGCGGATGCCTTGAGCTGAAAGGCAGTCAGTATAGGGAGTTTGGCATATATTCTAGTTGGGGAGAGGCCATTGCAGTTGATGTTCAGGCTTTGGCCAATCGGTTTGTGAGATTAGACTTTTCAGAGCCCAGCCGGGTATTGGCTTCATGTGTTTCTCGTTCTTCTTTATATGATTGCATCAGAGAGCTCCAGTGTGATGATCCGCATTTGCTTGTCCTCAAGGATAGAGTTTAGCATGGCGATTCCAGAGATGTGATCATTGCTGATCATGGTTTATTGAGGATGCGGGGCCGGATTTGTGTGCCCAATGTAGATGGACTAAGAGAGTTGATTCTTGAGGAGGCTCACTTCTCGCGGTATTCCATCCATCTAGGTGCCGCGAAGATGTATGAGGATTTGGGGCAACACTATTTGTGGAGGAGAATGAAGAAAGATATTGTGGGTTATGTAGCTCGGTGACTTAGTTGTCACCAGGTGAAATACGAGCATCAAGGACCAGGTGGTCTACTTCAACAGATGGTCATTCCCGAGTGGAAGTGGGAGAGAATCACTATGCATTTTGTGAGTGGCCTTCCTCGGGCCTCGAGGAAGTTTAATTTCATTTGGGTAATTATGGATCGGTTGACCAAGTACGCGCATTTCATTCTGGTATGTACGACTTATTCTTCAGAGCGGTTCGCAGAGATCTTCATCTAGGATACTGTTGGTTTGTATGGGGTCCCAATTTGTATTATCTCAGATAGGGGTACTCAGTTTACTTCCCAGTTTTGGAGGACCTTTTAGCGGTAGTTGGGTACACAAGAGGAGCTGAGTACAGTGTTTCATCCTCAAACGGAACAGTCCGAGCATACCATTCAGATATTGGAGGACATGTTATGTGCCTATGTGATTGATTTTGGAGGTTCTTGGGACGTTTTTTTGCCGCTTGTAGAGTTTGCCTACTATAATAGCTATCAGTGCCGTATGAGGCCTTATATGGGAGATGGTGTAGATCTTCGGTCGGTTGGTTTGAGCCCGGCAAGGCTAGGTTATTGGGGATAGGGTTGGTACAATATGCCATAGAGAAGGTGAAAGTGATCCAGGAGAGACTCGTACAACTCAATCGCGTTAGAAGAGTTATGCGTACTGAAAGGTTCGAAATGAATTCTATATGGTGAGTAAGAAGGTCTTGCTCAAGGTTTCACCCATGAAGGGCGTGATCGGGGTTGGAAAGAAAGGGAAGTTGAGTCCGCGGTTCATTGGGCCTTTGAGGTACTTAGGAGGATTGGAGAGGTGGCCTATATGCTTTCTTTACCACCCAGCTTGTCGGGCGTTCATCTGGTATTCCATGTTTATATGCTTCGGAAGTATGTTGGAGAACCGTCTCATGTTTTGTATTTCAGTACGGTATAGTTGGATAAAGATTTGACATATAATGTAGAGCCAGTGGCTATCTTGGGTCATCAAATTCGGAAATTGAGATCAAATGACATAGCTTCGGTGAAGGCGCAGTGGAGAAGTCGGCCTGTGGAGGCGGCTACCTGGGAGACCGAGCGAGAGATTCGGAGCAAATATCCTTACCTGTTTCAGATTTAAGGTATGTTTCTTCACCCGCTCGAGGATGAACATTTCTTTAAGTTGGGGTGGATGTAACAACCCGACCCGTCGTCTCATGTGTTACAATCGTGTTTCCCCAATTTTATGGTTCTTATTATTTCATTATCGACGTTTGGTGTGTTAGAGTTGAATTGGATTGGTTTAGGTAGGAAATGAGACACTTAGTCTCTTTAAGGAAGGTTTGGTTTGGAAAAGTCAACCAGATGTTGACTTATGAGTTATAAGGCTCGGAGTTTTTGGTGATTTGGTTAGCTTCAGGGAGTGATTTGTGACTTAGGAGTGTGGTTGGAATTAATTTTGGAGGTCCGGTGTAGGATTAGGCTTGAATTGGCAAAGTTAGCATATTGGGATGCGTGTGAAAAATTTCAGATGATTCGAAGGTGATTCGGTTGGTTTTTGATCGAATGTATGTTTCGGATGTTTTGGAAGAACTTAGGGTTGAATTCGATGAGAATTAAAGATTTTTGTGTTGTTAGATGTGTTTTTACGATTAGAACAAGTTCGAATAAGGTATTGGATCATGTCTGTGTTTTTTGTTGAGGTCTCGGTTGCCTCGAGGTGAGTTTGGGTAGTTTAACAGAGAGTTTCGGAGTTTTTGTATGTTAAAGCTGCTGGTATATGGTATTTTTTCGCTTGCGGTTATGCGACCGTAGGTGCGGTCACGCAGAAGCGAACGGGAAGGTCGTAGAAGCGAAAATGAACTTGTGCAGGTTCCGCAGAAGCGGAAGCCTGGACGGCAAAAGTGGTCTCGCTGGTGCGAGTTCTGGACCGCAGTAGTGGTCGTGACTCTTAAGTAGAAAATCGCAGATGTGATATATAGGACGCAGAAGCGGCCCCGCATAAGAGTAAATGGGACCGCAGAAGCGAGATGACTAGGTAGAGCATTTAATTAGTCTTCATCGAGAATTTTTGAAAGAACAACATTTTTTCGCTTCGGACTTGGAGAGTTCTTAGGCGATTTTGAACAGGGTTTGGAGGGCTTTAATCAGGTAAGGATTCTTGGACTTAGAATACGATTTTATGTTGTAAAGACATGGATTAAAACTGAAAACCCAAGGAATTAATGGTCAAAAATGGCAGTTTAGGGCTTCAACTTAAAAGAGTTTAGACTATGGATTTCAGGGGTCTAATGGACTCCGATTCTTGTGATTTTGATATGAATAGACTTGTGCCGAGATAAGAAATCCATTTGTGTAAAAGCTTTCGAGTTTCCAGAAGTGGTACCGGGGCTCGAGTTTTACTAATTTCAAGGTCTCTTGTTGTTTTTTGATTATTTTGATTGGGTTATGTTCCCTTGGCATATTGTGACGGATTTTTTGTTGTTTTGGTCATATTCGACACGCGAGGAGGTCGATTTGAGAGGCAAAGGCATAGTGAGCTAGACTTTGGCCAGCTAGAGGTGAGTAATAGATGTAAATGATGTCCTGAGGTTTGAAACCCCGAAATTTCACATTGTAATGCTATATTGAGTCGAGACATGCGCTCTATGACGAGTGCATGATGGTTTGTTATTAATGATTGTGACTTGGTCCATCCTGTCACACCTCCATTTATACACCCCACCTCGAAGGATAGACTATAATGGAGTTTTTCTATTTTAAGCGACATTATTCGAATCGAGATTATTTATTTATTTAGAATCGCCACTTGGAATAGATTTGACTTTTGGTATCCCAAGTCACCGGTTTAACTTTAATCCCAGAAATTCTTATACATTTTCCAACCGACAGTATAATTTTAGGAGTATTTACCGGTTTTAGTTAATTTTTAAGTGAACGTCGTTAAAAATTTTATTTTCGTATCACGTCACATGAAATGCACCCGGATCCTCGGCACGTTCTTATTCGACGTTTTGGGATTTGGATTTGGATTGCATGAAATGCACACACGTATTTAAGAAAGTAAAATTATTAAAAGTGCACCTAAAAGAGACTAACGTACTTTTATCTTTGCGGGAGTCCGTGAAATTTGCTAAACTGAACGTCCCGAATTCTAAGTATTTTAATATAAGTATTTAAAGAAGGCCCCGCAATTTATGCATCTTTATTTGGCGAGACCCCTCTCATTTTATTATGTGAAGGCCAACGTAAAAGCAATCTATCCTTTTTCTATTGAATTCGTCTCCAAAATGACCTAATTAATTAATATTGTAAAGTTCAGGCCTCAAGTTCAAGTCCGGATTCAAAAAAAAAGAGAATAATCTCCTAATTAGAAGCCGCTACCTAACTCAAAAGCAAAATTAATATCATGTTAATCCCCATATTACTAGTATGATTTTAAAGGACTTTCGACTTCTAGATTTTTTGGGTCTTCAAAGTTTGGCCCATACTTGTAACGTGAAGATGTCGGGCAACTGAGCTTCAGCGTGAGCCCAATTTGCACGAGACTCCATAAAAGGGTAAATTTGCAAATATCAGTTCATAAATTCTGGGTTGATTCTTGTATAATTTGTCCTAAGCTCCCGCCGCCCAGCTATTATTTGGGTCCAGAATCTAATTCAAGGAAGTTTTGGATTTTCACTTAGCGGGTAACACTAAATAATCAGGTTCATTTAAGTATAGATAGAGGACAAACGAAGGTGATGTACAGGTTTGGAGAGGAAATAATCCATTTTTTTAGCAGATCTTTAAAAATTTAGTTAAAAGGATTCCATACTAAGCTAATGTCAACTGATACAAAAGAATATATATAATTATCTACGAGCTCATATGACATTTAAACATAGAACTTTAAACTAACGTTTAACAAATCTGTACATAAACTTCAAAGACTATGACTATGTATTGCCATTTAATCCATCACATGAAGCTTACACGATCAGTTTCAACCAGATTGAATTTACTATCACTAAATACTACACCTTATCAACAATGTCCAAACAGTCTAAGATAGTCTAACAACAGTCCAAAATATTCGAGGAACAGTCCATATTATATAGCCCAGGGTTCATATGCACACGAATTAGAATCAAATCATATTAGACTCTAATACCTATTTTGCTATTACTACATAACAATCCAAGCAAGCACAATTCAGGAATCAAATCTCTTTCATTTCATCTCCACTTCAAAGTTACATCAAACCAAGTTCAAGTGTACCTGGATTATAATGAGATAAAGGAGAAAAGGAAGGTTAGCAGCAAAGTTAGTAACAATGTAGTAATAGGAATCAGCAACTCGTTGATCAATTATACACCCAGAAACACAAGTAAAGTAGCCAAAAAGGACAAGTAGACCACCCAAACAACTTGAACAAATCCAAACCAAAAGCAGAACTATCCAGAATAAACTCTCAAACTTCAACAATCAGGACATAAGGACATTTAATCTAGAAAACTCGAACCACAACTGTATTTTGAGATTAATTTAAGGAATTTCAGTAGAACAGAAATTTTTAGGAATTTTTCTCTTGTATATTTTTTAAGGTCTTTTAATCTAGAATGAACCTAGTTTTTGTATTTTGAAATTTAAATTTCTAAGGCTAAGCCTACAGAAAAGGTTTTGGGGGGAAAATTTGGATGCTGGAGGTTTTTGGGGAATTTTTCAGAGATTCAAACTTTTTTGAATTTTCAGATGTGTAAAACTTGTGAATTAAGGCATTGGACATGCCTTTTATAGGAAAAGATGAGGGCATAACTCATATTTTTCAGTTTTGCATTTTCAATCCTTTCTTAACTTTTATTTTTGCTTGAACATCCCTTATTTTTCTTTCTCAAGTTATAGCCACTAACTTCCAAAAATTCTGTTTTGAACCCTATCTAGAATGTTTCTGAGATTTCTACTAGTTGCTACCAAGATTCTTTCTATCTAAAAGCTTATACTACCCTAGAACCTTAATCTCAATTACTAACCCTACCCCAGCCTTGCTATCCTTATTGAATTATCAACTATTACCAAATCGATTAAGCTAATTAATACTAACTAATTATGCTAAGCCTAATAGTTAATTGAAACCACACAGTGAACTAAAGAATCATTGACAACAATCACTAATTAAACTGAACTAAACTAATTAACACTGAACTAATCATTTAAATCAAACAACACCAAGTTGAAACCAACTATGAAGAATAAACGAAAAAAATTAAAATACAAAGCAATAACTAATCATGGATTCCTACTGTTGAAATCAAACGAGCAAATTACTAAAAATAAAACTAAATATATGATAAAAATCAGAAACCTATATTGAAACCCTAACTCACCACAAAATAACAAAAGCAATTCTGGACAAAAAAAAACAAAATAAAATAAAAACAGAGAAGAAAAAAAATGAAAGAAAAAAAACAATACAAGAATGAAAAGACAGAGGACGATGAAATACCTTGAAATAGGATTAGGGTTCAAATGCTCGCATGATTTCTTGAATTTAATCGTACCATAACTTTCTCTAATTACGTATTTTCACGAGAAAACATGTAACTGAAGGCTATTATAGCCCAAAAATCAATCAACCCCTAATTAGGGTTCTGGCCGAAATTTGATTTGAAATTCGAGGCTATGGAAGAACGTTTGAAGGGAAAGCAAGACAGATATGGGATGGGTAATGCCTGGTGGTTAAGGGGTATCGATAGGGTTTTGGGTCATACTTTAGATCTAATATTCGAGAAGATTGGTGATGAATTGAAGAAGATGGTTTTTGGAGTTGGAAAGAGGAGGAAAAGGAGAGCTTTTGGTGGAATTTTGGGGTCATTTAAAGCTTCTCCGCCGGCAAAGGTGATTTCCGGCCGGCGGAGGACGTTGTAAGGTAGTGGGATACGTCGGGGGTGATGGATGTACGAGGAAGATGAATTTGTCTCTAAATTTTGTAAATAAATTATTACTTTTTTTATGTAATTTCTTTGAATTGAGCTGGACCGTTTATCATGGGGAATAGACGGACAGGATTGATTGATATCAAAAAGGCGTCGTTTTGCAATGGCGGGTGGGAGGGACTGGATCGGACTGTTGATTTGGGCTAGTCTAGGCAAGGAGTTGGGGCATTGGGCTGCGATTAATTTGATATTGGCCCAAATACAAGCTGGCCTGCTTTTGTATTTTACATTACATTTGTTAATTTTCTTCTTTTCTTTTCTTTTGTATTTTATTTAATTATATTTATTTTGAATTTTCTTATTTTATTAAATGTGAGATATAAAAATAAAATATCCAAATTGACTCCAAAATCAAATAATTAAAATTCCAAAATTAACTAGTTTTTTATTTAAAAGAAAACTTAAGACAAATTCTAAAAAATGCGAAGAACCATTTTTGTTATTTTCTTTATTTTTTATAATATTAAAATGCATACTATTTTGTATTTTTTGAATTATATCAAGTAAAATGCACACATAGAATCCAGCAATTAATTCCTAAAAAATTCAAATAAGAAAAACCCTAATTCTAAGGAATTTTGTAGGAATAATGTAAGCGTGGAAAATTCACGTGCTCACGGCTTGGATAAGATCTTTGGGTAAAAAGGTTCTTAGGCGGAACTACAACTTTGGAACCTTTTCGGCGGACTCATGGCCGGACCATTATAACATCTGGCCCAGTTACTTTTGGGGGAATTTGGATTTTTGTTTTGGTGTGACTGAACCCTAGAGAGAGGCGGCCTATGTGTCCTTTCGGATCAAGTCAAACGTAGTTCAGGGGATACATTTGTTTTTTGTTGTTTTTTTTCATCTTTCTTTGTTTTCTTTTTTTTCGTTTTTTCTTTTTTTTTTCTACTTTTCCCCCTTTTCTTCAACAATATTTTCGGATTCCAAAAAGGGTAGCCAAAGAAAGTTAACCGGCTCAAAGGATTTTGCAAAGGGTTGATAGTGTTTGGATAGCGGGAATGAAAGCCTCCGTCATCTCAACTGTGCAAAGACATCACTAGAGCAAGTTTAGACATAGTACCTTTTTACTGCATCTGCATTCACCGTTGTTTCAGGATCATTTCCTTCGATATTAGTATTTTTCTAGTAATATATGGACCCTTCCAGTTAGGAGCAAACTTTCCTTTTGCTTCCTGATGATGAGGACGAATGCGCCTTAACACCAGTTGTCCTACTTCAAAATTCATAGGTCATACATTCTTGTTGTAAGTGCGTGTCATTCTTTGTTGATACAATTGCCCGTGCAACTGCGGCCATCCATTTTTTGTTAATTAAAGACAACTGTTCCAGCCGAGTCTTGACCTACTCACTATCCTCCATTTTTGCATCGACGATTATCCGGAGCGAAAGGATTTCTACCTCTGTGGGTATAGCAGCATCAGTTCCATAAACCAACAGGTATAGGGTTGCTCCTTCCGATGTGCCCCGAGTACAATGCTCTTTTTAGCAGTACTCTCGTTGTAATGTATGGACCTTTCCAGAACCATGAACCAATTTTTCTTGATTTGTTCCAACTCTTTATTTTATTTTCCTCAAACTTACCTTCTTTGTATTTCTACTTTTGATTCATTATTTCGAAGTCTGACAGCGTTCTTGGTATTTGGGCATGAAGTTTGCGAGCATGTCATGTTATTTAAAGTTGCATTATTGGAATTGAAGAGAAATAAAAGAGAAAACATAGCAACACTCATAATGAATAAAGAAAATGAACGATGAAATATTGATTTCATTTCTTGGAATTGGGAAGATAACAGGGTTGACATTCATGAATTTAAAGATAGAAAACATCCGAGTTACACCCTGGGATAACTTGCGATGCAGAAAAGATGGCAGGACTTGTCTACCGGGACTCCTGCCTAATCGGGAATGGCATAGCCTTCCAGTTTTGAAGCTTGGTGCTTGGTCCCATGTATAACAACGGTGCTAGTGCCCTTCCCTGGCTACACCATGAGGGTTTTGTAGAGCATTTTCCTTATTGCCTCACGTATTTCCTCACTTTCTTCATCCGTGAAAACCTTATCATCTTCCTCTTTTACTTAAGCTTTTGTGGTGTGAATCCAATGCCCACTGGCTCACTCAGCCAAGGTGGTTTGATTGTCCCCCGCACCACATAGGCTTGCTTGGGTACGTACATTTGTGTTCCTTTTTTCAAATCAATTTTCTTTTCCGGTTCTGTCTCAGTGATTTTGCTCTTCTTTCCCCCTTCCTCTTGCTTCGAGGCTACTTTTGGCTTTCTTTCTGCATCAACAATAGAAATTATGGATTTTAAGGCTGGATCAAGCTCCCTATCCTCACAAATCATCCCGATTACCGGTTTGTTGTTGTGAGCGGGCAGTGGATTATTGGTTACATTTGGGACATCCTCATGCTTCAATACAATTTTCCCTTGCTCTATTAAATTCTCCGCTGCTTGTTTCAACGTCCAACAGTTTTTTGTACTATGCCCCTCATATCCTGAGTGATAAGCACATGGGATGCCCCGCTGATAGGATGGTCCTTCAGGGTTTTGCCTATTTTGGTTGTTTGGGTGGTTCCCGAGGATGGAAGTTATTCTGGGGAGGTTAAGGATTATAGTAATTCTGGTGAGGAGCTGAATTCTTTGGAATGGAGGTTGATTTATGTTGGCCTGTGGTTGCGGTCGGGAAAATGGTTGAGCATTCATGACCTCATAAGTTGTGGGAGCATAAGCATATCACAATGAAGATAGTAGTGTTGAGGAGTTATTTTAGAGAACACAGGTTTAGGAAACCGATATCTTCTTCCCCCTGAAGCTGCCATGAACGCTTCCTCTTTTGTCCTACCCTTTGACATTCCTCCAAACCTGCCTTGGATGGCTTGGGAGGTTGCTCTGATGGCCGACTAACTCAAAATCCTGCCCATTTTCAAATTGTTTTCTACCATTTCACCAATTTTGATTGCTTCTGCAAGAGGTTTACCCATGACCGACATCATGTTTTGGAAGTAATCGGCTTCTTAGGCCTGAAGGAAGACAGTGATCATTTCTACTTAATCTATCGGAGGTTTCACCCTTGACGCATGTTCATGCCAATTAATAGCATATTCTCTTAATCTTTCCGAAGGCTTCTTCTTCAAATTCTCCAAAAAGTTCCTGTCTAGCGCGATGTCAATGTTATATTGAAACTGCCTTACAAAATCTCTGGCAAGATAATCCCAAATGTGCCATCGTGAGACATCTTTGTCCATATACCATTCTAAAGCAATGCCTACTAAACTCTCCCCGAAGTAAGCCATCAACAACTCTCTTTTTCCGTCGGCCCCACACAGCTCATTATAGTACTTTTTGAAGTTAGCAATGGGATCGCCATGCCCATCATACTTTTTGAACTTTGGCATTTTGAAACTCAAGGGTAAGTCCATGATGACATCCAAATCCACCACTAAAAAGCAAATCGGTTGCATGCAATATAATTTACCCAACTATGAGTCGGGGTCGAATCTCATAGAGAACAATGTGTAGGCGATTAGGAATGTAAGAAAATTATCGCTAGTCGCGCAATGCCAAAAACTACTAATTTTGGTTGAAAATTGTTTTTATATATAAAATGCGGAAATGTAAACTAACCTAGAAAGCAAGTAAAATGATCAATGGCTACAAGTATGAAAGTATCAAAAATTACACTCAAGTAATGATCCAATGTATTTCACGATTTTACAAATATGAGCGAGTTTATGTTAATTAGCCACGGATAATAATTCTTAATTAGCTTCTTCCGAAGACTAACAAGGCTTTCTAATTGAATAATCCCTAATCACAATTTAGAAGATGCACACCCGGAAGGCTACAAGTAGTTCAATCCTATCCCTAGGTAGAATCTATAAAATGAGGGTTAACGCCTCAAGTTCTTGTTAATTAATCTTTCCTAACCCCAAACTATTTTTCCCAAAATTAATTCGGAGTTAATGGGTGAGTCCTAGGGTTAGCTAATCCCTTTAG
This sequence comes from Nicotiana benthamiana, assembly GCA_034376525.1. Lineage (NCBI taxonomy): Eukaryota > Viridiplantae > Streptophyta > Magnoliopsida > Solanales > Solanaceae > Nicotiana > Nicotiana benthamiana. The sequence goes on along the minus strand of CM067337.1, from coordinate 36,856,560 downwards.
AAATATTAAAGAACAAGAATAGTTAAAGGAACAATACTCACTTCATAAATATATAAAAAAACGTTCAATACTTAAGCACAACAAGGTATAAAATCCACACTTTAATTATGAATATTCCCATAAATAAGATTTAAGTATTGGATAAGATACTACATACTTAGATAAACAATACAAAGCAAGGAAATGAAGAAATAAACATAAACGGGTAAGAAAATCTTAACCACAAGCTTTAATCTTCAAGACCCAAGTGTGTTTTGCAAACCCTAGCTCAAGAACTTGTTCTCTCTAGTCTCTATGGACTGAAAATAAGCCATAAGATCCTAAAATATCTGCTTGGACGAGTATAAAACTGATTTTGGGTGAGAGAATATGAAAGGACCCTTTCGTCTAGACCTGATGCACTATTTCCACATCTGTGTACAAGTAACTGCAGATGCGGTTCCGCAAAAGCGGTAAAACCATCGCATAAGCGGAATTCCTCCAATGTGTCAGGAATCGCATAAACGGAAAATCAACCACTTTTGCAGTTCCGCGTAAGCTAAATTTCAACCGCAAAAGCAGTTCTAGCCAGTTCCCCCAAATCTGCATAAGCGATTAAAAATCCGCAAAGGCGGACGTCGCTTCTGCGGCCAATCTTCCGCAGAAGCGGAAATCAATCAAGGTTTTGCATAGTTTCACCTTCTTTTTGCTCAATTCCACTTCCATTTAATTCAAACCACTTCGTAGCATCATTTACCTAAAAAATAATAACCATCATAAACAACCTCATTGTATAATTAAAAATACATAAAAGTTAAGGAAAAGAGGCTAGAATGAATGGTAAAATCACCACTCATCACCACCACCAACTTAAAGCTTTTGCTTGTCCTCAAGCGAATGAAAACAAAAACTTCAATGAGGATTCACCATTGAAAATACAAGTGGTATCGCCATCACTTACATAACGCATTCTCCAATTTAAACACCATACTAATGGATTTGGTTGGTACTAACAATTATGGTCGAGTATGCACATCTTCCCCGAATAACTCCCTCATAAAGAAAAAAAACTTCAAGAATGTGCAAGGGAGTTCAAGAATAATCAAGTGATCAACATAAGCCTCAAGAAGTGACTCAAAAGCACTAGTCAACTAAAAATTTCTCACTTTGCTCAATTTCACCAATCTTTCCTAATTCATGTGCCCTCACAAGGAAGAATGTCCCAAAATCACTATATTTACAATATAACATAAGGGACAAATTTTTTGAAGAACACTCACTCTCACAAAGAACTTCAAGTGTTACAACATTTCATACCCTTATTTAATTCATCACTTATTCAAGAATGCTCGGTTGGAGGTCTCATAAGGCCTTTTTAAGCTTGTAATGTAGGTTTAGGGAAGGGTTACATAGACATTTGGGCACAAGTGACTTCACCCTCCTTGAACACTACTCATAATTTTCCACTCTTTTGCACATTGCTCATTTTCAAACCCTCATAGCCTTACTTTTATTTAGCTCCAATATAGGACCACCTCATCTACCTTTTCTAATTTTTATTCAAAACTCCATACATTTATATATATACACATATTTTCTCTTATTTTTTTATATACACCTATTTTTCATCTCATTTTTTTCTTTTGGAGCTTGAATACCAAACAAATACTTTTCAGGCATGGGTCCTAAACTCACCATACAACCTTACCAATATCTCCTTAGAAACCACCCCCAACTTAGGCTTTTAGCCGCATTCTCAATGCTCAAAGAGGGACGGGTTCAAGAGAGGGAATTATTTTTTAAAAGGGGAAATGTTTGTAATGAGTTGGCCAAAGAAAATGTTTAAAGGCTCAAATTGGGTACTACTGATATTATTTATGCAAAAGTAGGCTTAAAAGGCTAACGAGGTTTTCTAAATACAACAAAGAATTCCTAAGATCTCATTCCTCCAACCAAACATAATATCATTAGCATTGAAAAACCAACTGGGGAAGTTCTAGATGATAGAATTAAATGCAAGATTTATCTGAACAAACACTAACACATGGCACATGAACTAATCAAGATGGATCAATGATGTTTTGTAATATAGATATTTGGAGAAATATTTGAACTAGTAGGTAAAGAGTCACTAAAAAAGCCAAAACTTTATCACAAGAATTATTTTGCACCAGGCACTTACTTGTTTTAAGTACAAAAGCAAATTTTTGGATGGGTATTCTTAATTTACAATATATATACAAGAGACTAATATTATTAGTACCAAATAATCCAAAAGCCTCATCGTAGAAAAGCAAGATTAATTCCCTTAAGAATGTTGTTAATCTATCCATCATCGGGAAAAGTCAACCGGTTCACTTCAAAAGTATTCCTAGGGAAAGAACCGTAGCATGAAGAAAACCCAAGGAAGTTTGATTTAAAAAAATGAAAATAAAACAAAAGAAAACTACTATAAAGTATACTTAAATAAAAGAAGCTAATACTACTACAAAAGTAAAAAAATATAAGCTAATTAGAAGAAAATTAAATAATGAAAGAAAAATACAAACACAAACACGACTAATCAAACCAAGCCCGGCAAGGGCACCTGCTACATATACTAGCCCGTCTAGGGCACGCAATATACAGAACAACATCATCACAAGCCTAATAAGGGCATACAGTATCTACAATATAAGCATAAGCCCGACAAGGGCACGTAATCTCAAATTAGGAATACAGTACACAATGTCACCCCCAACTAAAACATTGTAGTGTCCTCACTGCACAATATAAAATATAAAGCATTAAAAGTTTGAGGGTATCCCTGATGTCTGCATCAGACTAGCAGATTGTGGAAGGACGGATGATCAATGCTGAGCTGCACTCGTAGCTCCATCATCCTCTGTCTCCTCCTCCTCATCATCATCATCGCCACTATCACTAGCAGACTGTGAAAGGAATGAATACTCCTCACTGTCATCTTCTGCTGCTATTAGAATCTTTTTATATGGTCTTCCCCACTTGAAGGTGGCTTTGATGCCTCTCCACATCTTGACCATGAATTTGTTCTTTCTCTTGTTCTTCTTCTTCTCCTTCTGAAAGCCCGCCTGAAGGTTAGCATGGGCCTTGGCCAAAGTGCCATAGGCTCCCTATAGTTTGGTCACTCATGCTGTCATTTTCTTACTGTTCTCGTCCTGGCATTTTTGAGCATCAAAGTAACCCTGCATATCTTCCCTAGAGAAGTAACAAGGTCCAGGATGTGAGGAGGATGGCACACTCGGAAGCTGTGATACTAACTCCTTAATTGATTAATGCTCGGAGTTAAGTATCCCAAATGGCCTTTGAGGGGCTGACTCTGAACCTGTGGCTGTGGAAGTGACTTTTCTCTTTTTTCTTTTGACCACAATTCCCTCTCCAGTAACTCTCAAGGGGTGGAAAGGTTTGTCAGCTGGCAGCCAACAATCGGTGGGGCGGATGGTAACCTCTGCTCGGGTGCATAGTGTTGTAATCAGTAAGGGGAACATCAACCCTGCATCCTTCTCTCTCGAATACTCTCTTAAGTACTACCTCATCTCCTGAAGAATGAAGTACCCAACATTCGCCTGAATACTATCCAAAATGCATGCTATGATCAATGCCCGGGTATAGGAGACATCGAAAACATTTCCACACGAACATACTCAATTGATGATGATATGCAACCACCTTTTGGCCTCGGCAGTAAAGTCAGTTGATTTTAGCCCCTTTTATTTTTTCCCCATTTCTCCCTCACGTGCGGAGGGAAACGTTTGGATACAAGCCACTCTCCATTATCATAGTTATTTTTCTCTTGCACCGGCTCCAAGGGATAGTTTGGGATTCCAAGGGTGTCATTGACGTTCTTAATCCCGAACCTCACCATTTTTCCTTTGATTATGATTTGTTGATCATCAAATTTCGTACGCCTAAGATTGGCGTAGAACTCGCGAACCCACATCTCATTGGCTTCACAAGGGGTGGCGATGAAATAGGACCATCCGGATGAATAGAGCTAGGCATGGAAGTTAGGAAGCTTTTCAGCCAATTTACCCTCAAGTATTCCCTTTTCAGGAATCATATTTTTATGGACGAGGTAGTCCAATTATTGACGCTCACATGAAGCAGACATGAAGCGCGAATCATCATAATGCTCATCAATCTCTTCCTGAATTTTTTATTGTGATCCGCTTGGGTTTGGGTCCATTTTTGAATTGAAACACCTACAAAGAATCAACACAAGATTATTCGGATAATAGAATCATGCTGAACAATATAAGACACTTCATTTGAGCCAAAAATTAGTTTGAATGGGTACGGGAAGCACTGTTTGCAAACACACTATTTTTGCAAAATCTGGGCAATTTCCGCTTCTGCAGAACTTAAACCGCAGAAGTAGTACCCCTTTTGCGGTGAAAAAGTCACTTCTGCGGTTCTCACGCATTTGGACTATTTGGCTTTTCATTTCTGCGGAATTTTTACCGCAGAAGCGGTTCCGCTTCCATAGAAGTCCAACTGCTTTTGCGATTTTCACTGTTCTTCAGAGAAATCAGTGCTCAGTTGTTTTTTCAATTCTTTTGCCATTTCAACAAAAATGTTGGCTTCAAAACAAAGAATTATTGCATTATAATAGAACATGATTCAATGGAGACCAAATTTATGCCGCTTCGCACAAGATTTTCACTCAAACAATGTGTCGAACACTTGCGAGCGAGTTAGGATGAACCTTTCTTCACAAAAATGGGGTAATCAAGACTTCCCACCATTTTTGTTCAATTTAATTACCACACATACGTTTACACTCAACCAAATCCTTACTTCCTAAAGCAAACAACAAGAATCCAAAACAAAAAAAGAAGAAAAAGAAGAGAACATCAAATAAATTAAAATAAAAAGAAAATTTCTGTTGTAACTGAGCATTTGAGAATGAGAAGTGTGAGATGAGCATTGAGAAGAGGATAAGGAAGATAATACTTGAACTCGTGCAAGAGAAATAAATTTACGAGCAAGCTTGTTGAATGTTGGGAGAATTATGTTCTTGGGGAGTTAGGGCAGGGAGACACAGTGTTGTTTTGCTTTTGAGGAAAATGAACCGTTCAAAAATGTTTTTTTTTAACAATTAAACCTGGACGATTTCGCATGTGCAGTATTTTTGTTGCTTATGCGGTTCCGCATATGCGGTCAGAAAACCGCTTCTGCGACTCCAATCGCTTTTGCGTTTAATATTTTGCTTCTGCGAGACTGCAGGTGCAGTCAAAAAGTCCCATATGCGGTTTTAGCAGAGATTTCATGAATAGTGTTCTGCAGCTACTGGTTTTTGCCATCCGGACCTCTGACCTATGCAAATTAACTGCAGAAAATCTAAAACTTGGCACATTAGTCAAAAATAATATTCTAAGCTATTAAAAAAAGAAAGTTTCATAAATGATGTAAAATTTTGAAAAAAAATGGGTTGCCTCCTACCAAGCGCCGAATTTAACGTCGTGGTACGACACAAAAACTTTACCACTTTTCTCGCCACTTTGATGATATGAATGGACACCTAGCTTGGAATCAAGCTTGTGGCCACGAGCGACTGTGGGTGGTAAGTTGATGATTGAGCCAATGCTTAAAATCTTAATTTTGCACTTCTTGCCTCTCAAGTGAGGAATGTTATTTTGATTTCTTGCTTCCTCAAACTATAAAATGTATGGCATGAGTTTTTCTCCTCGGAGCCCTTCATTGATTCATGTGCTTCAACTCTCGTCTCACCAGACAATTCCAACGTTGAAAAGTGCTTGGAATGTGACGTCAAGCCTTCACTTTGCAATTTTTCTATCTTGACATCCTCTTTTTCCTCTGGATTAGAGTCAACATCAAACACATTGGCATTTACACCGGTTGACTCGAATCCCATATTTTTCTTGGCATCATAACCCTCATGGAGTCGGTTGGCGTTTTTTCAATTCTTGATTCCTCAAAGTAAAGCTCACTTTCTTCCTCTGAATTTGACTCTTCTTGGCTTTCTTTCACACACTCAAGTTGTTGGGCATAGTGAGCCTCAACCAAAGTTTGCATTTGATCTTCCAAAGTGCGGATATGTTCATAATTGTAATACAAGCTTTGTTTCAAGTCATCGAGTACAAATTTTTGCTTCTCCTCATTTTCAAGAATGGTCTCCAACATGAGCATTATTTTCTCGTTTTGGGCATTTGGGAGTTCTTCTTGGTTTTGATCAAGTGCCAAGAGAAAGGGTTTTCACTTTCAATCTCCAAGGAAGGATTTTGGTTTTTATTCGCTTCCAAGGCTCTTTGAACCCTTGAGGCTTCGATCATTTCATCCATTTGTGAGTGCAATCGTTGAAGTGCTAAATCATTTTGGAGACTAGTCTCCAAATGAGTTCCAATGCATTTTGCTCCTTGTTTCCTTATTCAAGTAGACACTCCAACATGAGCTTGAACTCTCCATTTTGGCCATGCTCAACTTCTTCCATTTCCCTAGCCCTATTGTTTTCATCACAAAAGGCACACTCATTATAGTAGGGGCTTGGGGAAGGGAAGGTCAAATATGCACAATAATCCCAATGACCATTTTGTACTCCAACCATGGGGATGAGATTGTGTGCACAATCCACCTCGGGGATAATTTAAACAATTTTGCCACGAGTGTGGTCCTCCACAATAAGGACATGGGTCATCAAAGTATGAACAACTACCATCTGACCAATTATCATTATATGATGCCATTTTTAAAAAATAACAAAATAAACAAGAAAAAAACAATAAAAGTATACCCAAGGTAAGAAAAATAATTACACAAATATTCACAAGTTTGGACTAAAACACTTTCGCTTACTTCTCAAACAACCTAAATTACGCCAAATTATTCCCCGAAAACAGCGCCAGTTTTGATGGCGTCCAAATCCACCGCTAAAAATAAATAGAAACGGTCGCATGCAATATAATTTACCCAACTATGAGTCGGGGTCGAATCCCACAGAGAATAATGTGTAAGCGATTAGGAATGTAAGAAGATTATCGCTAGTGACGCAATGCCAAATACTAAGAATATTAGGTTGCAAATGGTTTTTATATCTAAAATACTCAAATATAAACTAACCTAGGAAGCAAGTAAAATGATCAATGGCTACAAGTATGAAAGCATCACGAATTACCCCCAAATAACATTCCAGTGTATTTCACGATTTTACAAATATGAGCGAGTATATGTTAATTGGCCACAACTAATAATTTTTAATTAGCTTCTTCCGAAGACGAACAAGACTTCCTACTAGAATTATTCCTAATCACAATTAGAAGATTAAGCACACCCGGAAGGCTACAAGTAGTTCAAACCTATCCCTAGGTAGAATCTATAAAATGAGGGTTAACGCCTCAAGTTCTTGTTAACTAATCTTTCCCAACCACAAACTATTTTTCTCAGAATTAATTCAGAGTTAATGGGCGAGTACTAGAGTTAGCTAATCCCTTTAGAAATATTAAAGAACAAGTATAATTATTGAAACAATAGCTCACTTCATAAATATATAAAAATCATTCAATACATAAGCATAACAAGGTATAAAATCCACACTTTAATTATAAATATTCCCATAAACAAGATTTAAGTGTTGGATAAAATACTACACACTTAATAATACAAAGTAAGAAAATGAAGAAATAAACATAAATGGGTAAGAAAACCTTAACCACAAGCTTTAATCTTCAAGACCCAAGTGTGTTGCGCAAACCCTAGCTCAAGAACTTGTTCTCTCTAGTCTCTATGGACTGAAAATAAGCCAAAAGATCCTCAAAATATCTGTTTGGATGAGTATAAACTTGATTTTGGGTGAGAAAATATGAAATGACCCTTTTGTCCAGGCCTGATGCACTTTTTCCGCATCTGCGTAAAAGTAACCGCAGATGCGGTTCCGCATAAGCGGAAACACCATCGCATAAGCGAAAATCTTCCAAAGTGTCAGGAATCGCAGAAGCGAAATTTCAACCGTAGATGCGGCTCTAGCCAATTCCCCCAAATCCGCATAAGCGATTAAAAATCCGTAAAAGCAGACGTTGTTTCTGTGGCCAATCTTCTGCAGAAACGGAAATCACTAGAGGTTTAGCTTCACCTTCTTTTTGCTTAATTCCACTTCAATTCAATTCAAACTACTTTGTAACATCATTTACTTAAAAATATAATAATAACCACCATAAACAACCTCATTGTATAATTAAAAGGACATCAAAGTTAAGGAAAAGAGGCTCGAATGAGTGGTACAATCATCACTCGTCAGTGCACATGAGGGAACAAGCACAGATCTATATAAGAAACACTTTTTTGCCCACTCAATCCTTTTATTTGCTTCCCTCGTATTTCTTTTTCCTTCCTTTCTTTTTCATAAGGTTACGGTCGAATCTTATGGAGATTGCCTACGTATCATGACCCCGCATGAATCAGACCAAGCGTAGTTCTTATAAATAAGGTAAATAAGCTAACCCTTTTTTTCTTTTCTCTTTTTTCAATTATTTGAAAGAAATGCTTTAAGGGAAATATTTTTTTTCTTGAAAGAAATACTTCTAAAAATTCCTCTTCAATTTTGTTGGAACTTTGGGAATCTTGGAATAAATATTTTTTGTTTGAATTTTTATTTTTTTTCTCTTTTTCAAACACGAAAGAAAAATGAATATATTTTTGGATTTTGAAATTTTCCTCTTAATTTTGGGAAGAGGGACTTTTACAAAAATATTTTGGATTTTGGAGCAAAATGTATCTTCAGACTCAATTTTCAAAATTTGTATATTTTTATATTTTTATTTATGGAAGACATCTAAGGAGTATTTTAATGATTTGTTTTGATCTAAAAGGAAAAAATTGGCTATTTTTCAAAAAAAATCTTTATTTAGAAAAAACAGGGACTTGGTCTTGCAGATACGGCTTTTCAGCACTTTTGGGAGGAAACTTTTAAGATTGTGTCAGCAAACTATGTAAAAATGAATCAAGGTGGTTGTTCTTGCAAAAACAGCTTCCCGACGTCCTTTTGGGGACATTCAGCTTGCTTTAACAAGAATGGATCATCCGACTTATTTATGACAAAAATTAAAATCTTGACCATTTTTGGGCTATTTATGCAAAAGGAAGGTTGGACCTAATGAGGGTTGCCTACGTATCTCACATTCGGTGAGAATCAAACCAGCGTAGTTCGGGCATATTTGCCACAATATAATGTATATTTTTTGAACAACAATTTTTGTTTTCAAATACTTTTTCTTTATCCCATTTTTCAAAATTTGGCAGCATTTCGATACTATTTGGACATTGATTTTTCCACGACAAATAGTTACCCTCTTTTTGCCCTAACACTGCTATTTTTCTCAATTTTCTTTATATACAAGCCGGTCAACATGCAAAATCGAGCAAATAAATGCTCAAGTAGCACATAAGATGAATCAGGATGGTCAATTCATTTTAGGTCACATGTCCTAGACGGATCCAACTCCTATGTTGAGTCCCCTAAGCCAAATGAACATGATGCAAACAAACGTCCTACTAGGGATCCGGCATGAGGTTTTGTTCTTCTAGGTTTAAGCCCTAGGTTTATTGGTCTAGACCTGGCTTACCCGAGCTGACAACACGATTCGAGGGGGCAGCAAGCTCCGCCGGCTTTGCAACTTATCCGAACCTCGTTCTAAAATGGGACTGGACTCTAGACAGAAAAGAAGTCACACGAAGTGCACCGTTCTTCATGGTTTAGAGGACTCAGAGAGAGGATGGATTTCGTAATAGTTTATATACATTTCACGAAATATTAAAATGATAAACATTTAGCACATACAACATGAAATATGTAGGAAAATCAGATGAAGCCAAATAAAACAATTATTCTAAGCTCGAAACTTAAACCCTGAACCGAAGTTCTGGATTTGTATCCCCAGCAGAGTCGTCAGATCTATCACACCTCCTTTTTTACACACCACCTCGAAGGATAGAGTATAATGGAGTTTTTCCATTTTAAGTAACATTATTCGAATCAGAATTATTTATTTATTTAGAGTCGCCACTTGGAATAGGTTTGGCTTTTGGAGTCCCAAGTCACCCGTTTAACTTGAATCCCAAATTGAGAAAAATTTTGACTTCCCAGTTGAAGTCTGCAAACCAGAAATTCTGAATAAGGAATTCTGTTGACCCGAAAGAAAGTGTTGGGAATCCCCAGATCCCGTGGTTCTAGCACGGTCGCTTAAATTAATATAATTGGCTAAAATCTAAGTTTTATACATGTTCCAACCGACAGTGAAATATTAGGAGTATTTACCACTTTTAGTTAATTTTTGAGAAAGTGAATGTCGTTAAAAATGTGTTTTCATATCACGTCAAATCAAATGCACCCGGATCCTTAAAACATTCTTATTCGACTTTTTGAGATTTGGATTTGGGTTGCATGAAATGCACACAAGTATTTAAGAAAGTAAGATTATTAAAAGTGCACCTAAAAGCGACAAACGTATTTTTATCTTTGCGAGAGTCCGTGAAATTTGCTAAACGGCACGTCCCGAATTCTAAGTATTTTAATATAAGTATTTAAAGAAGGCCCCGCAATTTATGCATTTTTATTTGGCGAGACTCCTCTCATTTTATGATGTGAAGGCAAACGTGAAAGCAATCTATCCTTTTTATATTAAATTTGTCTTTAAAAAGACCTAATTAATTAATATTGTATAGTTCGGGCCTCAAGTTCAAGCCCAGATTCAAACAAAAGGGAGTAATATCCTAATTTGAACCCGCTACCTAACTCAAAAGCCCAAATTTATATTATTTTAATCCCCATATTACTAGTATGATTTTAAAGGACTTTAGACTTCAAACATTTTTTGGTCTTGAAAGTTTGGCCCAGACTTGTAATGTGAAGATGTCCGGCAAATGAGCTTCAGCGTGATCCCAATTTGCACGTGACTCCATAAATGGGTAAATTGTCAAATATCAGTTCATAAATTCTTGGTTGAGTCTTGTATAATTTGTCCTAAGCTCCCGCCGCCCAGCTGTTATTTTGGGTCCAGAATCTAATTCAAGCAAGTTTTTGATTTTCACATAGCGGGTAACACTAAATAATCAGGTTCATTTGAGTATATATAGGGGACATACAAAGGTGATGTACGGGTTTGGAGTAGAAACAATCCAGATTTTTTAGCAGATCTTTAAAAATTTAGTTAAAAGGATTCCATACTAAGCTAATGCCAGCTGATACGACATAATTTATATAATTTTCTACGAGCTCATATGACATTTAAACATAGAACTTCAAACTGACGTTTAACAAATCTGGACATAAACTTTAAAGACTATGACTATGTATTACCATTTAATCCATCACATGTAGCTTACACGATCAGTTTCAACCAGATTGAAGTTATTATCACTAAATACTACACTTCATCAACAATGTCCAAGCAGTCTAAGATAGTCTAACAACAGTCCAAAATATTCGAGGAACAGTCCATATTATATAGCCTAGGGTTTATATGCACACGAATTAGAATCAAATCATATTAGACTCTAATATCTATTTAGCTATTACTACCTAACATTCCAAGCAAGCACAATTCAGGAATCAAATCTCTTTCATTTCAACTCCACTTCAAAGTTACATCAAACCAAGTTCAAGTGTATCTGGATTATAATGAGATAAAGGAGAAGGGGAAGGTTAGCAGCAAAGTTAGTAACAATGTAGTAGTATGAATCAGCAACTTGTTGATCAATTATACACCCAGAAACACAAGGAAAGCAGCCAAATAGGACAAGTAGACCACCCAAACAACTTGAACAAATCCAAACCAAATGCAAAGCTATCCAAAATAAACTCTCAAACTTCAGCAATCAGGACATAAGGACATTTAATCTAGAAAACTCGAATCACAACTGGATTTCGAGATTAATCTAAGGAATTTCAGTAGAATAGGAATTTTTTGGAATTTTTCTCTTATTTATTTGAAGGTCTTTTAATCTAGAATTAACCTAGTTTTTGTATTTTGAAATTTAAATTTCTAAGGCAAAGCCTACTGAAAAGGTTTTGGGGGGAAAATTTGGATATTGGAGGTTATTGGGGAATTTTTCAAAGATTCAAACTTTTTTGAATTTTCAGATGCATGAAACTTGTGTATTAAGGCATTGGACATGTCTTTAATAGGCAAAGATGAAGGCAGCCCTCATATTTTAAGTTTTGCATTTTCAATCCTTTCTTAATTTTTGCTTTTGCTTAAATATCCCTTAATTTCTGACTTCTTTATCAAGTTATAGCCACTCCTAAAATTCTATTTTGAACCCTATCTAGAATCTTCTAGACATTTCTACTAGTTGCTACCAAGATTCTTTCTATCTAAAAGCCTATACTGCCCTTGAACTTTAATCTGAATTACTAACCCTACCCCAGCCATGCTATCCCTGTTGAATTATCAACTATAACCAAATCGATTAATCTAATTAACACTAACTAATTATGCTAAGCCTAATAATGAATTGAAACCATACAGTGAATTAAAGAATCATTGACAACAATCACTAATTAAATTGAACTAAACTAATTAACACTCAACTAATCAATTAAATCAAACAACACAAAGATTAAACCAACAATGAAGAATAAGCGAACAAAATCAAAATACAATGCAATAACTAAACATGCATTCCTACTGTTGAAACCACACGAGCAAATTATTAAAAAAAAACTAACTACATTGGTAAAAATCAGAAACCTATGTTGAAACCCTAATTCACCACAAAATAACGAAAGAAATTCTGAACAAAAGAAAAATAGAAAATAAAAAAGCAAATGAAAACAAAGAAAAGCTTGAAGAAAAGCTTAAGTTGGAAAGTCAACCGAATATTGACTTGTGAGTTAGAGTGCTTGAAATGGATTTATGATGATTTGACTAGTTTCGGACAGTGATTTGAGACTTGGGAGAGAAAATGGAATTGAAATTGGAGGTCCGATGTAGAAATAGGCTTAAATTGGCTAAGTTGAATTTCGGCGAATTTCCGGTTGATAGGTTAGATTTTTTATCCGGAGGTTGGAATGGAATTCAAGGAGCTTCACTAGCTTCGTTAGGTGATTTTGTACATGTGTGCAAATTTTCAGGTTATTCGGACGTAGTTTGGTTGGATTTTGATCGAATGTTGGTTTCAGAAGTTATAGTTGAAACTTAGGCTCGAATTTGAGGAATTTGATGATTTTTTATGTTAGTGTTGGTGCTTTTACGGCCAGAGCAAGTTTGAATGAGGTAATAGGTCATGTTTGTGCTATTGGTTGAGGTCCCGAGAGGCCTCGCGGTGATTTCGGGTGATTTTCGGGAAGTTTGGATTTAAGAAATATTGCAGAAAATGCAGCAGAAGTGCAACATGAGTTTGTTGATCGTGATCGCGTGAGTTGGGTCGCGATTGTGTAGGCCTATGGCATTGGTCTTCGCGTTTGCAGGTTCTGGGTTGCGATTGCATAATGGTAGATTTGGATGTCCGTGATCGCGTGTGGATGTCCGCGTCCGGGAACAAGGGCTTTTGGACCGGTGGAGTTTCTTATACGTGATTGCGTGAATGCCGGCCGCGATCGAGTGGGGTCAGTCTGTAGGGCATTGCAATAACGTGGATCATGCCGCGTTCGCGTAGGGAAAGTGTGGAATTATAAATATTTTGTCATCGCGATCGTGTGTGTTGAGTCGCGATCGCAATGAAGAAATGACTGGGCGGACATAAGGGTTTTATAACATTTCCTCCGTGAGTTTATATCATTTTCCACAATTGTTGAGCACACTTTGGAGCTATTTGACGAGGGAGAAAGAGGTTTTCACCTATGTTTCGACTTGAGGTAAGTTTTATGAGCTTATTACGTCAGTTTATTGAAGAATCAACCTCTAATTCACTGAAATTGGGTGCAAACGTTGATGAACTAGGGCTTGAAATTTCAAGTGAAAATATGGGATTTGGAGGAGCAATTGGACTCTGATTTTGATGAATTTTATATGTACGGACTCATGACAAGGTGAAGATTCTGAAAATCTAAATTTCGTAATTTTTTGAGAAGTGGGCTCGGGGCTCGGGTTTTGCCAACTTTGTATTTTTGGGTGTATTTCGTGTTATTTCAATTGGGCTATTTTCCAATTGCCTACTTTGACATATTCCTATTGGTTTTGACCAGACTTGGCATCCGCGGAGGTTGCATCTCGAGGGAAAGGCATTGCGAACTAGTTTGTTGCTGGCTTGAGGTGAGTAATGGGTGTAAATGATGACCCGAGGGTCTGAAACCCCAGTATATCACATTGTGAAGCTATTATGAGGCTAAACACGCAATCCATGGCTAGTTCAGGGTCGTATATGTTGGGAATTATGACTTGCTCCATTTCGAGGGATATATTGTACTATGTTGGTGATTGCTTCGCATACTATATTGATGATATCTTGCCTTGATGCCATGTTTGGGGCCTTGTTCCGGCTTGTAGGATCCTTCAGGGATCGTTATCTCAGAATTATCACGATTTGCATATTATTTGAAAGCAGTTCAGGTTTAAATACTATTTTTTTGCAAACTCAGCCATATTTATACATTATGAAAAGCAAATGATTTTCAAATGATATTTCAAGCTGACGAGTACTATCTCATTAGTTTTGGACTGTATATTATTTTAAAAAAAAATGGTGGTAACTAAGGACACCGTGTATTTTAAAAGGAAAGGGTGGTAACTAAGGACACCATGTTTTTTAAATGGAAACGGTGGTAACTATGGACACCGTGTATTATAAATGAAAACGGTGGTAACTATGAACACCCTATACTTTTAAATGGAGCGGTGGTAACTATGGACATCATGTATTATAAATGGAAACGGTGGTAACTATTGGCACTGTGTATTGTAATGGAAACAGTGGTAAATATTGACACTGTATGATACGGCGCTTGGGCTGTAGAAGCTTCTTCGGAGTTTGAACCCCCACAGTGAGTGCAGGTACCCATATGGATCAGGATGCACGTTCCGCAGTGTTCATGCATTGCATTGAATCTCATACATTTATTTAGTATTGCTTATTCTGTATATCTCTGAGACTGGTACTGTATAGAACTGCTAGATAGCTTCATTTTGCGTTATTTCGTGTTTTCTTGTCTTCGGGTTTTTATACATGCTTATTACTCGTTGAGTTGGTAGACTCACCCTATACTCCCTGCACCTTGTGTGTAGATCCAGGTGCTCCAGAGGTCTACCGTTGCTGGTGTTGCTTATCCAGTTGCCGGAGTATTGAGGTAGCTGCCAGCGTCCGCAGGACCGATTACTCTGATCTTACTAGTTATTTTTGTTATTCAGACACATGTATCTTTCCTTTCAGACTTGTATTCGGTATTGTTAGAGGCTTTGTACTCGTCACCCCAAGTCTTGGGAGTTCTTGTTCAGTCGTGGGTTTCTATTCGTACATTTACCTTTTTCAGTTATTTGGAGTTTATTGTTAAAGTTGCCATATATTCCCTAATTGCTTCATGTTTGGGCTAAATCGTTGAATTGAGAAGGTGTTGGTCGGGCTTGCCCCGCCTTACGGCTGGGCACCATCACGATCGGGTTTTGGTCATGACAAGTTAGTATCAGAGCCTAGGTTTACTAGGCCTCACGAGTTATGAGCTGGTTTAATAGAGTCTCGCGGATCGATACGTAGACGTCCGTATCTATCCTCGGGAGGCTGTAGAACCTTTAGGAAACACTTCACTTTCTTGTAATTCTTATCGTGCGGCTTTGTTGATTTGAGAACTGAAACTTCTTATACTATTCTCTCGCAGATGGCGAGAACCCGTGTTACCGGACGTGGCGGTCGACCCCCATTGCCACCAGCTAGAAGCCGTGGACGCGGTCATGGCCATGGTCGTGGTAGAGCAGCAGGGGCGGTACCAGTTGACCCACCTGTTGCTCTTGTTCAGGATCAGCCCCCAGTTGTTGAGGCTCCAGCAGCACCTACTCAGGCACCGGCAGTGCCCATTGTGATACCTGGTCTCCATGAGACGTTGGCTCACATCTTATCCGTCTACACCGGGTTAGCTCAGGTTGTATCAGCTACCACTGCAGCGACTACTTCTCAAACCGGGGGTGGCCATCACACCCCCGCAGCTTGCACTCTAGAGCAGGGTGCATAGGGTTTGCAAACCCCAGAGGCACCACCAGTTCAGCCAGTTGCCCCTGTTCGACCAGTTATTCCAGTTCAGTGTGATGGGGTACCAGTGATACGAGATGACGAGCAGTGTCATCTGGAGAGGTTCAACTGACTTTCACCTCCCACTTTTAGGGGTGTTCCAGGCGAGGATGCCCAGGGGTTTCTCGACAAGTTCCAACGCATGCTGAGGACAACAGGGATTTTGGAGACTAGTGGGGTATTTTTTACCACTTTTCAGTTCTCAAGAGCAGCCTTCACCTGGTGGGAGGCATATGAGCGGCGTAGGGCGGCAGGGTCGGCGCCGTTATCTTGGCAGGAGTTCTCCACTATCATTTTGGAGAAGTGGGTTCCTAGGTCACAGAGGGAGGAGTTACGCAGGTAGTTTGAGATGTTTCGCCAGGAAGATATATCTGTGACGCTGTATGAGATGAGATTGGAAGATTTAGCTCATTATACTCCATGGATGGTCCAGGCGGATCAGTAGAGGATTAGACAATTTGTGGACAGGCTCATTTATCCCATTCGTATTCTAATGACTCGAGAGAGGGTCATGAGCCACACCTTTGAGGAGGCGGTGGATATAGCCCGCGATATTCAGACGACTCTCCGTGTGGAGCGAGAGGAGAGGGAGGCCAAGAGGCCTCGAGGTTCGTGCAATTATGGTGGCACTCCATCTAGGGGCCAGTTTCATCAGGGCAGAGGTCTTTCTTTCAGGTCTCCTCAGTCAGGATGCCTAGAGTACAATGGAGCTTCTTCCGGTCGTGGCCATCAAGGTCACCAGCAGGGCCAATCTTCACTCAGTGCCCTCTTAGCTCAGAGTTCAGCACCCACTTCGTCAGCCCAGGGTTCGTCTGTGGCGAGGGGTTCCCTCCAGCCCCCTTCTCAAGTTCCAGTCGGTTGTTTTGAGTGTGGGGAGTTTGGTCATGTGAAGAGACATTGTCCTCTACTTCGTGGTGGTAGGTTTCAGCAGAGGGATAAGCCATCGTCTTCTTCTCCATCTATTTCAGCACCACCCCAATCTGGTAGGGGTAGGGGTCAGTCATCTAAAGGCTGCCCCAGGAGGGAGGAGAGAGTAAGCGGTGGTCAGGCTTGTTTCTATGCACTCTCAGATAGGAGAGATGTTGTTGCTTCAGATGCTGGTATTATCTCAGTTTGCCACAGAGATGCTTCTATTTTGTTTGATCCCAGGTCTACATATTCTTAGGTATCTACTTTGCTCATCATTTGGGGACTAGTCGAGGGTGTGTAGAATTGCATGTGCATGTATCTACCCCGGTGGGTGATACTATTATTGTGGACCATGTGTATCGTTCCTATCTTGTTACTATTGAGGGTCTGGAGACCCGAGCTGACTTGCTGCTATTGAGCATGGTGGATTTTGATATTATTCTGGGCATGGATTGGCTATCACCGTACCATGCTATTCTAGATTGTCGCGCCAAGACAGTCACGTTGGCTATACCGGGTATCCCGAGGGTCGTGTGGCGTGGTTTGATGGATTATGTACCCAGCAGGGTAATCTCTTTCTTGAAATCCAAGCGGATGGTTGGGAAAGGATGTTTATCATATCTAGCATTTGTGAGGGATGATGGAGCTGAGACTCCTAGTCTTGATTCGGTTCCCGTGGTAAGGGAGTTTCTTGATGTATTTTCAGCAGACCTGTCGGGCATGCCGCCGGACAGATATATTGATTTCGTGCTGGGCACTCAGCCTATTTCTATTCCTCCCTATCGTATGGAACCAGCAGAACTAAAAGAGTTGAAGGAGCAGCTGCAGGAACTCCTAGATAAGGGGTTCATTCGTCCGAGTGTGCCGCCGTAGGGCGCACCGGTGTTATTTATTAAGAAGAAGGATAGCACAATGAGAATGTGCATTGATTACAGACAATTGAACAAAGTGACAGTGAAGAACAAGTATCCATTACCCCGTATTGAGGATTTGTTGACCGGCTTCAGGGAGCAAAGGAATTCTCTAAGAATCTCCGTTCAGGCTATCACCAGCTGAAGATTAGAGATTCTGACATCATGAAGACAGTTTTCAGGACAAGATATGGGCATTATGAGTTTCTTGTTATGTCATTTGGGATCACTAATGCCCAGCAGCATTCATGCACCTAATGAACAGTGTATTTCGGCCGTATCTGGACTCTTTTGTGATCATGTTTATTGATGATATTCTTGTGTACTCACATAGCAAGGAGGAGCATACGCAACATTTGAGGGTGGTATTGCAGAGGTTGATAGAGGAGAAGTTGTATGCAAAGTTCTCCAAGTGTGAGTTTTGCCTCAGTTCCGTAGCTTTTCTAGGACACGTGGTGTCTAGTGAAGGTATTCAGGTTGACCCAAAGAAGATCGATGCGGTGTAGAGTTGGCCCAGACCATCCCCGGCTTCTGAGATTCGGAGTTTCCTTAGTTTGGCGGGTTATTACCGCAGGTTCGTTCAGGGTTTTTCATCTATTGCTTTGCCTTTGACGAAGTTGATGCAGAAGAATGCCCCATTTGTGTGGTTTGATGAGTGCGAGGAGAGCTTTCAAAATCTCAAGTCATTGTTGACTACGGCTCCAGTATTAGTATTGCTAGCAACTTCAAGTTTTTATACGGTATATTGCGATGCTTCGAGGATTGGTATTGGATGTGTCCTGATGCAGGAGGGTAGAGTGATTGCATATGCTTCTCGACAGTTGAAGCCCCATGAGGAAAACTACCCTGCTCATGACTTGGAGTTGGCTATTATAGTTCATGCCTTGAAGGTTTGGAGGCACTATCTCTATGGAGTATCTTGTGAGGTGTATACGGATCATCGCAGCCTTCGGCACTTGTTCAAGCAGAAAGATCTGAATTTGAGATAGTGGAGATGGATTGAGTTACTCAAGGATTATGATATTACCATATTGTATCATTCGGGGAAGGCCAATATAGTGGCCGATGCTTTGAGTCGGAAGGCGGTGAGTATGGGTAGCTTGGCATACATTCCAATTGGGGAGGGGCCCCTTGCGGTTGATGTTCAGGCTTTGGCTAATCGTATGGTGAGATTGGATATTTCATAGTCTAGTCGGGTGTTGGCTTGTGTGGTTTCCCGGTCATCGTTATATGAGTGCATCAGAGAGCGCTAGTATGATGACCAACATTTTCTTGTCCTAAAGGACAAGGTGCAGCATGATGATGCAAGAGATGTGACTATTTGTAGTGATAGTGTGTTGCACATGCAGGTCCGGATTTACGTGCCCAATGTAGATGGCCTCCGAGAGATGATATTAGAAGAGGCTTACAGCTCGTGGTATTCTATTCATCCAGGTACCGCGAAGATGTATTAGGACTTCAAGCAACATTATTGGTGGAGGAGAATGAAAAAGGACATTGTGAGTTATGTGGCTAGATATCTCAATTGTCAGCAAGTCAAATATGAGCATCAAAGACCCGGTGGTGTACTTCAGCAGATGGATATTCCGGAATGGAAATAGGAGAAGATTACTATGGACTTCGTGAGTGGTCTTCTACGTACCTCGATGAACTTTGATTCTATTTGGGTGATTGTGGATAGGGAGAAAAAATTTGCGCACTTCATTCCGGTGTGTACCACCTATTCTTCAGAGGGGCTGGCAGTGATTTTCATCCGTGAGATTGTGCGGTTGCATGGAGTTCCAGTTTCTATTATCTCAGACATGGGTACTCAGTTTTCTTCCCAGTTCTAGAAGACTTTTCATCGGGAGTTGGCACTCAGATTCAGATGAGCACAACTTTTCATACTCAAACGGACGGACAGTCCGAGCATACTATTCAGATATTGGAGGACATGTTGCGTGCTTGTGTTTATTGATTTCGGAGGTTATTGGGCTGATTTCTTGCCGCTTGCGGAGTTTTCTTATAACAATAGTTATCAGTCTAGCATTCAGATGGCACCATATGAGGCTTTGTATGAGAGACGGTGTAGATCTCTAGTTGGTTGGTTTGAGCCGAGGCTAGACTATTGGGGACAGAGTTAGTCCAAGATACCTTGGAAAAAGTAAGTTACCCAGGAGAGACTTCGTACAGCTCAGTCGCGTCAGAAGAGTTATGCGGACCAGAAGGTTCGGGATGTATCTTATATGGTGGGCGAGAAGGTTATGTTGAAGGTCTTGCCTACGAAAGGCGTGATGAGGCTTGGAAAGAAAGGGAAGCTGATTCCACGGTTTATTAGACCTTTTGAGATTCTCAGGAGGATTAGGGAGGTGGCCTATATGCTTACCTTGCCACCCAGTTTGTCGCGGGTTCACCCGGTTTTTCATGTTTCTATGCTCAAGAAGTACGTTGGGGACCCGTCTCATGTATTGGACTTCAGCACAATCCAGCTGGATGAGAGTTTGACCTATGATGTGGAGCTAGTGTCTATTTTGGGTCGACAGGTTCGAAAGTTGAGATCAAAAGACATAGCTTCGGTGAAGGTGCAATAGAGAGGTCGGCCCGTAGAGGAGGCCACTTGGGAGACTGAGGCTCCAGGTATGTTTCTTGACCCGCTCGAGGACGAGAGTTTGCTTTAGTTGGGGAGGATGTGACGACCCGACCCATCGTCTTTTATATTTCAGCCCCCATTATCCCCGTAATATATTTTCCTGTGTGTTGATATATGTGTTTGGTGAGTTTGAGATATTTTGGATCGGATTTGGTTAGAAATGAGACTAATAGTCTCTTTAAGGAAAGCTTAAGTTGGAAAAGTCAATCGGATGTTGACTTGTGAGTTAGAGGGCTCAGAATGGATTTCCGATGATTCGACTAGTTTTGGATGGTGATTTGTGACTTGGGAGAGAAAACAGAATTGAAATTGGAGGTCCGGTGTAGAAATGGACTTAAATTAGCTAAGTTGAATTTCGGTGAATTTCCGGTTGTTAGGTGAGATTTTGATCCAGGGGTTGGAATGGAATTTTGGGAGTTACAATAGCTTTGTAGGTGATATTGGATATGTCTGCAAATTTTCAGGTCATTCGGACGTCGTTTGGTGCTTTTGGTTGAGGTCCCGGGAGGCCTCAGGGTGATTTCATATGATTTCCGGGAAGTTTGGACTTAAGAAATGTTGCAGAAAATGCAGCAGCAGTGCAGTAAGAGTTTGTTTATCGCGATCGCGTGAGTTGGGTCGCGATTGCATAGGCCAGTAGCGTTGGTCTTCGCGTTCGCAGGTTCTAGGTCACGATTGCGTAGTGGTAGATTTGGATGTCCGCGATCGCGTGTAGATGTCCGCGTTCGCGAAGAAGGGATTTTGGACCGGTGGAGTTTCTTATACGCGATCGCGTGAATGCCGGTCTCGATTGTGTGGGGCCAGTCTGCAGGGCATCGCGATCACGGGCTCATGCTGCGTTCGCGTAGGGAAAATGTGGAATTTTAAATATTTGGTCATCGCGGTCGCGTGGGTTGAGTCGCGATTGCGATGAAGAAATGACCAGGCAAATAGAAAGGTTTTATAACATTTCATCCGCGCGTTTATATCATTTTCCACCATTGTTGAGCAAAATTTGGACTTATTGGATGAGGGAGTAAGACGATTTCACCTAGGTTTCGACTTGAGGTAAGTTTTATGAACTAATTACGTCAGTTTATTGAAGAATCAACCACTAATTCACTGAAATTAGGTGTAAAAGTTGATGAACTAGAGCTTGAAATTTCAAATGAAAATTGGGGATTTGGAGGAGCAATTGGACTCCGATTTTGATGAATTTATATGAATGGACTCATGGCGAGACGAAGATTCTGAAAATACAAATTTCATAATTTTTTGAGAAGTGAACTCTGGGCTCGGGTTTTTCCTAATTCGTATTTTTAGGTGTATTTTGAGTTATTTCGATTGGGCTATGTTCCATTGGCCTATTTTGACGTATTCCTATTGGTTTTGACCAGATTTGGCATCCGTGAAGGTTGATTATCGAAGGAAAGGCATTGCGAGCTAGTTAGCGGTCTGCTTGAGGTGGGTAATGGGTGTAGATGATGACCCGAGGGTTTGAAACCCCGGTATATCACATAGTGACGCTATTATGAGGCTAGACATGCACTCCATGACTAGTGTGGGGTCGTATATGTTGGAAATTGTGACTCGGTCCAATCCAAGGGATAAATTGTACTATGTTGGCGATTTCTACGCATACTATATTGATGATATCTAGGCTTGATGCCATGTTTGGGGCCTTGTGCTGACTTATAGGATCCTTCAGGGATCGTTATCTTAGAATGATCATGATTTTCATTATTGTTGAAATCAGTCCAGGTTTAAATACTATTTTTTTGCAAACTCAGCCATATTTATACGTTTTGAAAACGCAAATGATTTTTAAATGATATTTCGAGTTGACGAGTACTATCTCATTACTTTAGGACTATATATTATTTTAAAAGGAAATGGTGGTAACTAAGGACACCGTGTATTTTAAAAGGAAACGGTGGTAACTAAGGACACCGTGTATTTTTAATGGAAACGGTGGTAACTATGGACACCGTGTATTATAAATGAAAATGGTGGTATCTATGGACGCCATGTAGTTTTAAATGAAAACGGTGGTAACTATTGACACCGTGTATTATAAATGAAAATGGTGGTAACTATCGGCACTGTGTATTGTGATGGAAACAGTGGTAACTATTGATACTATATGATATGGCGCTTGGGCTATAGGAGCCCCTCCGGAGTCTGAACCCTCACAGTGAGCCCGGGTACCCAAATGGATCGAGTTGAACGTTCTGCAGTGTTCATGCATTGCATTGCATCTCATACATTTATTTACTGTTGCTTATTTTGTATATATCTGAGACTGATACTATATAGAACTGCTAGATAGCTTCATTTTGTGTTATTTCGTGTTTTCTTATATTCGGATTTTTATACAGGCTTATTACTCGCTGAGTTGGTAGACTCACCCCATACTCCATGCATCTTGTGTGTAGATCCAGGTGCTCCAGAGGTCTAGCGTTGCTGCTGTTGCTTATCCAGTTGCTGGAGTATTGAGGTAGATGCCAGCGTCCGCAGGACCGATTACTCTGATCTTACCAGTTATTTTTGTTATTCAGACACATGTATCTTTCTTTTCATACTTGTATTCGGTATTGTTAGAGGCTCGGTACTCGTGACCCCAAGTCTTGGGAGTTCTTGTTCAGTCGTGGGTTTCTATTCGTACATTTACATTTTTAAGTTATTTGGAGTTTATTGTTAAAGTTGCCATATATTCCCTAATTGCTTCATGTTTGGGCTGAATCGTTGAATTGAGAAGGTGTTGGTCGGGCTTGCCCCACCTTACGGCTAGGCACCATCACGATCGGGTTTGGATCGTGACAGAAAGAGAAGGAAAAGGAGAGCTTGTGGTGAAATTTTGGGGTCATTTGGAGCTTCACCGCCACCCGCGACGATTTTCGGCCGGCGGCGGATGGTGGAATGGGGTGGGAGACGACGGGGGTGAGGGTTGTACGAGGAAGATGAATTTGTCTCTAACTTTTGTATAGAAATTATTATATTTTTATATAATTTATTTGAATGGATCTGGACCGTTGATCATGTGGAATGGACGGACAGTCTGGACAAGGACTTGGGGCATTGGGCTGGGATTAATTTGATATTGGCCCAAATGCAAGCTGGCCTGCTTTTCTATTTTATATTAAATTTGTTTATTTTTCTTCTTTTCTTTTCTTTTGTATTTTATTTATTTATATTTTTTTTTGAATTTTCTTATTTTATTAAATGTGAGATATAAAAATAAAAGACCCAAATTGACTCCAAAATTAATTTATTAAAATTTCAAAATTAACTAGCTTCTAATTTAAAAGAAAACTTAAGACAAATTCTAAAAAATGCAAAGAACCATTTTTATTATTTTTTGTAATATTAAAATGCATACTATTTTGTGTTTTTGGAATTATATCATGTAAAATTCACACAAAAATTGCAAAAAAGACAAACAATCATACAATTAATTCCTAAAAAATTCAAATAATAAAGAAAAATCCTAATTCTAAGGAATTTGTAGGAATAATGTAAGCGTAGCAAAAATCACGTGCTCACACGTCCCGATAGATGTTTCTATTGCGTTTTCGACTAGAACTTATTTGATAATCATCCTACTTGGATTTAATTGTTATATTTGGGCTTCGTGCCAATTATTTGAATCCTTCAGGGATTGAAATCACAGTTTTCGCATACTTTGCATAATTTTTTATCTCGATCCAAGGTATTAGGTACTGTATTGCAAAGTCAGTCATATTTTTAAACTTTGAAAACTTAAATGATATTTATAAATAATATTTTGGGCTGAGAACTACTGTTTTATAAATGCCCAACGGGCTTATGATAATTTTCTGGACTGGGAATGGGACTGCAGGCCGCAACACTATTACATTATTATTGAGGCTGAGGGCCGGTTGATTATATTGATATTGCGCTTGGGCTGTAGGAGCCCTTCCGGAGTCTGATACACCCCCAGTAAGTGCCATGGATGTTATACAGATCGGGCTGCACGTCGTAGCGGGTACCAGAGTGTACCGTTCTACGTGTTGCATGGCATCATACATTTGTTCTTATTCTGGTTTACCAGTCATAGTATCTCTGTACTCGTATTTCATTGGTTTGTTGCTTCATTATTAAATGTTTCAAATTACTAAATATCGTTTACTTTGTGCTTTTCCGTATTTTTTTTATTCTGAGCCTTTTATTTATGTTTATTACTCTATGGGTTGGAGTACTCACATTACTCCCTGTACCTTGCGTGAAGATCCAGGTACCCCACAGGCTGATTGAGGACATGATTAGCTGAGCAGCAATATACAGGGGCATCGAGGTAGGTGCATGGCGTTCGCAGCCTTAATCCCTCCCCTCTATCTCTATCTTTTGTTTCTATATTTCTAGACAAACATTGTAGTAAGCTGGAACTCTGTATTAGAGGCTCATATTCGCGACACCAGGTCCTAGTTGGGCTATGTTATAGTACTTTGTTAAACTTTGGCATAATTTATCCGTGTTCCTAGACTTTCTATATTATGGTTTAGTATTTTTCCCTGTGTTGTATATCTATAATATGTTTAAGTTGGAAAATACTTGTGAAAAGGGCTGGCTTGCCTAGCAGTGTGTTGGACGTCATCATGACCAAGGTTGGGATAGTGACAATGGCTTTTTCTCAATACGTCACTTGGCTTAACTTCATGCTTCACTACTCTCCTTTTAATATATATATATATATATATATATATATATATATATATATATAATTTTGATGCTTGAATTTATTTAATTTTATACTGAATAAATTTTTAATATCATAAATAAATTTTATTTTTATTTTATATTTGAACATAATCCAAAATATAAATAGCCAAGATTATCTCAATTTACGTATTTATATATTTTTTATTCTTTCTATTATAGTATTTTATGGTAGTTATGCCTGACTGCACAATCACAATAATAGAACTTTGATTAAGAAAAATAAAAATTAAAACAAAGAATAGCATTGATACTCCTGAAAATAATATTTTATTACTTCCTTGGTCTTTATTGGAATTTCATGTTTTTTTAGGGGGCGGGGTGGTTAGATGGAATTTTATTACCAAGTAAAACTGTGCGGCTCAAGAGATAAAAAGAAAATTCTGATGTATGGACATAAAACTCCCTAGTAGCACCAGCAACTAATAGACATCCTATACTCCTGCTATACAAAAACCACCCATCATGGACTCACTCAATCTTGTTAATCTTGGCTTCAGAATGTCATGTCTTTTTTAAATGTATCAGAGAAAGTGTCATATACAGTACAAATAAAACCAGCTAAACATCGAAATAGGTTGTCTAGTTTTCTGTAAAATATTAAAATTTTGTTTGTTTCCATGTGTATAGAAACTGATGGATTTCATGTGTTTGTCCCTGACACATTCATTTTTCAACTTAGTAAATCTGACTGTTAATCAAATAAATGTGTGATTCAAAATCTCGAGAGTACCTAACACAAATATTTCCTTTTGTAATTACGAAGATGGTCATTGCATACTTTTTGGGTTAGTGGTGTATTTTGTTACGTGCTCGAGCCTAAACGGGTTTCGTGAGCCTGGGATTCGTGGCACTGGGCTCTAGCAGTTCTGGGCCTTCGTGGGCTCAATGGATGAGATCAGCCCGTGATGGACCTAAGCCCATGTGGTTTTGGGCTTAGCGGGCCGGGCTTCGTGAGCCTGACGGACTTTTTGTAATTTTTTTTTCGTTTAAGGCAATATCTTGTATCGTAGTTATTAGTATATTATATAATATACTAATATAGAATATATTTATATAGTATACTAGTTCTTAATATAGTATATATAATATATATTTATTGTATATTGTATTGTAGTAATTAGTATATACTGTATGTTATGTATATATATATTCCCTTATATATTTTCTTGTAGTATATATTGTATGTTATGTATATATATTATCTTATATATTTTTTTGTAGTATATATATTGTGTCTTATGTATTTATATTATAACTTACATAGTTATATATTTTGTTGCAGTAAGTATATTGTATCTCTTCTGTATATATATATTCTCTTATATATATTGTGTCTTATGTATATATGTTATTACTTATATATTTTCTTGTAGTTTATATTGTATGTTATGTATATATATTCTCGTATATTATATATATATATATATATATATATATATATATATATATATATATATATATATATATATATATATATATATATATATTGTAGCTTATAAATAATTCGAAGTAAAGACAAAGAAATATTGAGAAAAAAGATATTCAAGGGTATGTCTTATTTTTTATTACCAAAAATGGCATATCTTTCTTAGTCTTCCTTCCCGAAATGGAATGAGCACAACAAAGTACTAATACCACCATTAAAAGAAAAAAAAAACTAAAAGAAGATGTCCCAAAATACAAGTTACATCATAATCTACATTGTATCTCTAACAAATCTCATAAATCCGCCAAGGTTGGGAGGAGGTTGTGTTGGTGGTGGTGGAAAAGAAGCTTGTTCATCACCACTTCCGGGCGAAGACGAATCCTCCGCAAGTTCTGCTATCATTTCTTCATAAGCTTCATCTATCGCCGGTTGTGATTCTGCAATTTCAAAGTTTCTTCTTTCCGTGCGGATCCAATCTCTAAAAAGTACTGATTTTTCCAAGCTATCCCTCATCGACACTCTTTGATCACCTATTTGCAGTCTTGCTTGACTGAAAGCGCTCTCCGATGCAACAGTTGAAGCTTGAATTGATAAAATATCCCGAGCCTTCCTTGCAAGAATCGGTAAATGTTTTTCCCTTGACTTCCACCATTCCAAAAGATCAAAAGAGCTGTCTGGATTCTCCTTTTCAAGTCCCTGAGACAAATAAACTTGAAGCTCATTTAGATGTGAAGTTTTATCATAATTATCACCTTGAGAACCCCGGAACTCCATCCACGATTTAAGACTTGTTAAGCCCGCAACTCTTTTAGACGATTGTGAGCTAGACGAAGTAGGGGTTGGAATATTAGGGCTAGCATGCTCTAAGGCAAATTGATAAGCATTATAAACTACAACAACTACCTAGTATAGTCCCACAAAGTGGGGTCTGGGGAAGGTAATATGTAGACGAGCCTTACCCCTACCCGAAAGGGCAGAGAGGCTGTTTCCAATCGACCCTCGGCTCAGTGAAGGAAAGGAAAAACAAAAGCAAAAAATAAAAGAGCATTATTAACTCCAGTAGAAATAGCTTAAATAATTATCTAAACATAAGAACCATAAATAAAATAGCATTCAATAATATCATACAGTAACTACAATAAATAACTACCATAAGGGAGACACACTCCAAAACACAAATCATCTATGGATATCCCTGGCAAGCATCACCCAACCCCGGGTGAGGAGTACAAAAAAAGAACCCTACGAGCCCCTATCCTACAACCCTGATACTAGACCTCCAGACTTTCCTGTCAAGGGTCATGTCCTCGGAAACCCGCATTCTAGCCATGTCATGCCTAGTCACCTCTCCCCAATACCTCTTAGGCCTCCCTCTACCTCGCCGAACGCCGACAATCGCCAGCCGCTCACAACTCCTCACCGGGGCATCTGGACTTCTCCTCTGCACATGCCTGAACCACCTCAGCCTCGCTTCTCGCATCTTCTCATCCACCGGGGCTACCCCCACCTTCTCTCGAATAACTTCATTCTTAATCTTATCTAACCTGGTGATCCCGCACATCCACCTGAGCATCCCCATCTCCGCAACCTTCATTCTCTAAACATGAGAGTTCTTCACTGGCCAGCATTCTTCCCTATACAGCATTGCAAGTCTAACCACAGCTCTATGAAATTTCCCCTTGAGTTTCAGTGGAACTTTCTTGTCACACAAGACTCCTGATGCAAGCCTCCACTTTGATCACCCCGCTCCTATACGATGAGTGACGTCCCCGTCAATCTCTCCGTCCCCCTGCATCACCGACCCAAGATATCTGACACTGTCCCTCTTGGCGATGACTTGAGATCCAATCATCACGTCTCTGCCTACTTCGCTCGGCTCGGCTCTAAACTTGCACTCCAGGTATTCAGTCTTAGATCTGCTTATTTTGAAACCCTTAGACTCGAGAGTCTATCTCCATACCTCTAACCTCTCAATAACACCGACCCTCGTCTCGTCTATCAAGACTTTGTCATCAGCAAATAGCATACACCGAGGCACATCCCCTTGAATATGTCGGGTTAGAGCATCCATCACCGAGGCAAACAAGTGAGGGCTAAGTGCCGATCCTTGATGGAGCCCCATAACCACTGAAAAATGGTCCGTGTCGCCACCCACCATCCTAACCCTAGTCTTAGCTCCATCGTAGATGTCCTTGATTACTCTGATGTAGGCTTCCGGCACGCTCTTCGCCTCCAAGCACCTCCATAGCACCTCCCTTGGGACCTTGTCATACGCCTTCTCCAAGTCGATAAGCACCATGTGCAAGTCCTTCTTCTTATCCCTTAACTGCTCCACCAGCCGCCTGACAAGGTGGATAGCTTCTGTAGTGGAGCGACCCAACTTGAAACCGAACTGGTTCACAGATATAGATGTCATATCCCTCACCCTCGCCTCGATCACCCGCTCCCAGACCTTCATTGTGTGACTTATTAATTTGATACCCCTATAGTTGTTGCAGCACTGGATGTCCCTTTTGTTCTTGTACAAGGGCACAACTGTACTCCACCTCCACTCATCTGGCATCCTTTTGGTCCTGAAGATCGCATTGAACAACCTGGAGAGCCACTCCACTCCTGAACTACGCATGCACTTCCAGAACTCCACCGGGATCTCGTCAGGCCCGGTCGCTCGACCCCTACTCATCCTACGCAAAGCCCCCATGACCTCCTCCGCCCTAATGCGCCTGCAGTACCCAAAGTCTCTATGTTGCTCTGAATGCCCCAACTCCCCTAGCTCTATGTTACGATCCCCCTCCTTGTTAAGTAAGTCTCTAAAGTACGCCTTCCACCTCTGCTTGACCTGAGAATCCCCTATCAGAACTCTACCATCCTCGCCCTTGATGCACCTTACTTGGTCAAGATCACGTGCCTTCCTTTCCCTTGCTTTAGCTAACCGGAATAACATCCTGTCCCGCCTCTCTCCCCTAGTTCCTCGTACATGCAACCAAACGCCGCATTTTTAGCTTCCGTAACCGCTAGCTTTGCTTCTTTCCTCGCCACCTTGTAGATCTCCATGTTCGCTCTTCGTTCTTCCTCGCTTGTGCTCCATGCCAACTTAGAAAACGCCGCCTTCTTCACCTCCACCTTCCTTCGACCACATCATTCCACCACCAGTCACCTTGATGTTTGCCTGAATAGCCCTTGGCCACCACGAGCATGTCCCGTGCTACCTCCCTAACCAAGTTCGCCGTCTTTGACCACAGAGCGTCCGCTGCCCCAGAACTTCGCCAAGCTCCGCCCTCAGCTAACCTTTTCTCCAACTCCTGTGCTTTCTCCTTAGCAAAACACCCCATCTAATCCATGGTTGTCCCCGAGCACCGCTCCTCTTCCTTTTCACCCAAAGACCGACATCCATCACTAGGAGTCTATGAAGAGTCGAAAGGGACTCTCCCCGAATAACCTTGCAGTCCTTGCACATATGTCTATCGCTCCTTCTGAGGAGTAGATAATCAATCTGAGTCCTCACCGCCGAACTCTTGAAGGTGACCAAATGCTCCTCCCTCTTCTGAATGTCGAGTTCGCAATCAGAAGCTCGGAAGCCCTGGAGAAATCAAGCAGTGACGTGCCTTCTCCGTTCCTAACCCCAAAGCCGAAGCCACCGTGCACCTCACCATAACCACCAGCATCAGCCCCAATATGACCATTAAAGTCTCCTCCAATAACTAGCTTCTCAGATTGGGGAATACTACTCACCAGATCATCCAAGCCCTCCCAAAAACGCCTCTTAGCCTCCTCGTCTAAGACCGTTTGTGGCGCGTAAGCGCTGATGACGTTGAGGATGCAACCCTCAATAACCAACTCAATTGACATTAAACTATCATTCACTCGCCTAACCTCGACCACAGACTCCCTTAGATCCCTATCTACCAAGATGCCCACTCAATTCTTACCTCTTACGACCCCAGAATACCACAGCTTAAACCCGTCTACATTCCTCGCCTTGGTCCCTTTCCACCTAGTCTCCTGGACACATGCTATGTTAACCCTCCTCTTCTGAAGAACATTCGCCAACTCAATGGACTTACCCGTCAGAGTTCCTATGAGCGTCCGCTACCCTCTTCCCACCCTTACCTCCCGCCCTACCCGCAGGACCACTCCCTGCCCCCCTACTCACCCCCTCCACCGCCCCTACCCCCTGTGGACATGACCTTACAATATCATCCCCCGCTACGGCCACTATCCCTCCAACCGACTATGGGGAATAGTGACGTACACACGCACTACAGCGGAATACGCAAAAAGATGCTAACTAGATAGGAACAGAGTAAACCTAACATGGAATTCTAGCTAAAATATGTAAAAAGGTGTACAAAGTAAACAAGAGAGCGGGAGGTACCAACTCCCGGTGGAAAAACCTGAAAGTTGGCTTTGATGCACCCAAGGTCAACTGCTACCGACTCTTGCACGTCCCAGCCGGTGTTGTTTAGCTCTTCACTCCCAAACGCCGTGAACTGACCTCGTCGCCGAAAATCCTCGACGGAAAAATAGGGCACCTGCCCAAGAAAACAGAACATACATACACACACCCACAAAAAGCAAAAGAGAGAATAGGAGGAAAAGAGCAGGAGTCGGCAGAAAAATGGCCGGCGAAAAGCAAGAATTCAAAAAATCTAGAAAACTCGAAATGAAACAAGTTTCAAATAGCCAAATAAAGGCTAAATCGGACAGACTTGTGCAGTATAGCAGCAGGTTAAAGTTTGCGTTGAAGCTATTTTCAAATAAGAATAAGAAAAGCTTATGAATGGAAGATCTAAAGCAGATCGGGGGAGGACTATAAAAACCAAAGCAGTCAGAAAAAATAAATCTGCGTTGATCAGAAAAACTAGAATTGTAACATCAAAGAAAAGAAGAATTAAAAGAAAATTAACTTACAGATGAGAATAAAGAGAAGAAAATTGAATATAGAAAGCAGTAGCAGAAGATGAATCCATGTTTAATAATGCATCGTAGGCAATATCAAGAAGAACAACAGTAGCAACGGAGCAACAAAAAATTAAAAGAAGATTGAGCTGAATCAACCTCTTAATAGCAGAAACAGTGAGTCAAAAACAAAATAAAACTATTTTCTATTTCAAAATCTACTTTGACACTCAAGAAAAGGAAAGAAATCAGTGTGAAATAAAGAAATCTTTTGATTCCTTCAAACAATTTATAAGCATTATAAACTGTTTGAGAATATATTTTAATTGATGCTTTTGCATCTGCAAGTGTAGCAACTTCCTCGTTTGAAAGATCTAAAGCATTATAAATTTTTGAATACCAAAAATGAGGACCTCCCAATTTCGTTGTAGGATTTAACATTGCAGCAACACCAAAAATAGGAGGGATAGGAAAAAAATATTTTTTTAATTTTTGTTTCATTTCATTTATAGTAAGTTCATAAATATCCCCACCCTCGCCAAATTCAACAAACATATTATCTAGTGCTGTAATATAAACTAAATAGTTTGAAATAATAGGATAATATTGCCCAGAAAATGCATTTGTAGAACCTTGAAAATGTTCTAAAAATTCTAAAAGAATTTTAACATTCGTCCAATCTTGGGTAGTAAGCATTTCATCATCATCCTCACCACCTACCCGAGAATTAAACGTTGCATTTATTGGGTTTCAGTATTCATATGCAACTACTAAACTTTCGTACATTTCATCTAGTCGGGCAAGGTTTAGGATCCTTTCTTTCTCTAAAGCCATATTCATCACATTTTTTAAAATACTCTCTAAGTCTAATTCTACGGTTTGAATAAAAAAGCCAATTAAGAGCCATTCGAACCTTTTCAATTTCTATGTTTAAAATTCGCATACCATCACCGACAATTAAATGATAAATATGACAAATACATCTAACATGGAAAAATTAGTAAATGCAGGATTTAGTGTTTTTGTAAGCATGTATATAGCACTAGCGTTATTATACGTATTATCCATAGAAATTGCCATTATTTTATCGCTAAAGCAAAAATATCTACAAATATCTGAAACAGTGTTAGCAATAAACTTACCTGTGTGACGTGAATTAATTATTCTATACGCAATTATATATTTTTGCATTGTCCAATCCTCATCTATCCAGTGATTTGTAACAGTTAGATAATCACAATATTACCACTTTTACCAATATCAGTAGTAATAGAAATCCGATTAGGTATATGAGTAAATAAATATTGTTCATATTCATGTTTGAATTTATAAATATCGGCCTTAACTGTTGCGCGAGGCCAACCTTTATAAGTAGGATTAAAATATCTTCTAATATAATGAACTCAATTAGGATTAGAAGCAAAAGTATAAGGTAAGCACATAACAGTAATCATCTTTGCTAATTCTTCACGATCTCTATTTGGATCATAATATAAAATACCTTCGGTGACAGTGTTAATTCCTTGTTGAACTAGATTTGAACCTGTACTAGGGTTAACCGCATAATCTACACTTGTCCCCTCTTGTTGCGCTCGCATTTGCAAAAATCTAGCCTTATCTCTAGGGTGTGTTTTTATGTGCCTAGTCAAACTACTCGTGCCGCTACGGTCTCCAGTAAATTTATGAACAAGTAATTTCTCACAAGTTTTACACTTAGCCTTATTTACTTCTCTTACTTACAACAACAACAAAAACAACTACCCAGTATACTCCTACCAGGTGGGGTCTGGGGAAGGTAATATGTAGACAGCCTTACCCCTACCCAAAAGGGCAGAGAGGCTGCTTCCAAGCGAACCTCGGCGCATAGGACAGAATGAAAAGCTGCATTGGAAAACAAAGATAAAGTTAGGAACCAAGACAAGACAAAACACAGTAACAAAACAAAGCATAAGTAATCCTGCAGAAATAACGTAAATGATTATGCAAACATAAGAAACATAAATACCGTCGCATGCGACAATAACAAGCGACAACTATCATATTACCAACCAAGAGGGGACCTACGCTAAAACACTAGTCATCTACGGGTAACCCTACTATCCCACACCCAACCCCGGGTGGGGCGAACGAAGGACTCTAAGAGCCCCTAGCCTGCAACCCTGATTCTAGACCTCCAGACTCCTCTATCAAGGGTCAAGTCCTCGGTAACCCGCATACTAGTCATGTCCTGCCTAATCACCTCTCCCCAATGCTTCCTAGGCCTCCCTCTACCCCGCCGACCACCAACAATCTCCAGCCGATCGCAGCTCCTCACCGGGGCATCGGGACCCCTCCTCCGTACATGCCCGAACCACCTCAGCCTCGCTTCCCGCATCTTCTCGTCCACCGGGGCCACCTCTACCTTCTGTCGAATAACTTCATTCTTAATCTTATCTAGCCTGGTGTGCCCACACATCCACCTAAGCATCCTCATCTTATCAACCTTCATTCTCTGAACATGGGAGTTCTTCACGGGCCAGCACTCTGCCCCATACAACATCGCAGGTCTAACCACGGCTCTGTAGAATTTCCCCTTGAGTTTGTGTGGGATTTTCTTGTCACACAGGACCCCAGAAGCAAGCCTCCACTTCGACCACCCTGCTCCTATCCGATGGGTGACGCCCCGTCAATCTCTCCGTTCCCCTGAATCACAGACCCAAGATATCGGACACTGTCCCTCTTGGCGATGGCCTGAGAACCAAGCATCACATCCCTGCCCACCCCACTCGGCTCGTCGCTGAACTTGCACTCCATATATTCTGTCTTAGATCTGCTTATTCTGAAACCTTTAGACTCGAGGATCTGTCTCCATACCTCTAACCTTTCACTAACACCGGCGCTCGTCTCGTCTATCAATATTATATCATCAGCAAAGAGCATACACCAAGGCACATTCCCTTGGATATGACGGGTTAGAGCATCTATCACTAAGGCGAACAACAGGGGGCTCAGCGCCGATCCTTGATGGAGCCCCATTACCACAGGAAAATGGTCTGAATCGCCACCCACCGTCCTCACCCTAGTCTTAGCCCCATCGTACATGTCCTTGATAACTCTGATATAGGCTTCTGGCACACTCTTCGCCTCCAAGCACCTCCATAGCACCTCCCTCGGGACCTTGTCATACGCCTTCTCCAAGTCGATAAGCACCATATGCAGGTCCTTCTTCTTATCCCTGAATTGTTCCGCCAGCCGCCTGACTAGGTGAATAGCCTCAGTGGTGGAGCGGCCTGGCATGAAACCGAACTAGTTCCCAGATATATTCGTCGCCTCCCTCATTCGCGCCTCAATCACCCTCTCCCAAACCTTCATCGTGTGGCTCATTAGTTTAATACCCCTATAGTTGTTGCAGCACTGGATGTCCCCTTTGTTCTTGTACAAGGGCACCACTGTACTCCACCGCCACTCATCCGACATCCTTTTAGTCTTGAAGATCACGTTGAATAGCCTAGAGAGCCACTCCCCTCCAGGTTTACCCATGCACTTCCAAAACTCCACCGGGATCTCGTCAGGCCCGGTAGCTCGACCCCTACTCATCCTACGCAACGCCCCTAAGACCTCCTCCACCCTAATGCGCCTGCAGTACCCAAGGTCTCTATGATGCTCTGAATGCCCCAACTCCCCTAGCTCTATGCTCCAATCCCCCTCCTCGTTAAGAAGTTCCCGGAAGTACGCCTGCCACCTCTGTTTGATTTGCGATTCCCCCATCAGAACTCTACCATCCTCGTCCTTGATACACCTGACCTGGTCTAGGTCACGAGCTTTCCTTTCCCTTGCTTTAGCCAGCCGGAATAACTTCTTATCCCCACCTCTCTCCCCTAGTTCCTCATACATGCGACCGAACACCGCGTTTTTAGCTTCCGTGACTGCCATCTTAGCTTCTCTTCTCGCCTCCCTGTAGAACAACCTGTTCACTCTCCGCTCCTCCTCGCTTGTGCTCCCTGCCAACCTAGCGAACGCCGCCTTCTTCACCTCCACTTTTCCTTTGACTACCTCGTTCCACCACCAATCACCCTGATGACTACCTGAATATCCCTTAGAAACCCCGAGCACGTCCCGTGCTACCCCCTAACCAAGTTTGCTGTCGCTGACCACATAGCGTCCGCTTCCCCATAACTTCTCCAAGCTCCGCCCTCCACTAACCTCCTTTCCAACTCCTGAGCTTTCTCCTTAGACAAAGCTCCCCATCTAATCCTCGGTTGACCCCGGGCGCCCCTCCTCTTCTTCTTCACCCAGAGATCAACATCCATCACTAGGAGCCTATGAAGAGTTGAAAGCGACTCTCCCGGAATAACCTTGCAATCCTTGCCTAAACCCCTGTCGCTCCTTCTGATGAGGATGTAATCAATTTGAGTCCTCGCCGCCGCACTCTTGAAGGTGACCAAATGCTCCTCCCTCTTCCGGAATGACGAGTTCGCAATCAGGAGCTCGGAAGCCCTGGCGAAATCAACCAGTGAAGTGCCTCCTCCGTTCCTGGCCCCGAAGCCAAAGCCCCCGTGCACCTCATCGTAGCCACCAGCCTCAACCCCAATATGACCATTGAAGTCCCCTCCAATAACTAACTTCTCCGACTGGGGAATACTCCCCACCAGATCGTCCAAGTCCTCCCAAAAGCGCCTTTTAACCTCCTCGGCTAAGCCTGCATGCGGCGCGTAGGCGCTGACAACATTGAGGACCCCACCCTCAATAACCAGCTTAATAGACATTAACCTATCGTTCACTCGCCTAACCTCGACCACAGACTCCCTTAGGTCCCTATCAACCAAGATGCCCACTCCATTCTTACCCCTCTCGAGCCCAGAGTACCACAGCTTAAACCCATCAGCGTCCCGCGCCCTAGTCCCTTTCCACCTAGTCTCCTGGAGGCACGCTATGTTAACCCTTTTCTGTTGGAGAACCTTTGCACATCTCTTACTTGAGTAAAAAAATTCTAAACTAATGATGTTTCTTGACGTTTTGCAGGTTGTCTATTAAAAGTCGGAGTTTCTACAGGTGGGTCGACCGGTGCATTACTTGAGTTATTAACAGGACTAGTAGGTGTATCATCTAAATCTGGTGCTTGTGTTTCATCATCATCATTTTCCTCTAAGATAGGTTCATTAGGATAAAGAGCATTCATAATTTCATCATCTAATCTATCACCTACTGAAAGATCATGTAGAAATTCACTACCGGTAAATTGAAAAGTGATCACTATCAAGCATTACGGGAGGAGGAGGAGGACGTCTAGGTTGGCGACTACTTTCAACTTGCTTATCTTTTCTAGGTCGGGAAGCCGGGGGAAGGGTAGTATTATGACCACTACTTTCACCGGTTTTACCTTTTCCTTTACCAATCATTTTCTTCAAAGAAAATTTCATATTAATTATAATTATGCAAACTAAACCACACAAAAATATATTATTAAAACGTATGAGTTGAAACGAGTTTACCGGATTGCCGAACAACTTCTTGAAAATTTAAAATCGTTGGACACTTGAAAACTCCAGCTGAAAACTGATTAAGTTTTTATTTTATTATTCGAAAAATTACGCTGGAAACTGCGTAAGTTTTTACTTTATAACTGGAAAACTTAAGCTGAAAACTGCGCAAATTTTTATTTTATAACTGGAAAAATTAAGCTGAAAACTTCTTAAGTTTTTATTTTATAACTGAAAACTTAAACTGGAAAACTGCTTAAGTTTTTCGGTTACAAAGACAAAAACTTTAACCCCGTGGGTTGAAGTTATGCGAAAAAGAGGGTACGCTTGTAATTTATTTTACAAAAGAGACGCAAGTTAAAATATGACAAAAAAATGGATATAGATGCAAATGGCCCACGAAAAACAATGGTTTGTAAACAAGCAGAATGTGTCAAGGTAATATAAATTCTCTCTCTTCTCCGTTATTCTCTCGGTGCACGTTAGTTAACGTACGCCGAGCTTCGATTCCATGGCGATAGGGAGGGGGCGAGGTAGGGGTCGGCCCAGGAAAATTCTGATTTCCACCATTGATAGAATCATCTCAACCATAAATCAACCAACTACGGATAAACAGTCTTCCACAGGTGCATCAGTACAGTCAGTCGATTTGTCATGCGAGGGTGAGGAGCCTTTGATTTCTCAGCAACCTAATGAGGTAATGGAGAATCGAAGCTGTCCTCCTTTGATTGAATCATCGATAACTCCGATGAAGCAGATGGCCGGTGAAAATGGCCACATGCAGAACGCTATACCAGTTCAAGCTCATCCAGTGACGGATATAACGAAGCTAGTGAAGGTGATTTCAACCGAGGTACCAAAGGGGAACTGGGCTAATCTGTTTCAGAAGAATCGGTTTGCTTCTAACGGTATGGCATTAGAATACATTCCTCCGGTAATGATTGAAGGGAAACCAGTAGGCCAGCTGAACAAAGCAGAGGTGGAGGAGAAAGAAACAAATGGAAATCTGCCCTAATTGTCTATATTTTAGGAGATGGGCCTGGATATAAAGTGATGAAGAGAGTCATCAACCTACATTGGTCGCATGTACCTGAGCCAGAACTATTTTATCAAGAGGAGGGATACTACATAGTAAAGTTCCGAACAATTGATGATGCCAAAGAAGTTCTATGTGCTGGTCCTTACTCTATAGCAAATAGGCCCATGATTCTCAAACAATGGACATCTGATTTTAATTTCACTGAGGAATTCCCTGCTGAAATTCCACTGTGGGTCAAATTTCCTAAACTCCCTATGTCCTGTTGGGGAATGAGATCCTTGAGTAGAATAGCCAGTGTATTGGGGAAGCCCATTTTTTCCGATGAATGTACGACCAAACAGTCTAGAATTTCCTATGCCCAAATGCTCATAGAGATGAATGTTACAAAAGAGCTGCCTAGTGATATATGGTTAATAGATGCAAATGGGAAGAAGTTTCTGCAAGAAGTGGTTTATGATTGGAAACCATCTTATTGTGGTAAATGTCTTATGGTTGGGCACAACTGTGTGATGAATCCCAAACCTACCCAGCCTCCCCAAGTGAAAAAACCCAAAGTGATTCGGGAATGGAGAACTAAAGCTCCAAACCAGAATGTTCAGAAGCAGCAGGAGGCTCCACTACAGCAAACTGAGACAAGACAGAGCAGTGTAACTGAGAGAGAGCCTCATGACCCTCCTTCAATTTTAACAGGAAGGAACAAACATGAAGACAGAGGGAAGCAGGTGCAATCCCCAGAATTTAACCTTACCAACTTTCCACCTTTATCTCCTATTGTGGTGAGTAATCGATTTCAAGCAATGTCTATTAGTAGGGTTGAGAATCCTCCAGATTACGAAGGGGGACCTAGTAATTGTCAATGAAGTGGCTAATCTGGAACATTAGGGGCATAAGGAAGCTAGGGAATATATTAGGAGTAATAATTTTAACCTTATTGGGCTGGTAGAGACAAAGGTTAAAGAAAAGAATGCAGATAGGATTGCTAAGCTGTTGTTTCCTGGTTGGGGTTTGCTAACAAATTATCTGGGCTCCATAAATGGTAGAGTCTGGATCCAATGGGACACTCAAATGATCAGAGTAACTGGTATCCAGTAGGAGGCTCAATTGATTCACTGTAGAGTTAGAAGCATTGCTGGAGATGCAATCTGCTATCTCACTGTGGTGTATGGTTTTAATGGGATGGACCAGAGGAGATCATTATAGAAAAATCTACAGGACTATTCTATTGCTATTACTGATCTTTGGCTAGTGTCAGGTGATTTCAGTGTCGTCCTGTATGCTAATGACAGACAATCTAGTAATCAAGTGAAGCAAGCTAAGATCCAAGAGTTCACTCAATGTATACAGCAGGCTGGACTCTCAGAACTCCACTGGAAGGGGGAGTATTTCACCTGGACAAATAAGCAGACATGCAGTGATAGAGTATGTAGCAGACTGGACAGAGTTTTTGGCAATTATGAATGGATGATTAACTGGAGTCATGTGCAAACTCTATATGACCATCACTTAATATCTGATCATAACCCTATGGTGATTACACTGGCAGAAGTTACTTGGCAAAGGAAGACTCCTTTCAGATTTTTCAATGCATGGCCCAATGATGTAGACTTCCATCAGCTGGTCAAGGATAACTGGCACAGTAATACTCAGTATTCTATGAAAGCAGTGTGGATCAATCTCAAGTCATTGAAAGCACTCTTAATATCTTTAAACACTAGAGATATTAAGAACATTACTCAGAGAATTGATTATAGTAGACAAGAATTGAAGGACATCCAGAACCAGATGGCACTGGCTTACACTGATGAATTGCAACTTAAAGAGAAGGAAACAATAATGAAGCTAGAAAAGTGGTCATTGATTGAAGAATGTATACTACAACAGAAGTCCAGGGCAAAATGGATCCAGCTGGGTGATTCAAATAACAAATATTTCTCTGCTGTCTTGAAGGAGAGGAATCATCACGAGCATATTACTGAGCTTGTTACAGCAGGTGGTTTCAAGGTTACCAATCCAGATGACATTAAAAAGGAGATCAATGATTTCTATCAGTCTTTAATGGGTACAACAGCTGCCTCTCTACAAGCTATAAACCGAGTGTATAT
The DNA here is from genome assembly GCA_034376525.1 of Nicotiana benthamiana. Lineage (NCBI taxonomy): Eukaryota > Viridiplantae > Streptophyta > Magnoliopsida > Solanales > Solanaceae > Nicotiana > Nicotiana benthamiana. The sequence goes on along the minus strand of CM067337.1, from coordinate 36,816,303 downwards.
GACCAATGGTCCTACATTAACACATCAACAGAAGAAAGATTTAGTTTCTGATATTACTGAATCTGAGATTCTGCACAGTTTAAAGGCAATTGGTGATGACAAAGCCCCGGGAATTGATGGGTACAATGCAGTGTTTTTCAAGAAGACTTGGAGCATTGCTGGCAAACAGATAATTGGTGCAGTCAAGGATTTCTTCCAGACTACCAGGATGTACAAACCAGCAACTGTGCCTCTCTCACTCTGATACCTAAAGTCCCTGATCCAACAACAGTCAAAGAATACAGACCAATAGCATGCTGCTCAGTGTTGTAAAAAGTGATCTCCAAGATATTAGCCAACAGAATGCAGAAAATCATGGCTAGCATCATCTATGAAGTCCAAGCAGGATTCATCCCAGGCAGGAAGATTGCAGACAATGTTATCCTGGCCCATGAATTAATCAAAAACTATTCTAGATCCCATGTGACTCCTAGATGCATGATCAAAATTGACCTACAGAAGGAATATGATTCTGTCGAATGGATTTTCTTACAACAGGTAATGGATGCAATGGGGTTTCCAGTTAGATTCACAAGCTGGATTATGGAATGTGTCCAAACAATCAGCTATACTGTGATGATTAATGGGAAACAACTGAACCTTTTAAAGCTGCTAAAGGCCTTAGACAAGGTGATCCTATCTCCCCATTTCTAATTGCTATAGTAATGCAGTATTTAAGTAGATCTCTGGCTGGACTGAAGAAAGACCAAGATTTTGTATTTCATCCAGGCTGTAAAATGCTGGGCATCACTCACATCAGTTTTGCTGATGACCTACTTCTATTTGCTAAAGGTGAAATACAATCTGTAATTACCATGTTCAAGTATTTCTCTCAGTTCACTGAAGCATCTGGGCTAAAAGCTAATCTGACCAAAAGTTCAGTTCACTTTGGAGGGTTAGTTCTGAAGTCCAGCAGCAAATTACTTATCACCTAGGTTATATGTATGGAGAGTTGCACAAATATTTGGGCATTCCTTTATCCACCAAGAAGATGGCTTTGATTCAGTGGCAGCCTCTGGTAGATAGGATCACTGCTAGGATCACCTCATAGACTGCCAGGAAATTGTCATATGCTGGGAGACTCCAATTGGTACAATCAGTGGTCTTTGGTATACAAGCTTACTGAGCACAACTCTTTCTCATACCTTCAAAAATTCTAAAGCTTATTGAAGCAGTATGTAGAAGTTTTATATAGTCTGGTTCAGTAGGTATCTCTAAGAAGGCCTACATTGCCTGTGACAAAATGTGTTTGCCAAAATCAGCTGGTGGGCTGAACCTCACAAACCTCCTGCTGTGGAATAAGGCAGATATTGCTAATCTGGCTCACAAGAAAGACACTCTGTGGGTCAGATGGATTCACACTGTGTATATAAAGCAGCACAAACTGGAGAACATGCCTATACCCAAGCAAGCTTGTTGGATGGTCCGAAAGATAATTGCAGCAAGTGGACTGCTACAGCAACACCAAAGTTTGCACAGGCCAGTATGCTCCATTAGGCTACTCTATCTGCTTCAGATTGGCCAACTTCCGAGAGTTCCATGGAAGAATCTAACTGCTCAATACTATGCTAGGCCCAAGGCTGTTTTCAATTTGTGGCTGGTACCTCAGGATAGGTTACCAACCAAGGATAGGCTTCTACATTGGGGTATGAATGTGGATAACATCTGTGTTTTGTGCCAGCAAGCTCCGGAGACCAGAGACCACCTCTTCCATAGCTGTTCTTTTGCTACACAACTAAGGCATCAGACACTATCCTGGATTAGGGAGGTTCATTCCAGTATGCTGAACTGGGAACAGTATATACAATGGATTGTTGGTAAAGCTAAAGGGAAATCGAGTCGGGCTAACATATTCAAAATGGTTGTAGCAGAATTATTCTACGCTCTCTGGTTGGAGAGAAATGCGAGGATCTTTGAGAATGTCTTCTGTAGCAGCGATAAGCTAATTAGGAGCATTGCATATACTTGTAATATTAGAGGAACCCCCAACATTAGGCTACAGCTTCAGCAATATCTTCTGTAAATAGAGGGATCGGTATAGCGATAGTTGATACACAGTCTAGATATGATAGTCAGCTGTGTAGTGACTGCACTATGATTTTGTATTGAAATATCTTTGGTGATTAATATAATCTTTAATTACCAAAAAAAGAACGTGTCAAGGTTGCAAATTTTTTTATGAAGCAATAATGAGAAAAATCTCTATCTAGTTTCATCCATTGCTTATATATTTTAGTGTCTCGTGAAATGACATCGATAACGTTTGAATTCCAGCAAATGAGAATAACATATTGCTGTTTCAAATATTCAATAATGCGTGTTAATTAATTATACAATCAAAAGCGGCTAAAATATTGTGCAAGTGTCTGCTCCTTATTTGTTCAACAATATTACTCCTACTTTTGGGGTAGGAACTAATGGATTTCCTGCTTTTTGCCTGTAAGTCATATTCACGTTTGACCCTTTAAAAGGAAAAGAGATACGTAAATCACTTCCGCAATAAAACTAAAGATTCAAACAAAATTACCTAAATCAATGGCTAGATACGTATCCAAAGCAAACCAATTCGGTGTAGTTCTCACTTGCCAGTTGGATATATGAGAGACTAAGGTGATTTTGCGCAGTATTTAGTTAAAAAATTATATTCGTATTTTGTAAATCTAAAGACAATCGAAAATATATAGGGGTAAATCATAATCAAATATATAAGCTCAAGAGATGATTAGTGCTTCGAGAGTCTTTGTAGATTTATAAATGAGTAGTAAAATAGACTTAGCTTAAGAAGGAAGCAAATGTTAGGAATTCAAGAGAGAGAAATAAAAATAGAGATATAGATTATATTATTCGAGAATAATCATCATCCTCACTACAACGAAAAGGTTTCATTTATATAATAGGAAACCTTCCTAGAAATAATAAAAATGTACAAAAGTTGGTGGTTTCCATTCAGTAAAAAGGTCAGGTGCTAAACGGCGTCACTTCTTCTCCACCGATTTGAGTCGCGCCTTTGCTTGGGTCGCTCTTATTATAGGGGACGTCCCCACCTGGCGTGGGAACGTTATGAGCCAAATTTAACCCCATTCAATTAGTCCCTCAGTTCGTTGGAGACGTACTCGATGATCGTCTTCAATGGACGGACATACACGATTTTGTTTTTTATGGAAATTTGACCACGCCCGTAGGCGCCTCCTTCACAGAGCATGAGCGTGGATAGCATTTTTTGGTCCATTGACGTGCGATCCCCCTCCTTTTTAGGATGATGACAACAGTCACATGCGTCATCATATACATGTTCCCTAGACTGTTCAGAACATGATGTGACGTTTCAGTTTCCCGCGCCAGTTTCAGAATTGGGCCTCATCGATTTCCGTGTGCCTTACTCCTATAAATAGAAGAGTGGTTCAAAGAGTTTTATCTTTCGAACCTTTAGAGATTTTCCCTCTGTTTCTTTATTCATCTTTCTTTCTTGCAATAGTTACCTAATTTTCAGACAGATTCCATTTCTGAGAATTGTCTAACTCATTACCAACACTTTTATTCTCTAATTGTGTAATCTTGGCAAAACGCCATCAAGGAAGCAAAAAGGCTACGAACAGTGCTCCTTCTTGGGTTCCGCCCCCTTCCGATGGTGAAGGGGAAGACATAGGAAAAACCCTCGTTCCTTTGACGGTAAGCAATGTTTTACTGCAGGATCTGAGTGAACAGAAAGACTTCAATACGACATACCCCTCTCATCCCTGGGAGCAGAGCGATTTACTCCGGTCTCACCTGGACGTTATCAGAAATAGATACAACATTCCTGATCATGTTGAAATAGCTCCGGCAGGGACGGACTATACCAATGTGCATAGGCCCGGTTTTTGTACATTATATGAGTATGCTCTAAGGATCGGCTATTGCTTTTCGCTTAACCCTCTGGCAGAAGAGCTCTTCCGCTTCTATCATGTATGCCCAGCTCAGCTCACACCTTACGCCCTGAAGGTGTGTCGGATTCTTACCACACTTGCGGGTGAGGCGGGGACCGTCGTTTCCATTCACCACCTGCTACAGATTTTCAACCCTAGTTATATGAGAGGTATCATGCTCCAACTGATGAGCCGTGGTCAGAAAAGCTTTTTCGTGAGAGCTAACGACAAAGCTAACCGTGAGTTCTGGCATAAATTCTTTTACGTTAGGACGAGCCATCTATTGTCTGATACTGAAGGATTTCCAGAAACATGGAATGCAGGATGTAAGTATCTCTACATGTAATTTTGTGATGCCCTGTTTTGATTGACAAATCACTCTTGACGTACTTTCTTCCCTTTTTGTAGTGGTGGCTCGCTCACCCCGCCCCGTCGACGACATCAGGTCATGGGTGACGGGGTTGATACCGTATACGGAGAGATGCCGCACTTGGGCTGAATTCCGTTGGCTGTATGGCCCAACGGGTAACTATCTTCCCTATCTTCTTTCGTTTTACTTTGGCTTGGAGATCTTCTTACCCGATGTGCTTTTCGTTTGGTAGGTCGGGGTGCATCTACAAGGACGAAGAAGAAGAAAAATGATGCCGGCCCGTCTAAGGCAGAGTGACTCCGACGAGGGAGACATACTTGTGAGCGGCTAACCTAGAGGTAGCTCCCTTTCGATTTCTCAATAAAGGGCTACATCGGTAGCTGCATCGAAGGCGGTGCCTGAGGGTGCTTCTATGGAAATACCAAAGGCCATAGCAACAACGGTGCCTAAAGCCGTCCCCGTGCCGGTACCTGAAGCCACTCCAGCTGAGGTGGCTTCCAAAGGAGAGGATCCGCCTGAGAAAAAGAGGCGACATCTGATTACCGGTAAATGAATTGCAATCGAGGGCGTGAGGAGGCCCAGTGAGCCCCGCCATGAGCCAAGGTCAACCTTTATGGCCGAGGCCATTCGCTTTGTGCGAACGGCTCTTCAGAGAACAGCTGCAGCCGCCCGTTCGATTTGCGTCCCAGGAGGCGGGTCGTCTTCTGCTGTTGGTAAAGTGGTTATGGAGTTTGAGAGGAAGGGCTCTGAAGCCGCTCTTGGGGAAGCGCTGGGCAGCTCAACCCGTGTGTAGATGAGGGAGGGCAGGTTACTTGCCGCATTGTGATGCCCGATGGATGCGATTTGTTAGAAGATAGCGAGCAGGCCGCGCCGGACATGACCTTGTTGTGTGCCGATGCGGAGCACGAGTCGCTGAGAAGTGTTAGTAACAGGGACCTATCGAGGCAGGTAGTTGGCTCAGCTTTGCATATAGATTTCAGTATTTTGTTTTTTTTGTCATAAAAAGAGACTGTGGTATGTACTGACGCGTTCTCTCTCTTCTTATTCAGACCCTCATCTTGGAGGTGGAGAGGAGGTGGCGTGAGCAAAAGAAGGCGGCCACCTTCACCAAAATGGTGAATAAGTACAAAGAGGTTCGTTCCAAGCATCAGGCGTTGGCAGACATGCTTAAGCAGGACCCCCAGTTCGGGACGTTCCGTGAGGGCCTTAAGGAATCGGAGGCTCTTTTAAAGAAGAGAGCGACTGAGGTGAAGGAGATTGATGAGCAGCTGGTGGCTAGCCTAGCTTGAAATATTGAGCTGGAGACCCTCCTTGAGTCAAAAGAGGAGGCTCTGTAGATCAAACGTGGGGTGGCGGCCGAGGCTGCGGAACTACAGGCTGAGATCACTGCCCTTACAGCCGAGCTTGATGCTAGGACAAACCAAGTTGAGGCTCTCAGAAGAACTGCCCCACAGGATGCCGTACATCATGAAGCGCACGAGATTTGGGTGTATCATGATGTAGATTGGTTGTTTTTGACGAGCTTTTGGTGGCAGGTCGAGCTTCCGAGGCAAAAGTTGAAAGGCAGCGACAGTTGACCCATGTTTCCCATGAAGCGGCCGGCTATAGCTCCGACTCGCCAGGTAGGGAGGGCTGTAATTTTGAGGATGTCAACCGTTTGGACTCCACCTCATGGATTGCCAAGGCTTATCAACCTTGAGACTGCAATGGACCAGACGGCGACCAGGCGGGTCGTGCCGTGGTAAAGGCTCTTAGGGCTTATATGTATATACATTTTTTGTGTAAATGGAGCCTTTTCTAAGACCAGTTGTATGTATATGCTTTGGAGATGAATGAGATATGACTTATCTTCCCCATTTTTGTCACAATTTTTCTTTCATTCTTTAGGGCTTTTGTCGCGCCCTTTGTTCACCGTCGGCGTTTGCGATCCTACTCGAGCTTAGATCGACGACTTCAGTTGTGATGGAATTGATGGACTTATCCATAAAGGTGACTTCAACTGTCATCGAGTCGAACTTACCGTAGTCGAATCTAGGTCGACCGTTGGTGGCAATGGCCTTAGCCATAATAGAACTGATGGCCTCATCCAAGTAGGAGACTTCGACTGTCGTCGAGTCGTTTACTCACCATAGTCGAATCTAGGTCGACCGTTGGTGGAGATGTCCTTGTCCATAATGTAGTTGATGGCCATAGCCATGTAGGTAACTTCGATTGTCGTTGAGTCATTTACTTATCGTAGTTGAATCTAGGTCGACCGTTGGTGGAAATGGCCTAGGCCATAATGTAGTTTATGGCCTTAGCCATGTAGGTGACTTCGACTGTCATCGAGTCGTTTACTCACCATAGTCGAATCTAGGTCGACCGTTGGTAGCGATTGCCTTGGCCATAATGTAGTTGATGGCCTTAGCCATGTAGGTGAGTTCGACTGTCGTTGAGTCGTTTACTCACTGTAGTCGAATCTAGGTCGACTGTTGGTGGCGATGGCCTTAGACATAATAGAACTGATGGCCTTAGCCTTTCACGCATTGGAGATGGCCGTAGCCTTTCGTACATTGGAGATGGTCGTAAACTTTCATACATTGGAGATGGCTGTAGCCTTTCATAAATTTGAGATGGCCGTAGCCTTTCATATATTGGAGATGGCTACATTGGAGATGACCGTAGCCTTTCATACATTGGAGATCAAGCTAGGCCACTCCTTTTATCATGTCGGCCTGGAAGTCGTAAGGAGAGGTTGAATAAACTTGTTCCGCAAATATCTCCAGGTGTCCCCTCCACCACCTCGTTAAAAACCTCCCCGAATAAACCCAATTGGAAGAAAACTCAGGTAAGGGAAAAAGAGTACGACTCGGGAGACGCCTTTTAGAAGTGGAAATACTTGAGGTGAGTAACGTTCCAGTTTTTTTGAAGCATTTTCCCTTCCATTGTTTCCAACTGGAATGCGCCTTTACTGGCTACTGCTGTGATTTTGTATGGTCCTTCCCAGTTGGTGCCCAGTTTTCCTTCACTTAAGTATTTGGATGCCAATGTCTTGGCCTTGAGGACATAATCTCCCACCTTGAGTGGTCTTATTTTGGCCCTCTTTGTTTTAGTATCTTTCGTCTTGTTGCTTTTGGACCACCATTCTGATATGGGCCATTTCTCTCCTTTCCTCAGCATCGTCGAAGTCTTGGAGTCTGTTGGCGTTATTTTGTGTTCCACTGGTGTGTGAATATCATAGACTTGGTTTGCTGGCCTCGACAGGTATGAACGCATCGGTTCTGTAGACCAGCGAGTACAGTGTTTCCCCTGTGCTGGATTTGGGTGTGGTCCGGTGTGCCCACAATACTTCGGGTAGCAGCTCGGGCCATAGCCCTTTGGCGCCCTCAAGTTTCTTCTTCAGTATGTTTAGTATTGTTTTGTTGGAGGATTTTGCTTGTCTGTTGGTGACAGGGTGATATGGCATGGAAAGTATCCTTTTAATGCGCCATTTCTCGAAGAATTCAGGCATTTCTTGATCGATGAACTGTCATCCGTTGTAACAATTGATTTGTTTTGGGATGCCGGAGAGACATATGATATTTTCCATATGAAGGCGATTACCCCCTGCTAGCATACTTGTGCATATGCACCTGCATTTACCCACTTAGAAAAATAGTTAGTTAATACTAGTAAAAATCGTACCTTTCCCCGTCCTGCGGGTATATGGAAGACTTTGTCCATTCCCCATTTGATGAAAGGCCATGGGGAGGTGACTAAATCGAGGGGCTGTCCTGGTTGGTGTATCATGGGAGCATATTTTTGGCATTGTTTGCATCGGCGAACGTATTCTGTCGTCTCCTTCATTATGGTGGGCCAATAGTAGCCGGCCCGCATGATGCATCGTACAAACGCGCGGTTGCCTGTATGGGTGCTGAAGTGACCTTCGTGCACTTCTTCGAGTACTGGCCTTGTTTGATGCGGTCTAAGGGTCCGCAAAAAGTTCTTTTATTGAGGTTGTTATTTATTAAGAACTACCAAGTGGCTTGTGTGCAGAGTTTCTTTGCCACTTTCTTGTCGGATGGCAGCATTCCGTCCTGTAGATAAGATACAAATTGGTTGTGCCGGTCCCAAGTTAAATTTATAGAGAATACCTCGATGTGATCAATGGCGGAGTAGAAGAGGGTGACTACGCTTTCTTTGTTGAAGTTCCTAGTGGCCGTAGCCAGTTTTGCTAAAACGTCTGCTTCGATATTTCGTGCCCTTGGGATTTGTTCCAGGTGGCATTCCTCGAACTCAGATATTAACCTGCAGATTTCTGACTGGTATTTTCGCAGTCTCTGTTCTTTGATCTGGTAAGTCCCAGCGACTTGGTTTACCACGAGTTGGGAATCGCAGTGGAGGACGAGTTGGCAGTCCGCGTATTTGATGGAGAGTTTCATGCCTGCAATAACGGCCTCATACTCGGCCTCATTGTTAGTCGTTTCAGGGCATCGTATGTATTGGCAAATTATTTTGCCCATAGGGACCTCGAGGACGAGTCCTAGTCCCGATCCCGATGCATTTACGACGCCATCAGCATAGAGGACCCGTAGGTCATTATTGGCGGAGGCATGTTGTGCCTCAAGTTTTGCTTTTGGCTGGATTTCTGCGCTAAAGTCGGCTATGAAATCGGCCAGAACTTGCGACTTAATGGCGGTTCTTGGAAGATGTGATATGTCATGCTCGATGAGCACAATGGCCCATCTTGCGAGCTGGCCTGATAATTCAGGCTTGTGTAAGACGCTTCTTAATGGGAAGGTCGTTATCACTTTTATGGGGTGGCATTGGATATAGGGCTGTAGCTTTCGTGAAGCTACGACTAGTGCCAATGCTAATCTCTCGAGGTGTGGGTACCGAGTTTCTACGTCCACTAAGGTTTTGCTAATGTAATAGATAGGGGATTGTGTACCTTTGTTTTCGCAGACTAGGACGATGCTGATAGCGAACTCAGACACGACCAGATATACTAGCAGGGGTTCGCCCGGACATGCCTTAACTAGAAAGGGTGGTGAAGACAAGAATTCTTTCAGCTTTCTCAAGGCTTTAACACATTCCTCGTTCTATTGTAGTCCTTGATATTTTTTCAGCACGTTGAAAAATTTATGGCACCTATTAGATGACCATGAGATGAATCTGGACAGGGCGGCGATATGCCTTGTCAGCTTCTGTACCTGTTTCTTGCTACTCAGCACCTCAGTTATTGCGTCTATCGCCTTGATCTGGTCTGGGTTGACCTCGATGCCTCGCTGTGATACGAGGAATCCAAAGAATTTTCCTGAAGCTACACTGAAGGTGCACTTCTCTGGGTTCAACTTCATCCCGTACCTCCTTAGTATCTCGAAGGCCTCTTTTAGGTGGTCGATATCGTCCTCTTTCTTTGCCAATTTTACCAGCATATCGTCAATGTAGACTTCCATGGTCTTACCGAGTTGTTCTTTGAACATTCTGGTGGCCGGCCTTTGCTACATGGCTCCTGCATTTTTGAGCCCGAAGGGCATTACCTTGTAGCAGTATATCCCCCGGTGGGTGATGAAAGTTGTCCTTTCCTGGTCCTCTTCCGCAATCATGATTTGGTTGTAACCGGAGTATGCATTTATGAAACTTAGCAGCTCATGCCCTGCGGTCGTGTCTATTAGCTGGTCAATGTGGGGCAGTGGGAAGGAATCTTTTGGGCACGCCTTGTTCAAGTCGGTGAAGTATACACACATTCTCCACTTCCCATTTTTCTTTTTAACCATGATGACATTGGTGACCCATTAGAGGTACTTTGATTCCCTGATGGAGCCGATGGCCAGAAGTTTGTCCACTTCCTCGCTGACTGCTTCGTTGATTGCGCCGTTGGATTTCCTTCTCATTTGCCACACGGCTGGGTGTAATGGGTTGATGTTCAGCTTGTGAGTGGCTATTTCTCGTGGGATCCCCAGCATATCTGAATGGGAAAAAGCAAATAGGACTGTATGGTTAGATAAAAATTCACGATACTTACTTAGATTTGAGAGGTCGTTTCCGATGTAAGCCTTCTTTGTAAGGTCGTTGTTGTCTAGTTGGAATGGGTCGAGATCTTTGACCGTAGCCTTACAAGCTTCTATGACATCAGGGTCTTTAACGTCGTTCTCTATCAGGTGGACCTTAGTCCCCAACATAGCTGATTGCTATGCGTCTGCGCTCGCCCCTTTGAGCTATTTGGCGTAGGCGCAATCTTGAGCTATTTTATAACACCCTTGAGCGATGTGAGGCTCGCCTCGAATGCTGCATATTCCCCACGGGGTGGGAAATTTGAGGTAAAAGCTCAAAGGGACAGCTCTTATGGCGTGTATCCACGGCCGTCTGATGATGACGTTGTATGCCGTTTCCTGGTCCATTACTTGGAAAGTTCTTTCCAGCGTGACCTCCCCTCCCGCTAGGACAGGTAGCGATATTTCACCGGAGGTTCATTCTACTACATTATTGAAATCGGTTGGAGTTATGCAGCACGATATTATTTTATCCTCTATTCTGTTAGTATGAGGACCCTCGGGTGGATAATACAGACGCCACTACCGTCATCGACCATAATTCTTTTAATATATGTATCTGCGATACGTAAGGTGATAACTAAAAACATTGTAATTAGGGAAAGGAAAACCGTCGGCATCGGACTTATCGAAGGTGATACTATCTTCAAAGTCGTCATACGGCTCGTGGGCAATAGTTCGCTTTAGCTTGTGTGTGGTGGTGAACTTGACGTGGTTGATTGCCAAGTCATCGCTGTTTCCAATGATCATGCTGATCATGCGTGCTGGTGAGGGCGGCTTTGGTGGCCTGTGGTGCTGCTCCCGTCCACGTGCAAAGTTGTTTTTTCCTTTGTCACTGAGTAACTCTCTTACGAACCCTTGGTTCAACATCCTGACCACCTCTTGTGGTAGACCTATACAGTCTTCCGTTTTGTGCCCCCGTTCCTGTTGGAACTCGCACAAAGAGTTTGATTTTCTAGTGATGGTGTCCGACTTCTTCTTTGCCGGCCATTGCACCTTGTTTCCCAGCTTCTCAAGTGCGTACACTATCTCTGAAGGGGACACACAAAAATTATGGGCAGATAATAAATGTGGCATACCTCTATCGTTTAGTAGTGCAGCGGTATGTCGCTGTAGTGCGTCCGCATGCCTGGGTGGCGGTGGGTGATAGGATATGATGTAGGGTTGGTATCTCTCCCTATTGGGACGTAGGACTTGTTCCCACCATCCTTCATTGCGTCGATCCCTTCTGATTTCTGGATGTATTGTTGTTAGATGTTGGGTCGGCCCGTTGAGGTCATCCTCATCTGCACGCACCTCAACGTTGTGGATCTCTTCCCATGAGGTGGGCGGGTACTTCATGAGGCGGCTGAGTAGTTTTTTGGGTCGCCCTTGAGCCGTTCCTGCTTAACCCATTTTGGAAAGCAGTGACCATCATGCCTTCCGACACGTTGGGTAGGCTCAACCTTACCATGTTAAACCTAGCTGGGAAGTCCCTGAGTCCTTCCCCTGCGGTTTGCCGAACAGTAAAGACGTCGTTGACCCTCGCTTCTGCTTTCTTTGCTCCAACATGGGCGGTGATAAACTTGTCCACCATCTCCTCGAACGTGGAAATGATTCTGGATGATACCTGGGAATACTAGGTCAGTGCTCCTCCTGTCAGTGTTTCGCCAAACTTCTTCAGCAGCACAGACGGTACCTGTTCTTTTAATAGGCCGTTACCTTTTACAGCAGTGACGTGATGGATCAAATGGACTTCGGGGTCTATACTGTCGTCGTACACTGTCAAGTAAGGTGGAATATTTAAAGTTTTCGGAATAGAGTATAGTGCAACCTCTTCCGTGTAGGGTTTCTCGACAAACCTCCCTACGTCACGCTCTGGCAGCAGTTTGGGGGCACCAGGGATCTTTTCCACACTCTCCTGGTGTTCCTTCATCTGGTCACGGAGTGACCGGTTTTCATTTTACATTTTCTCCATCTTCTTGAGGATAGACGTGATCGTGCCACTGTTGGCTCGAGTATCGAGAAGTGCATTGTTTGCACGGGTGATATCGGGTTCGCCTTCGGCCGCAGTAAGATCTGCGGTCGGCCTACATCTGACATTGTGACTTCTCAACTAATGCGCTTAAAGTGTTTGTTAGCCATTCTTATAGTAGTTTCCTGACCTCTGGGGGTGCTTCTTCAGATGCGGATGTGGAAGTGCCTTTTTCCCACAAGATCGTTAGATCTTCGGGTGGTAGACGTCGGATTTCTCCGCTTGAGGTGGTACTAGGGGTTGTAATCAAAACCCCATCTTCACCGGCTTCGCTGAGAGGACCAATGATATTGGTTGCAACATCTGCTTTTGTTTTCATTCTTGTGTTGTTGTCAGCCATTTTTCGCTTTTGTGTTGTAAAGAAGGGTTTTCGATGGTTCTTTAGGTGCAAACTTTGGTTTTGATTCTCGAAAACCTCACAGACGGCGCCAAATTATTTAGCTCAAAAATTATATTCGTATTTTGTAAGCATAAAAACAATCTAACATATACAGGGGTAAATCATAATCAAATATAAAAAGCCCAAGAGATGGTTATTGCTTCGAGAGACTTTGTAGATCTGTAAATGAGTAGTAAAATAGACTTGGCTTAAGAAGGAAGCTAATGTTAGTAATTCGAGAGAGAGAAATAGAGATAAAGATATAGATTGTATTATTCGAAAATAATCATCATCCCCATTACAACGGGAAGGTTTCCTTTATATAATTGGAAATCTTCCTCGAAATAATAAAAAGTACAAAAGTTGGTGGCTTCCACTCAGTAAAAGGTCAGGTGCTAAACGACATCACTTCTTCTCCACCGATTTGGTCCGCGCTCTTGCTTGGTTCGCCCTTATCATTAGGGACGTGCCCACATGACGTGGGGACGTTATGAGCCAAATTTAACCCCATACACATAACTTTTATGAAAATACATTTGTCAAAAAATAGAAGAACAATTACCCTAAATAATATAAAGCTTTTCTTCAAAATGTAAAGCTTTTTTGAAGAAATTGTGTAAATAAGATATTTTTAAAACATAAATTAGAATTTACAACTCTTTAAACTAATAAGTCCGCTTATATAATATAAATATATAAATAATATTTTTAAATCAACATATTAAGATCAAGGGTACCAAATTTGTTACGCAAAGCAATAAAAAATTGCGGTCAACATTGCGAACAATCTTTTTAAAATTATAATCCGGACATAATAATAGGATAGCAAAATCAGCAATCAAAGGAATAAATTTAAGGGAGATTTTCCCAACTGTGCAATAATTAGGTCCCTAATTATTCTATCTAACCGTAGATCATGACTTTAAAAGAGCCGCATTAATCTATGTTATATTAAAAGAAGAGTAGTTTTATAATATGGTTAAACCAAATCGCAAATTAAAATAAAACCACTTAGCAATTTTAAGACAATATAAAAAATTTGGATTATAAATGAAAAAATATTTAATAAAAGTAGTAGTCTAAGGTTTACTATAAATATCTTTAATTAAATTTGTGTATAATTCGGTTATGGTAGATATCGTTTTTTGAGCAAGAATCAATTAAAATTTCGTTGAAAAATTTATACGTTAGTTTTAGGTTGAAATAGTAATTTTTTATTTTGTACATGCTTTGTATCTAACTTTGTGAACGATACATTATTATATGTATCTTTTATTAATTTTGTGTATAATTCAGCAATGGCCTGGTAGGTATTCTTTTTAAGAAAAAAAGAAGTAAATAAATATAGTGTATCTTACAAAATTAATAGTTCATATCCAACGATCCCTTACTGTTAGAAAAATATTTATGATGAATTTTACTTTAGAGTTAAAAGTATTTTTTTAGAAACATGTGATTGAATTCCAAATTTGTTAATGCAAACTTTATTTGATGAGGTTTAAATTTATTGAAATGAATCTTGAAAATATTTTGAAAAATAATTTTTAAAGAAAAAAGACTCCTTATCTTTCATATCTCTTGTATATCTTTTAGACTATCCTTAACGAAAAATAAAGTTAAATAAGTTGCTCAGATAATTAATAAGAATAACAAGGTAATCAACCACGTCGAATGGTATGATAAGAAAAAGTAAAAGTTTAAACTATTGAATTTAGATTAAAAAAAATTTAAATTGAGATAAAAAAATTTAAATTGAAGGATAAAAGTTTTTGAATTGAAATCTTAAATTTTGAATTGAAAGATAATATTTTCTTAAATTGAGATTTAAAAATCAAGTTTGATTGAAAGAGGCATTATGATACAATTAAAAAAATTACAGATCTTATTGATTTTTCTTTGTGCTTCATTGTTGTTGGATTTTCTTTTATGAATCAAGATCTGTAAATGTGTAAATATAATATTTATATATTGTGTATTTATATTTGTTAGAGATTTGATACTATACGATATATTATAGGAATATGATATTATTAGAATATTCGTAGGTTAGATTTTAGGGAGTATAAGCTTAAACTCATGTATATATACTCTTCTTCCTGGAATGAGAAAGCATGTCCGATCTATCTAAAAGTTATGCAATCTCTAATATATAATCTTTTTCATTGAAGTAGTGATAGTAGAGTAGGGAATACATTAAAAAAATAAAATAAAGCAGGACATATAAAATTATTACTTATGTATTAAATATTCGAAAAACAGTTAATAATATATGAAACAAAAAATAAAATAAAAAATTAGGAGAAATAAAAATGTATATCGATATATAAAATAGAGTAATGGACAAGAATAGTAAACTCATTAATAAAAGCTTTTATATCTATGTAATAATACGAAATAGCCGATAATATAATAAATAAAAAGTTTAATTAAAGCTAGATAATTAGTTACCTTTAATTTTATTATTTTATTTTTGGTTATATTGCATTAAATATACAAAATAATAATTGATAATTTTACTAAAATAATATAATTAATATTTTTTGTATTGTTATTTGCATATCGCACGGTTCTAATACTAGTTAATTTTATAACAATAGAAATTTTGGAGGTCTCTTCATTTCTTATCTTTCTCCCTATCTTCCCTGTTTTCCTATTTTCTCTTTCCACAAACTCTAGCCTAATACTTCCAAATCTAGCTTAACAAAATATAGTCTTAGCACTCCAATTCCTGAAATAAAATCTGAATAATCTGCATGGAGAATCTTTGTTCATCACACGGGAAAAATGACAAATAAGACAGCAATAATGTTTAATATAAATATAAGAATATGAATTTTATATAGTCCATGTGTAGATGGAGTACTTCTGCAAATTTGTGTCGCCTAGTTACCAAAGATGCTATTCCCCTATTTTAACTGAATTTGTTTCCCATTTCCTTAAACATTTTGTGTTGGAATAGGAATTATACAATATAAGTAACATGTTGGCTAACGTTAGCATATAAGTAAACATCGGGAAAAGCATTTAATTGTTAATGCTATCTACAATAGTCTGATTAGAGCATACTGGTGGGGAAGGTTGTTTGTTTGGTGAGGTGTGTGTCTTTTAAGTTGCTATGTTTTGGAAAATTTTACTATATTAGGCAATTAGGTGCAAATATAGCCAATAATGGTAATTAGACTCCCATAATCGCATTATAACTAGGTAAATTTTTCTAAATTAACTCTTGTAAAAAAGTTTCCACGTGATGACATCTTTGTGAGCTATTATTGAGATAAACATGGTTTTTAGGGTAAGAATTAAAATAAAAAAGAACAGTTTTTGTTATTGTTTTCATTTTTTAAAAAAATCCTTTAGTTTGTTTTAATCGTTAACCAAATAAGCGAGTTCTTATATAAACAAATAAACAAACATTTTTCCTCCTAATCGTGTTAGAAACATTATCATAGTGATAAATTGCGAACTCCCAAATTTATTACAATTATAACACTATAAGAAAGAGGGCTCCTGTTCTTATTGCTTCCCATCAACAACTCTGGAACTGAAGAATATCACATATATATCTGCCAACCTCTTCAATAATCACGGACGAGAAAATTTAAAAACTATGTCAAATTTACAAAACGGCGGTGACCTCCGGTCACCGCTCATCCCTTCAGCTGTGGACGAATATTCAAAACCAAAGAAAGTAACGATGGATCAAATGTTTGAAAAATATTGCGGAGAGTTTGGGTGGTGGCAGCTGAGGCATTTCTTGCTAACGAGCATGGCTTGGGCTCTAGAGGGGATCCACACTATGGTTATGATTTTTTCGGATCGTGAACCAGGTTGGCAGTGTCCGACGAGCCGCGGGTGCGATTCAACGGCTAAAAGTGTGTGCGAGCTTGAGCCAGGGTCTTGGGCATGGTTAGGTGGAATTGGAAGTTCTACGGTGTCGGAGTTTGGATTGATATGTGGACAAAAATACAGAGTTGGACTTGTCCAAGCTTTATTTTTCGCTGGTTGCATGATCGGTATGTTCATTAATTTTTTCTGCATTTCTTTCTGATTTAATTGAAGAAAAATATAGAAATTATAGTCTTGATCATTTTGAACCATGGATGTTAAGTATAGAGATTAATGCTTTTCCTTGCGACCTTTGACGATCAGAACAGCATAACACCATCTTTTACGTTTTTAGCTCATGAGATGCGTTTGTCAAAATGATGTATAAGTCACTATCGGAGCATTTTCTTGATTGAATGGTTTATGTAGGTCGTGTCTATAAAAATCGGAATAACCAAGTATCATGCTGAATAAAGTAAAATAAATATTGAACGATGATAAATTAATTAGATAATAAAAAAAATTACATTAGAAGAGACACAAGGGGGCCTATTGACTTACTTCCACAAACGGAGATGATCGCAATCTACTGTATAAAAGAGAGTACAAAATATCGAGAGAACAATCTTACAAAGAGATACACACGTGAGAAGGAAAAATCCTCAATTTACCGGAGTCCAAAATATTTTCCTCCAAGAAAAAAGAACTAATCAAATATGGAGTCTTATAATTTTCTTCCAGAAAAAAATTCAAATATGGTAAATATATTGCCCATCTTCAAGGAATAAAAAAATTAAATATTGGTAAAAAAATCAGGAAAAACACCTAACAATTCTACCCCTTGGCTAAAATTTTTTGATAAAATAAACTTGATCAATCTTTTTTCACGTAACCTTCAAAAGGTTGTATCTCTAAATCTCCCGCCACAAAGTTTGTCTCAACGTGTGAGTGGCACCCTAGTCAAATTTCTAAGACAATAATCATGATTATCGTCACATAGGTTGTGACTAGAACTAAATCAGCCTAGATGAACCTGTTTTGAACATCGCTCTGATATCACTTGTTAGGAGCAAAATAAACACGTGTCATGTGAAAGTTAGTAAGCAAACCTTAAACGATGATAATTAAACAGAAGAGAAATACGTGTTTCAATCAACTGACCTACGTCCACGGAAAAAAAATGAGCAATCATCTATATAAAAAAATATATATTATAAAAAAGAGTATATAATAGCAAGAAAAAGATATCTTTTCTTTTTCTTGGCTGAAACATCCCGGTTCACCAAAAGCATCTATATCCACAATTTTTTTGTTTCTTTGATCAGTTTGTACAAAGTTTAAGAGGACGTGGTTCCCTTACTTCTTCTTTCCTTTTTGTTTGATTAAATTGATACTCTCATCGTCCCGGGCTGTTTGATGCATTTCGAGTTTTAAAATTTAAATTTCTCACTTTGATAGCAAATCAGACATAAAACTTTTTAAGTTTTTTAAATAAATTTTACATATATAAAAGTTATTTAAAATTATTATAAATCTCAATAATTAATAATATAAATATTTTAAAAAGCACATAAATTTTTTTAATAAAAATAAACTTGTTTGACAGTAGAAATTTAATAAATTGAGACAAGGCAGCGGGAGTAATAGTTAAGATCAAGTATATCAAAGTTAATTGAATGGGACAAAAGCAACGACGATAGACGACATATCAGACCAAAAAGTAAAATATAGTAAGGACGTCAGGAAATACTATTGAATCAAACCCGTGTTTGGGATAATTATTACGAACCAAAGTCTGAGTTTATTTTTTCGATAACTAATGGGATGCAATAATATACTCTGAGGCCAGCATTATATTGAAAATCCAGAATATGCCACATAAATTATTCGGTTTTCCTTGTATGCTACTGGAATAGGCTGCTTAATTTTCGATAACTCATCCAAATAAAATCAATAAAAAAAGATAACTCTGGAACAATGTGTATTTAGGGTATGGAGCAGGTACGTTAGTCTTGTCAAGTTTCTCTTGGCTGGCATCTTGCAATACTGTAGTGAGTCCCAGCTACTTGCCTACTTCATTCTTTTGATATTAAGCTAGTTGTATTTGTCACACCACATCTATTTTTCATGCATATAATATAGGATAATATCTTTCATTAAAAATATAACTCGTGCTACTTTATTATAATGATTTTAGCTGTTTAAGGACATTACCTAATATGTTTGGAAGTATTAATCTTCTCCAGTAAAAATATAGATCGGACATTCATGAAAAAGACAAGGACATAAACAAAAGAAAATAATCTTCCGGTACTATTTTACGTGCCACTCTTTTGTTTTGATATAAAAAGAAAGACGCTTTATATATTTGAAACTTCTTGCTTTAAAATTTTAACATCATTCATATTGTAACATACTGGTAGGATCGGAAATTTGAGTAGTGCGAAATTTAATCAAACAACATTTTAATGATAATAACAATGATAATGTAAGTTGATAATAACGATAATTAAAGCATATAAAGGAGGCACAAATTTAACATAGTTGGGCAATTTCATTATAACAACCGGCACATAAAAAAGAGTACAGAATTAGAGATGAAACTCTAATCATCCCAAAATATATCCCAAGAGAATAACCTCGCTACAGTTACTCATAATGAAGTGGTTAACTCAAAATGTTTCTCAACACTAACTCTATGGAATATAATAAAACTCTCTATTATAATAATGCTCAAAATGAGTTTCTAATAAAAATATGGAAGGAATCAAATGAAGTAAGATGTCCTATATATATATATAGGGCAAAGTTCTTGGTCCCAAGTAAAAAGAAAAGAATAAAAGAAAATATGTTTATTTTTTGGCTTCAAGCTAGAATTTTTTGACTCCAAAATTAGCCATGAACAAACTTAGATCATGTCTTACGGTAATAGAGATATCATAATACGTTTAAGACCATAAATATTAAAAGTATTGTTGGCATATGTCAAAGCTGATCCTTCTTTTCCCAGTAAACAATATGTTGTAAAATAAAACATAAAGAGTAACTGTTTTATTCTTGTGACCTAACATCTCTGTTTAAATATGTGGCGCTATACACTATAGTATATAGTTTTGTAATTTACTTTGCTGTGGTTGCTAATACTAGGGGCGTATAAATCACCAAAAATGTTAACACTGGCGTTGGTATATAATTTTTAATATGTAGTATAGTTCATGATAAGAGACTAAAGTAAAACATGTAATTCTAGATCCACCTCTTCACACTAGTGCATCCATCCTCTTGAAATCCTGGATCCGCCTCCGGCTAATACTCCTCAAAATTTGAAAATTTTATGAATAGATGAGCAAGATATTCTTTGTTTTGGAGATTGGGCGGTACTTGATATGACCAACTTTGAGATATTAAGAAAATGTAGTAGTAACGTTTTAAAATTAATGGTTTTCAGGTGCTGGTGTATTTGGACATCTCTCAGACTCCAAATTGGGAAGAAAAGGCTCCCTCACAATCGTTTGCATTTTAAACGCCATCTTTGGTTGTCTCACAGCATTCTCGTCGGACTACTGGACTTATACCTTATTCCGCTTTCTTTCCGGTTTCAGTACTGGTGGCACTGGCCTTTGTGCTTTTGTTCTTGCCACTGAACCCATAGGCCAGTCCTGGCGCGGTGTAGCAGGAATGTCAACGTTCTATTTTTTCTCTACTGGAATAGCCTCTCTCTCTATCATTGCATATTTCTTCGAATCGTGGCGCTCTCTCTACATAGCTTCTTCTGTTCCAGCTCTTCTGTTTGTTATCCTCATACTTCCTTTCCTCCACGAGTCACCTCGTTGGTTCCTCGTTAGAGGAAAAGTAGATGAAGCCATGAAAATTATGCATAAAATTGCTATTTCCAATGGCAAACACCTTCCTGATGGCGTTATTCTTGCCGTCGACAGCGAAGTGAATAATGACGATGATGATCTTCATTCTCAATCCGAATCAAAGCTGGAGCCCGATACCAAAGAAGCGTTAAATGGATCCCTATTAGATGTACTAAGGTCTCCTCTAACGCGGTTTCGGTTGTTCTTAGCTGTGATTATTAATTTCTTTGTTTCAGTTGTCTATTACGGGTTGAGTTTGAATGCTGTCAACCTTGGAACCAATCTTTACGTCAACGTTGCCCTTAACGCAATGGCTGAAATGCCTGCCTATTTTTTAACCGCACTATTGTTGGATAAGCTCGGTAGAAAGCCATTAGCAATGTGGACAATGTGGTTCAGTGGCGCTTTTTGCTTAGCAGGAAGCTTAATGAAAGGTTACGGAGCATGGAAAATCATTCGAATGGTGTGTGGAGTTATAGGTATATTTTTTATGGCTGGGACTTATAATTTGTTGTATGTGTATTCGATGGAGTTGTTTCCTACTGTGGTGAGAAATGCAGCATTAGGATGTGCGACGCAGGCGTCGCAAATGGGGGCAATTTTGGCACCCCTTGTGGTTGTTTTAGGGGGTGGCGTACCATTTGCAGTGTTTGCAGCTTGTGGGATAGCTGGTGGGTTACTGGTAATTTACCTGCCTGAGACCTTAAATAGGCCATTATATGATACAATGGCTGGAATGGAAGAAGCAGAGGCAGAAAAACCATGTATTCTTGCTTAATTTTGCTACCTTTTTCTTGTTAAAATCGTATTTTTAGTTTGTGACTATTTGTACTTTATTATGGGAGAACTATTTTTGGATTGTACGTAGATTTACTATTATACCTCTTAAATTTGGTATTCGTAATATGGAAGCTCAAAATTATGCTCTACGCTGTTGATAGTAGGAGTAAATATATTTTGTTCCAAACAGAGTCGTTCTCTCTCATATTTTACTTTACCCTTAAAATGAGTAATAATTAAATTTGTATACTGTTCAAAGGACACGTGTTTTGATTTAACGTAAAATCTAAAAATAACAAAAAATTGAATTAAAGGAAAACAAGGCGATCAAATCAAATGTGATAAAACAATTAAGCTTTTCTTTAGGTTTGAATACTGGAAATCGATTACAATCGAGCCTTCGAGATAATCAGTTGCAACTAAAGAACACTTTGAGTAATAGCTAGAAGATAAAAGTAAACTTTATTGCTTTGATATGTGTGCCAACAGTGGGCAAAAAGCGAAAAAGATCTCCCCTTTATATAGTGTCACACCTCATTTTTCCTACCCCGAAAGGGCATAAAGGAGTTTTCCCAATTAAAGGATAATCAAAACGAGATTTATTTCAGAGTCGCCACTTGGGAGATTTATGGTGTCCCAAGTCACCGGTAGAATTCCGAATCGAGGAAAAGAATGACTCTGTTTAACAGTCCTCGAACCAAAAATCCGAGTAAGGAATTCTGTTAACCCGGGAGAAGGTGCTAGGCATTCCTGGGTTCCGTGGTTCTAGCACGGTCGCTCAATTGTCATATCTGGCTTATTTATCTGATTTTATTACATAATGAACTTATGTGCCGATTTTTATTTTTAACCGCTTTTTATTTAATTTTTAAGAGAAAGTTGAACGTCGTTTAAAATGTGCCATTGGATTGCGCCACATGAAATGCTCCCGCAATCCTGAACATATCTTATTTAGCGTTTTGGTATTTGATTTGGGTCACATGAAATGCACACTCGAGTTTAGCAAGGTAATTTTATTAAAATCGCGCCTAAGGAGGCTAATGCGTTTATTATCTTTGTGGAAGGCCGTGACATTTGCTAAACGACCCATCCCGAAGTCTAAGCGTTTTAACGTAACTATTTATTGAGGGCCCCGCAATTTGTGCATTTTATTTGGCGAGGCTTGTCTCATTTATTATTTAAAGGCCAGTCCTAAAGTAAACTATGATTTTCTACTATTTTATTTGTCTCTAGTAATAAAAAAGGAGTCCTAATTAATTAGTAATATAAAACTCGGGTTTTAAGTTCATGTCCGAATCTAAACAAAAGAAAGCACCTTTTAGTTTGAACCGGCTACCTAACTTAAAACCCACAACCGGCCATTTAAACACTAACCAACCAATAGATATTGGGCGTTTGGAAGCTAATGAAACATTCCAAAAGAAATAATATTTAATTAATTGGGGCCTGAGACTAGCCCAATCCGGACAAACAAAACAGACAGCGTAGAGGAGGCCATAGGTCGAGCCCAGGTACCGGACAGTCAAATAATTTGTTCAAACACTTATCAAAATCTCCAAATTCTCTTGAGTGGGCTCCATACTTTTGACAAGAAGAATCAATATGCAGTTATTCCAATTATTTAGGCAGTAACTATTTGAATCTTTTTTCATGCTTATATTACTTTATCTCTTTATCTATTGAAGAATTCTTGGCTATCACCGACGTTGCAAATTTAAAAGTTGTGTGAGTTTGACAATCGTATTACTAATGAAATCCAACCATTTTAAAACTAAGTCACACTAGCTTTATTAAATAAGCTGGAATGCTGGAGTTAACTATAAAACATGAAATTGTATTTTTTCACTACTCCCATAGATTTGAAACAATTCATGAGTCTTTCTACCAAATCATTCTATCTCAGCTATTTTTCTAACTTCAAAAGTTAAAACTGGACCAATTAAACTAAATTATACTCTAGCTAAAACCAATTCAAATCTAACAATTCGAAAGTCCAGTTCCATATTAACATGTAACTACTAATAAGGAATCTGAAGTATGTTGAATCGAACATAATCATCTAATAAATAATATGAGAACTAACTTCACAGTCCAGCTATTACATAATAATTTCAGTCCAGTTACTCTAAATATAATTACAATGGTCAACCACAAAATCATAATAAAATTATTTAAACATTATGAAATAAACAGATCCAAAGCAGAGAATTGATTTCAGCTTATATTCATGTTGTCAACACGAGGAAGATACATCAAAACCAATTCAAAATGTGTACCTGAAATGTGAATCAGTAGAAAGGAGGAAAAGTTGGGAACAACAACAACAGATAGCAAGCAGCAGCAATGGAACAGTTTACAGCAACAAGCACATCACCCAAATAGACCAAAATAAATCCCACCAATTCACAGACTCACAATAACCAACAGTTGATCCCAAAATGATTCATTTGAAACCAAATACCAATCGAAATACAATCAATAACACCCCTAGAACCCAACAACCAGAAGCTGAACTCGAAAAAAGGTAAATTGATAACTAAAGCTTAAATTTTCTTCCAATTTCAATGGAATAATAGGTTTAATCGGTTTGAAATCCAGTTTGTCACTCTTATGCTCTAAGAATCCCAGTATCTTCTCAAGTATTTTTCAAACTCTATGTGAAAACTCCCTGGTAACTGATTAATCTCTCAAGGATTGACCACTCTCAAAAGCTCTCTCCTTTTTTTTAACTCCCCCTTTCAGCTGACCCTCTCTCCCTTTTATACCCAAAAAAGACCCCTCATCATCCCTTAGACAATTAAACAATTAAGAAAACCTTTTCACCCATGATATTCTCTAAAACCCCACTACTGTATGTTTTGTTACCTACTAACTCTTGTATTCGTTATTTTACTTCCTAGCAGCCATACCCAGCGGGATACATATTGCCCAAATGGAACCTAAAGGATGGGGCTCCTTCCCCTTCTTGCTTCCATAGAATCATGAAAAAATGAAGTTTTCCTGTAACCATTATGAAACCAAGAAAGCCGCAAAAGTCACCGAATGGGTCAGCCTTTTAGTTCTCCCAGATTAGAATATCAAATGAGGACGTACATGGGCATTCTGACTTTTTAAATTAGGCGTGCCTTGACAGCCATGATGTTCTGCTACCTCAACTCCATTTTCAAATTACAGCCCCCTTAAATCTCTACCTTAAATTTCGATTAATTGTAACTCAATTCAAACGAATATGAATTAAATGTAAATGAATTCAAGTAGCAAAAACGAATGATAAGTTCCTGAGGCTGAGAATATAAGGATCAGGAAATGAAACAACTAACATCAAATAATCGAGGATAACAATTAAACTACAAATGTGAACGGACTAATAGACGACACTTTTTTAATCGATTAAACAGTTTATAGCATACGCTAATCAACAAAATACAAAAAGTTTTGTCCTTGATAAACAAAAATGGTCGAATAAACAAAACGCCAAAACAGAGGGCTGGTCGAATTTCAATCTGAGAACGACCAGAGAAAAGAAGAAGAGATTGGGAAAGATTGACAATAGAATAAAAAAAACTAGGAAAAATCACCAGCTATGCACAAAGTGAGAAATGACATTCTGAGTCAACATAACATAAGGCCAAACGTTAGTTCTTGTTAGAGAAAAAATGGGCGTCATTATTTTGCGCTGAAACAGACTCGAACAAACCAAGAAATCCAAACGAACAACCCCTTGTGTACTGGTCCCAATTTAGGGTTCTGAGGCTCGAACTTAAATTTTATATTCCACGGGCTTTGGTCTGATTTGAAGGAAACCCATGATAAATTCGGTATGAAGGAGTCACGGGGGTCATGTGTTGTTGATTTGGGGTCGATTTGGACGAATTAGGGTTTGGGGTTGCTTTCTTCGATTTGAGATTCGAGGGGATCTATGAGAATTTGAAGGAAATTGAACGTGGATTCGGACAGAGGGTGGATTGGTGGTTCATGGGTATAATTTTGGTGGTCATCAACGTCGTTGCCGTCAGGTTTTGGGCGGTGGGAATAAAGGGCGTCGGCTAGGTTTTGGGGAGGGGTTTTTGTCTCTGATCTTTAGAGACAAAGAGGTAACGGGGGAGGGGGGTTGGCTTTCGAGGTGGGCTGGGTATGGTTTGAAATATACATACCTTGAAGGAGATTTGATCATGGTCGTTGGATCAATTAAGATCGATCGCCTATATCAATTCCCTTATAAGGGACGTCGCTGTTTGGTTAATGAGGGTTGGGGTGGTGCTAGGTCAGGTTGGGGTCGAGTTTTGGGTGAGGGTTTGGACCGTTGGATGATAAGATTCCAATGGCCAGGATGGAGATCATTTGGACGTGTGTTTTGAAACAGATTGGAATGGGTTGTTGGGTATTTGTTTGGGCCTGGTTTTCTCTCAATTAAATGGCCCAGTCCGATTTTTCATTTTTCCTTCTCTTTTCTTTTATTTTCTCCTAAATTAATTTTCAAAATTAAGAACCCAAAATCAAGTTAAATTATGAAAGCTAAATTAACATAAGTAAATTAGATTAAATCTACATACCAATTATCGCAACTAATTAAGTACAAAAATCACACAGTTAAACACAAAAATACAAGATGCATATTTTTTTATGATTTTCCAATTATTCCAAAATAAATTAAGATTTAACCCTAAAAAATTATTGAATTAAATCCTAAGAGTCTTTTTTGTATTTTTCATTTTATATAAATCAATGATTAATTAATTCTAAAAATGCAAAATTAATTCCTAAATGCAAAATACAATATTTTTGTATTTTAACTTAATTAAATAAGCGTGCACATACAAATGTAAACAATAAAAGAAAATACCACAAATTCCTCGAAAAATCAAACAATGAAAAACAATTATTTTACTTTGATTTTTGGGGGAGTAATTCTTGTGAGGCAAAAATCACATGCTCACAGCTGCCCCTTTTTGTCCGAAAACACGAAGATTTTTGGTGCAAAGATAAAGTGAGTGGATACGAGTGATATTTGCCCGTTTGACAACTTTGTGTGAAGCATTTTTGAATGTTTTGACCGATCCTCTGCTTCAAATATTTCTTACTATCCCTGGCTATAAGGGAATCAGGTCAATGAATTACAAAATCTTATTTGGATCTTCAAACTTGCTCTTGCGTCTCTTGTTGCCTTGCTATCTTGTTATCTTGTGTTTCCTCCGATGTTTCTTTATTTCTGGCTTGACTTGTGATCATCTCTTCCTCAAGTGGATGCCTAATTTCCAAACTCGAATTACTTCTTTTCTTCTTGTGAGATGCGAATTATTTTTCCTTCAAAACTTGAACTGCCTCCTTCTGGCCATTGCTGCGTTCCTTCCAATTTTTGAACTTGAATTTATGCTGGGGATTGTTGTTGTAGCCCCCCTCTATCCAGGAGGGCTCCTGACTTCACACTCGAAAGGTATTCCTCTATTCTCCAATCGGGTTCCTGACTTAAAACTTGCAATGTATTCCTTTGTTCTCCAGGGGGGCTCCTGACTTCACAAAAATAGACAAAACAAAGAAACTTCTGCCCCAGTTTGGAAATTGGGTACATGTTATCGGCTATTAATAAAAATTTAAAACTAAAACTTTAATTGTAATACCTCTATTCTCCAAGCTGGCTCCTGAATTCAATCTTGAAATGTATTCCTCTGTTCTCCAGGCGGGCTCCTGACTTCACACTTGAAAGGTATTCCTCTGCTTTCCAGGCGGGCTTCTGACTTCAATCTTGAAATGTATTCCTCTGTTCTCCAGGCGGGCTCCTGACTAAACAAAATAGACAAAGAAAAGAAACTTTTTGCTCTGGTTTGGAAACTGGTACATGTTATCGGCTATTAATAAGAATTTAAGACTAAAAATTTAATTGTAATACCTATATTCTCCAGGCAGGCTCCTGACTTCAAACTTGGAATGTATTCCTCTATTTTCCAGGCGGGCTCCTGACTTCAAACTTGAAATGTATTCCTCTGTTCTCCAGGCGGGCTCCTGACTTCACAAAAATAGACAAAGCAAAGAAACTTTCAGCCCCAGTTTAGAAACTGGGTACATGTTACCAGATATTAATAATAATTCGAAAACTAAAACTTGAATTGTAATACCTCTGTTCTCCAGGCGGGATTTCGACTTCAAACTTGATTGTATTCCTCTGTTCTCCAGGCGGGCTCCCGACTTCTGACTTGAACTTGAATGTATTCCTCTGTTTTATAGGTGGGCTCCTGACTTCACAAAAATAGACAAAACAAAGAAAACTTTCTGCCACGTTTGGAAAATGGGTGCATAGGTGAGTGTTAAATGAATCATTATACCAACTATGACTACGAATTTGAAACGTAAGTTCTATACAACTCCTAACCTAAGTTATATCTTCTAAAGGTGCTACTCTCACTACATCATGTTATCTACAAAAGGTTTTTTGAACTACATCCTATTATTCATGAAGGTCTTGACAACTCCCATTTAATTTTTATCCTAAACATGCGAACTTTGAGACCAACTTACATTCCCCTATGCTAGTCATTACTATCTTATATTTTAGTCAAACCACACTTTGCGGTCAAACCTGATTACCACTCGTTTTTCCCTTACGGAGAGTTCCTACGGAACAACCGACTTTTCTACCCCTGTTTCAATCAAAGAAAATTTGTTAGTTTAAAACGTAGTGAGTGGTCATGATACTCCTGCTGGGGATGGTTTTCCCTTTATCCTTTCCATGTTCTGCGTTGTCCGACTATCTTGAAACTTGGCCAATAACTTTCGACCTTCTTGATGATTCCTTATTCACAAACTTCTCAACTGTTGTTTTCCACTTTTACTCCATATTTTCCCCGAAATCTTAGACCAATCCATCATTTGGTCTTGCAACGACGTCTTTTTCATCCCATTACATTATCTTCGGCCTGTACTATCTAGAGTTTACTTTGCACCATATTGGAAACTGGTAGTAAGCTCCAAAAATCCTTCTTAAAAACAAATTACTATTGAAAAAAATCTTAACCAAAAGAAATTAAAAATGATGATTTCGAAAGATAGAAAAAGAAATCTTTTTGAACAATTGTTTAAGGAGAAGAAAATGAAAAGAACTTATCCGAATGGTACAACCGATCCCAATGATCATATCGTGCACTTCGAATTAATCAACCCAATCTATTTGTATCAATTGATTTTTTGATGTCCTTATTTTGCATTTCAAAGGTCCGCAATCCAACTCTTTTGCCGAATAAACATTTTTATTCTGCTTGATGCCTCGACGGATCCTTTTCGTCAATCTTATCTTGTTTGTCCCCATTTTAACTCTCAACTCCCACCGCCTTACGGTTCCTGTGAAGGTTTTCACCGATAATACTCGCTCGTTTTATTTCTCTCATCTTCCATTGCCCTATGGTGCATGTGAAGGTTTTCACCGATAAGACTCTCTCATTTTTATTACCTTTCTACTGGGGATCAGAGTATTATTCTCGACTTCCATTTGCCTGACTTGGCACTTCTCGGAGACTGACCAGGAGGTCTTTCTTTGGACATCAATATGGGATTTTGTGTATAGCTAAAATAAAAGGGTATTAAAAATTCAAAACAATTATGATGGATAAAACATTACAACTCTTGGAATCAAACAGTACAAGCAAACAAATAACAATTATAATCGAAGAAATCATACGTAATATCTCTTGATTGCGTCAGAGTTGATAGCCATGTCGCTACATCTCCCTTCGACATCTGTCAGGAATAAAGCACCATTGGATACCACTCTGGTTACAATGAATGGTCCTTGCCAATTCGGGGCGAACTTGCCCTTTGCTTCGACCTGATGTGGAAAGATTCGTTTCAACACTTGCTGCCCCACTTCAAACTTCCTAGGACCTACCTTCTTATTGTATGCTCTTGCTATCTTCTTTTGATGCACTTGGCCATGACATACCTCTGCCACTCTTTTTTCATCAATCAAACTCAACTTCTCCAAACGGGTTTTGACCTACTCATCATCATCAATCTCAGCCTCATCGACAATTTGGAGAGACGAAATTTCAACTTCTGCAGGTATTACTACTTTAGTTCTGTATACCAACAAATAAGGAGTTGCACCTACTAAAATAATAACAGTAGTGCGATAACCCAACAATGAAAATGGTAACTTTTCATGCCATTTGCTTGACCCTTCTACCATTTTCCTCAATATCTTCTTTATATTCTTGTTGGATGCCTCACCGCTCCATTCGCCTTGGGACTGTTGATACCCAATTTTTTCATATGTATTTTTATTCTCAAAATACTTTAAAAAATAGCATGTATATGCACATATAAGCATCCCCAAAGATTCTGGTATTTTTCCCAAATTTTTAAATATTTTTTAAAACGAATTTAGGGCCTATTTTGCACTATAAAATCAAATAATTATTCCCAAAACTTGTCATTTTGCTGAATAATTTGTTTTATTATCACAGTTACACCAAAATATAATTTACATGATTTTTGCATAACTTCACAAGTCCATATGATATTTTAAATAAATATTTATGCATTGTTTATTAACTCAGTATTTTTTAATTTTATTTTAAACATCATTTACTATTTTTGTAAATTCAAAAAGGGAAAAATGGCTGTTTCAATTGTAGCCCCTTTTACTTTCAATTTTAGCCTAATTTTGACCCCAATCTAACCCCTCAATTACACTAACCAATTTCAATAATTACCCGACCCGGACCCATTTAATATAACCCGCCCGGACCCCTATTTTAAATCATGGCCGTTGATTGTTTTAATCAACGGTCCATGTTGACCCTTTCCTTAATTAATCCAACTGACCCTCTAACCCTAGTCATTCACACAAACGAGCCACCCTTGTATCCCCTTCGCCTCTCGAACGCTCTCAACATCTCTCCAAAACCCTAGCCTATTTCACCAGTCTCCGACCTTATTTCACTAGAAACCATGGCCTCTCAGGCCCCAGGTGGCCTATTCCCACCCCAATGTTCCCTTATACTCCTTTTGCATGAATATTCAAGGACTGTCCTTGAAGAACTCGGCTTAGAATCTTTCTGATTCAAGTTCTATGGCCCTTTCCAGCTCATCTCCGGCGAGTCCTAGCCCTGTGAGTCCATCTCTGACTCAGGACCAGCCCGTTCCAGGTCTTTCTCATTTCCTAAGGTTTTCTCTAAAACCTTAAGCCCTCGAAGTTTTCTTGTTTCTCACCTTGAAGTTTTCTTCTTTCTCTCTGAGATCTACTTTAGATCCGTGTTATTTTCTAAGATTTTAAAAGTATTTTCCACATCTTTTCGGATTTTTTCTCTCAAAACTGTGCATCTTCAAAACAACTTAGGGTTTCTATGATTTCTACTTGTTCTACTGTGATTTCTTTCATTATTTGGCTTTGCTGTAATTCCTAAGTGTTTTCACTATGATTTCTGCATATTTTTCTTTATTGTAATTCCTCCTAGGGTTTCCGAGTAATTTCTTTACTGTATTTTCTTTACTTAGGTTTCCATGAATGTTTGTGTTCTTTGAACTTCCTGAGTTTATTTTTTTCCTGATTTTCTATGCTTTCATCTTTACCCTTGACTTGTGGAAGAAACCCTAAATTTTGGGATTTTTTCAAACTACTTGTGTGCGATTATTTTTGCTCTTTGCTTGATTTCAAAACCCTAATCTTCTAAGTTCATCTCACGTTCTCTGAATCTTGCTAAGATTTGCAAGACCTTCTTAGTTCATTCATGACTATGTTCTTCTTAATTTTTTTTTAATTACATGACTACTCTGTTTATATAACCTCGCATGTTTAACTTTATGCATCCTTTATAGTCAGAACGTTTCTACTCAAATAACCCTAATATTGGGGATTGATTTCAAGTTACCATTATATGAGCCTATTTGAATCTTTTTTCCAACTTGTCTGATTTGGACCCATTTTATGACCTAATTCATTACCAAGTTTGAATCCCTAATCCCTTGATTTACTTTGTGTTGATTAATTTTACCCTTACCCTATTTTTCCTAACCGTATAGTTTTAAAAGCTTCTCTTATGTATTTACCCTTGATTGCACCATGTGTTCTTGATCTTCTTTCCATAAATAAACTCTGCCCTTTATTACTCTAGTTTGACTCCTTAATTAAAGGGGTTCCTTTCTCCTGATTTATTATGATTTGATACTGAATTATTTTTTGCCTTACTTACTACTTGTTTTCAAACTATAAATACCCTACTCATTCTCTTCAAAAACACTAGCAATTAGAGTTCAAAAACCATACACACACTTTAAACTTTCTTCTCTTCTCTGCTACCAGTATTACTGTTTGTGTCTAGTCGTCTGAAAGCCAAGGCTAGACTATACAAATCCTGCTTGTTTTCTCAAGTATTTGCTGAAGCTTGAGCGGATTTTCTGGCTGATTTCCTGCTCTATTTATTCTGCTATTTGGAACTTGCAACTGGTATGTCTCTATAATTTAAATACTATTCTCCAAAACTATGTGTTTACTTCTCCCTTTACACAACCTCTCACTACATGTTTAGCTTTCTTGCATTATGTGACTATACATTAGTCTGTTATGTTCTTTCTCATGCTCTACATCTTTATAGTGCTGTTATGCTTTTCCTATCCTCCCTTGATGTTTATCTGAATGCTTTCATGTGACCCATTCCCATTAACCCCCTTTTATGTATGAGTATTGGTTCTAGGATGGGGGTAGCACCCTATTGCTATCCCTGACATGGGACCAGGTTCTCTTGAACCTTTACTCAAATAAGTCCCATTCCCTTAACCCCTTTTATGTGTTGAGCATTGACTAGAGTCTGGTGGTGTCCTAATCACCACCCAGACCACTGTCTGACTTCTAAAAGTCTACTATAATCTGTTTATAGCCAAGCGGAGGGTCAGGGGCGTGCCAGTCTTACCCATTGTTGGGTATGACCACCCTTTGCTTTGGTTTCCTCTAGTCCCCTCACTTTACACTTATTCTTCGTTCTTTAAGTTCTTCCCCCAATGGTAAGCCATGCTTATTGACTCTAGAGTTCTCCCTGAACTTGGATGCCTAATGGATGGTAATTCCACACATTCCACTACTCTATTACCACATTCGATCCTTAGGGTATAAGCATTGCCTGGGTTTCCTGAAAGCCCTTGGAACTTTGAAACATTCTAAGAGAAGGCCCTGGAATATGGAATCTGGATTTGGAAACACATGTGTTGGATGCTTAAGGTTGCATTGAGCCTCCTGAGGTCTGAATTTTGTTTTGATGTACTTATTTCAGCTTGCTACTTTCCAGTTTTGTAATAACTATGTAATAAAACTCGGGAAAAATATTAGCGAAGAGTGTGGGATGGGTTTATATTTCTTGCATAACTAACATGTAGAAATCATGTCTATAGGACCTTTCATATTGCAAATAATCTAGATACTATGCCTATAAGATTCTAATATTGCATGTCATATAGAAATCATGTCTATAGGACTTTTCATATTGCAAATCTTCTAGTAACCATGCCTATAAGACCTTTCCTATCGCAAATCATCTATACACCATGCCTATATGACTTTAATATTGCAAATCATTTAGAAATCATGCCTATAGGATTCTGTTGTTGCAAATCATTTAGAGATCATGTATGTGAGCACATAGAAATTATGTCTATAGGAAACGCATAAAACGCTAGGCAAACAGTAGGTTAATCAATTATTCAGATCTTTAATGTTCCAACAGTAATGAATCAGATGAAATTCGGTATAGATGTCATGCCCATAAGATTATGTCTCAACTTTTCTGATTCGCTTTAAGTAACAACAGTCCGTTAATTGGCTTTTAATGTCCTAATAAAACTCATACAAACCAGTATTCTTTAAAAACGTTTCAAATCTGCATTTTTTCTAAACGACTATTTAAAACGATCTGCGTAAGTGTTTTACCCAGTCCGTGAAGCTGTTTTTTTTTTCAAAAAACTGTCTTGACTCACTCTTTTCTTAAGATGTTCCTGCCTCTAAATTTCTTTCATAACTTCTGCATTTCCCTACTCAAACGGTTTGTCGATTTAAAATTCCTTTATAAATTTACGGCAGTGTCACTTCTCCTAAATTCTTCTGCATTAAGACCTCAATAACTGACAAATCAGACCCAAGAGGCTCGATGCAGACTTTTATTTCAACTTTATGAGTTAAGCTGATTCGTCCATCTCTTAATTTTCTTAATTAAAGACTAAATCAGTACGTGGAAGTCATGCTAAACTAATTGTTGTGTGATCTACGGGGTTTGAATGAGCCCATGAGTATTTGATTTGTACCCCACTTATTTGTTATTTATTTTGATTGAAACCTTAGTATTTTATCCTTTTAAACTCCATATATGCCCCCATCCCTTTATTCTTATTTAGGATTAGAAGTCCAAATACCCCGGAACTAATAGGCCGGGATGTGTATTAGCATGCAATAAGTAAACGATACTAATCGTGTTTAAATACCTTACATGGTAGGAAGGGTATAATATTAAGATGATGACGGTGCGCTAATATCTCGTGTGAGAATGATTGCTAGGTATTGCACCGAATGATCCATATTATAATTAAACCTAGGACCCCTTATTCTTTGGATTTTCCTTTATTTAAAATTAATGTTTTCTTCAAACTAAGCTCTCTTTTACTTGTGCCTTTATTCTTTCAAATTTGTCAACTTGCTTATATTTCTTATGTGCAAACTTTGCTTGTCTACTCCTACTCTTCTTAAAGTTACAACTAAGCAAGGCCGAGAACCACACTAGTGGATATTGAGGGGTGCCTTACACCTTCCCCTCGAGATAATCTCAAGCCCTTACCCGAACTATGGTTTTCTTTCAAACCCGTCTTTCTTCTTTTCTCCAAAAGTGTCCTTATGCACTATAATCGTTAGGTGGCGACGCTCCAAACTCCATAGCCCAAAATTTCCCCCCCCCAAAAGGGGATAAAAGAGTCATTCCACCCACAATGTTGTAAACCCGATTTCTTTTTCTCGAGAAAATAGGGGCACCTACAGCATGGCAACTCTACTGGGGATTCTTTTAGGATTTTACCATTACTTGCTTTTGTGAATTTATCGCTTACTTAATTGCATTTATTTCTCGTCCTTGGTTATTTCACCACAATCACTAATTGACTCTTCATGTATTTTCTTTCCTTTTATTTCCTTCTTTATCGCTTTATTTCAATACTGTTGTAATTTCGAGCAAGCATTGTAATCATTTGTCTTATGAACGTGAAAATACATGAAATTTGTTTCATTATTATAACAACATTCCTCAACATCATATTATACTCGTGCCAAAACAAATCCTATAGCAACGCTTATAATGAGTGGTTGCGACCTTCCGATATTATAAACCCTCTAAATGTGGAAACAATATATTTACGATTAAACCACTCGATGAACGGTGTAGTTGACGGTTCCGTGCCTTTCCCTCTTGCGTTGTCCGCTAAAGGTACCTTGTCTAGCACTTTAAAAGTAGAAACTTTATTCCATTAAGCTGTTCATGCATCATGGTCAAGCCTACTCGAGTCAGTTATGTTGTCAGCATAATGACTCACTAAGATAGCCTAAACCAAAGTCCATCGAGTTTTCTGAAACCCAAATGGTGCCTTCACGTTATGTGCATTTGTTTGGAGAACCAAACGCCTTTTGCTAATTATTGATTTGAATATTCGAGTCTGGTGGGGTTAAGGACCTAACACTTTGATTTGCATAAAATGAGGCATGAGGTCCCCAGATTCGGTATGGTATCCAACATCCACCCAAGGTTGCTAAGCTGGTGGGAAGATTTTCATGGCAACGATCAAACCCTCGTCCGCAAGTACTTAAAGAATTTGACCTCACTTCTGGAAATCCAACCCAACAACAAGATCGTTGAGGCTTCCACTTTGTTTTGGGATAGTGATCAATCAACATTCCATTTCGGAGACTTGGAAATGACCCCTTTTCTAGAAGAGATAAGGGGCCTAGCTGGTATCCATTGGGAGGCTTCGGGTTTGCTTATGGAGGAAAATTGCAAAAGTAGAGGCTTTCTTGAGATGATGGGTCTCAAGAAAAATCCCGACCTTTCTTGCTTGAAGGACTCCTGCATACCATTCGACTTCTTGTATGAGAGATATGGCCACAGCAAGTCCTACCGCACCTACATGGACGAATTCGCTCTCATTTCTTTGGGTCATATACATAGAAGGGTGTTTGTGTTCATGTTTTGCTTCTTGGGAATGATAATTTTCCATATGAAGAAGGCTAGGATCCACACCAGACTAGCCATGGTGACCAAGACCTTAATAGAAGGAATCAATGGGCAGTCTTTCAGCATAGTGCCCATGATCATCGCTGATATCTATCGAGCCTTGGGAAAGTGTCAGCAAGGGGCTCCACATTTCAAGGGTTGTAATCTGCTTTGGCTCATAGAACACCTTCAGAAAGGCGACTACATACAGGAAATCATACGCAGGGATTGGGATGACCATATCGCTTTTCATCACCCAAATATAATGAATTGCATGCCCAACATGTTCGCTCAGCCAGAAGACGCCAACGGATGGGTAGAGTTGTTCGAGAATCTAAAAGAAGAGAAAATTCAGTGGATGTTCGAATGGTTCTCAATAGGGGAGTTCAACGTCCGTTCTCGAGACTCACCATTCCTAATACTCATTGGTCTGAGGGGAACTCATCCTTATGTCCCCCTCCGAGTCACGAGGCAAGCCGGAAGGAAACAAACATACCCAGGATAGAGAAAATGATTCATTTTAGGGCTGGCTTTCAAGATGATGATAGCCCGCACAAGTGTCACGCTCAGCATATGTGGCACTGCAAGCTAGTCTCAGGGAGGGAGTCTATTGAACCAGATAGGTATCATGTCGGATGTGTGCCGCACTACACGGGTTGGTTGGAGGATGATCACATTGGTTTGGGTCGTCCAGGGTTCGTCCACAGTCATAGGATTATTGACAAGAAAACTGAAACACAAGTCAAATACAATCAACTGTGCAAGAGGATGTGAGAATGTGAGAATGAACATTGGGAAATACAGGAAGCCCACGAGAAGCTGATTAACGAGTGGAAGGATATGGCGGTAAATGCCAACAACTGTTTGGGATATATGGAGCGAGGTATGGTAGAGTTGGAAGGGAAGTTCTTGGAAAGAATTTAGGATTGCCAAAATGCTGAAGGAAGTGCAGGCGGACATCTGGCTCGATCTTATCTACTGTAAGGAATGCGCGAGTTGATGCAGCTGTGCGAGGGAGGCAAGAGTACTGAATCTGGGGAAGGTCCTTCTGGGACCAAATAGTTAGGATTTTTATTCTTATGCTTTCTTAATGTAATAAGGCCACATGCTATTAGTGACGTATTTATCATTTAGTTGTTTTAAGACTCGTCTTGTTTTTAAAATGAGGCATTAAGCATTATAAGTTCTCCAAATTTAATTTGTCGCTTGCCTAACTCAGGCACAACGAGGCACCAAAATTTGGAAGCGATTTATATTCCCGCACAATGGGTTTAAATGCTGCAATATTATTTATCAGAACTCGCACTAACTTTTTACCTTTTGTTTTTTCTTTTATTTTTATTCCCCTCCCCAAAGGTTAGCTCGTGCATTTTTGCACCATCAGCATACTCCAAAAGATCCAAGGGTCCTCCACCACCTCCTCATTTAAGTCCTACCACAAACAGGAACAAAGGCAAAATGGGAGATACAAGCGCTAGAAAGGAACTTGTAGAAACTTTGCAGAATGCTGCAATCACCAAGGAGACTGTTGCTCATCTGGAGAAAACTTTGCTAAGATTCCAAGAGCAATTGGACCAAGTGAGAAACCTGGCAAGCCTGTCAATCACTCTTTCCGCTCCCGATGTTAACAACCAGAACCCCGCACCGCCATAAAACATCACACAACCTTCAATGCAACCCACTCATAACTCTCCACTGCTCATTCCTAAACCACAAAACACCACAAAAGATCATAACCCTCCTATCTTTGTGGAAACTATGCCACACTATAGTCAGCCAATCACCAGTGCAGCCAAGTCAGATGATGAGAGTTCCCTCATTTAGAATTTGGCTACTGAGATCAAGAAGTTGACTAGCCGGGTTCAAGGTTTCAAAGGTAACAAGGGTGTCAAAGGGTTGAATTACGAAGATCTCTGTGTTCAGCCAGATGTTGAGCTCCCGGAGGGGTACAAACCTCCCAAGTTCGAAATGTTCGATGGTACATGCGATCCAAGGTCCACTTGAGAATGTATTGTGACAAGTTGGTAGGAGTCGTAAGGGACGAGAAGATACGTATGAAGCTATTCATGAGAAGTTTGAAGGGTGATGCTTTATCCTGGTATATTAGCCAGGATGCGAAGAAATGGACCAGTTGGGTGAACATGGTGTCTGACTTTATGCATCGGTATAGGTTCAACATTGAGGACGCACCAGATGTGTTCAATTTTCAGAATCTCAAGAAAACACCCACAGAGACCTTTCGCGAGTATGCTACTCATTGGAGATCAGAAGCTTCTAAAGCTCAAACCGACCTTGGAGGAACAAAACAAATGAACAGGTTCTTCATCCGTGCTCAGGATCCGCCGTACTACGAGAGGATGATGCTAATAGAAGGCCAAATTATCGCCGACATCATCAAGTTGGGAGAAAGGATCGAAGAAGGCATAAAAAATGGTATGATTGATAGACTATACGCTTAACGCTAGAGGGGGGGGGGGGGTGAACATCGTTATAATAAAAAACAGCGTAAACTTGCGGAATTTAAAAATTGCAGGAATGAAATAAGTGCGATAAGTAAATAATAAGGAACGAACGCACCGATGTATCCTGGTTCTCCACAACCCGTGGCTAGTCCAGTCCCCGAGAGACTCTCTCGAGATTTCCACTAACTTCATCAAGCTTACGGGTGCTTAACAAACCGTTACAGTTGCTCAAGGATACCACACCTTAAGACTTCACTTGCTTGAGGATACCTCACCCCAAGACTTCAACCACTAAGACTTTGGGTACTTAGCAAACCCGACAAATGAGAAGATATGTTCTTCTCAAACAACTCTCTTTTACAACAAATACTCTCTCAATAGAGTGGATAAAGAGATACACAATAAGCTCTATGAACAACACAAAGTTGTCTATCAAATGGCTCAACAAAAGCTCTAAAATGATGCTTGAAAATGATCAATATGTATAACAATGTATGGAGGAGTTGTGTGTTTAAAAGCAGCTCAAAAGACCTCTTTATATAGGTGAAAAAGTGGTGCTGACCGTTGCTTAATTGACAAATAAAATCCCTGATTCTGTGCTCAAACAATCGATTGTTTGGAGTAGATAATCGATTGTTTGACCAACGTTCAAAAGACAGATTCCTGATTTTAGGCTAAACAATCGATTGTATTCAACGTTCAAAAATCAATTTAGGATTCTGTGGGAATGGTCAAAATATAATCGATTGTATGAAAATGACAATCGATTGTTTATGAATATAATCGATTGTATGACAAAAACAATCGATTGTTTAGATGTTTAAAAACTTCGGTTGCACACTGTCTCAAAATAATCGATTGTTAAAAGTAGACAATCGATTGTTTGCTATTTTGAAAAACTTCAGATCACACTGTCTTAATACAATCGATTGTAGGATTCAAATAATCGGTTGTTGAGGCCCATATTTAAAAGACATGTTTAAAACCTTTAACATCATTTTGTTTTAACACAAAGATGCATCTTTATGATAAAAATGATTTAATAAAATATTTTATGCATGTTTATGATGACCTAATGTTGAGCCAAAGGATAAGATAACTTAAACGTTGTCCTTACATTGGTTTTACCAAACGACCTACGTCTTGGGTCTTCGGTCTTGAACTCTTTGGCTCGTTCATGCAATTCCGTCATCAGTATGCTTCTCGCCATTTGATTGATTGTCATATTATATCATTGTTTGGCACTTGACTTCATTGTTTGTCATTCATCAAAACCTATACCTGAAAATCATGCTCATACAACCAAAGCGCACATATCATAGATATACATGATTTCCAACAATTTTCCCCTTTTTGATAATGACAAACAACGGAAGATATGCATATTGAATTCCCCCTAAATAGATGCTATATCTCAACATACAATTTATGCAACCAATTCAATTCAATATAATTCCTCCTTAATTGAATATTCCCCCTCAATTAAAGCATGCATATCGCCCATATTCTTCCCCCTTTTGGCATTAGCAAAAAGAGTATACCAAAAGTTATTTAAACCATTGACGATACCAATCGTTATAGACAAGATCATATAAAAAGTTAGTAAATGGCATACTAATAATAACGATCATTTTTCTCAACTATGCCAATTGTTATTTAAACTAAAAATATTCATCAAAACATGAATCAATCATTTATTATAAAACCAATTGATACTAATTGTTATTCAGAAATAAAACTTGTTAAAGCATGTATCAACCAAAACTGATATAGATTATTAGCACATATCAACTTAATGCGTTTTTATTCAAAATACGATAACTAACCGACGTTCCCCCTTAATGCATTATGGTTTCGTGCTTGGTGCATCCACTACAATATTGTAGTCTTCAAGCACACCTGCAAAAAAAACCTAAAAATAGGTTTTTGGTACCCAACTTCTTTTGGGTCCTTGGGGGTTAGGATTACAATAGTCATACTCAACACATAAATCTCTATGTTTAGCAAAACAAACGGGTGCAATGTGTCCTACCCGATTACAATAGTGACATATAACATTAGGATTGTGCATATGTCTAGGTTGAGCCAAATGCGTTCCAGGTGATCTAAAGTTGTTCCCCCTAGAAGTGTTGAATTTCCTAGAGTCATGTCTAGGTGGTCTAAAATTATTCATTCTAGACTCATTAACAAAATTCCTAGAGTTGTTTCTAGGTGGTCTAAAACAATTAATCTTAGACTCATTAGTGAGGTTCCTAGAATTCTTTCTAGATGGTCCGACCTCGTTACTTTCATCCTTTTTAATATCTTCAATTTTAGGACTATCAACACTACGTGTTTCTAGTGCTTTCCTAAGTTCTGTGTTCTCTAGTTTTAAAGAACTACAAGAAGAACAATTGGAACATTTATCAATAGAAGAGGCTTCATTCAATTCCTTGATTTTATTTTCAAAATCAACAATGTCATTTTTCAAAATTTTTTTTTTCTAAAACTTCATTTTTATTTTTAAGAACATCATTTTCATTAGTCAATTTTTCAAAATCTATTTCTTTCAAAGAAGAGGATTTTTCAAACTCTTTTTCTTGTAAAGAAAGTGTTTTCTGAAAATCTGTTTCTTGCAAAGAAAGTGTTTTCTGCAAAGAAAGTGTTTTCTTCAATTCTATGATAGTTTTGGAAGCATTAACAAATTCACCATACAATTCATCATAGGCATTTTGTAATTCTTCAAACGAGTGAGAGTTAGATATACTTACCTCTTCTCCTTCGTTAGCCATGAGACACAATGCGGCGGTTTCATCGCTTGAGCTGTTCGAATCCCGTGATAAGCGCCTATGGTGTTTCTTCTTTTTCTTGTCTTTTTTCATAGACTTACAAAACTTTTTAATTTTATCATTGGAAATATTATCATCATCCATTTCCGAATCACTTACCTCTTCTCTTTTAGAGGATGAGGCTTTGAAGGCGAAATTCGAATTGCTTCTAAGATAAGGATTAAGAATTGTGCTCTCATAAGTTTCGAGGTTACCTTTTAGTCCATCAATTGTGATATCCGTGAATTCCATCGACTCTTGGATGGCATTGGCTTTGGAGCGCCATTCGGGAGTGAGACTCCGTAGGACTTTTCGAACAAGATCTTTGTTCGTGTAAACTTTCCCGAGAGCATGGAGATCGTTGACGATTCTTAAAAATCGTTCAAACATAACACAAATGGGTTCCTTCTCCATTTCAAAGATTTCATATTTATGTGTTAGAAAATCAATTTTGGCTTCTCGGACTTGAGGCGTACCTTCATAAATGATCTCGAGCTTATCCCACATCTCCTTGGCGGTTGTGCAGCAAGAGATTTTTCGATAATCATCTGGATTCACCACACAATATAATACATGGATGGCCCTTGCATTAGTTTCAACTTTCTTGATATCCTCGGCATCATATTCATCTTCCTTCTTTGGAACCGTGGTCTCTCCAACTTTCTTTCTTGGCATTTGTTCACCGTTTTTGATGATTTGCCACAAACAAAAACTATTTGCTTTTAGGAAGATGCTCATCCGCTCTTTCCAATATGTATAGTTTGTTCCGTCAAATAGTGGAGGGCAAGTGGTGGACTGTCCTTCATCCATTGTTCCTGCAAAAGCACTACTAGTAGAAGCCATAGAAGGATTCTCTCAAACTGTTAAGTCTTATAGAGAGTTAGGCTCTGATACCAATTGTTAGAATATACGGTTAACGCTAGAGGGGGGGGGGGGTGAATAGCGTTATAATAAAAAACAGCGTAAACTTGCAGAATTTAAAAATTGCAGGAATGAAATAAGTGCGATAAGTAAATAATAAGGAACGAACGCACCGATGTATCCTGGTTCACCACAACCCGTGGCTACTCCAGTCCCCGAGAGACTCTCTCGAGATTTCCACTAACTTCGTCAAGCTTACGGGTGCTTAACAAACCGTTACAGTTGCTCAAGGATACCACACCTTAAGACTTCACTTGCTTGAGGATACCTCACCCCAAGACTTCAACCACTAAGACTTTGGGTACTTAGCAAACCCGACAAATGAGAAGATATGTTCTTCTCAAACAACTCTCTTTTACAACAAATACTCTCTCAATAGAATGGATAAAGAGATACACAATAAGCTCTATGAACAACACAAAGTTGTCTATCAAATGGCTCAACAAAAGCTCTAAAATGATTCTTGAAAATGATCAATATGTATAACAATGTATGGAGGAGTTGTGTGTTTAAAATCAGCTCAAAAGACCTCTTTTTATAGGTGAAAAAGTGGTGCTGACCGTTGCTTAATTGACAAATAAAATCCCTGATTCTGTGCTCAAACAATCGATTGTTTGGAGTAGATAATCGATTGTTTGACCAACGTTCAAAAGACAAATTCCTGATTTTAGGCTAAACAATCGATTGTATTCAACGTTCAAAAATCAATTTAGGATTCTGTGGGAACGGTCAAAATATAATCGATTGTATGAAAATGACAATCGATTGTTTATGAATATAACCGATTGTATGACAAAAACAATCGATTGTTTAGATGTTTAAAAACTTCGGTTGCACACTGTCTCAATATAATCGATTGTTAAAAGTAGACAATCGATTGTTTGCTATTTTGAAAAACTTCAGATCACACTGTCTTAATACAATCGATTGTAGGATTCAAATAATCGATTGTTGAGGCCCAGATTTAAAAGACATGTTTAAAACCTTTAACATCATTTTGTTTTAACACAAAGATGCATGTTTATGACAAATATGATTTAATAAAATATTTTATGCATGTTTATGATGACCTAATGTTGAGCGAAAGGATAAGAGAACTTAAACGTTGTCCTTACATTGGTTCTACCAAATGACCTACGTCTTGGGTCTTCGGTCTTGAACTCTTTGGCCCGTTCATGCAATTCTGTCATCAGTATGCTTCTCGCCATTTGATTGATTGTCATATTATATCATTGTTTGACACTTGACTTCATTGTTTGTCATTCATCAAAACCTATACCTGAAAATCATGCTCATACAACCAAAGCGCACATATCATAGAAATACATGATTTCCAACAATGGTCACTAACCTCGATGCATTACCTGCTACCAACAAGGCTTTACAGTCTGGTGGTTTGTCGAAGAAAAAGGATGTGAATTCTGCATACGCTGCGCAAAGAAAAAACTCCCCTATGAAGTACCAAACCTATCCCTCAGCTCCACTCACATATCAACCTAGCCTAAACTACCAATCATCATCACCCACTAACCAAATTCCACCACCTACTTACCAATCACTTCCACAACCTACGTATCCACCCACTCCACCCAGATATTCCCAATCCACATCTGTATACCAAGCATATAACTAATAACCTTCTCACTACCCATCACAACCTACCCGCCAAACTTCCTTGACCTGGACCAAAATTCGGTTGTAAACCTCCCAGACAATATACCACCATAGCCGAGCTAATTGACCAATTATATGAAAAACTCAAAGCAGCCGGTTACGTTACCCTTATCCCAGCCGTAACTCCAGAGAACCCTTCCAAGCGGATCACCACAAACAAGACATGTGCATACTATTCCGGGATGAAAGGCCATACAGTCGGCGAGTGTCGCTCATTAAAATACAAGATTCAGAATCTGATTGACAACAAAATAATTATGGCAAAAGAGCCCGCTCCTAATGTCCGCAACAACCCTCTGCCTGAACAAAAGGGTAGAGGCATCCACATGATCGAGAGAAGATGATTGGACCCCAAGGGGTTAATCGATTGATAGTTGAAGGAGACGATCCTAAGAAGCCAACAGTTACTCTCAATCCCATTGTTTTCCAGATTCAGCCCTCTAAGGGTGAAATGGTAAATGTGTCTGTGCCATTCGAGTTTGAAGCACCTTATGCAAAGGCTCCAAAACCAATAGAGGTTGAGTTCGGGGGTCCAAAGGCGCCTACACCGTTTAATGTCACTATGTTACCTCCCAGGGTACCAATTCCAGTCTCCATGACGGATGTGACTCCGTTCAAGACAAATGCTATAACTTAGGATTACACCGCCGAGGCTAGAAGGAAAGGAAAGGCGTATACTGGGGAAGCAATAGGGCATGACTAGGACAGGCATGGTATACACCCCGGAACACTTGGCTGAGTCCAGTAAGCAAGCCTCCGGGCGGAGAGTTGAAAATAGACCCGATGACCTTTGGAGGAAGGTACAGGCCAAAGAGTACTCAGTCATTGAGCAACTAAAAAAAATGCCAGCACAGATTTCTTTTCTGGCTCTTCTACAACGCTCCGAGGCACATAAATATGCCTTATTGAAAATACTGAGTGAAGCTTATGTTTCCAGCAACATAATATGAGGAAAAATGGCTCATGGTAGGGCAGGTACTGAAAAGCCATAAGATCACCTTCCACGAAGATGAATTACCACCAGAAGGGCTTGGTCACAACAAAGCATTGC
This sequence comes from Nicotiana benthamiana, assembly GCA_034376525.1. Classification (NCBI taxonomy): domain Eukaryota; kingdom Viridiplantae; phylum Streptophyta; class Magnoliopsida; order Solanales; family Solanaceae; genus Nicotiana; species Nicotiana benthamiana. Next base: position 36,771,974 of record CM067337.1, on the reverse strand, counting down.
ACATCACTACACAATGCGAGGATCATTTTATCGCCAGGATCTAGTCGACGGGGGATCTAGCCTTAACATTTGTCCATTAAGAACTCTCAGGACATTGGGTGAAGGATTGTGTGAGATCAAGGACGGGGCTATCAGTGTCAAAGCTATTGATGGATCTCAGAGGTCCACCATTGGAGAAATTAGCTTATGCCCATAGATGTGACCCACCTGGTTCGATGTTAAGTTCCAAGTCATTGACGTACCAGCGTCCTACAATTTATTATAGAGAAAACCCTGGATTCACAGCGCCAGGGATGTGGCATCCACTTTGCATCAAGCTGTAAAGTTCGAAAGGAATCATCAGGAAGTAATAATTCATGGCGATGGTAGAAAACCCATATACAGTAGCCAGGCCATCCCGATGATTGGAGGTAGAAGGAAAATCGGTGAAGAAACATACCATCAAATCGAGCGAGTGAACTCCATAGACAAAGACAAGTGGTGGGATAACAAAATTGAGAGCATTTTGAATTTGAGTGGATATGAGCCCGGAAAAGGGCTTGGCAAGAATCTCTAGGGCATCACCAAGCCTATCAAGTTGAAGATGCATGGAACTACTTTTGTCCTGGGTTATGAATACACTTGGGAGGAGTTCAACGATTGGTCGCCACCATGGCGCGATCCCTACTACCCGCTGGAACACCCTCTACCTCAGTTGGAGTAGACCTTTCAGCCAGCTGATGTCATATATGGATTAGAGGAAGGTGAGATGCTGGCAACAATGAAAAACCTGTTTCTGGAGGATGATATTGATTGCTGTGTTATCTTCGAGGAGGAAGGGGAGGTAGGCCCTTCCATTCTAGCTGTGATACGAGGAGAACACCACACTAATTGGTCCATCAGGACCACCAGTGCCCGGAGAGCCTCGAGGTAGTAAGGCTAAACGATGCATATGCATCGTATTTTACTTTTAGTTGATTTTACTTTTCCGCATTGTCTTTACTTTTGAAAAGAGCTCCTATGTTTCAGACAGTTATGAATTTAATCAAAAGCATGTTTCAAGTTTATCTTCATATCTCGCTCTCATTTATTTTCTCTACCATTTACATTATTTTACACAACATTACTATTACAAATCTTGATGATGAACCAACGACTGTAACTTGCAACGCGACAAATGGACATAGATTCACAGGAGGACGAAATACCAGAAGAGGTTGTCAGGCAGGTCAAAAATTTTGAGAACAGGCCTAAGTCTAACTTGGACTAATATGAGGTTGTTAATCTGGGAGACTTAGAAAATGTCAAGGAAACACGCATTAGCATACACTTATCACCATCAGAAAAGAAAGAGAACACAAAGTTTTTAATAGAATAAAAGGATATATTCGCGTGGTCATACGATGATATGACTGGTCTCAGCATATCCATTGTGGCTCACAAACTGCGTTTGATCCGACATGCCCACCGGTAATGTCCAGGGTTCTCAGAGTGGTAGAATATCCAACATGGCTAGCCAACATTATGCTGGTACTAAAGAAGGATGGGAAGGTTAGTGTTTGTGTCGACTACCGGGATCTCAACCGGGCCAGTCCTAAGGATGATTTGCTTTTACCAAATATACACATACTGATTCATAACTCTGCCAAACATGAGCTGCAGTAGTTCGTCGATTGTTTTGCTGGATACCACCAGATCTGGATGGACGAAGAGGATTCAGAGAAAATGGCATTCATCACACCATGGGGAATGTACTGTTATAGAATAATGCCATTTAGTTTGAAGAATGCCGGTGCTATTTACATGAGAGCCATGACCACCATCTTTCATGATATGATACATATAGAGATCGAGGTGTATGTGGACGATTCTATCATTAAATCCAAGAAAGCTACAGATCACATGGAAGATTTGAGAAAAATTATTCAACAAACTGAAGAGATACAACTTGAAACTGAATCCCTCCAAGTGTGCATTCGGGGTCCTAGTCGGAAAGTTGTTCGGTTTCATTGTGATTTACCGGGGAATAGAATTGGACCTGTCAAAGGTCAAAGCCATTCAAGAGTTGCCCCCACCAAAGTGCAAGAAGGATGTAATGAGTTTACTGGGAAGATTCAACTATATCAGCCGGTTCATAGCCCAGTCCACTATCATTTGTGAACCCATTTTCAAGATGCCAATGAAGGATGCGGCCACTAAATGGACTGAGGATTGTCAAAGGGCTTTCGATAGAATCAAGGAATACTTGTCAACGCCACCAGTCTTTGTTCCACCCAAGCAAGGGAAGCCTCTATTGCTTTATCTTGCAGTTTGGATGAAGCATTTGGTTGTGTTTTGGAACAACAGGACAAAACACGAAAAAAGGAGAAATCCATCTGCTACCTCAGCAAGACGTTACCCCGTATGAGGCTCGATTTTCCTTATTAGAGGGCACTTGTTGTGCTCTAATCTGGGTAGCTCAGAAACTAAGGCACTACTTTTGCACATACACCACTTATCTCTTATCCAGGATGGATCCACTAAAGTACATCTTTCAGAAGCCCATGACTACCGGCAAGCTCGCCAAGTGGCAAATACTGTTAAGCTAATTTAACATCGTTTATGTTACCCAGAAGGCAGTCAAAGGGCAAGCTCTAGCAGATCACCTCGCTGAGAATCCTGTAGGAGGAGAATACGAACCTCTAAAGACATATTTTCCTGATGAAGAGATAGATTTCATAGGAGAAGACATTGCAAAATCCTATGATGGTTGAAGGATGTTTTTCGACGTGGCTGCAAATTTCGAAGGAGTTGGTATAGGAGTAGTCTTGGTATTAGAAACCGGTTAGCATTACCCGGTATAAGCTAAGCTCAGATTCCCGTGAACCAATAATATTGCCGAGTATGAAGCCTGCATCTTAGGACTCAAACTGGCAATTGACATGAATATTCAGGAACTATTAGTGATCAGAGACACAGACCTACTCATAAATCAAGTTCGAGAAGAATGGGCAACGAAGAATTCCTAAATACTCCCCTATCTTCATCACGTACAGGAGTTTAGGAAAGGATTCAGAAACACGGATTTCCAGCATGTTCCCAGAATGCAAAATGAGTTCGCCGATGCCTTAGCCATTTTATCGTCTATGAACCAACATCCAGATAAAAACTTTATTGATGCCATCCAGGTCAAGATTCATGACCAACCAGCTTATTGTGCTCCCGTCGAGGAAGAAGCCAACGGGAAACCTTGGTTCCATGATATCAGAGAATACTTGGCAACAGTAGAGTACCATAGCTTGCCAACACCACTCAAAAACGAACACTTCGGAGATTGGACAACAACTTTTTTCACAACAGAGGAATCCTGTGTAGGAGGACTCCCAGCCTAGGATTATTAAGATGTATCAAGGCAAGAGAAGAAACCAAACTATTGGAGGAAGTGCACTCAGGAACCTGTGGGCCGCATATAAATGTTTTCGTTTTGGCAAAGAAGAATTTGGATGAATATGGAAACGAACTGCATCCAGCATGTACGGAAATGCCATCATTTTCAAATACATGCAGATATGATAAAGGTACCTCCAAATGATCTTACTGCAACAAGCTCACCATGCCCGTTCGCCGCTTGGGGAATGGATGTCATTGGACCAATTGAACCAGCCGTGGCAAATAGGCACAAGTTCATCTTAGTGGAAATAATACTTTACAAATGGGTTGAAGAAGCATCATACAAGGCAGTCCCCAAGAAAGTAGTAGCAGATTTCATCCGAGATCCAATAGTTTGTCAGTTCGGGTTCTGGAATCAATCATCACCGACAATGGTTCTAATCTCAGCAGCGACCTGATGAAGGAAATGTGTGAGACATTCAATATTAAACACAAGAACTCTACAGCTTACACATCTCAGATGAATGGAGCTGTAGAAGCAGCCAATAAGAATATCAAGAAGATACTAAGGAAGATGATCGAAAAGCAAAAGTAGTGTCATGAGAAGTTGTCATTCGCCTTACTGGGTTATCGTACCACGTCCGCACGTAAACAGGGTCCACTCCCTACATGCTAGTTTATGGTACAGAGGCAATCATCCACACCGAGGTAGAAGTTCCCTCCTTGAGGGTCGTACAAGAAGCAGAGTTTGTTGATGAAGAATGGGTCAAGAGTCGCTACGAACAATTAGCCCTCATAGAGGGAAAGAGAATGAATGATGTCTGTCATGGTCAATTATATAAGAAAAAAATGTCCAGAGCTTTCAACAAGAGAATGAAGCCATGGAAGTTCACGCCAGGACAACTGGTATTGAAGAAAATATTCCCGCATCAAGATGAATCTTAAGGAAAATTCTCTCCTAATTGGAAGGGTCCGTACAAGATTCATCGGGTCCTAACTGGAGGAGCCCTTATTCTCGCAGAAATGGACAGAAAAGTTTGGCCTAAGCCGATCAACTCAGATGCAATAAAGAGATACTACATTTGATCGTATACTTTTCTTTCGTGATGTAATTTGAACTACGCCTGACCCGATTTTCATATAAGATGGGATACGTAGGCATCCCTATGGGTTTTATCACATTTCAATAGAAATTCCATCTCCCCCAATTGGAACTGGGGCAGAATTTTGAGGAGGACTCTCAAAACTCCGAAGTAAGTTTTTCTATATTTTTCATCAGTACCAACGTAGTAAACGGGGGCAGAATTTTGAAGGGGGGGGGGGGGTCCTCAAAATTCTTAATTGTCCCGCGTTCAGTTATCCAGCACAGCCGTCAGCAGTGCTAGCCCAATGAACTGGGGCAAAATTTTGAGGAGGACCCTCAAAATTCCGGATCAAGCGAGATCGTCGTGTCTTGAACCACACCCAACACTTCTCAGCAGTCCTAACATCGCAAACTGCCTACCAGCTAAGGAAACTTACTACCATTGATTCTTTTACATTCCTGCACTGCATAAGGCTACTATCTGCCTTTCGAGACCAAGCTCTATGTCCATCTGCATTTCTCTTCCTCCCGAGGTTAAGCTCTACCTCCAGTTAGCATAAGTTTATTATCTGAATTTTGAGACTAAGCTCTGGCTCTATCTGCATTTTGCATAAGGCTACTCTCTACCTTCCGATATTAAGCACTACCTCCACATTACATAATGCTATTTTCTACCTTTTGAAACTAAGCTCTGTCTCCATCTGCATTTTGCATGCGGCTACTCTCAGCCTTCCGATGTTAAGCTCTACCTCCACATGCATAAATATATTATCTTCCTTTCGAGACTAAGCTCTGTCTCCACATGCATTTTGCATAAGGCTACTCTCTACCTTCCGAGGTTAAGCTCTACCTCCATATTGCATAAGGATATTATTTGCATTTCAAGACTAAGCTCTGTCTCCATGTGCATTTTGCATAAGGCTACTCTCTATCTTCTGACACTAAGCATTATCTCCGCCCTGCATGGCTGAAATATCGCTGCTTTATTTTTCGACTGACTGAAATATTGCCACCTTCATCTTTAAATACTCATTCGGCTGAAATATTGCCACCTGTTTTTTTTTTTAAATTCTTACTCTGGCTAAAAGATCACCACCCTTTGCAATTATCTGGCTGAAAGACCGCCACCCCTTGCATTCATTTGGCTGAAAGATTGCCATTTCCTCATGGGCTAAAAGATCGCCAACTTGTTCAAAGACATCATAGTTCGGAGGCACTATCTGCATAGGCCGAGAAAATCATTTCATGGCATGTGAACCCTTACTTTTATGCTCTTCATGGCCCAGGACATCATAGTCTGAGGACGTCATCCTAACCGTCCGAAGATAAATATTCATGGTCCAACGGCAACTTGCATCACGTTTAAATTACGTAATATATACGCACACCACCCATTTTCAGGTACTCCGGTTGGCTCATGGCCTTTGCAGCAAGAGCGATCTTTCTCCAGTTCTCCACAGCCTGCCTGATTCCAAGCACCCTCTCATATCTAACCATCGCATCCGTCTTTCCGGATTTCCATCGGCATATTCCGTCAATGGTTCCTGAACTACATATGTCTTGATTCTTGTAAAACCAGGCATATGTAGGCACATCAGAATCCAGAGCACGGTCAAAATCTGTTTACAATCGCCGTCTCCGGTCAAAATTGGCCATCTTTTCTTTACCCGACAACTATTTCATCCCCCTCGGGTAAATAGGGGCAGCTGTTGATACCCAATTTTTTTAATGTATTTTTATACATAAAATACTTTCAAAATAGCATGAATATGCATATATAAGCATCCCCAAAGGTTATGGTATTTTTCCCAAATTTTTAAAGAATTTTTAAAACAAATTTATGGCCTATTTTTCACTATATAATCCAATAATTATTCCCAAAACTTGTCATTTTGGTGAATAATTTATTTTATTCTCACATTTACACTAAAATAATCTTTACATGATTTTTGCATAATTTCAGAAGTCCATTTGGAATTTTAAAACTAAAATTGCATAAAATTTAAATTTTAGCTTATTTCTATATTTAATGGCATTTTTAATTGCAAAATCATTTCTGATATTTTTAGTTTAATATTTATGCATTTTTTATTAACTTAGTATTTTTTAATTTGATTTTAAATATCATTTGCTATTTTTGTAAATTCAGAAAGGGAAAAGTGGCTATTTCAATTGTAGCCCATTTTACTATCAATTTTAGCATAATTTCGAACCCAATCTAATCCCTCAATTACATTACCCAATTTCAATAACTACCCGACCCAGACCCAATTAATATTACAGGCCCGGACCACCATTTTAAGTCGTGGCCGTTGATTGTTTTAATCAACGGTCTACGTTGGCCCTTTCCTTAATTATTCCAACTAACCCCCTAGCCCTAGTCATTCACACAAACGAGCCGCCCTTGTATCCCATTTATCTCTCAACCTCTCTCCGAAACCCTAGCCCATTTCCCATGTCTTCGACCTTATTTCACCGGAAACCATGGCCTCTTCAGGCCATATGTGGCCTATACCCACCCCCACGTGCCCTTATACTCCTTTTGAATGAAGATTCAAGGTCTGACCTTGAAGAACCCGGATCAGAATCTTTCGGATTCAAGTTCTATGGCCTTTCCGGCTCATCTCCGGTGAGTCCTAGCCCTGTGATTCCATCTCCGACTCAGGACCAGCCCGTTCTAGGCCTTTCTCATTTTCTAGGGTTTTCTCTGAAACCCTAAGCCCTCGAGGTTTTCTTGTTTTTCTCTAAGATCTACTTTAGATCCATTCTATTGTCTAATATTTTAAAAGTATTTTCAACATCTTCTCCAATTCTTTCTCTCAAAACTATTCATCCTCTCAAAACTTTGGGTTTCTATGATTTCTACTTGTTCTAATGTGATTTCTTGCATTATTTGGCTTTGCTGTAATTCCTAATTGTTTTCACTACGATTTGTGCGTATTTTTCTTTATTGTAATTCCTCCTAGGGTTTCCGAGTAATTTCTTTACTGTATTTTTCTATACTTAGGTGTCCATGAATGTTTGTGTTCTTTGGAATTCCTGAGTATATTTTTTGCCTGATGTTCTATGCTTTTTTCTTTACCCCTGACTTGTGGAAGAAACCCTAGAGATTAGGGTTTTTTCAAACTACTTGTGTGTGATTATTTTTACTTCCTGCTTAATTTCAAACCCTAATCTTCTAAAATCATCTCATGTTCTCTGAATCTTGCTAAGCTTTGCAAGACCTTCTGAGTTCATTCATGACTATGTTCTTCTTGATTTTTTTTGATTACATGACTACTCTGTTTATATAACCTTGCATGTTTAAGTTTAAGCATCACTTTATAGTCAGACTTTTCTTCATAAATAACCTTAATTTTGGGTATTGCTTTCAACTTACCATTATATGAGCCTGTTTTAATCTTTTTTCTCTCTTGTCTGATTTGGACCCATTTTCTGACTTAATTCATTACCAAGTTCGAATCCCTAATCCCTTGATTTACTATGTGTTGATTGATTTTACCTTACCTTGTTTACCTAACCGTGTAGTTTTAAAAGCTTCTATTATATATTTACCCATGATTGAACCATGTGTTCTTGATCTTGTTTCCTTATATAAACTCTGCCCTTTATTACTCTAGTTAGACTCCTTAATTAAAGGGGTTCCTTTCTCCTGATTTATTTTGATTTGATACTGAATTATTTTTTGCCTTACTTACTACCTGTTTTAAAACTATAAATACCCTACTTCTTCTCTTCAAACACACGAACAATTCGAGTTCAGAAAATACACACACACTTTAAACACTTTTCTCTTCTCTGCTACCGGTATTACTGTTTGTGTCTAGTCGGTTGAAAGGCAAGACTAGACTATAAAAATTCTGCTTGTTTTCTCAAGTATTTGCTGAAGCTTGAGTGGATTCTCTACCTGATTTCCTACTCTATTTATTATGCTATTTGAAAGTTGCAACTGGTATGTCTCTGTAATTTAAATACCATTATCCAAAACTATGTGTTTACTTCTCCCTTTACACAACCTTTCACTGCATGTTTAGCTTTCTTGCATTATGTGACTATACATAAGTCTGTTACGTTCTTTCTTCATGTCTCTGCATCTTTAAAGTGCTGTTATGCTTTTCCTATCCTCCCTTGAGGTTTATATGAATGCTTTCATGTGATCTCATTCCCTTTAACCCCCTTTTATGTATGAGTATTGGTTCTAGGATCGGGGTAGCACCCTATTGCTATTCCTAACTTGAGACCAGGTTCTCTTGAATCATTACTCAAATCAATCCCATTCCCTTAACCCCCTTTATTTGTTGAGCCCTGACTAGAGTCTGGTGGTGTCCTAATTACCACCCAGACCCCTGTCTGACTTCTAAAAGTCTGTTTTTATCTGTTTAAAGCCAAACTGAGGGTCTGGGGTGTGCATGTCTTACCAATGGCTAGGTATGACCAGCCTTTGCTTTGGTTTCCTCTAGTCCCCTCACTTTATACCTAATATTAGTTCTTTATGTTCTGCCCCCTTTGGTAAGAAATGCTAAGGGACCCTAGAGTTCCCTCTGAACTTGGATGCCTAAGGGCTGGTAGTTCCACTCATTGCACTACTCTACTACGATATTCGATCCTTAGGGTGTAAGCATTGCCTGGGTTTCCTGAAAGCCCTTAGAACTTTGAAGCACTCTAAGACAAGGCCCTGGAATCTGGAATCTGGATTTGGAAACACATGTGTTGGATGTTTAAGGTTGCATTGAGCCTCCTCGAGTCTTGATTTAGTTTTGATGTACTTATTTCAGCTTGCTTCTTTCCAGTTTTGTAATAACTATGCAATAAAACTCGGGTAAAATATTAGTGAGGGGTGTGGGATGGGTTTATATTTCTTGCATAAGTAACGGGTAGAAATCATGTCTATTGGACCTTTCATATTGCAAATAATCTAGATACTATGCCTATAAGATTCTAATATTGCATGTCATATAAAGATCATGTCTATAAGACCTTTCATATTGCAAATCCTCTATTAACCATGCCTATAAGACCTTTCCTATTGCATATCATCTAGACACCATGCCCATAGGACTTTAATATTGCAAATCATTTAGAAATCATGCCTATAGGATTCTGATATTACAAATAGTTTAGAGATCATGTCTGTGAGCACACAGAAATTATTCCTATAGGAAACGCATAAAATGCTAGGCATGTAGTAGCTTAATTAATTGCTCATATCTTTAATGTTCCAACAATAATGAATCAGATGGAATTCGGTATAGATGTCATGCCCATAGGATTATGTCTCAACTTTTCTGATTCGGTTTAAGTAACTACAGTCCGTTAATTGTCTTTTAATGTCCTAATCAAACTCCTGCAAACCAGTATGCTTTCAAAACGTTTCAAATCTGCATCTTTTCTAAACGACTATTTCAAACGATCTGCCTAAATGTTTTACCCAATCCATGAAGCTATCTTTTTTTCAAAAAATAATCTTGACTCACACTTTTCTTAAGATGTTCCTACTTCTAAAGTTCTTTCATAACTTCTGCATTTCCCTACCCAAACGGTTTGTCGATTTCAAATTCCTTTACAAATTTACTGCAGTCTCACTTTCTCCTAAACTCTTCTGCATTAAGACCTCAATAACTGACAAATCGGACTCGATGGGCTCGATGCAGACTTTTGTTTCAACCTTTATGAGTTAAGCTGATTCGTCCGCCTCTTTATTTTCTTAATTAAAGACCAAATTAGTGCGTGTAAGTCATGCTAAACTAATTTTTGTGTGATATACGGGGTTTGTATGAGCCCTTGAGTGTTTGATTTGTATCTCACTTATTTGTGATTTATTTTGATTGACACCTTAGTATTTTATCCTTTTAAACTCCATATATGCCCCCATCCCTTTCTCCCTTTTAGGATTAGAAGTCCAAATACCCCGGGATTGGTAGGTCGGGACGTGTATTAGCATGCAATAAATAAACGAGAATAATCGCGTTTAAATACCTTACGGGGTGGGAAGGGTAGAATATGGAGATGATGACGGTGCACTAATATCTCGTGTGAGAATGTTTGCTGGGTATTGCACCGAATGATCCATATTATAATTAAACCTAGGACCCCTTCTTCTCTGGATTTTCCTTTATTTAAAATTAGTGTTTTCTTCAAACTAAGCTCTCTTTTACTTGTGCCTTTCTTCTTTCAAAATTGTCAACTTGCTTATATCTATTATGTGCAAACTTTGCTTGTCTACTCCTACTATTTTTAAAGTCACAAATAAGCAAGGCTGGAAACCACACTAGTGGATCTTGAGGTGTGCCTAACACCTTCCCCTCGAGATAATCTCAAGCCCTTACCCTAAATTTGGTTTTCTTTCAAACCCATCTTTCTTCTTTTCACTAAAAGTATCCTAGTGCACTATAATCATTAGATGGGGACTCTCCAAACTCTATAGCCCAAAACTCCCCCAAAAGGGGATAAAAGAGTCATTCCACCCACAATATCGTAAACCCGATTGTTTTTCCTCGAGAAAAAGGGGGCGTCGACATAGACGATACGGTGTGGAATTAAGGTGTGTAATGTTGAACTGCTGACATACTTCTTTCATCAAAAGTGCTGTTAATATTAGCACCATTATCCGTGATGATCACCTTTGGGATCCCAAATCTACATATGATATGGGAATGAACAAAATCCACCACTGCTTTCTTGGTTACCGACTTAAAAGTTTTAGTTTCAACCCACTTTGTGAAATAGCCGATGGTTACCTGAATGAACCTATGACTGTTGGAAGTTGCAGGCTCGATAGGTCCAATGACATCCATGCCCCATGCAACAAAGGGCCATGGTTCTGCATTGCGTGTAATTCTGTCGATGGAGAATGAATTAGATTTTCGTATATCTTGCATTGATGGCATTTACGCACAAAACTGATACAATCTCGCTCCATGGTGATCAATTCATATCCCGCTTGGAGGATATTCTTCGCCATACATATCCACCAACATAGGGCCCACAAACTTCAGAATGCACCTCTATCATAACTGTCATGGCTTGACTAGCATCTATGCATCTTAGCAATCCCAAGTCCGGTGTTCTTTTGTACAACACCCATCCATTGAGGAAAAATCCACTTGCCAACCATCGAAGGGCTCTCTTTTGATCTCATGTGGCCTGTGCCGGGTATATTCCTATCCTAAGTACTCCTTGACATCAGAGAACCATGGTTCGACATCTAGTTCTTCCTTTATCATGTTATAATAAGCATGCTAATTACGAACCTGAATATCCAATGGATCAACATGAATTTTATCTGGATGGTCAACATTGATGCTAAGGTGGCCAATGCATCGGAAACTTCATTATGAACTCTTGTGATATGCCTAAACTCCAGCGATTGGAACTGTTGACACGGATTATGCACACATTGACGATACGGTATAATTTTCAAATATTGCATTTCCTATTCACCTTGAATCTGATGCACCAGGAGGTCCGAGTCTCCCAAGACCAAAACATCATGGACATCCATGTCCCTAGCTAACCGTAAGCCCAAAAAGCATGCCTCATACTCAGCCATGTTGTTGGTACATTAGAAATATCGCTGAGCTGTAACAGGATAATGATGCCCTGTTTCTGAAATAAGTACCTCTCCTATTCCAACTCCCTTTGCATTTATAGCTCGATCAAAGAAAAGCTTCCATCCTGGTTCTTCAATCAGTTCCAACTCATCGATATGTATCACTTCTTCATTAGGAAACTACGTCCTCAATGGCTCATACCCTTCATCAACAGGATTCTCAACCAAGTGATCGGCCAGTGCTTGGGCTTTCATTGTAGTCCTTGTCACACAAACGATGTCAAATTTCGTGAGTAATATTTTCCACTTCGCTGATATCCCTGTGGGCATAGGCTTTTGAAAAATATACATCAACGGATCCAAACGTGAAATGAGGTAAGTAATATAGGATGATAAATAATACTTCAGTTAAGGCGCAACATGTCTTTTCAAGCTGTGTACTTAACCTCATAAACCGTAAACTTTTTGAAGAGATAATAGATGGCTTGCTCCTTCCTGCCTGTGATGTCGTGTTTCCCCAGTACACAACCAAATGAATTCTCCAGGACTGTTAGAAAAAGAATCAACGGTCTTCTTGGCTCGGGTGGAATAAACACAGGTGGATTTCGTAAATACCCTTTTATCCGGTCAAACGACTATTGGAATTCTTTGGTCCATTCTACCGCAACATATTTTTTCAGTAGCCTAAAAATGGGTTCATAAACCTTCTGATATAATTCAACCTCCCCAACAAACTCATTACTTTGGTTTTGTTCTTTGGCGGTGGAAATTCTTGGATGGATTTGATCTTTGACGGGTCCAACTCAACGCCTGACTGACTGACTATGAATCCCAACAACTTTTCGGATGGAACACCAAATGCACATTTGGCAGGGTTGAGCTTAATATAGTACTTTCCAAGTCTTTGGAAAAACATCCTTAGGTCTCCTACATGGTATGCCTGATGTTTGGACTTTATAACAACATCATCCATGTATACCTCAATCTCTTTGTGTATCATATAATGAAACACAGTAGTCATTGCCCTCATGTACGTTGCGCCAATGTTCTTCAAACTAAATGGCATAACCCGATAGCAATAAGCTACCCACGGCGTGATGAAAACTATTTTTTTTTGTATCTTCCTCATCCATCAGAATATGATGATACCCGACATAGCAATCCATTAAAGATCTAATATCATGTCTAGCACAATTATCGATAAAAATATGGATATTGGGTAATGGGAAGTTATCCTTTGGGTTTGCTCTGTTCAGATTGCGATAATCAACACACACCATGATCTTTCCATTCTTCTTCGGCACTGGCACCACATTAGCCAACCAATCAGGATATCGAGTGACCCGAATAACATTTGCATTCCGCTATTTGGTTACCTCTTCCTTAATTATCACACTCATGTCGGTTTTGAATTTTCTTAATTTTTTCTTGACGGGAAGTGATGGCGGGTCAGTAGGCAATTTATGAACCACTAAATCGGTGCTTAAACCGGCATGTCATCATATGACCATGTAAAAATATTTTTGAATTCAATAAGTGCTTTGATTAATTCTTCCTTGATGTTTGGTTAAATGTGGACGCTTATCTTAGTTTCCTTGATATCATCCACATCCCCTAGATTGACGGCTTCAGTGTCATTTAAGTTGGGTTTGGGTTTCTCTTCAAATTGTCTTAATTTTCTATTAATCTATTTGACGGCTTCATCCTCATCGTATTCCGACTCATCATTATGATCTACCTATTTTACTATTAGTTCGGAATCAAATGACTTTTTAGACTAGGTTGAAGGTCCAGCGTGCATGCCATGTCATTAGGACCAATATAAAGAGAACTATTCAAAAAAGACTGGAGGATAACAAAATTAAAATAAAATAATAAGAAACTTTCATTGATTGAAGTACAAGATAACAAGGTTTCAAATTTTAACGAATCCAAAAAGAAATCAGGATTACAACCATGTAATAATCCAGAAAACAAGAAAAAAAATCAGAGCCAACTACCAAGACTCCGTCCGAATGGGGAGAGGAGTAGCTATCCAATTAATGATCTTTGCCTTCGGCCACACAAACTGTACATCCACCTTGTTGGACCCTTTCCCAGCTTCTACCATGTTGATTTCAGCGAATAACCTTTCAAAACCTTCATTCAAATCCCCACCTGCACCAATCAGTGGCCCAAAAAACTGTTTGGGCTAATATTTGCTTTCCGACACCCGGCCTGACGAAGGACCTGGAAAGACACCGAATTGTCTTGGGAAGAACCCATACTCTTTTCTTCAACTTGCGGGGCCATCTCACATCCGCCCTGTAGAACCCCAGCCCAAAGGTATCCAAATTCTTGGGCAATAAAACGGGTTGAACAATACCATGAAGATCAGCCCCTAAACCTTTGCTTGGATCAAACCTGTTATTCAACATCTTCGAGGCTACCATGAGAGTTGCAACTACTATTCTGGGAAGCGAGATGCTTTCACCCTTAGGGACTCTGTCCATTGAAACCATATTGAAAACCTGGTAAACCCACGACCCCTTTTCATCATCAGTCTCTATGAAGGGCACGATGTCATCACTTACGGCTCATGTATTGTCTTCCCCATGTACTACGATCTATATTCTATTCCACTCAAATTTGACCATTTATGTAGTGTATAAAGCACCGCTTTGGCAGCGTGGATCCATGGTCGCCCCAACAGAAATTATATGATACTGCCACGTCTAATACTTGAAACTCCATAGTGAACTCGACCGGACCAATTGTCAATTCAAGTATGATGTCACCCACTATGTCTGTACCACCACCGTCAAACCCATGAATGCAGATGCTGTTCTTGTGAATTCTGTCATCATCAACCTTCAGTTTGTTCAAGGTGGACAAAGGACAGATATTAGCACTACATCCATTATCGATCAGTACTCGAGTGGCCACCGAGTCTTCACACTTCACGGTGAAATAAAAAGCTCTATTATGTTCTGTACCCTCCACGGGCAACTAATCATCTGAAAAAGAGACCCTATTGACCTCGTAAATCTTGTTTGCTATTTTCTCTAGATGGTTCACAGAGATCTTATCCAGAAAATGGGCTTCATTTAGAATTTTCATCAACACCCAGCGGTGCTCGTATGAATGGATCATTAATGATAGCAATGAGATCTGCACCGGGGTCTTCCTCAACTTCTCCATAATGGAGTAATCTTGTGCATTCATCTTTTTTAAGAATTCTTCCACCTCTTCATCAGTAACTGGCTTCTTTATCACTACAGGATTGGCCTTTCTTAACTCTGCGAGCGAAAAACACCTACCCAAACAAGCTAGACCTTGGGTTTCAAATACTTATTCCATAACTTCCTTTCCTTTGTACATCATTGTCACTTGACTGTAGCTCCATGGCACGACCTTCTCACTGATTATTGGCAACTGCATTACTGTCTTGATAACAACCGGCTATATATGCGCCCCCTTCACGACTGCCGCAAGTGTGCTTGATACCCCCTGCATCACTACCTTTACTAGCTCTAGTTTCTTTGCGACAATGGACGACCCTTTCCCCATCACCACAACTAGCTTGTTGCTACACTTTTCTATCGTACCACAACCTTTTCACTGGTTAGTTTTTCCTTAGGACCTGGCTTTACTGGCACAAATCATCTTTACTGTTTGCGAGGGCTTTTTAATCTCCCCTCCCTTGTGCACTAGTTCGATCATGAGGGCCTTATGGTGCCTCGGCAACAGATTCTGATTAATGTTTGGTGCCTCTGGAGCCTGAACCTAGATCCTATTTGTGCAATAAGCTCTTGCACGATAATCATCAATTTCCAACATTTCTCAATATTATGTCTGGGAGCCCCCGAACAATATGCACATCTCACTGAATTTTCCAGATTTCTAGGAAGGGGATCTGAATACTGGGCTCAATAGGATTCAACAGTCCTAACTGCCTCAATTTGTGGAAAAGAGTAGTATAAGATTCTCCCAGCGGATTAAATGTTTTCTGCTTCTGCATCCTCTTATTCTTGAAAGCTTTATTCCCACGGAAACCTGACCCTAGAGGATTTCTATATGCCCTCGGGGGTGGATATGTATATTATGGAGGTGGGTATGTATTTTGGGCTGTCGGTGCACGCCATTGCAATGGATATATGTTTGGACGTGATGGATGGAAAAACGTGGCTCTGGCGGTGGGTAGTAGGGTTGTGGAGTGCCATATGGGGTGCATGGGTAATTTGGTTGGTGGGGTTGGGGTTTGTTGTAGTGGGGTGAAGGGCCTCTAGATCCATACCAAGCCCCAAACTCAACCGTTGCGGCTTCTTCCCTCTTTTTCTTCCCGAGCACACCTCTCGTGCCGCTCTAGATGGCCTGAGTGGTGGCCTTGATCGCCTTATAACTCAGTTACTTGTTAAACTTGAGTCTTTCTCCCATTATGTCGCACATCTTTACAACCTTATTGAAAGATTTACCAACGTATGTTACCAGGTGACCAAAGTAAGTTTGTTCTTAAGTTTGTAAAAAGTTATCCACCATTTCACCTTTCCTCATAGGAGGGTCGACTCTCGCTGCCTTCTCCCTCCAATGGAACTCAAACTCCTTGAAGCTCTCTCCAAGCTTTTTCTTGAGTTATAACAATGTGAGATGGTAGGGACAATCTCATGATTATATTTGAAGTGACCACCAAATTCTTACGCTAGATCATCCCAGGTGGACCGCCTGCTAGGATCCTGCCTCGTAAACCACTCTAGTGCAGATCCGCTCAAGCTTTTACCAAAGTATGATATCAACACCTTATCTTTCCCACATTCCCCTCTCATCTTACTATTGAAACCTCGCATGTGTGCCACATCGTGCCCCTCATACAAATCAAACTTTTGCATTTGAAGCCCGCTGGCAGCTGAACATCAGGGAAAGGACACAGATCTTTATAGGCTAGACTGACTTAGCTGCCCAACCCATGCATATTCTTGAAGGATCGCTCAAGGATTTTTACTTTGCGAAGCACTTCATCCTGCTCCGAACTCTTAGACGACCTCTTAGCCTCTGCCGGGAGCTCAAGGTGAGGGGTATAAGTATGTGGTTTAGGAGCTTTGAAGGTAGGTTCGTATGGATTGTATTGGTTATCATGAGCCTGAAATAATGGCTCACTGGATGATCTTTGTAGTGTGGCATGTGGAGGTGCCACGAATACATGAGCGATTGGGGGATGAGGGTCGTGTTTGGGTGGTGGAGCTTGGGGATTGTAAGAAGTTTTCCCCTGATAGTATTAGTGGAATAGGAAGATCGCCGATGGACTAGTTGGAGGGTATTCCAGAGTTTGTGCCGGTGGGAGAGTAGGAGTAGTGGGATGGATTGGTACGGGTTGCCCCTAGCCCAGGCTAGGTGCATTTCTGGTATCTCTTGTCTCAACCTGTCTACTTCCTCCTTCATTACTTTTCATTTCTGTTTTTTTCCTCTACAACACTCTTCTCTGAGCTAGACATGCTTTTTGGTATTGATTTTTTAGATCTTGTTTGGTAATAGTAATCCGCCAGTACGTTCTAACAAGCTAACTGTTTGAAATTTCTAAAAAACATAAAACTATTTAGTTTTTAGAGTTTAACAAATATTGCAATTGCACGTTGGGATGCAATGTACCTAGGCGGTTTAACCATTTCTATCATGTCTTTGCTCTGACTGCATGTGTCATTCCAACTTCTTTTATCTATGCCCCCTTTAGGTGCCTCCAAAACATTCCTTTCCTTGTTTCTTATTTTCTCCTTTTCTTTTTCTATTCTTCTCTTTCCTTTTAATGGTGGTCGAATCTTATGTGGATTGCCTACGTATCATTTCCCCACATGAATCAGACCATGTGTAGTTCTGACCATAAGTGCGAAAAATAAAGAAACCAATTTTTGGGCTTTTAAATTTTCATTAGCAAAACTTCTATTACAAGGCTAAACATTTTTTTGAAAGGAAACTTGAAACAGACTATAGACTTTAATGCAAAAAAGGGAAATTCCAACGGACACCAGACTCTAAATATAAAGAAATACAGACTCAGACTATGAATACTTTAAAGCTTTGAATATTGGTGCCCGTGGGGAATCATTCGGCCTCGCCGTGGTCTTCGTTGCAAAGCCCCTTTGCAGACCTTTCAAATCTTCCATGATCCGGTGGACATAAATCATAATTGAAGCAAAGAAAGTGGTACATGACATATCTTCACTTTCTAGGCACTTCCCAGTGATGTAGTGCCCGATATCTTTGATTCTTTCCCTGATTCTATTCGTTTCCACAAGAAATCGCTCTATTTGTTGATTCCGCGT
This sequence comes from Nicotiana benthamiana, assembly GCA_034376525.1. Taxonomy (NCBI): domain Eukaryota; kingdom Viridiplantae; phylum Streptophyta; class Magnoliopsida; order Solanales; family Solanaceae; genus Nicotiana; species Nicotiana benthamiana. The sequence goes on along the minus strand of CM067337.1, from coordinate 36,753,700 downwards.
CCCCAGTACTTGAGCGTTGTGAAAGCGTTTATCCTAAAACTCATGCATATATTTCTCCATTCGTGCCATCATGTCATAGTCGCGGTTCTTATCTGTTTTGACATCTCGGGCTTGTCTGAAGACCCGTTCTTTGAGGGTGGATATTGTTTCTCTCAATATAGCGATGTTCCCTTTGTAATCCATCTTCATTTTCTGCATAGGCTGTGCTCGCTCTTCAGTACCTCTCGCCAATATGGCTCGGATTCTCGCCACACCAGCTTTAGATCTTTCTAAACCGTCTTGGCTTTGAATTACCTGCTTTTTCAACCCAACTATCAACCTTTTGTCAGACAGACTTCTCTGTTGGTTGTCGGCATCCATTCTAATCTGTCGGATTTGGGCCTTCAAGGCCTCATCTTCTTGGGCCAATTTGTTCTTTTCTACCTTATCAACATCAACTTGTATGCTATTTTCAAATTTCATGTCCCTAACCTGTTATTACAGTTTGCCGATTTCTGCCCGGTAGCTTTCTTTCTTTGCTAACCATCCCCATTGCTCTTGTGAATCATCACTAATCTGCTGGACATGGGCTCTTTTGATGGGCCTTTGCGGAATCTGGAACCTTTTTCCAAACCACACATTTACTTTGAATCTACCTCACCCTTATCTAGGTCTCAGAGTAGTTCTCTCAAGGAATCTGCATTCGTTCCATAGCTTTGGAATCTTATCTTCCTGAAATGCGGCTCTCGAGCTCAAATCAATGACGCTCTTACTTAGGTCTTCTTCAGTAGGGACCACTTGAAACCTTCCCAATTGACGCAATACACGATGGGCAGCTTACGGTTGGATAATATGGATATCCATCAAGAGAACATGACATTCTTGGCTGACATGTATATCACCTCAGTAGCGGGAAACTACCTAAACGCCCATTCAATTTGATTGACATTAAATGCCCTCAGTCGCAGAAGCCATACTCTTGTACCTTCAAAGAATACAACACCTATTACCCATTTCTCAAACCTCTCGATGTAGCTCAATTTGGTCAACCCATGGTTCACGTATCCTACCCGGTGTCAAAGATGTTCTTACATCCACAATTGGAGTAACAGATTGCAACCCTAGAAGTCATTTCCCCCCTCCATGCATATGGTCAAGGCTCGGTAGATTTCTGACACGATCATGGGAACAACAGTATTGTTGGCTCTTTGGTTGCAATATCGACCATTCCTACAAGGCCTATATCTATTGTCTTATCTTTGCGTGGAAAAACCATTATTCCCAGGAATGCCGTTATGAACGCCAAAGTTCACCATGCCTCCCACTTGTTTTTGTTTCCAGTGTGAGTCAGTCCCAGATTTGGCACTTCAAAACCCTGAGGACTACTATACGATTGATACAAGAATTGGAGACTGCAACATCCTCCTGACCAATCCTCATTCTTCACATTCCGACTAATATTGAACAAATCTAGAAATCGGTGTGGAGTTACCGGTATTGGTGACAGTAAATATTGTCCCCTTAGATTTCCATTCATACATGCATAACCCAAGACTTCCTCCAGCGTGGGTGTGAGCTCAAAATCAGCAAGGCAAAATACATTGCGGGTCGGATTCCAATATGGTATTAAGGTCTCGATGATATCTGACCTTGGCTTGACATTCAGTAGATGGACGAGACCCCAAAATTCTCACCACTATCTTTTTGTTACATTCTTCCAAAACATTCCACCACATGTGAAGCTACAGAGGGACCTCACTTAATACTGTGAACGGTTCAATTTGGCTTGTGCTCATCCTGCACATTTATTAAGGTGATTAAGCAAAAGTAAAACCTTATTTGACTCAAAAACAATTGACTATTTTCTTGTTTTTTCGAATTAAAATGACCTGGGTTTTCGAGCATGACCTTTCAGTATTTCGGGGATCAAGATTTTAAGGCTGTGGGTGCTTTCCGTTCAAAACTTTACAAAAGACCAAAGGTGGTTGTTTATGCAAATTCAGCCTTCCGCATCCCTTTTGGGAACGTTTGTCTATTTTTTTAAAAACGGCATCACCCGACTTATTTATGACAAAAATTTAAATTTTGATATTTTGGATAGTTTTGCGAAATGGGTGGTTGGACCCAATGAGGGTTGCCTACCTTTGAGAATTAAACACGCGTAGTTCGGGCAAAGAAAATAAACTAAATTCTAAAGCAAGACTCCTTTTTTTGCTTTCCATATAAATCAAACTAAAAATATTTTTCTTTTTTCATTTTCTCAAAATTTCGCAAAGTTTCGACACTACTTGGGCATTCGGTTTTTTCTAAAATAAGTAATTATCTCTCTGCTGCTTTTTTTCTTTTTAAAAAAAAATCAATTTTCCAGTGTTCCCTATCTTCAAAAGCTGGTCAGCGTGCGAGCGCAAAACAAACAAATGCACAAAACTAAGTAGGATGCATCAAGATGGTCGTTTCATTTCAGGTTGCTTTTCCAAGACAGGTCCAAACCCTGTGTTGAGGTCTCCTAAGTCAAACAAACATGATGCAGATAGGCGCTCCTACTAGGGATCCAGCACGAGTTTGCGCTATTCTAGGTTCAATATTTGGGTGTTTGTTCTAAACCTGGCTTACCCGAGCGGACAGCTCGAGCCGAGGGGGAGGCAGTGTATTGGGAATACAGAAGCTTCACCGACTTTGCAACTTATCCGAACCGCATTCTAAAACTGGGGTAGACTCTATACAGAAAATAAGTCACACGAAGTGCACCCTTCTTCATGATTTAGAAGACTCAGAGAGGAGATGGGTTTCGGCACAATTTATATACAGTTCACGAAATATCAAAGCGGCAAAAGCAGTCAATTAGCACATTAAGCACAGATCATGTAGCAAAGTCAGATAAAGCTAAACACAATAAATATTCTAAGCTCGAATTCTTGAACCCTGAACCAGAGATTCTGGGTGTGATCCCCAACAGAGTCGCCAGAGCTGTCACACCTCTTTCTTCCTACCCCCGGAAGGGAATAAAGGAGTTTTCCCAATTAAAGGACAATCAAAACGTGACTTATTATTAAAAATTTAGAGTCTTCAACTAGGAGATTTATGGTGCCCAAAGTCACCGGTTGAATCCTGAATCGAGGAAAAGAATGACTCTATTTAACAGTCCACGAACCAGAAATCCGAGTAAGGAATTATGTTAACCCGGGAGAAGGTCTTTGGCATTCCTGGGTCCCGTAGTTCTAGCACGGTCGCTAAACTGTTATATCTGGATTATTTATCTGATTTTATTACATAATGAAATTATGTGTCGATTTTTACTTTTAACCGCTTTTTATTTAATTTTTAAGAGAAAGTTGAACGTCATTTAAAACGTGCCTTTGGATTCCGCCACATGAAATGCACCCCCAATCATGAACAGTTCTTATTCAACGTTTTGGGATTTGATTTGGTCACATGAAATGCACACCCGAGTTTAGGAAGGTACTTTTATTAAAATTACGCCTATAGAGGCTAACGTTTATTATCTTTGGGGAAGGCCATGAAATTCGCTAAACGGCCTATATCGAAGTCTAAGCATTTTAACGTAATTATTTATTGAGGTCCCAGCAATTTGTGCATTTTATTTGGCGAGATTCGTCTCATTTATTATCAAAAGGCCAGTCCTAAAGTAAACTATAATTTTCTGTTATTTTGTTTATCTCTTGTAATAAATAAAGAGTCCTAATTAACTATTAATATAAAATTTGGGTTTTAAGTTCAAGTCCGGATCCAAACAAAAGGAAGCACATTTTAGTTTGAACCCGCTACCTCACTTAAAACCCACAACTGGCCATTTGAACAATAACCAGCCAATTTCCATATTACTCAACATAGATATTGGGCCTTTGGGAAGCTAATGAAACATCCCAAAAGAAACAACATTTAATTAATTGGGGTCTAAGACTAGCCCAATCCGGACAAACCAAACGGACAGCATAGAAGAGGCCATAGGTCAAGCCCCAGGTGCCGGACAGTCCAATAATTTGTTCAAACACTTACTCATCAAAAGCTCTAGATTCCCTTGAGTGGGATCCATACTTTTGACGGGAAGAATCAATATGCAATTACTCTAATTATTTAGGCACTAACTATTTGAATCTGTTTCCATACTTATATTGCTTTATCTCTTTATCTATTGATGAATTCCTGGCTATCCCTGACATTGCAAATTAAAAAGTTGCGTCAATTTGAAAATAGTATCACTAATGCAAAGCAACAATTTTTAAACTAACTCACACTAGCATTATTAAAACAAAAAACATGAAATTGCATTTTTTCACTACTCCCATAGATTTGAAACAATTCATGAGTCCTTCTACGAAATCATTCTACCTCAGCCATTTTTCTAACTTCAAAAGTTAAAACTGTACCAATTAAACTAAATTATACTCTAGCTAAAACCAATTCAAATCTAACAATTCGAAAGCCCAGTTTCATTATAACATGTCACTACTAACAAGGAATTTGAACTATGCTGAATCAAACCTATTCATCTAATAAATAATATGGAAACTAACTTCACAATATAGCTGTTACATAACAATTTCAATCTAGTTACTCTAAATTTAATTACATTGTTCAACCACAAAATCACAACAAAAATATTTAAATATAATGAAATAATCAGATCCAAAGAATAGAATTGATTTCAGCTTCTGTTCATGTTGTCAACAGGAGGAAGATACATCAAAACCAACTTGAAATGTATACCTGAAGTATGAATCAATAGAAAGGAGGAGAAGTTAGGAACAACAACAACATATAAGAAGCAGCAGCATTGGAACAGTTTACATTAACTAGCACAACACCCAAACATACCAAAATGAAACCCAATAATCAACAGACTTATTGCAACCAACAGTTGACCCCAAAATGATTCAATTGAAACCAAATACCAATCTAAATGCAATCAGAAACACCACTAGAACCCAACAACCAGAAGCTGAACTCGAGAAAAGGTAACTTGATAACTAAAGCTTAAATTTTCTTCCAGTTTCAACGGAATAGTAGGTTTAATCAGTTTGAAATCCAGTTTGTCACTTTTATGCTCTAAGAATCCCAGTATCTTTTCAAGTGTTTTTCAAACACTATGTGAAACTCCCTTGAAACTGTAACCTCTCAAGGATTGACACTTCTCAAAAGCTCTCTCCCTCTTTTTTTAACTCCCCCTTTCAGACAGATCCTACCTCCCTTTTATACCCAAAAAAGACCCATTATCAGTCCTTGGACACTTAAACAAATAAGAAAACCTTCTCACCCATAATCTTTTATAAAACCCCATTACTGTATGTTTTGTTCCCCACTAAGCCATGTCTGCCTTATTTTACTTCCTAGCGTAGGCACTCTAACTTTTTAAATCAGGCGTGCCTTGACATCCATGTTGTCTTGTTACCCTCAACTCCATTATAAAGCTAATGCTCCCCTAAATCTCTAACGTAAATTTTGATTAGTTGTAACTCAATTCAAAATGAATATGAACTAAATGTAATTGGATTCAGGTAGCGAAACTAACGATGAGCTCTTGAGGCTGAGAATATAGGATCAGGAAATGAAACAACTAACATCAAATAACTCGAAGAGAACAACTAAACTACAAACATGAACGAACTAATCGACAACACTTATTTAATCGATTAAAAAGTTTATAGCATATGCTAATCAACAAAATGCCAAACGTTTTGTTCTTGATAAAAAAATGGTCGAATAAACAAAATGCCAATACATAGGAGTGGTCGAGTTTCAATCTGATAACGACCATAAGAAATAAAAAGAGACAAGGAAAGATTGACAATAGAATAAACAAAACTAAGAAAACTCACCGGCTAGGCTCGAACTGGAATTAACATTCCAAGTCAACATAACATAATGCCAAATGTATGTTCTTGTTGGAGAACAAATGCGCATCATTATTTTATGCTAAAATAGACTCGAATTAACCAAGAAAACAAAATGAATGACCTTTGTGTACTGGTCCCAATTTAGTTTTCTTAGGCTCTAACTTAAATTTTATATTCGACGAGCTTTGGTCTGATTCAAAGGAAATCCATTATAAATTTGGTATGATTGAGTCACGGGGGTCATGTGGTATTGATTTTGGGTCGATTTGGACGAACTAGGGTTTGAGGTTGATTTCTCCGATATGAGATTCGAGGGGCTCTATGAGGATTTGAAGGAAATTAAATGTGGATTCGGACTGAGGGGGGCTTAGTGGTTCAGGGGTGTAAGTTTGATTGTCATCGGCGTTGCTTCCATCGGGTTTTGGGCGGTGAGAATGAAGGGCAGCAGCTAGGGTTTGGGGAGGGGATTTTGGTCTCTGATCTTTAGAGTAGAAAAGGCCATGGTGGGAGGGGTAGGGTTTGTCTTGGGGGAGGAGGGTTGGGTATGGTTTGAAATGTATATACGTTCAAGGAGATTTGATCATGGTCGTTGGATCAATTAAGATCGATGGCTTGGATCAATCGCCTTATAAGGGACAACATCGTTTTGTTTAATGAGGGTCGGGGCGGTGCTAGGTCGGGTCAAGGTCAGGTTTTGGGTGAAGGTTTGGACCATTGGATGATAATATTCCCACGGTCAGGATGGAGTACAACCAAACGAAGTAGTTTGGACGTGTGTTTTGAGACGAATTGATTGGGTCGTTGGGTATTTGTTTAGGCCTTGTTTTCTCTCAATTTAAATGGCCCAGTACGATTTTTCATTTTTCCTTCTCTTTTCTTTTATTTTCTCCCTAAATTAATTTTCTAATATTAAAAACCCAAAATCCTAAGTTAAATTATGAAAGCTAAATTAACTTAAGAAATATTAAATTAAATTTAAATACTAGTTATTGCAACTAATTAAGTACAAAAAACACACAGTTAAACACAAAAATGCAAGATGCATATTTTTTATGATTTTTCGATTATTGCAAAATAATTTATGATTTAACCTTCAAAAATTATAGAATTAAATCTTAAGCGTATTTTTTGTATTTTTTATTTTACATAAGTCAACGACTAATTAATTCTATAAAGGCAAAATTAATTCCTAAATGAGAAAGGCCATATTTTTTGTATTTTGTCTTAATTAAATAAGCGTGCACAGAAAAATGCAAACAATAAAATAAAATACGACAAAATCCTCAAAATATCAAACAATGAAAAACAATTATTTTACTTTGATTTTTTTGGGAGTAACTCTTGTGAGGTAAAGATTACGTGCTAACATATATTAAGTAATTTCAATTTCAGCACAAGTGTAAATAAGGTAAAAATCCTTTTTATCTAGTAAAATACTATCCGCAATCAATATCGAGTTCGATCCGTATTGTAATATCCGATTGATGGAGGATATTTCGGCTCCTCGTTCGTCCTCTCTAACTGTCTTTCCTTTAACCTCGATTCTTCCTATTTTGGGCATGCTCGAATGTTGACGCAACATTCTATGTGGGTCCATCCTATAAATCAAGGAAGATAATTTTCTTCCTTTGATTGGCAACCACCATATTTTCTTTTGCACCGTCAATATAATAGGTTGTAGAAGAAAAAATGTCAAGATTGGTAGGCATAGGAAATATGCATTAGAGAAAAATGTAAAATGTAGTCGGCATAAGCGAGTGAGGTTTTGCCTATAAAAGGAGAGCTTCAGCTATAATTTCTAACACACCAAAAATCTCAGACAATAAATCTGAATGAGAGAGAGAGAGAGAGAGCAAGGTATTCTATAAAATATAAGAAAATAGTATGAGAATAAAAATAGAGTGTGAGAGATATTGTAGTGACGTGAAAAAAGTAAAAAAGAGTGTTTCTCTTTTCTTTTGAGGGCGTACTGGTCTTAGGAGTATTTGTACTCATTACGACATAATGTAAAATTCCTTGCTATGTGGTTGCACCACAGTCTAATAAATAGTATTTGTATTTGTGATAAATGATGGAAGCCAACACTAGTAGAATGATTACTTTGAGTGGCACAAATTATTCCATTTGATAGGGTATAATGGAAGATTTTCTCAAAGTTAAGAATTTTTATTAACCTATCTTCGCCACTATAACGCCTGATAATAAATCAGATGAAAAGTGAAATTTGTTACACAGGCAGGTTTGCGGCTTTATTATACATTGGGTTGACGTTAATGTTTTGAACTATATTTATGGGGAGACACATGCTCGAACCCTATGAGACACCTTGAAAGTCTGTGTGCTCCAAAAACTAAAAACAACAAGATGTTTCTAATAAAGCAAATGTTGGGTTTAAAATACCACGATGATTCCGCGATAAAGGATCATCTAAATAATGTTCAGGGGATCATGAACCAGTTATCTGCTATGGGCAGTAAATTTGATGAAAAAATTCAAGGCATATTTCTACTTGGTTCCCTACCAGATTCTAAGAAGTTCTTAGAACTTTATTATCAAATTCTGCTCCAGATGGTGTGATCTCTATGGATCTTGCCAAGAGCAGTCTTTTAAATGAATAGATGAGAAGAAAATCTCAGGGTTCTCCTCATCAAATTTCTTGGTGACTCACTCTAGGGGGATAAGCAAGAATCAGGGTTCTCAAATAGAGAACATAATAGAAGCAAATCTAGAAGCAGACTTAAAGATATTGAGTGGTATCTTTACGGGAAGAAAGGTCACACAAAGAAGTTCTACTGGATTTTAAAAAAGGAGAATCAAGAAGAGGAAGAATAGAAAGAAGATGGCAACCGTGTGGCCACCATCAATACACAAGATCTTATTATTGTCCTTGATGCGGATCAAATAAATTTTACTTGTGATGATTCAAGCTGGGTTATCGACAGTGGTGCAGCATGTCATGTGACATCAAGGAAGGAATTTTTCTCCTTGGAACGATTTATTTAGAAACTAGTGTTGGAACTAACTAGTTATAAACAATGTAAAGCATGCACCTGATTTACTTTGATAACGATCTTGGTTGGTGTTTTGGATGATGAGGGATATGTCAGTACCAATGGTGCTGAAAAGTGGAAGCTCACTCAGGGTTCCATGATTGTGGCTCGTGGAGAAAAACGTTGTGGTATATACTGGACTACTGAAAGTACAAGAGGGGGGGTATGGGCTGAATTGTGAATAATTTAAACTTAGTCGTAAGTAAGTTGACTTAAAACTTTATTAGTCGACAAAATTTAAAGATACTGCAGGTGAAGATATTCAAATATAATTATGTAGAAAGTAAGTGCAGAAATATAAAGACTCCCAGAATTTTATACTGGTTCGGATTCAATGTGAATCCTAATCCAGTCCCCTTGGGTCGCAAGAGATTTCTCTTCAGATCAATGATTTTTTTAGTACAAATATGCTGTTTGTTGCACAGTCTTCTATGACTTGTTTGATACAATGCCTCACTAATTGAGAACCCTATTTCTATCTCTGACTTGTTACACAGTTAATCTTTCTAGACAACTATGTTTGTTTGCAGTAAAATGAAGAGAGCTATTTGGTTTGATCAAAGTATATCTATACTAGGTTTTACAAGGATGTATAAATACATTGATTGATGGTGGAGGCTTGAAAACCCAAGAGATTTGATCCTTGGAAAGAATTGATTCTTTCCAAGATAAAGGACTGAGACGTTGCTTTTTTTGATTGTTCCTTGATTGTTGATGTTTCCAAACTTGGTCGCGTAAAACATTTTCTCCTTTGGCTAGAGATATGATTGAAATGTGTTGGCTTTGATTACTGATCCTCCAGTCTTTATTTCCTTATATATATTCCCATTATCATCAGAGATTTGCATTGAACTTTTTGTTGAATCTGGGTAGATGTGATTTTCCTGCAATTACAGAAGACTTCCTGATTTGTTGATGAGAAGCTAGTATTTTCCTTGAGTGTCCACAGCTACCTTGAAGGAATATTTCCATCCTTTTTGCTATAGCAATTTTGCTTTCTTTTTTGAATACACTGGCATCCTCTCTTTTAGCTCTTTCCTTGTTTGCTACATCAGTTCCAATACTTCCGCTTCCATTTTTTTGAATGACTGCACATGTATGTTAAATACATTATTAAAATCTGATCTAAGAGTTTTTCCCTTTTTGATGAGGGCAAAATTAATATACAAGAGAGTAAACAACAATTGACTCCCTTGTTTATGTGCAGTCGAATTGCACCCCCTCAATGTATAACTGGACTATGTGCATTTGAATTGCTCCCCCTCATTATGTACAATTTGATAGATACCTGTGAAGTATTAACTAAGAGACACAAAGAGCATCAGGTATTGACTGTAAAGTTAATTGAAACATATTTCTCCAGCATAGTCTATTTGTCCTGTTCAGATGAGATAATAATAATAGATATGCCACAACATAGTTAGCTTAAACATATATATATATATATACCATGCATAGTCGCATTCGACTTGACTTGTATATATCCTGCATATGAGAAAAGATGGCATATAATAATTCTCCCCATTTTTTACATCAGCAAAGAGGGAGCAAAATCAAAAGTAATATCCACAGACAAAAATGACAAAAAAACATTCACGGGCACAGCCCAACAACCAAAGTATTGTCTGTAAATTACAACCATTAACATCACAGGAAATAGCTAAGGGTATTGCAGATGGCCTCCTTCATTTGGTCAAAGCTGGTGTTGGCAACAATGCCCAATCCATCCAGCCTGTCATGCACCTCCTTGAACGCTTTGACTGCATTCTCCCGAACTCTTTGCACATCCACCCTGATTTTAGAGCCATCAGACCCTGTTTTTTTGGAAATGGTGTGGATGGCGTCACAATCGACTTGATATTTCAAATTTGGATTCAAAGGAGCGCAATATTTCACTGTGGTCTGTGGGAATAGGAGAGGGCGGAAGGACAGAGGACGGCTTGGTTTCTTCAGGAGTAGGCTTGGCATCACTTTCTCCCTTTTTGAACTAGACCCCTTTGATACTCACATACCCCATGGTAGAGAAGGATCTAGATTTGTAGCATTTGGACACATAAACAAAGGGGTAATCTAAAAGCGCGATTTGATGGGCTTCAAGAATTTGAGTAATGTCCATACCATACGGAAGACTGGTGGGGTCCTCAGCACTCTCAATCATGAAGTTGATAACCCAGGAGGACAACTTGATTTCGAGTTTGGAGATGAGACAATAGATAAAGAACGTGTCCCTTTAGGAGAGACTGAAGAAGGAACCAGTTCGTGGAAGGAGAGCGGTTGCCACAATGTGAGCAATAACCTTAGTTCCAAAGCTAACATCACTGGGCCCTAATTGATTTGGAAGACTTTCAGAAGGGTTTTTTTTGAATTGATATGATTTTCCTGATCAAAGGAGATTTCAAAATCTTCAGGCCATACATTTTTGAAAGCAGTAGGGAATCCAGAACAGCGACATAGAAAAAGGGAATCAAACAGGCTATAGTGAAGGACGATGCATTTACCAAAAACAAGGGTTTCAAGCCTATCATATTTGCTAGAGCGAAGATTGGCATAGAACATACGGACCAGAGGTTCATATATTTTAGGCGGAGAAATAGATAGAAATTTGTCCCACCCTTGATAAACAAAAGGCTCTTTTACCTTACTGTTGATGAATTCCATGCTATCGAGATCTACCAAACGGCCATCGGCTATGGGCTTGTCTTTGAGCGAAATAAAGAATTCCCTATTTGGGGAATCCTAGAAATTGAGGTCGTATTTAAGAGAGGCAGAGAAGTCAAACATGGCTTTCTTGGGGGTAGAGACAAGAGATTCATCCGTGGGTCGTTTGCTAGTAGATTTGTCACCAGGAAGCAGGGAGTGCTCAGAATGTGCACCTTGAGTAGAGGTACACTCCTCGGAAGTGTCAGACCCTAGGTTGACTTGCTTAGGCGGAGTGGAAGAGGGTTTTTCTTTGGAACGAGTGCTTTTTCTTATGGAGGCAGAGGGGTTTTTTGAGGTCTTGGCATTGGCGGAGAGGAGGGTTTTGAACTGGTAGTGAAAAGGGTTGGTAGAGAGGATGAAGAAGAAGGTAGATGAAAAGGACTATCTAAAGAAGTGGGATTTGACGGTTGACTAGAAAAGGAAAAGTTGTCAGTTGGACCGACGCAGCGATTGACTTTCCTTCCGTGAACTGCAAGTGATGGGAAAATAGACAACAAAGGAAGGAAAAAGATGATGGCGTAATTAATGAACAAAATAAAAAACGATTATGACAAGTTTTTCAAAAATGATACTTTGACCCTAAGGGTTTTTTATAACGGAAATAAGTCCAAAAAGTTCTCTTAGAGAGCGAAATCTTTCTTCCAACAAAGGTTTAGTGAAAATATCGGCTAGTTGAGCAGTAGTAGCAACAAAAGCTAATTCTATATCACCTTTAAGAACATGATCTCTATTGAAATGATTTTCAATATCTATATGCTTAGTCTAGAGTGATGCACATGATTTTTCGAAAGACAAATAGCACTAGAGTTATCACAAAAACATTGTATAGGTTTGAAAGAGAGATCATAGTCACCCAGTTGATGGGACATCCATAGCAATTGTGCACAACATTGTCTAGCCACAATATATTCTACTTCAACAGTTGACAAAGAAACTGATGCTTATTTTTTTACCGTTCTAGGATATTAAAGCCTTTCCTAGTAGTTGACATGTACCACTTGTGCTTTTCCCGTCTTCTTTATCACCTGCTAAATATGCATCTGAGAAAACTTCAAATTTAAAGGAATCAGATCAAGGATACCATAAACCATGAGATATTGTGCCAGTAAGATATCGAGTAATTCTTTTTACGGCAGTTAGATGTGACTCCTTAGGAGCTGACTGGAACCTGGCACAATTACACACACTGAACATAATATTTGGTTGACTTGCAGTCAAATATAGTAGCGATCCAATTATCCCTCTGTATTTAGTTTCATCAACTGGAGTACTATGTTCATCCTTATGGAGTTCCAATGGATTTTGCATTGCTCATACCGAATTTTTGAATAAGCTCCTTAGTGTATTTAAATTGACAAATAAAGGTTCCTTCTTCAGATTGATGAATTTGGAGTCCAAGGAAGAAAGTGAGTTCCCCCATCATACTCATTTCGAATTCTCTTTGCATGATATTTCCAAATTTCTTACACAAAAGAGATTGGCACTTCCAAAGATAATATCATCAACATAAATTTTAATTATAAGATTATACTTAGAAGATCGTTTAATGAAAAGAGTGATATCAATTTTACCTCTGGTGAACCCATGATCAACAAGAAAGGTACTTATCCTATCATACTAGGCACATGGAGCCTATTTTAACCCATACAGGGCCTTAGTAAGTTTAAACACATGATACGGAAATTTTGAATTCTCAAACCTCGGAGGTTGTTTCACAAATACTTGTTCCTTAATGAATCCATTTAGAAAAGCACTTTGATATCCATATGGAACAGTTTGAACACTTTGAATGAAACATAAGCTAACAGGATTCGTATAGACTCTAATCGGGCTAGTGGAGCAAAGGTTTCGTCGTAGTCGACTACTTCCTGCTGTGAGTAACCTTGAGCGACTAGTCTGGCTTTGTTCCTTACAACCTGTCCTTCTTCATTTAACTTGTTTCTAAATAACCATTTAGTTCCAATTACTGAAGCATTTTCAGGTCGAGGTATCAACTCCCATACTTGATTTTTGTTGAATTGATCTAGTTCCTCTTGCATAGCATTTACCCACCTTGAATCCTCTAGAGCTTCCTCTAGCTTCTTTGGCTCTATTTGGGAGATCAGTGCAATTTTCGCCTTCTTTTTGAGAGCTGCTCTTGTCTTCATCCCTTCGTTCGGATCTCCGATGATGAATTTTTGTGGATATTCAGTTTTTTTTCTCCACTCATTTAGTCTAACAGTGTTTGTAGTTGACTCTACATGTTATTCTGGAGTGTTATCACTTGCCTTTTCAGTCGACTCTATTATTTTTCTGGAGTTAGTTGACTCCTATAATTTTCCCGTGTCCTGAGCCTCTTGAGCTAGATCTTCATTACCTGGATTAGATCCTTTTTCGACCAAGGGATTATTTTCATTGAATATAACATGAACACATTCTTCTACACATATAGTGCGTTTACTAAAAACTCTAAAAGATATTCTATTTAATGTGTAACCGAAAAAAATACCTTCATCGCTTCTTGGATTGAATTTTCCAAGATTATCCTTACCATTATTATGAATGAAGCATTTGCTTCCAAATGGAAGAAAGTAGTTGATGTTCGGACATTTACCTTTCCAGAGTTCATACGGAGTCTTTTTTCAGAATGTGCCTTATAAGGAAGCGATTGAGAATATGACAAGCAGTACTAACTCCTTCGGCCCAGAAGTCATTTGGCAGTGAGTGTTCCGAAAGCATAGTCCTGGCCATATCTTGCAATGTTCTATTCTTTCTTTCAACTACTCTGTTTTGTTGAGGAGACCGAGGAGCAGAAAAAATATGGGCATAGCCTTGATTATTACAGAAGTCTTTGAATGCCTTGATTTCAAATTCGCCTCCATGATCACTCTAAATAATGGAGATTTGATAGCCTTTTTCTCGTTCAATTTTCTTGAAAAAATCTCAAAGTTTCTCAAGGCTTCATCTTTAAGAGATAGAAAATTCACCCAAGTGAAACGTGAAAAATCATCAATAATAACAAATGCATATTTCTTGCCACTTATGCTAGCAGTTCTAGTTGGGCCAAATAAATCCATATGCAGAATTTGCAAGGGTTTTGATGTGGAGACTACGTCTTTATTTTTGAAAGAGTTTCTAGTTTGCTTACCCATCTAACATGCATCACAAATATGAGTTCTAGAGAAGTTCAGTTTGGGTAACCCAATAACTAAATCATGTTTGGACAGTTTTTCAATTAAATTTGTGCTAGTATGTCCTAATCTTCTGTGCAATAACCAAGGTTCATCATAAATAAATGTTAGGAAAATATGGCCATCTATATTTTCAAAACCATCAAGTATATAAACGTTTCCGTACCTTTTTCCTGGAAGAATTATTTTACCTGACTCGTCTTCTATGGCACATCCAGTTCTCCTAAAGTTTACCTTATATCCTGAGTCGCAAAGTTGATATATGCTAAGGCGATTGTAGTTTAGTCCATCAAATAAATATACTTCAGTAATATCGCAGTTGTTGTTGAATGGAACAGTTCTAGTGCCCACTATTTTGCCTCTTCAGTCGTCTCTAAATTTGACACTTCCTCCATCAATTTCTGTGACTTCTTTAAACAGGTTTTTGTCACCTGGCATGTGACTCAAACACGCACTGTCTCAATGTCATTTTCCTTTACGTTCTGCTTTGTAGTGTTCATGCAAGGCAAAGTTTTAACTTTCTTTTAGGTACCCAAGTTTGCTTGGGTCCTGGTGAGTCAGTGTTGCTGGATTCAAAATTTTTTGTTTTCCAAATCCATTCAGACATATGAGATTTAGGAAAGTAAAAAACCGGAATATTTATGCCCGCTTTTATTGCAGTAATGACATTTAACACTAGACCATTTTGTAGGTCTCTCAAGAGAGTTTGAGTTACTAGTTCGAGGATTGGCCGACTCCTTTTAAGTTGACTTGTAAGTCGACTAGTTTGATCGGCTAGTCTATCTCTCACTTGTTCTTTTCTAGTTGACTTGTAAGTTGACTTATTAGATCTGCCAGAACTGTGACAGGCGGATTTGCGCAGGCTGTTAAACTGCATTTGAATTTCTAAAACTCTTCTTGAAGTACTTCTTTTTCAGTTTCACATACTTCAAGTTTGAGTTTCCAGTATTTAACTTCCCTGGTGATCTTTTTAAGCTCGTACATCATATTTTGATATTCATTGAGGGTGGAGCCAAGAATATCTTGCAGTTCGTTGCATTTTTCACAGTCATAAGATCTTACCTCGCTAGTTTCTCCCTTTGCCGTGAAGCAATTTTCATCGTCTGAATCGTCTTCATTAGTCCAAAATCCTGAAGTTTTGTTGATATCGTTTTCAAGAATCTTCATGAAGCATAGATTTTCTATTTCTTTGTGGTCTGAATCATCCTCATCGCTCTAGCTTCCAAATGATCTATTCTTGTTGAATCCAGTAGAGATCTTTTTCTTTAGTTTTGGGCATCCTGCTTGGACGTGTCTGAACTTTCCACATTCATTGTATTTTCCATCATTATTGTTCTGGTCATTGTATTGTCTAGGTCTTCTTGATGGAAATCTTCTTTTCTTTGTATTTCTGTATCTCCCCATTAGCCCGTCTATGTTTCTAGACATCATAGCTTTTTCTTCTTGTAGGGCTTCAGGTTCATCAATTTCATATTCATCTGCCTCAGTAGTAGCTTTGAATGCAACTATTTCTTTTTTTCTTCTTGATTCGTCTTCTTCAAATGTGTTCTTTCAAAAGCAATAAGTTCTCCTTCCAGTTCATCATAGGATATTTTATTCAGATATTGAGATTCCAACGTGACTACTTTAGTCTTCCAAGTGGTTGATAGACGTCTGAGAATTTTCCTGATTTGATCTCCACTGGTGTAGGGTTTGCCAAAAGATTTTGAGTTACTGATTATTTTGCTAAACCTGGCAAACATTTCTTCGATGGATTCACCTTCTTTCCTTGAGAAACGTTCATAGTCATGCACAAGAAAATTTATATGGGTTTCTTTTACTTTGTTGGTTCCTTCATAGGTAACTTCGAGTTTGTCCAACATCTTCTTTGCTGTATCACAACTTGAAATCTTTTCATATTCTTTACCACTTATAGCATTGTGAAGTAGATTCCTTGCCTTGTGGTTTTTTTGAACAACTTCTAATTTCTCATTTGAATATGAATCAATTTCATCAGGGTCATCGAGCGGAGGAGTGCGAGCAGGCAATATATAGTTCTCTTTCTTGATAACTCTCCATACTTTGACATCGTATGCTTTGGTGAAGATTTCCATGCAAATTTTCGAGTGAGAAAAGTGTTGTCCATTGAAGTAGGGTGGTCTTACTTGAGAGGTTCCCTCTTGAAATGAAGCTTCAACAATAACTTGATTTGCCATGATCTTTTTCTCACAAAGTCTTAAGCACAAAGTAATAAGTGTGAGCCTTGCTCTGATACCAATTGAAAATACAAGGGAGTGGGGAGGGTGGGAATTGAGAATAATTTAAACTCAATCGTAAATAAGTTGACTTAAAACTTTATTTGTCGACTGAATGTAAAGATACCGTAGGTGAAGATATTCGAATATCATTATGTAGAAGGTAAGTGCAAAAATTTAAAGACTCCCAGAATTTTATCTTGGTTCGGATTCAATGCGAATCCTAATCCTGTCCCCTTGGGTTGCAAGTGATTTCTCTTCAGATCAATGATTTTCTTTTGAGTACAGATATGATGTTTGTCTTACAGTCTTCTATCACTCGTTTGATACAATTCCTCACAAATTGAGAACCCTCTTTCTATCTCTGACTTGTTACATAGTGAATCTTTCTAGACTACTATGCTTGTTTGCAGTAAAACTAATAGAGCTAATTGGTTTGATCAAAGTATATCTAAACTAGGGTTTACAAGGATGTATAAATACTTTGATGGATGGCGGAGGCTTGGAAACCCAAGAGATTTGATCCTTGGAAAGAATTGATTCTTTCCAAGAATAAGGACTGAGACATTGCTTTCTTGATCGCTCCTTGATTGTTGATGTTTCCAAACTTGGTCGCGTACAAGATTTTCTCGTCTGGTTGGAGATATGATTGAACTTTGATTGTCTTTGATTACTGATCCTCCAGTGTTGATTTCCTTATATATCTTCCCGTTATCATCAGTTATTTGCATTGTATCTTTTGTTATATCTGGGTAGATATGATTTCCCTACAATTAGGAAGACTTCCTAATTTGTTGATTAGAAGCTTGTATTTTCCTTGAGCGTCCATCGCTACCTTAAAGGAAGATTTCCTTTCTTTTTGCTACAACAATTTTTCATTCTTGTTTGAATACATTGGCAGCCTCTCTTTTAGATATTTCCTTTTTTTCTATATCAGTTCCAATACTTCCGCTTCCTCTTTTCTGAATGCCTGCACATGTATCTTAATTGCATCATTAAAATCTGATCTAACAACTACAACCTCTACCTGTGTTGATATGATGAATTCCATTGAGAGCAATAACACTTGAATGCTATGGCATAAGAGGCTTAGCCCTATTATCGAGAAAGGAGTAAATGTTCTGGCCAAGAATAAATTATGGTCAAATTTTGAATGTGAAAAATTAGAAAAAATGTGAGCACTGCTTGGGCGGAAAACAAAAAAGAGTTTCTTTCCAGTCTCATCCTCCTTCAAGAAAGAAAGAGTTTCTTGAGTTGGTGCATTCAGATTTATGTGGTCCAATAAAGACAAGGACTTTGGATGGTGCACTTTATTTTGCTACCTTTATTGATGATTTCTCAAGGAAACTTTAGGTCTACATATTGATGATTAAAAACCAAGTGTTGAGTGTCTTTAAGCAGTTTCAAGCTTCAGTTGAAAGAGAAACTGGAAAGAAGCTTAAGTGTAGTCATACTGATAACGGTGGTGACTATTACGGACCATTTGACGTATACTGCAAGCAACAAGGTATCAGACACCAGAAGACTCCTACTAAGACTCCTTAGCTTAATGTCTTAGCAGAAAGGATGAACATGACCTTGATGGAAAGAGTCAGATGTTTACTTTCTGAAGAAAAGTTGTCGAATTCCTTTTGGGGTGAGGTTTTGTTGACCGGTGCACATGTCATTAATCTATCCCCTGCGATTGCTTTGCAAAGTGATGTTTCAAGCAGAGTTTAGAATGGCAAGAATGTTCCCTATGACCACTTGAAAGTGTTTGGTTGCAAATCTTTTGTACATGTACGTAAAGATGAGAGGTCAAAAGTAACTGCCAAGAGAAGGCAATGCATATTCATTGGTTATGGCCTTGATGAGCTTGGTTACAGGCTATATGATCCAATAGAGAAAAAGGTCATGAGAATCCGTGATGTTATCTTTTGGAGGATCAAACCATTGAAGATAGTAACAAAGTAGAGAAACTAAAATCTTCAAGTTCTAAAGGTTTACTTAATCTTGATCAAATTCATCACACAATGTGGATGACGTAGGTGGGCTCAATGATGATGGTGATGCCCAGAACCATACTCCAGATCAACATATTGATGGTGATGGTGATAAAAATGCTAATGTTGATGAGGTAACTCCTACTCACGAAGCTGTGGGCGAGTTAGATATTCCATTCAGGAGGTCTTCTAGACGCCGCACTCCTTCCCACTGTCATTTGCCCAATGAGTATGTATTACTCATTGATGGGGGGGAACCTGATTGTAATGCGGACGCCATAGAAGATGATCACAAGGATTAATAAATTGAAGCCATTCAAGATGAGATGAAATCTCTGCATGAAAGCCATACTTATGAGTTTGTGAAATTGCCTAAGGGCATGAGAGCTTTGAAGAACAAGTGGGTGTTCAAAGTTAAAGATGAAGAACATAATTTGAAGCCCAGATACAAAGTTAGATTGGTTGTAAAGTAATTTGGTCAAAGGAAAGGTATTGACTTTGATAAAATATTTTATCCGCTTGTGAAAGTATCCTCTATTCGGAAAGTTCTTGGTTTGACTGCCAGTCTTGATTTGGAGATTGAGCAGATGGATGTGAAGACTTCTTTTCTTTACGGTGACATAAAAGAGGAGATTTATATTGAACAATATGAGGTCTTCAAGGAAAAACGTAAAGAAAATCTTGTAATGCAAACTTAAGAAGTGTTTATATGGATTGAAGCAAGGCCCAGGCAATGGTACAAGAAGTTTGAGTCTGTTATGGGGGAGCAAGGCCAAAATGAAGACTTCTTCAGATCACTGTGTGTGTTCGTACGAAACTTTTAGGATGATTATTTTATCATCCTCTTGCTATATGTGGATGATATGTTTATTATAGTCAGGAATGCTTCCAAGATTGACGAGTTGAAGAAACAGTTGAATAAGTCTTTTGCAATAAAAGACTTGGGTCATGCCAAGCAGATTTTGGGCATGAGAATTACTCATTCGAGAAACAAAAGAAAGTTTTACTTGTCATAGGGAAGTACATAGAATGTGTACCGGAGTGTTCCAATATGAACAATTCTAAGTTGGTTCTCACACCCCTTCCTAATCATCTGAAGTTGAGCAAGAAGATGGGTCCTTCAATAACGGAGGAAAAAGAGAGAATGGCCAAGATTACTTATTCCTCTGTTATTGGAAGTTTGTTGTATGAAATGGTATGCACTCGATATTGTTAGCAGATTTCTCGAAAATCCAAGAAAAGAGCATTAGGAAGCTGTAAAGTGGATACTCAGTTATCTAAGAGGAAGCTTTCATGCATACTGATGTTTTGGAGGATCTAATCCAATTTTGAAGGAATATACAGATATGATATGGAATGCAACCTTGATAATAGAATATCCACAACTTGATATTTGTTTACTTTTTTAAGGGGAGCTATGTCATAGCAGTCGAAGTTGCAGAAGTATGTCACACTATCTGCAACTGAAGTGGAGTATATTGCGGCTACCGAAGATGGCAAAGAGATGATATGGCTTAAGATATTTCTTCAAAAACTTGGATTTCCACAATCAGAGTGCAATAGACCTGAGTAAAAACTCCAAGTACCATGGAAGAACAAAACTCATCGGCGTAAGATATCATTGGACTCGTGAACAAGCGGAGAACAAATCACTTCAAGTAAAAAAGATTCACACAAGTCAAAATCCTACAGATATGTTGGCCAAGGTAGTACCAAGAGATAAGTTCGAGCTCTGCAATGAACTTGTCGGCATGCGCTTAAACTAGAATCTCCGGTGTTACCTCCTTCAAGTGAATGAGACTGGAGGAGGAGATTTTTGTGGTCCATTCTATTAATCAAGGGAGATAATTTTCTTCCTTTGATTGGTAGTCACCATCTTTTCTTTTGCATTGTCAAATATGGTAGGCTGCAGAAGAAAAAATGTCAAGATTGGTAGGCATAGAAAAAAATGTATAAGAGAAAAATGTAAAATATAGTAGGCGTGAGAGGGAGATTTGTGTGGTCCATTCCACAAATCAAGGAAGATAATTTTCTTCCTTTAATTTGGATCCACCATTTATTCTATTGCCTAGTCAAGTACGGTAGGATGCAGAAGGAAAATTATCAAGATTAGTAGGCATAGCAAATGTGCATGAGAGAAAAATGTAAAATATAGTAGGCGTGAGAAAGTGAGGTTTTGCCTATTAAAGGAGAGTTTCGGCTCTCATTTCTAACACACCAAAAATCTCAGACAATACATCTGAGTGAGAGAGAGAAAGAGAAGATAATCCATAGACAATATGAAAATAGTTTGTGAAGAAAAATTTAGTATGAGAGATATTGTAGTAAGGTGAAAAAAGCAAGAAGAGTATTTTTTTGAGGGTTTAGTGGTCTTAGGAGTATTTGTACTCGTTACTACACAATGTAAAGTTTCTTGCCATAGTGATATCAGTTACTCTTTTTGGCTGTGATTTTTCCCTTATTCAGAAGGGTTTCCACTTAAAATCTAGGTGTCATTACTGCTGAATTTTTACTCTTGTTGCTTTAACCATAACTTAGTATTTCGCGTTTATCACTAATACCATGAATATTATATTTATGGGGTTTATTCCCAACACATTCGTGCCCCGTGCTCCAATTTGTGGGCGACCTCGGATTCACCTAAATCAGCATCGAACCACATTGTTTCTCATTTTTTTATCGGGAAATCAGGGGTAAATTTATTCACGATTTAACCCGTACACGGTACACATAATTGTTACATCTTTTATTATGATGAGCGTGAAGAAGGAAAAAACGCAATAAACTAAATGAACTTCTCCCTCTATCTATTTTTCAAATATAACTACCACTTCGTCAAATTATTAACAAACACGTTTTAAATTTTCGTGTGTCATGGTTATCAAGGTTTTAACTCTCAACCATCATCAGAATTCAGAACATAGGGGAGAAATATTTCAAAGGAAGAAGTTGAATTGCAGGAAGTGGATAATGGCGGGAGATGTGTACAAATAGCCACTAACAGCTCATGTCTTTATTTTATAGCCATTATTTTTAATGTCTTTAGTCTTTAGCCACTGGTTTAATAAATTTTAATTGCCCGGACAAAAAAATCTTTCTGATCATGTCCTTAACTTCAGGACTTCACGAGGACATGTCCTTAATTTTTGAACTTAAAACTCTAAGCTTAGGACTTCAAGACCACATGTGCTTAACTTTTTTACTTGTAACTCTATGTTCAGGACTACATGTCCTTAACTTTTGAACTCAGAACTCTTATTTTCAGGAATTCAAGGCTACATGTACTTAACTTTTGAACTTGGAACTCAAACTTCAAGAACAAGCGTCCTTAACTTTTATACTTGTGCGTCAAAGTTAAGAACCTATTGTACTTAACTTTTGAACTTGTAACTGTAAGTTAAGTACTACTTATCATTAACTTTTGAATGTGTAACTGGAAGTTAAGGATAGTCTGTCCTTAACGTTTGAACGTGAAAATCGAAGTTAAGGACCTATTGTCCTTAACTTTTGAACGTGTAACTGTATGTTAAGGACTGTCTGTCCTTAACTTTTGAACTTGGAAATCAATGTTAAGGACCTATTGTCCTTAATTTTTGAACTTGTAACTTTAAGTTTAGGACCTATTACCCTTAACTTTTGAGCCTGTTAGTCTAAGTTCATGACCAAGTGTTCTTAACGTTTGAACTTGTAATTCTAAATTCAAGAACAAGTATCCTTAACTTTTGAACTTGAAACTCTAAGTTAAGGACCAATTATCTCTTATACATCCAACTCCTTGATCTGAATTTGTACGTCCAAATTCAAATGGTATAAGTTTTTCTATTGGCCACTCATTTACTTGTTCCACTAAACCAACTATTACGTAATAGAAATGTCTCTAATCATAGTCAATTTAGCCCCAAAATAACAGGAAATCATATTTGAATGCATGTGCTTGTTATTTATTACTACTAGCGTTCTTGAAGGTATGGGCAAACGTTTTTGAAGGTATTTGTTTCTGTTGACCTGAATATTGTGTCGAGAACTAAAAATGAGTCGAAAAGTAATTACTACAAAAATTACAATTGTTTCTTCCATAAAACTAAAGAAACACCAGTGACCACATTATACTATTTGTGCACGCTCTCAATCAGTCAATACGTGGTGGGTTGGCAGCCTATATCGGGAATAGTGTATTGATATATTCCATCAGTGAAAGAATATGTGCTGGTAATAAATTTGTATAAAAATTTACTCGATAGTGAAGAAGTCAAACATTCATTTTTGAATATGGAGAAGGCACACAGAGAGAGAAGCCAGAGTTTGGGAAGAAAAGCAAGGGAAGAAAAGGTAAAAATATTTTTTCATATAAATTTTAATAGGGTAATTACTATTTTTGCTCAATATTAAAATTACCGAATAAAAGCAAGGCTAAGATGCCCAAAAAAGTACATGTGGAATATCAGCCCACAAAAGGCAGGATACATCGACCTCAGGAAGAATATGTCTACTTGTGATTCTCAAGAAAATCAAATATTATAATGATAGAGTTGATAAAGTTAGCAATAACTCTATGTGGATTGTGGACCATGCAGTGAATAAGTTCATTGAGAAATAGTATTAGGAAGATATTGCTCAACAAAGTTGCAGACTAAGTTCTTGAAAATTTGAATCATGACTATTCTTTATTACAAAATCTCTATATCAGATTAATTAGCTCCCAGATTAGATAGCAGAGCAATACAATTTGTTTTTCAAAAACTGTTGTTTACTTTTTGTCCAAATATAATTTTATGTGTTAATCTACGAAAACAGAAATAAAGCAAAACAAAAAGTAAAACAAATTTTCTCATAGTAATCTGAATTATTATTTTTCTAACAAAATTTGAACACTCAACAAAAAAGTTAATACTAAAAATTACTCTAGAAACAATTTGGTATTCAAGACTAACTAATTAATGAAACAGGGAGCTGGTGCAAAAGAGCTTGACTATTTTATTCATAGCATTCTTCTTTTTATACATAGAGAAGAGAATGAGATCTCATGAAAATAGACCAATTAAAAGGAAAATATACAAATTGAATCAAAACGAATTCGTGTGTCTGAGAATATCAAAATAATTATTCTTATGATTGAGAATAACACAATCAATCTTCAGTTTCCTTATTATGCCCACAAGTTAGGAATTAGTGAAGCTACTTCTAACTTGAACAGATTGCTCCAAAAATGTGCTTTCGGAAAAGGCTTGGTTAACCGAGGTAGACAGCCGATTATTCATATCACTTGCCCAATCCGCATCAGAATAAATGTGTAAACTTGTTTCTGATTGAGGATGAAGGAAAAAAATCTTAGTTGATTGTTTGTTTTAAGGTAAAGAAGAACGCTTAACAGCTTGCTCCTTGCAGGTTTATGCATAAATTGCAATAGCTTGTTGATGGCAAAACAAATATCAGGCCCCGTAAAAGCAAGATATTAGAGTTTGCCAATGGCACTTCGATTTGTTTTGGTATCAGTAAGTGCAGAACCATCCTCAAATTATAGTGGTGTGGAGGTGCTGAGATTCGTGTTAACTCCATTGCAATCATCCATATCGAAGTCTTTGAGAACCAATGTATTTTGATTGAGAAAAAGATCATCAACTAGAGGAAGTACTTCAATGCTAAAGAAAAATTTGAGTGGAACCAAATCTGTGAATCGAGCAGCAAGGGCCTCCATAAAACTTTGGAGTGCTTGAGTGTTATTCTTTTAAAAGCTAGAAAAGATTTTAAACCAAGATATTCTCCACCACCATCAGAGTAAACAGTCAGAATTTTTTGTATTAAAATGATTCTACTAAAGGTTTGAAATTAGTTAAAATCTTTGCTATATCACTTTTGTGTTTTATGGTATATAACCATGTACATTTGAAAAAATGATCAACAAAGACATAATAAGAGTTTTGATGGATAGATCGAATAGGGGAAGGGTCCCATACATCAAAGTATAAAAGTTTAAATGATTTAGTATTGCTTCTTGTATTTTTTGAAAAAGAAAATCTGTGACTTTTATTGCAATTACAAGATTACAAAATGTACATTTTTTTAATCGAAAAAAGGAAGATGAAGACTACGTAATATGTAATTCAAAAGATAAAGATTGGATGCCTTCATCTAAAATGTCACATGGAGAGAAGGTCTTGTGGTGGTGGCTGAGTATGCAAAGGTTGATGATGTTCGGGAGAAATCTGAAGTGGCCACTCATATAGATCCTATATAATTTGGCCACGAACCAACGACGCCCTCATATTCATTACCTTGACAATAAAATAAGACAAAAAAATTCAATAGTTGTCTTATTTTGAGAACATAATTTAGAAACTGACATAGCATTCCTTTTAATAAAAAGAGCACATAAAACATTTTCAGAGAAAAAGATTGAGAAGCAGTAAAAAGAGAAAGTTCATGTGTGAGTAATTGAAATTGCATTACCATCACCAATTGAAATCTGTGTCGGTCCAGTATAATCCTGTGCATTAGCCAAATTTTCAGGGTTGTTAGTGATATGGTGAAACGCTCCCTTTTCTGGAATTCATTGTGCTTGGCTTGAGTTTGATCTGGAAGCAAATAAAGCTTTCTCTTCAGTGGTTATGAGACTTTGAGTGAGAAATAGAGGCCGCATGACCAAATCGACCACATTGTTTGAATTGAATAGGATACTTAATATAGAATGGGATGAGCGACAACATTTCTGAAAATATCAATTGTTGCTCACATTTTTGTTGGTCTATAAGTTTGCAAATTATGGGTTATGTGGACGCCATTGTGGATGTTCGTTCTATGGTTATGGTCCATTCCAACACCAATTGCTTTTGGTATTGTTTGAACTAATGTTTCGTTGTGATACCTGAACAGTAATGGAGTTGGTCTACTTGTTCTTTTGTTCTTCATGTTGTAAGAAGATTTCATGATCTGAAAGTTTCTCAAATAGTTTTTAGTAAGAGATAGGAGTATCACGTGTTCGAATAGCGTCACTGAGTTGACCGTGTTCTGGTCCAAGACCATTCAAAATGTTGATTACTAATTCTTCATTAATAACATATGATCTATCAGCGAGTAATATAATTCTAGAAGATATATGACATATTCGTTATCTTTCAAAAACTTTAGCAAGAAGATCCCGAACACTATTGATTCTGGTTTGAGACTTATTTACAAATGTGATGTGTAAATGATCTCAAGTTTCTTTACCAGTAGATCCAACACCGACACCATGAATGAATTGCATATCAAACTATCCTATTGGAACCATACTTTATATTCCGGATTTACAACATTAATATCGCCTTGTTCAATGATTTTGGGAAGGCAAACAGCGGAACCATCAAGTAAGGTACAAGTTTAAATTCACACATCAGTTTGAAAATTAAGCTTTCCTAGCTGCAAAGTTGTTATTGCCGAACTTTAGTGGCAGTTGTGATACCATATTACATTTGATGACTTATGTTCTAGTATTGGGTATATCAAAATAAGTGGTATGTAAATGTGCTTGTAAAACATATATTTGTGTTGGTTGGATTTGGTTGCAGGGGATTTGATCCATTCACATTCCACACTCAATAATGAGTGGAAGAGATCCAATATCCAACTACGAGTATAGGACAATTTTTTTAGGGAGTTAAATGTGGGTGTTAGAGTGTACACTTGGTGAGTGTAGAAGAAATACCTTAAATACACTTCCAAACGAATTGGTTTTATAAATTACTTCAATAAACTATACTTTAATGACTATCTAGACAAATAAAACTAGAAATTGATTATTTTTGGTTATTTTCGTATAGGTAAAAGAGACTAGGATGTATCCTTCGCCTATGTATTAGTCTAACGGGTTAATTACGTTACAATTTATTTTAGTGAGTGCAATGTAGTATAGCCAACTCAATACCTCTCGGTCATAGAGTGATTTTTCCCAATTTGGCTCTCTCAAGCCCAAATGGATATCAAACCAAATAGTTGTTGTGAGCTCAAGTCGGCTTTTCCCTATCTCTAATTTAAATCCTTTAATTGGGCTAGTCAAAAACTTAACTAGCCCAATTTCTTGTTAGCCAAGTTTTCCTAGACTAAGTCCTTCTTTCTCAAATAAAAACCAAGTCAAAAAGGAATGAATCAATGTTTGCAACCATTAATTTTAAAATGAAAGCATGAACAAGACTAAATAAAAAACACCAAACTATAAAAGAGCATTATATTTATTACACATAAAGTTTACACACCAGGGTTGGGTCACAACACTAATAAATATCTATCTACTCATAATAAAAATTGAAGAAAATAGAAACACTAATTAAAGACATAATATAAAATTAAAATTAAAAACTATGGTGTTTTTAAATAAAATTAGTCACAAATTACCAAAAATGGTAAACTACAATGGCTACAGCTCAAAAACTACGAAGCTTGACCTAAAAAGTGATTTCCATCAATTTATAGTCGCCTAAAAGTTGCTAACAAAATGTCCTTTGGGAGGTTCTGCGGCCGCTCAATTCTATGTGCGGTCCATACTTTACTCGAGTCTGCATGTAAAGGGATTCTGCAGCCACACAATTTGATCTGCTGCAACACTTCAACTTCTGCGGTCGCTCAATTCCGTATGCGGTCCGCACTTTTGATAAGGCTTCTACCTTGGTCGTTTTGCACACATACTCGAACTTTTTAAATTTTTATCAGTGCGAACATATTTTGCGGCCGCACAAATTGTGTGCTGTACTTCTCTTCAATCAACTTCGGAGAAATTGTGTGCTGTATTTCATTTACTCTATTTTTTTTATTAACTCTAATCCCACACTACTTTTTCTTCCTAATATTGTGTGTTCTTGGTCATTCATGCTGCTGCCTTTAAAGAAATATCCCTGCCATTCCTTAATTTCAAGCAACATACAAAAATCTTTTCCTTTTTGCTTTGTAATGATTTTTTAATATAGTTACTTCTACTGTCAGGGGGGCGGATCTACAATTCATATTTTGTTCATTTTAATACTTTTTGGATCTCTTTTCCCTCTTCTTTTTCTCACTTGTGTTGTGTACTCCGTTTTTCCTCTCTCTTTATCTCTACAAAACTGATTTTTCTTCGTTAATTTACAATGTATCGCAGCTTCAGAATATTTTCTTTTCCATTTCTTCATGTTAGAATATATTTCCACTCTTACATTATTCTTCCCTTGATTTCCAACATACCTTAGAGCTAATATTATATCGTAGCTAGTTCATTGATTTCCCTTCACACTTTTTGAAGTGTTCATTTTATAGATAGAAAATAGTTTGTTCTGAGGTGTGAATAGAAGTATTGAAAATAATTTCTGGCTTGTATTTTTGATGATGACATAGGTTTATTTCCGACTTTAGTAAAGTTCCTTTGGCTTGTGTTTATTTTAATAAAATTATTAATATGTGGCAATTCGTTTGTGACTTTGATTTAAGTATGTTATGTTTGAATTTAGAGGGTATAATTGCCTATTTATATTTTTGATTTTCTTATACACGTTTCTTTTTCATTTTACTCAATCTGATTTGAATCGAGAGGGATAGACCAAACTGATCCAAACTTATTTCAGTTTGTTGATTATATAGGTTATTCATGAACCATCTTGTAAAGCAAAGTGAATCAAGTAGATTGAATGGACTGAATGTACATCGCAATTCGATCTCGCTAGTGATAGGTTTTCATTAAAGATAATGGCACACATGTCCTTCAAATTCTAGATTCGCTTCTACCTATTGTTATTGTCTTTTAATAACTTTGAGTCTTAACTTTCAACACTTGTATTTGATCTTACTTTGTTTGTTTGTTTGCTTTTGTTTAGTTTCATTAGAACTTTCATGAATTTAATATATAATTAGGAAAATAAATTATATTAAATTATTTTACGAGTAATTTTTGATAAAATCGATAATTTATGTAATATAATTATTTATCCGTAAAATGGTACACATGAATTTATAGCAAAATTTATAGATAAGTGAATCGATTTAATCCCAAAATAATAAATAATTAAATTGGATGCAAGACATAGTGTCGAAATCAAGATAAGATAGCAGGTGACTTGCTTTTGAAGCAGGCTTCCGAATACAACAATAAAAATATTGATAGATAGAAAGTAAAGTGTTATTTACCTTGAAATAATGTGTAGCATAAGTTTGTGAGAAATTTCATATCTTATAATGCTGTTGAAGTCGCTATTTATAGCTAAACCTAGGGAACAAGGTCCTAGGATCAAACCTCTCTTAAATGACAATAACGAGGGTCATTGACGAATACGGAACGACAGGCTATGAATGCTAAAATTCTCTATAACATATGTGTATTTAATGCTAAGGAATATTCTTTACTAATATCATCTGGTGGAAATTTTTTGTTTCTCCTTGTTAATAATGTTCCGTTCGGGTTCAACTCGATGCAAACCGAAGCTATTGTCCTTGGTCATGGCTTCCACTCGCTTAATCTTTCCTCTGTTCCCGGCTTCACTTGTCACTCTACCATTAACGTATTTAACGTGAATCGATTTTACCCTATAATGATAGACCCCTGCTTTCCGGTAGCATATATTTGTGTCACCGAGAAGTTCGTGAAGATTCCCTTCGTGGCGGGGAGATTTTTTAAACCCTTCTGAAAAGTTTTTGACGGTTGATTAGTGGCATGTCTCTCCATACTTAATACCCTGAACACATGTAATTCATGATTTATTAATATTTTCGAAATTTCTTCTTCTTTTTCTTCTTCTTCGTCTTCTTCTTCTTCTTCTTCTTCTTCTTCTTCTTCTTCTTCTTCTTCTTCTTCTTCTTCTTCTTCTTCTTCTTCTTCTTCTTCTGTTCTTAGCAGTTTTACAAACTCTCTCAACTTTTTCATTTTTCCTGCTTTCACACATATTTAATCTTCTTCAAAGAACTCTTATCACCTTCTGCTAATCATGGCTTCTTCCACCAACTCTTTCAAGAACTATTGTTTTCTCTTACGTAGGAGTCTGAAGGACAACAAAGTTAAAGAAATCAATGTTGTAGTTGATCCCCCTGCGGTGAGAACCATCATGCCCAAAAGACTCAACACATCATATGACTTCGAAGAGAAGTTTCCTTCTTCATGTTCTTACACTTGGGTTGTTGGCAATACCCTTCTTCCGTCCGCCCCTCCAGCATTGCCGCTATGAAGGAGGATTGTGATTTCCATGATCTGAACAATATTGCTCCGAACTAGTGGAGCAAGTTACTTTCTAAGAAGGGCTTCATGTACGTTTATACGTACCCATTTACTTTGGATGTATTTTCTTTGAGCGGGGAATTAGCCCCGTAATTTTGGAGTTGTACCACAAATATCATGTTTGCTTGGCACAGGTGGGCCCTTTTGTATGGAGAACAGTGGCCTGTATATGGTGGATGTACAAGGAGACAAAGGAAGATCTCACCTTGACTCGCATGATGAATCTCTATTCCCCAAAGAGTTTCGTATGGGAGTAATAAATTTCAGCAAATGTGGCCATCATGCTTTGCTCACCAACATGGATAAAGACAACGATGGTGGATGGATGAAGAGGTTTGTCATTCTTTCCACCAGGAATGTCATCCCTGCCACAACTCCAACTTTCCCTGAGTCCATGACTCGTACACGTAAGTTCAAAGTCTGTATTTTTTCTTTCTGAAAAAGGTTGTTTCTTGTCATTGTTGATCCTTCTCTTTTCATTATTTATGCCACTAGGTGGACACCACCACGGGTTGAAGGCTTGGAACAGAGGGATCAGAAGATTTTAGATATCACCACGCTTGTGACTACTGGTTGAAAGAACTGGCCCCCAAATATGGGAGAAAGGTCAAAAACATGGTAAGTTGACTCATGAAACTGATGTTATCCTCATCTCATTCTAGTGCATAATAAAATTCGTTAACCTCTGTTGAACTCACATTTCTTGTAAGGCGCTGTTGTCATGCCCCGACCCAGGGGCGCGGTACCGGGGCTCGATCAAGATATCCCAGTCAAGCAAGCCTACTTAGTGCATACCATTTCACCTCACCCACGAATAATTTGAGGATAAATATAACGAGTTAAACCAATCAAGAGGATAATTGTAATGACCCGACCGGTCATTTTGAGCTTTAGCGCGTCGTTTAGTAGTTTAAGGCCATGATCAGCTATATTTTAAAGTAATATGACTTGTACGCGTGGTTGGAATTGAATCTTGGGAAATTCAGAGTTGACTTGGAAAGAGAATTCTCATTTCAGAAGCTTTAAATTGAAAGAATTAGCTAAGATTAAATTATTGTGTAAATGACCTCAAAAGCAGGATCTGAAGATTATAGAAGATTCATATGATGCTTTTGGACTTGGGCGTATGCTCGGATTGGGTTTTAGATGACCCGGGAGTGTTTTGGCGCCTGTTGTAGAAGTTAGCAGTTTGGAAGAAATTTCATAAGTTTTGCTTAATGTGCATTTCAGTGTTATCGATGTCTGTTTGGGATTTTGAGTCTAGGAATAGCTCTATATAGTGATTTTGGTTTTGGAAGCGTGATCGGAATTGAATTCGGTGGTGTGTAAGTCATTTTAGAGTTGGGATAAAAATAGAAAATTAAAGGTTTTTGGAGAAGTTTGACCGGAAGTGGGCTTTATGATATTGGGGTCAGAATCAGATTCTGAAAGTTGGAGTAGGTCCGTAATATCGAATATGACTTGTGTATAAAATTTGAGGTCAATTGGACGTGATTTGATAATAGTTGGATTGGAGGTCAATTCGAGATTTTTACGTTGTTTGATATGATTTGAGGCCTCGAGCTAGTTCGCAATGTGTTTTGGGGCTGGTTGGGGTTCCGGGGGCCTCGGGTGGATTCGAATGGCTAGCGGATCGAAAAAGGGATTTGTAGAAGGTTGAAGTTGCTGGTTGCTTTCATAACCACACCTGTGAGAATTGGGCCATAGGTGCGGAGCCACAAAAGCGGCCAGAAGAGCTCCAGATATGGTATTGACGAAAGGGAGCTGGAACCGCATATGCGGTCGTTTTGCCGGAAATGCAGGACTGCACATATGGTGGAGAAGACGCAGAAGTGGAAAGGGGAATCCTGATGAGGACCGCAGAAACGGTAGTTGAACCGCACCTCCATAACCCACAGATTCGGTCAAGGGACCGCATGTGCGGAAAGTGCTGAAGGTAGTGAGTTTTTTTAAAGTCGGGATTTGGCCATTTTCCTCTCATTTTCTCCTGGTATGGACGGTTTTGGAGAGCTTAAAGTGGAGTTTTTCATTATCAATGACAAGGGAAGCTAACCCCACCTATATTGAGTTAAATATATTGATTTCGTATAGATTTTAGCATGTAAATTGGTAAAATTTGGGGGTTTGAGTAAAACCTAGAATATACATATTCTAGGATTTTGACCATGATTTTGGGTATGAAATTATGAGAAAAATCATATATTTAGGTTTGTGAGTTCTTGGATAAACTTTAGCTTCAAAATTTTTTTGGAATCCGGGCACGTGGGTCTGAGGGCATTTCTGTCAACTTTTCAATCGGGGTTAGGAATTGTGATAAATTGGATTGTAACAAGTAATTGAGCATATATTAATTGATTTGCGTAATTAGTGGCTATTCTTGGAGCCTTTTGCATCAATTCGAGTCTTCGGAAGGGCGGGGATTGCCAGTCATGTATATTCGAAGCGAGGTGAGTCTCCTTTCTAGCCTTGTAAAGGGGAATTGTCCCAAGAGGTAAAGTAATTGGTTATGTGCTCTTATTTGAGGAGGCTACGCACGCATGAGGTGACGAGAGTTCGTTCATTTCTACTATTATGCTATTGTCCGGGTAGTTTAATACCCAAAGCATGCTATACTCAGATTATTTGCAGACTTATTGACGGCTTGAATTGCTTAAATCAAATCGAATTAGTAAATAAATTTCTAACCTGATTAAACTTCATTTTTCTTAAATGGTTAAAAGGGCATTGGATTTTCTTTGGATGATTGCTTCGTGTGGACTTCTTGATTGACTGTCTGTATGTGTTTATTTTCATAGCGGGCTGAACGGCTCGACAGATTAAATAGATTTATTTATGGTTTGTGCCGTTCGACCCTCAGCAGTCCACAATTTATTTTCTGTTGGAGTGGGTCGTACTTCCTCGGCATTATTTGTTCATGCTTGTATTGCTTGCCTTGAGATTATTTGGGATTGATATTTTCTCTCCCCGCCATGAGATAATTGGAAGCTATTGGGTTATGAATCTTGAGACTATTAATATAAAAATTAACTTTCACTTATTTATGACTTACTTGAAATCACTGTCATTCTTAATAAATCCTTGATTATTGGCATTAATAATATATTATTATTGGACCAAAAGTAAGTGTCGAAATCGACCATCCCATCTCTAGTTCTTCAAGATTAGACGCGATACCCATTGGGCACACGTGATTTCGTACTCATACTATACTTTTGTGGATTTTTGTTGCACATGCACATGTATCTCTAGTGGACTGCTGGGCGTAACAGCATGGTTGATACTGAGACTTAGGTGTGCTGCACTTCTCGAGGCGACCCCCAGCTAGCAGACTCTCTTTCAACAACAACAACAACAACGACAACCTAGTATAATCCCACTTAGTGGGGTATGGGGAGGGTAGTGTGTACGCATACCTTACACCTACCCTTGGGTGGAGAGGATGTTTCCAAATAGACCCTCGGCATCCTTCTCTCCAAGAACTTCCCACCTTGCTCTTGGGGAGAATCCAACTCACAACCTCTCGGTTGGAAGTAGGGGTTGCTTATCATCAGAGCAACCCCTCTTGTCTGTTAGCAGAGCCTCTTTCAATTTTCTTTATTTATTTTTTGTCCAATATTGCATTTCGAACGGTTGTTGTACTATGTTATTTCTTAGAAATTGCTCACGCTCTTATGACACCGGGTTCTGGGGTGGTTATAAGAATGTTTAATATTAATTTGGTTAAAGACATCATGGTTATTTCTGTAAGTTTACTATTTATTATTTAATGTATAAAGAAAAATGATTTCGACAGATAAAAAAATTTGAATTCGATTAAGTAATTTATGGTTGCCTTGCCTGGCGGCGGTGTCCGACACCACCACGATCCTTAGTGGATCTTGGGTCGTGACAACATGGTATCAGAGCACTAGGTTTCCTTAGGTCTCACGAATCATGAGTAAGTCTAGTAGAGTCTCGGGATCGGCACAAAAACGTCTTTACTTATCTTCGGGAGGCTACATGGGTGTTAGGAGTACTTACTTTCCTTCTCGATTCCTCATTGTGCGATTTGATTCCTTTGAGGCTTATGCCTTTATTTCTATCCTACTCAGTCTTATGCAACGCAAAACGCTGGTTATAAATCGAGAATTTAAGTATTATAATGGTACTACAAATGTGGTGTGGGGTGTTTCGCCCTGCGGGGTTGTGTGAGCTATTATCGTCGCATTGTAGAAGGATATTCCATTGTTTTAGCTCAGTAGTGGTACTTCTGAGAGCCTTGAGGCTAGGCACATGTTTCCATGATACTTATGAAGGATTATTCCGCGATATTGATACGATGGTATGATATTTGCCTACTCTCCGAGGCAGTGAATGACTTGAAGGGAGGTTTACTCAGTGCATGATCTAGAGATTTGATATTTTATTTCCGGAAGGGGACAAACAATAGGGTTGAGGATGTTCGGGTTTGGGTTGATCGGGTAACAAGACTTGGTAATATTGGGCGTGGTGGAGTTTTCTTCTATGATGAGCTGTCATCGTAGTTACTGAATGTACTAAGTTCACCGGTGTTGTGATCTTCTACAATTAACCTCTGTAGCAGGATATTGCGGGTCAGTATTGAAAAAACGATTATCAGGTATCACTGGGTGCGGCGGTGCAGGATTGAATCGGTGTCCCTAATGTTGACGGCTCGAGAAAGTTTATCTTCGAAAAGGTTTAAGGTTGATAGGTATTATGGGTTCAAGTGCTATGAAAACAGATATTATTTAAGGCAACAACGAAGCAGCAAAGGATGAGGAAAGACATGTGGGCAGTGTCAGGCGGTGGTTAAGTTTTCTGGATGGCCAAGTATAAAAAACAAAGTTCAAGTAGTCGATTAAAGGGATGAGTTCCGCCAAAGTGGTAGAGTGGTAGAGTTGCATATGGGCATTATGGTAGAATGACTATGCACATTAAGGAGAGTTTGGAATGACTTGGGGATTTCAGTGATTGGTGATTGGGGTCTACATATTTGATTTGAGGTATGGGCCATTATGTGGCAGGAGATTTTGATATAGCGGGAAGGAGCCGCTAGAATGAAGAAGGATACAACATTACTTTGAATGGGAGGGTTGTTTCCGCACATTTAAGTAATGTCCACGTGGGAAGAATGGACTTGTGCAGCTAGGGAGTGAGCTCGGACCTAGGAGGGGTTGATAATGTCGTGGTGTTTGTGCCCCGTGCAACAATGTTGGAAGATGTCAGGAAGTGATTTCCACAGGTGGGTTATACCCTGTGAGTAGGTTAGCAGTTCCATGGTTGGCGACACTTCTGCAAGGAATTCTATTGGTTATACAACAAAGCGATCGGTCAATGTGTTTGCTAATTTAGAGTATAAAAATGGGGTTTTTTAAAAGGATTCTGAGAATTTTGGCAGTTAATTGCACCAGGTTATGTTGACGAGAGACTGAGAATACTGGTGAATCTCAGAGTTGTATATTAGTGGTTCAAGCTCAGTGGGAGAGTCCCACCACCTATGATTGGGTTGCATGGTTAACTACTGGCAAAAGTTTCCAGTCATTAAATTGTTGATGGGTTATTTTAGCCCTAGGAGAAGAACATAAGTGGTAATTTGACCAAAAACGAGTGTTAAAGGTGCGCTATGGTTGGCCTTGTTCGCTTATATCATATTTGGAAAGGATTCAGGAATTGTGTTTGTATGGATGCAAGTTCCAAGGGAAGTGATTATGTCAGGCGCTTTGTCGAAAGGGTATTCGTGTGTTATTAGATTCATGGAGTTGATTATATTCGGTGCCAAATCAGAGCGGGTGGCTCTCAGCAATGGTCCTAGTGAATCCAGATGTTAAAGTGTGATGCCTAATGATTTCGAGCCTATAGGTACAGCTAAGAATCAATATTTGTAGCAACTTATAAGGAGACACACAATGTTCTATGATGTTTGACTTGCAGTGTAGCATTTGGTAAATATGAAATGATTCGTAGGATATGAGAAAACATGGTCTAGTAATTCCAGGTAACTGGGGATGAGTGCGGATAGACTGTGTTATGTGTTGAATGGAGTTATTATTATTTCTATGGCAATCAGGGTAACTCGAAAGAAGATAGATTGGTTAGCTAGAGTAGAGTTGGCATATTGGTGGTAGAGATCAGTTCCTTCAGCGTGATCATGTCATGTAAGTAAGTTGAGACGGTACATGTGAGGTTTGTCAGCCACCGTCATTGATATTATTCAGAAACATTCTACTGTTATGGCTTATTATGTGGAGGAGGATTCCGGAAGGGATATGGTGGCGTAGACCACTATTTAGAGATTTGTATATTTTACCGTTATGAGGATTCACCTGTGTGATACTGTGGTTCTTCTGAAGTGAGTTAAGTGAAAAAAACTTTTATATGATGAAGTGTTAATCTATTAATAGTTCCGGAGTTATGATGAATATCGTGTTCTATCGTATATTGGCATATCGGGGTGCAGTAAGTAGTATGGAATTTGAAGTGAGGATCAAGGTTGTAGTTCGGTGCTGACAAGGATGTCACGAGCTCGAACGAGCAGTAAAGGAGTTTCGATGTCTAAAGCAAGTTGGTATTATTCTCAACATCGTATGAGATCGGCATTTGGTGAAAGAGGCTTTGCATCCTGGCTAAGGATTCTTGATCTCCTTTCAGCGTTAGTGTGACTGATGGTTTGGATGTACGAACCTGTTATTTGTAATGGTAGGTTGTGGGAGCGTGTCTCACAGGAAGATTGTATAAGTGTGGCAAATAGTCACTTGATTGATTAAAGATTTAAACCAAGTATGAATATTGTGATGATATCTTCAATTTGTGAATATATGCCTGGAGACCATCCGGTTTATTGGGTTGTGGACTGTGGAGGATTACTCCGGTTATGATGGTTGTTCTTGTGTGTTATGAGAAAAAGGGGGGGGGGGGTCATTAGGGACCTTTGAATGGTTATTAGCATAGTTTAGTGTGATCGGAATCAGCTTAAGGTCGTGGATGAATTTAATGTGAATATGGGTTCTCTATCAGGACATATGTGTTCATTTGCGCAATGCGCTCCTTATGGAAGAGTGTCAGGGTGTTATTTCGTCATTAGTAGTTTCATGTCGGGATATATTGTGTCGTATGAGTTGCGAGACAACTTGGTGAATTTCTTATGTGTTGAGGTTCCGCGTAGAGATGATGTTATATGAGCAGAATGGGTCTTGAGACTCAGGATGTATATCGCACCTCATTTGTGCTCTAGTTTGTAGCTTATTGCGCTGTGTATCTCCCAAGGGAAATGGTATTATGCACTTAGCGTGATTGTGACCGAATTTTATTTTATTTTAATGAGAAATTTAGCTCGATGTGCATCTCCTTATGTGAGTTCTACGTATGGATCGGGTGGCACACCGCCATTGGTATGCTATTTGGATCTGGTGGAACACCTCCATGGTTAGGTCGTGTGGACCGAGTGCCATGCCACCATGGATATGTTATGTGGATCGGGTGGCATGTCGCCATGGTTATGATATTTAGATCGGGTTGCGTGCCGCAAAAGCATAATATTCAGTACAATTCCCCATATCTATTTTTATGTGTTTTGTTTCCTATTTTTTGAGGAATCTCATATTAGTATGTTGACCGTATCACATGTATGATTCGCGAGTGTGGTAATTTAGTTTCCTTTTTAGAGTTAGTTTTCCTTTAGTATCGCATTATAATTTGTGGCCTATAGGCACATTGTGACATCATATGAGGCTTTTGATCATGTTGAGAGTGGCTTATAGCCGAAGCAGTTCGTGCTGGGTGAGACCGGATCATTGGATTTAAGAACAGTGCAATCTGATTATGTGAATTACGTTAAGTAGTTAAGGCCATTATTCGGTTTAGAATGTAGTGAGGGTTCTTGTAAGGAGTATAGACCCAATGAATTATTGTTTCGGCAGTGATTATGAATCTGTACACATTTCTTCCATCGTGGCGGTATTATAAGAGCTAGAGCAAGACCTATGTATGTTATGAGGTGCAATGGGAGCATAAGGTTCGTGGAATTTCGACTAATTTGACTAGAGAATGTTATTATGGTCCTATGAGTAAAGTGACGCAAGGTGTGAATTCAACTAAGGTATGCAGTCATGTTTTGGTGTTGCGTGTAGTTATTGTTAAGGTGAGCGTATGTTGGAAACAAGTATGGCATGGAATTCCGGATGTTGGAATTAGGAACTTAGGCTTATTTGCTTGGATAAAAGGGAATATCTTCAGAATTGATCGAGCTAATGTGCTCAGTTGAGTTCTGGTAGGCTGATTGCACGGGAAGGTGCATGGGGTGTTAAACAGTGATTTCAAATTACTTCAATGTAGTTATTAGCACGTTCGAGGATGAACATATGTTTAACTGGCAGAGAATGTAACGACTTGACTTTTTCATTTTGAGCTCTAGTGCACTGTTCAGCAGTTTAAGGCCATGCGCATCTTCATTTAAGGTAATATGACTGGTACACATGACCGGAATTGAATTTCGAGAAGTTCATAGTTGAATTGGAAATAGAATTCTTATTTCGGAAGCTTTAAGTTGAAAGGATTGGCTAAGATTGGATTTTTATGTGAACGCCCTCAAAATCGGGATCTGAATGATACATCAGGTTTGTATGATGATATCGGACTTGGGCAT
Source organism: Nicotiana benthamiana (assembly GCA_034376525.1). Lineage (NCBI taxonomy): Eukaryota > Viridiplantae > Streptophyta > Magnoliopsida > Solanales > Solanaceae > Nicotiana > Nicotiana benthamiana. Next base: position 36,714,883 of record CM067337.1, on the reverse strand, counting down.
ATTTCCCGGATTGGGTTTTGGATGACCCATTTGGCGCATGGTGTAGAAGTTTGCATTTTGGAAGAAATTTTATAAGTTTGGTTTGAAGTGCATTTAAGTGTTATCGATGTCCGTTTGGGATTATGAGTCAGGGAATAATAGTATAGTTATTATTATGTTGGGAGCGAGATCGGAAGTGAATTCAAAGGTTCGTAGGTCATTTGGAGTCGTTTTATAAAGATAGAAAATTAAAGGTGTTTGGAGAAGTTTGAACAGAAGTGGACTTTTTGATATCGAGGTCGGAATCTGATTCCAAAAGTTGTTGTAGGCTTATAATGTCGAATATGAGTTATGTGTAAAATTTGAGGTCAATCAAACGTGATTTGATATGTTTAAACATCGAAAGTAGAAGTTGGAAGTTCTAAAGTTCATAAAGCTTGCTGGTAGGTACGATTGGTTGGGGTACCGTGGGGCTCGGGTGGACTCCGAGTGGTTAACTAATCGAAAATAGAATTTTTGGAAGGCTGAAGTTCCTGGTTGCTGTCATAACTGCACCTACAAGAATTGGGCTGCAGGTGCGGAGCCGCAGGAGTGGCCAGAAGAGCCGCAAATGCGATTTTGGCAGAGGGGAGCTGTGACCGCAAATGCGGTCATTTCGCTGCAGATGCAGTACTGCACCTGTGGTGGAGAAGACGCAGAAGCGGAAAGAGGAAGCCTGGTTAGGACCGCAGAAGCAGTAGTTGAACCACACCTACGGAATAGCAGGTGCGGAAAGTGCTGGAATCGGTGATTTTTTTCAAAGTCGAAATTTGGCCATTTTTCTCTCATTTTCTCTTGGTATGGATGATTCTGGAGAGCTTCAAGTGGGGTTTTTCATAATCGATGACAAGGTAAGATAACCCAATCTATCTTTAGTTAAATATATTGATTTCGTATGGATTTTCATGTAAATTGGTAGAAAATTTGGGGTTTGAGTAAAATCAAGAAAATTCCTATTTTTGGATTTTTCCCATGATTTTGGATATGAAATTAGGAGAAAATTATATATTTGGGTTCGATTGTTCATGGGAAAACTTTATCTTTGAGAAATTTTGGAATACAGGCACGTGGGCTCGAGGGCGTTTTTGTCAACTTTTTTATTGGGGTTATGAATTGTTATAAATTAGATTTTAATAAGTAATTAAGCATATAATAACGGATTTGCATAATTTTTGGTTAGCTTTGGAGCATTGTGCATCAATTTGAGTCTTCGAAAGTGCGGGGAATGTCGGTTATGGATCTTTGGAGCAAGGTGAGTCTCCTTTCTAGCCTTGTAAGAGGGAATTGTCCCCATAGATAAAGTATTTGGTTATGTGGGGGCTACATACGCACGAGGTGATGAGAGTTCGTACATAGCTACTATTATTCTATTTTCTAGGTAGTTTAGGACCCAAAACATGCTATACTTGGATTATTTTTGGACTTATTGACAACTTAAAAATCACATCAAATTAGTAAATGAATTTCTAACCAGATTAAACTTCATTTTTCTTAAATGAAGATGATTGGATTTTCTTTGGATAATTGCTCCGTGTGGAGTTCTTGATTTACTGTTTGTATGTGTTTATTTTTGAGCGGGCCGAACGTCTCGACAGATTAAATAGATGCATCTATGGTTCGCGTCGTTCGACCGTTGACAATGCACAATTTAGTTTATGTTGGAGCGGGCCGTATGTCCTCAGCATGATTTGTGTATGCTTGTATTGCTTGCCTTGAGATTATTTGGGGTTGATATTTGCTCTTCCAGACTTGAGACAATTGAAAATATTGGGTTATGAATCTTCAAACTTTTAATATAATAAGGAACTTTCACCTATTTATGACTTACTTGAAATAACTGTCATTCTTAATAAATTCTTGATTATTCACATTATTAATATATCATTATTAGACCGCTAGTAAGTGTCGAAGTCGACCATCTCGTCTCTACCTCTTCGATACTAGACGGAATATTCATTGGGTACACGTATTTTCGTACTCATAATATACTTATGTGCATTTTTGTTGCATAGGCACATGCATCTCTAGTGGCCTACTGGGTGTACCAGCATGGTTGATACGGAGACTTAGCTGAGCTGCACTTATCAAGGCGACCGGCAGCAGCAGGGTCTCTTCCAGTTTTCTTTATTTATTTTCCGCCAATGTTGCACTCTAGATGATTGTTGTACTATATTATTTCCTAAAAATTGCTCATGCACTTATGACATCGGGTTGTGGGGTGGTTATTGGATTGTTTAGTATTAATTTTCTTAAATACAGTAATTTCTGTAAATTTTATTATTTGTTATTTAATGTATAAAGAAAAATAATTTCAACATTACAAAAATTGAAAATCGATTAAGTAAGTTTTGGTTGGCATGCCTGGCAGTGGTGTTCAGTGCCACCACGACCCTTAGTGGATCCTGGATCGTGACAATAGTATAGAAAAAATCAACTTTCTTTCTGATTAAAGCTTCATTTACAATTACCAAAATATTTCAAATTCAAAGTTAAAAGAGGAAATATCCAACAATATTAACAACGTTTTTAATTATGTTTCCCTCATTCAAAACAAAACCCACGATATGTCTATGGAGCCTCTAAGTAAAAAAGAGTAAAATATGGAAGTGCCAGCGACAAGGCTCCGGCTATACCTCAAATATAATGTGCAAAATTAAACATGCAGCGTCCTCGACAAAAGAGACGTCAGTACATATGCAATAGTACTAGTATGTAAAGCTCAATACCCTGTCATGAAATAGAATTCCAATATAAAAGGGGGAGAATCATTAAAGCAACAAGAAAAAACTAATGATATCAAAATGACAAGTTAAAACATAACAATTTTAAATTATAAATTTATATTCTTGCTTGGGAGATCATTAGCCTCTGAGCATCATACCATGCACGAGGCATGGAGTCCGATCGAAGCTCTATGCGATCACGTGAATGAACGTGAATTAACATGGTAATGCAAATAAAATACCATAATAAGAAGGAGGAACAACCATGCACGTGACATGGTGTCCGATATCCACCCTATCAGATAGGTCGCCTCCCAACATATGTCGTGAAAGTCTACATCCAATCCAATGCAACCAACAATCTCATCCAGTTAAGGGGAATAATATCAAAACATCAATCTCATCACAATTAATAGGAATAATATCAAAACATCAATCTCATCCCAATTAAGGGGAATAACATCAATCAAATCCTACACCAGCCATGGTAGTTTTATTGTGGGCGCTTAAAACCCATGCTTTCTCAGATCGCTAGTGATACTACCAATAACATATTTGTATACAAAGAAAATAGAAATATAAATGTATTCATCTTATAGCCTTTCATACTATATATTCATTAGCACTTCTAACTACTCACAGTTCATTATTTCATTGGTTCTCTCGGACATACATGTAGTTCTTTATTTATCACACAATGTTCGTATTTTACATTTTATACTTTCATTTTTTTTCATCCAAGGACGTTATCATAAACATAAACATATAGTATATTATGAAAATCATGACTTTAAATTCATTGGTAATGAAGGCTTTAAATACAATGAATTTCTTTCCAAAGAATAGAGCATAATTATTGGCAACCGATGAACAAATTAAAATTGTGGACATTTACTACTCCATTTATTCTGGAAATACTCTTCCCAAAAGGTCAATATACAGTTTCAACTTATGAGTACGTAAAGACACACAACACCTTGGAAATACTTTCAAAGGAGGGTGTGATGATTTACAACTAAAACATTAAGTCATATCATATGCATTAGTCACAACAAATCATATTTGGACATTTTCCCACAAACGGAGGAGCATAATATGATAATGAAAGTTTGAACATGGCTCAAGTACATAAGAATTTAGGAAAAACCATCAGAAGCAATTCAGAACAGTAAAAACAGGAGTTTGAACAAACCACATTTGAAACTTACGAAGAACTCGTAGATTTCGATTCTAGAATGGGAGTTCATCCAACATACCTGCAATTTTCCCTTTAATGATATTAATATGGTCCACTACACCAAAAAATTTTAATCTAAAATGATGCAACAAAATTGTACCAATATAGTAAAGATGTTTTAAATTTTGCTCACCTAGGCATTATGTCAAGCATCTCGTGTTCACATCTTTCTACAACCTTCATCGATGACATTTCTTCATCTCATACCCAATTTTTGCCCCAAATATTCATTATACAACCAAACTTAAATATTATATAACCTCCAATAATATATTCATGTCTTACCATCCATCCCCAACCAACCAATTCAGTAAATAAATAACTTTTCATTCTCTACAAATTCTCAAAATTCTAATTGGTGAACTTATGCCTTTCAATCATCCTCCCATACATACTATCCCTAAATTCCTACTCATATATTCTTTTTTAGGCCACGCATGCAAGTCCAAAGGGAAAGAATTACGTTTTCAGAGTAAATCTTGCACGGTACTCACTTGAGCTCTTGGGATGATTCCTTGAAATTCTAATTGTTCCATGGTGGATTGGATTCGTTTTAGGATGGAATTGATGGAATAAAATACTAAATTAGCAGGGATTACTCATCTTCAATATGGGAAGTTCTGGTGGTGTTGAGATAGTGTAGAGGAGCTCCAAGAATCGACCAAGAGGAGTGAGAGATGTGAGCTACTAAAATGCCCTTTATAAAGGCTTCAGGTCTAGCTTGTCCATCCTTGTGCGTCGCGCAAAGATGGACAAGCTCTCATTCAAGTTTGTGTACTGGGGCAATACTTCACTATTTTACTGAAATGGCAGGGGTCTTGGCTCATTCAAACACATGCGGCGCACGAGTTTAGACGAGCCCCCTAGTTGTATCCTTTCTATATTTTTTTTCCAACTTACCCTCATTTGATACCTTGCTATGTTTTGACCCTAATTAACTTCTAAGCCTTCTTATAAGTATGAAACTATGGTGATACAATGACACCCTCATCCATGGAATCTTTTATACACAAGCGAAAAGTGGAGATCTCGAGACGCGGTTGAAGTCCTTAAACCCTTAGCAAATCATTGCTTGTTCTGCATGCCTTACTTTAGTAGTTAGATCATAGCATCTTGTAGAAATATTTCAATGACTAATGCTTTGATGCGTTTGAAATCAGATTTGAATGGCTACGCTTTTTTCTTCTTCTATGAGAATAATACACGCTTAAAGTCTGGTGTTGTGCAAATTGAGACATCCTTTCTACTTAATATATCCAACTTGTTCCACACAAATTGTTTCCAATCATAATCCTCCTTAATATGTTCCAACACACCTTAAACATATATTTTTATTTCAAAGCTATGTGTTTATATGCCATAGGTCGCCTTTAGTAATCAAAAAAGTTATTCTCATATACCGCTGGCACACTTTAAAATCTTAGATCATTAGAATTTTTTATGGGGCTTACATTCTCCCTCGCTTAGGATCATTCGTCTCCAAATAAGAGTTTGACCCCACCATAGACACCCAATGTGACTTAAATCTTCATCCACCCATCAAAAGCTCTAAAATTTGGCAAACTCCCAAATTGTCCAAAATTTCGACAGAATTTTACATGTATATGGGCCTATCCACCTGTCAAAGAGACCTAGAAACTACTCTTATCTATACATCCAAAACATAACGAAATATCAAAAAATATATAAATTACACCAATCTCAACATTACAAGCATTACATCACCAAAAAGTGGTATCTCAACAAAAGCTATACATGTTTAAATCATAACACACACGAAGTACTTTTCGAACTACAACCATTTTGTTATACAAACAAGTGAGAATATTTTCTTTTATTACACCCTTGATCTCCCGGGTGACCTCCTTGACTCATAGATTTCGCCATGGCACTTTGACGGAGGCACTCTTATCATCTAAACTCGGTTAACTAGGATGACAATCAGGTACCTATTCATAGGTCCAACCTTCATTAATTCCCAATATTCGCCACAGGGTAAATGCACGACAAGTTCCCAATCACTTGCTTTCAGAGGTATACACAAAACAGAGGATGCATGGAGGATGACTCAGGAGGTAGTTCGGGCATGTGTTCCACTTTAACAAACTTTCTCAGAATTATATAAGTTCGATATGCTTTGACATAATGTACCCTTCTTAACAAATAACATAACATCTTCATTGTGAAAATTTGGGAAGCACTCATTCACTTGTTCAAACTCAAAATCTTTATGTCGCGCAGTTGATTTGAACTTTTATCAGCCTTTAACCTCCTCCACCTTATTCTACGATGTGTATAAATAAATATGACCATAGGGATTCCTACCAGTATGCTTGATCATGGAATGATACATTTTCTTTGACATGCTTGAACCTACAACTCCAGCAAGTTTAATGCAAATAGGAATAGCGGGGTTCAAGATTGAACTGGAGTTTTTCATAAATCCACCAATGAGTTAAGTAGCAGCATTTCTAAAATTGTATCCTAAGAAGTAACAAGATAGCCCTGACATAGTTAATCATTTTAGTAAAATAATCGATTCAACTAAACGAGAACTAGATTTAACTAGTATTTATGGATAATGTAATAGACATGAATGTGATCTTAAGACGTGAATGAAATGAGTTGCTGAGACATGTGATATGTGGGAGGAATGACTGGGAGGGTAAGGACGATAATATAGTTTATTCTTGGGAGGCGAGGATTCATGAAAGTTTTAGTGACTAGCTTTTTATACCATATGTGATGTGCCATAGAGTTTTGACACATTTGATACCAATTACTTAGATTTTAACTGGTCTTCTAATGCATTTTTAGTCAATTCTGATCAAGTTTGGTTACTTTGTAGTGCATGATCTTGAAGACCCAAAATATGGAAAAGATGTCAAAAGGTCACAAAAGAAGGGAAATACTATAAGTATGCGACAATCGATATGCGGTAGAAGTTGGAACTGGTGATTTATTTAGTCTACAATAAGAATAAAGAATATGCAGACCGCATACATGGTCAGCGACCATTGTTCAATTGTGTAACTTGTCTGATAATCATGGATTATGATACATTTTACACTCCTTGTTACTTATGTTTTTATAAGAAAGGTGTACCAAATAGTCCCAAAGGCTCACATGTTGTAATTTGTTCTAGGGTCTGATCAACAAGGTGATAATTCATCAAAACCATCTATAAAAAGGAGTAAAACATGTACAAATACCAAGAACAATTCCAAGCTCAGTATAACAGGACCAATGTAGCCGCACTCCATTCTGTGTGGTCTGCAAAGAGGAGGTTTAGAGAGTGCTCAATTCATGTAGTCAAGCAATGTAGCCCCAAAACATTTCATGCGGCCGCACTTGATTTTGTGCGGTCTGCAAAGCACATGTTCACAGAGTTGCCAAGTTGGAGGAACATTTTCAATGCGGTCCACAGTCCATTTTGTGCAGACCGCAACAGAAGCCACAGTCCATTTTGTGCAGACCGCAACATTTTCAATGCGGCCACACTCGATTTTGTGCGGTCCGCACTAGCCCCACTGGGGTATTTTTGTTCAGAATTTTCGACCAAGTATAAATAGTATCTTTTTCCATTTTTAGGTCAATAGTTGTATTTTAATGATCAATTGCGCTCGTGAATAGTACTCCTTTTCTATTTTGAGTAATTTTAGCTTAGTTTCATCATTGACTATTCACGTTTTATCTAGTAAATAAATATTATGGGGTTTTCTTCATCAATTGTTTTTTATTTTCTTGTACAATTATGAGTAGTTAGACCCATTAGTTCTGGTTGTGGCTCAACCCTAATGTGGGTATTTTATATTCTTGTGTTTTAGAGCTTGAATGTCATATGAGTGTTTGATATTTGGATTAATTTATGGTTTAAATATTGAATTAGTGGTTGCAAGCAATAGTTTATGCCTAGTTGACTTTGACTTTTCTTGAAAAAGAGATCCTAAGTCTATGAAATTGGTCCAATAAGGAATTGAGATGTATTCAAAAGATTGATAACCTCAATTAAAGGGTTAAACTTAGAGATAGTAATACCCAACTTGAACCTCAATTGCTTGCACGAATTATCATACCCAATTGGTCTTAAGAAAGTCAATTAGGGCAAAATCACTCGAACTACCAAGAGGTATAGAGTGAGTAATATCGTGCAATGGTCATATTGTAATCGCCAATATGACAATCTAGCCTTGGACTCGAGAATTCGTCAATTATCCACATAGGAGAAAGTGTCTTCCCTGCTGCCTTCTAACAATTTAGACAATAATTAATAGTTTACTATTAGCTTATCTTAGCCTAATTTAGCATCTTAGTAGAATAAATTTAGAAGTAATATAAAAACCAACAATGTTTAGAAATGCTGTCAGGAACAACTATGCAACTCTAATTTAGATAGACACTCAATTCCAATATCTAATTTCATGTGAAAATCGATCTCGACATTCTCTGATAAAAGATGCTTCGACCACTCTTGCTACTTTGTACTAGTGTAGGGTTGGCCTCGATCACTGTCGGAAGGGGCATTTTGTTCGATTTTGACCACGATCTTTGGTCCACTATAAAAATAATAACTAGGGGTTTTATGGGCCATTCAAGTCTGAAAAAGGTCCTACATAGAGAGCATTGAATACTACATTAATTTGGAAGCTTGTGAAGAAGAAATTTTGCATTTTTGTAAGCTTTATAACTTTATTAAATACTTTATTCTTGTATTTTATCATGAGTAGCTAGTTTTAAATACTAAGGTAGTGTAATGTTAATGGGTATTTAACATTGAATATATATATATATATATATATATATATATATATAATGATTGATTGTATAATGATTGATTGATATTTATTTAATTCTTGTTCTTTATTTATGGTTACCGGTTGCAAACATTAATCTATTCCATTTTACTCTTTCTTTACTTGGAAAAGTGGGTTAGAATTTGGTAGAAACATTGAAAAATAGTGGGTAGTTATTTAGAAATTATTTGTATATCAAAGGACGTTCCATTAGAAATATATCATATTAAAACCGATAGCATTACATTTCATTAGCGGGGACATAACCGTGGTTTACTTAATAAAATTATCTACATTCTCATAATACAATTAGTTATCTTCTTAATTCATAACTATATCATTCTCTTGTTATGTTAAAGGAATAGAATTACGACCTAAGTCACGTTTCACACTACTCAAGTAAACTTTTCACACCTTATTACCTGTGGGATTCGACCCAGACCTGGTTGAATTATTATATTTGACATTGTCCGCCTTACAATATTTAATTAAAGTTTAATTCAAATATATCAAATCTTGGCGCCATTGCCCGGAATACAGTTTTGAAACTACTAACTAGTGTATGTTTTACTTTACTTATTTTCTATTCCATCACACTTTGCTTGTTTTTCTTGATGTTGGTTGGAAAACATGTCCGAATATGAGAAAGAAGAAAATTCTTATGCGGACATAGATGAGTGCATTGAGGGTACAAATGCTAATGTACCTTCGAGAGTTGACACTGCCACTTTCAAGGTGGAACATGGTTTAATCTTAATGATCAAAGTGGAGGATTTTTTCAGGAATTCCACTGATGATGATCCGACACAACATCTCAAACATTTCTTGGGGGTGTGTGTGTGATGCACAAGTAGAACAACGTCTCAGATGATGCCCTAAGATTGAGGATGTTCAAGTACTCACTGACTAGAGAGGAGAGGAGGGAAGAGGAGAGGAAATGGATTCAAAATCTACCACCAAACTCAATCCATTCGTGGACTGAATTTGTCGGAGCATTCTTTTCCAAATGGTTCCCACAAAACAAGAAAAATGAGCTCCGGGATAAAATTTTCTTTTTCGAACAACTACCGGGAGAACATCTACATGAGGCGTGGGATCGATTCAAGTTATATTTGGTGAGGTCGCCTAATCATTGTTTTCCGGAGTCTATCTTGTTGGAGAAATTCTACATGGGTTTGGATGATATGAACCAACCTATAGCCAAGAATGAAGTTGGTGGATCTTTTATGGATAAGACATCACACAAATCCTTGACAAAACGACAAAGCATATCCAATCTTGGCACTCAGAGGACACCACGGGTGGAATTGCATATGGTACCCCTCATTGACCAACATGATTAAGGAGAACCAAGAAAGAGATCAAGTAATTGCAGGGCTTTCCACCAATGTTAATGTGTTGAAAAATATGTTCATTGAAAGCCAAACGATAAAGGTAAATATGGTGGAAGATGTTCAACCCACATCAAATGAAGATTATGAGGAAGTAAACTATGTCAACAACTCTCAAGAAGGATATCAAAGGCAACAATACCAAGGTCAAGGACAAAAATTAATGGAGGCCTAACCCACAAGGGCTAGGCAACCAACGGTGGAGAAAAAGACAAAAGTGGCTCAAATCAAGGGAAATGGAGTAACAATAACAACAAATTCTCAAATCGGAGTTCAAAACTTTATGTTCCACCAAAGGGGAAATATTCAAACAAGGTTCCTCAAGTGATTCCATATTGGAAAATATGCTAGAACGAGTGTTGCAAAATAAAGAAAGGTATGACACTTCAATGAGGAATATGACCGAGCTTGTGAGCTCTCATACCACATCCATTCAAAAATTGGAGATGCAAATGAGAGATCGCTCGAGAGAACAAAATCCAAAGAAAAAGGGGACACTCACAAGAGAAACAATTGCGAACCCAAAGGGTAGTAGGAGTTTTCCAACCTCGTTGCATGGCAATTACTACTCGGAGTAGGAAGGTACTTCAAGGAGTGAGTGAACAAATGGTTGAAGTGGAGAGTCCGAAGAATAATTTGAGGCACAAGTTGAAACGCCAATTGTTGTTGAAGCTAAAAAGGTCCCGGAAGAGTTGAAAGTTCAAGAAGTGAACTAGGAAGAGGTTAAGGAAAAGGTAAAAGTGATATCAAAGAGCCAACCAACTATTCCGAGACCTCCTCCTCCTTTCCCTGAAAAAATTTCTAGGAGGATTGATGATTGAAAACTCAAAATGTTATATGAAATTCTCAAGCAATTATCGGTATATATTCCATTTGTGGAAGTATTTCAAGAGATGCCCGGGTTTTGCTAAGTATTTGAAAGACTTGATCATGAAGAATAAAACCACTCAAAAGAAGTGGTTAATATGACTCACCCGGTTAGTTCCATCATTGCAACAACCATCGTTCAAAAGAAAGAAGACCCGGGAGCTTTCACCATTCCATGCACTATTGAGGCGTGTGATTGAGCTCTTTGTGATAATGGGGCTAGAATCAACTTAATGCCTTTTTATATTTACATGCAATCAGGGTTAGGTATGTCGAGGCCTATAAGTATGAGGTTGCAAATGGCCAATCATTCCATATAGAGACCAGTGAGAATTGTTGATGATGTCCTTCTGAAAGTGGGGAAGTTCCATTTACCCACCGACTTTTTAATCCTTAATTATGCGGTTGAAAAAGAGATACCAATCATCTTGGGGAGACTATTTCTTGCTACAGGAAGAGCACTTATGGATTCAGAATAAAATGAGATTATGTCTGTGTTGTTGAAAAAGTGGTCACATACCAAGCAAGCAAGGGCATGAAACTGCCGCATGAATATGAAAACATCTTCGTAATTGATGTTGTTGATGAGGTGGAGGACGCAAAAGAGAAGAAGATGGAATGACAATGACTTAGTGAGGAGTTGGTGGCTATTTTGGTAAATTTTGATGGTGAATACATGGAGCGGTACATGGAATCCAAAAATGCATTAGAAGGGCTTGGGTCCTAAACTTATTCTCCAAAGAAACTCTCTATTGATTTTAGAGAATAGAGTCACTCCTCCCACCAAGCCTTCAATTATTGAGCCACTGAAACTTGATCTTAAACCACTTCCAACTCACTTGAGGTATAAATTTATTGGCTCTATTGACACTCTACCGATAATCATTTCTTATTTATTGAATTTGTGCAGGTAGAACAACTATCGAATGTCTTGAAGGAGCATAGGCAAGCTATTGGGTGGAAAATAGCGAACATTCAAGGGATTCCTACCGGAATTTGTGAACACAAGATATAATTGGATAATGAGAGTAAACTAAGTATGGAGCATCAACAAAATTTAAACGGTTCCATGCAGTAGGTGGTAAAAAAGAAATTATCAAGTCGTTAGATGTCGGGATAGTCTACCCCATTGACGATAGTTCTTGGTTAAGTTCGGTGCAATGAATGTCGAAAAAGGGAGGCATAATCGTTATTGAAAATGCTAGAAATGAGCTCATCCAAACAAGAATAGTGAACGGATGGGGGGTTTGCATGGACTATCAAACGCTAAAGGGCAACGTGCAAGGACCATTTCCCTATGAATTTTATTGATCAAATACTTGATCGGCTAGCCGGAAGGTCATTCCACTGCTTCTTGGATGGATATTTTGGCTACAACCAAATAAATATTGCATTGGAAGATCACGAAAAGACAACATTCACTTGCACATATGGGATGTTTACATTTAGCCATATTCCATTTGAGCTATGTAACATTCAGGCTATTTTCCAAAGGTGCATGATGCCAATCTTCTCACACATGGTGGAAGATTTCATAGAGGTGCTTATGGATGATTTCTCTCTAGTGGGTGATTCCTTTGAGCATTGTCTTAAAAACTTTAGACAAGTGCTCAAAAGATATGAAGAAACAAACCTTGTACGAAATTGGGAGAAGTCCACTTCATGGTGGACAAAGGCATTGTTTTGAGCCACAAAATTTCCAAACAAGTCATGGAATGTCTGAAGCTTTTTAGGGCATGCCGGCTTCTATAGGAGTTTCATCAAGGGCTCATCCAAAATTGCAAATCCCATGTGTAAACTCCTTGAGAAAGATGCAAAGTTTGATGAGAAGTGCCTCAAGTCCTTTGAGGAATTGAAAGAAAAGCTTACCACGACACCTATTATTGTCACACCCGATTGATATCTTCCCTTCCAACTCATGTGTGATGCAAGTGGTGTAGCTATTGAGGCAGTGCTTGGCCGACGTCATAACAAGATCATTCACCCTGTCTACTATGCAAGCAAGACACTTAATGGATCTTAAATGAATTACAATGTGACTGAGCAAGAATTCGTCGCCATTGTCTATGCTTTTGAAAAGTTTCGGGCTTACTTGTTTGGGTCCAAAGTGATAATGTAAACCGAACATGTTGCTCTTCGCTTTCTTATGGCGAAGAAAGATGCCAAACCAAGATTGATTCAGTTGGTCCTTTTGTTACAAGTGTTTGACTTTGAAGTCAAGGATCGAAAATGGACAAAACATCAAGTTGTGGATCACCTATCTAGTCTTGAAGAGGTAGGGAGACCAAAAGATAACCTTGAAATCAATAATTCTTTTCCATATGTACACATATTGGCATTGTCTAACACATTTGCTCCTTGGTATGCCAACATCGCTACCTTCTTTGTTAGTGACCGAGTTCCCGATGGATTGGAAGCTTATCAAAAGAAAACGTTCTTGTGGGAGTGTAGGCTAATATTGGGAGGAACTCTTTTTGTTCCGTATTGGTGTCGAAAACATCATCAGACGGTGTGTTCTGGAAGATGAGATAATGCTAATTCTCAAGAAATGCCATATTCACTGGTTGCGGGTGATCATGGAGGAAATCAGACGACGGAAAAAGTTCTTAAATGTGGCTACTATTGACCATCGATATACCAAGGCGCAAATAAAATGGTCAAAGCATGCGACCAATGTCAAAGACAAGGGTCAATATCTAAAAGACATGAGATACCTATGAATTTTGTACTAGAGGTTGAGATATTTGATGTGTGGGGGATAGCCTTTTGTGGGCTTTCGTGAGCTCTTATGGCATGACTTTCATCTTGGTGGCTGTGGACTACATATCTTAAGTGGGGGAGGATGTTAGGCCCCGTGAAAATTTCTACTCAAAAAGCTGAATCTCGTAGTGTCAAGTTAGGATCATGTATTTGATATTCATAAAATTATGTGGATTAATTAGTTAAGAAATAATGTTTTCCATAAGAGTGCATTTCCGCGGTCCATTATGTGATCGTATAATAGATATGAGGACCGCATAGTCATACTGTGTGGTTGTTAACTTGAGGTCAATTATGCAGCCAATTATGAGATCACATAATCAATATATCGGTCGCATATTCATCACATAATCCCTTGGAATTTTTGTGAGAAGTAGTTCGTTCGTGCATTATGCGACTACAGATCAAGTATGTGGACCACATTTCTGTCACACACCCAGATAGATAATTCAGGTTTTGGGACCATTTTTACGGTCCATATTGCAGGCCTCATGCCCATTATGCGATCGCAGATTTCATCGGGGCTCCTATTTTCTTAAGTTTTTAAACCTGACCCCATCCCATTAAAAACACCCATTACACATCTTTTATGTTATTTTCACTGCAATTAGAGTGAGAGAGGAAGTTTTAAACAGGGAGAAGGTGATCTTCAACAATTCCCCACTAAATGTACGCCTAAGCCCTTTGTGATTATCAAGTATAGCTGCTAGACTTGCACCCCAAGAGGGAAGAACTTGATCCCTAATTTTGGTTTCGAAATTCGCACTTCAATGAGTAATTATCTTGGGGGTTCATGGGTATTGAGAGATTGTAAACTAGAAATGCTAGCAATTGGGGTGTAAAATGATAGAAATCTCTCACAAAGGGGTCCTAAAATTACAGTGCACACTTAGTGCTTGATAATTTACTTAAATGAGCTTGAATCTTAATCATGTCTCTAATTCTTGATTCAATTTGTAAATTTCATAAAATAGATTGAAGTCGCTACGGGTCCTGAAATTTGTAAGATATTAAGGAAGGCTGTATTGAGGTATGTATGGCTAAAACCCCTTTTTATTAGAAATCGAACTCCACTGGTGTATATGGAAATGTTGTAATACTGAAATTGGATTGATGAATGGATTGTTATTTCACATGAATTGGTTTTGCAACATTGTATACGTGATAGGGTGCCTCAATATGTTCAGTATACTATTCTTAATAATTGAAAGATGTGTGAAGAATATAAATCATGTGTTGGAATGACTAGACCTCAATGTCAGGATTTAATCTGAGATTGTCATGCTAACTATGTGAAATCTAATCTATGTTTACACTTGAATTGCTCTTGTTTGTACATGTTATCCTAAATTGCAATGTTTGTATTGAAAGTGGACATGATGTGAAAATTGTGTCCCTAAGCGCCAATGAACTGATATGATATATGTGAAATAAATATTCAAATGAGACGATTTATGAGAAAGGAACAACACCTAGGTAAGGCGGTGATCGTACATGCCGCATACATGGTGGTAATGTGCTGATGTTGAATTCCGAAAAAAGGTAAATGAAATGGTGATTGAGGTATATGTCTCAAATGAGTCAACCTAGCCGATCGGGTCGCGATCAGACTCCGCTCAAGATAGCGGTGGTATTATGTGAAAGATTATATGATTCTTTTATTGATGATATGGTGTCCGGTTAAAACTTTTGATTTCCTATTATGATTTTCTTATTCTTCCATGACAGGTCTTTCTAATAAAATGGTATTTAGATATACATGCTAGTACTATTCAACAGTACTAACGTCCCTTTTGTGGGGGTGCTATATTTTTAAATGAATGTAGGTGGCTCCATAGCAGACAGTGTCGATCGCGCGTAGCGAAGCTTCCTTCTCTCATAGTCTTGGTGAGCCCTTTTTTCTTTCAAACGGTTATGTTGCACATCCTTTTGTCGTGATTTTCACTTTTGAGGTATAGTTGGGGCCTTGTTGTCAGCGTTGTCATACTTTTCTTTTATATCCTCAAAGGCTCTGTATATGTTTTGTGTGGGTTATGTACGAGTGTTGGATGGGTCTATGCACAATGTCGCAAACCTGAACTCTTATTTTCTCTAAATTGTAACTGTAAGGAATCTTGGAAACTTAACTACGGTTTAAGGTTGTTATATTAAATGAACTAACAATGTTAAATGTGCAATCTTTTCTATTGTTTAAAAAAATGAAAGAATGGCTTCCTTGATTATATTGAGTTGGGCAGCAAGTGTTTGATAAGGCTTGCTCAGTTAGGTTCACTAAATTGAGCACCAGTCACGCTTCTCGATGTTGGGGCGTGACAGAGGTAACTGCCTTACCTAAAAATGAAGTGAGGAGTGTGACCGTATTTTTGAAGAAGAACATATTCACACGGTTTGGTACTCCAAAGGCCATCGTTAGTGATGATGGGTCTCATTTATGCAACAAGGCTTTCACCAGGCTGCTTGAAAAGTATGGTGTAAATCACAAGGTGGCCACATGATAACTAAGGATTCTAGTTTATTTTATGCTCTTTTTTTCTTGAGTTTTGGACTAACATGTGTAGAAGTATTCCCAAAAGCTAACTTGTTGTGCTTGTTTGTAGTGTTTGGTCAAAAGGAGACAAGGATGTTATAACCAGCTCAAAAAGGAGTGAAACTTGGACAAGTTCAAAGCCAAGTCAAAGTAGCTCTATAGCGGAAAATCCACTGCGGCCGTAGAAGACCCACCACGACCGCAGTCCTTTTATCGCGGTCCACGATTGCAAGGTTCAGAGAGACTAGGCATTGAAAGTTACGGTAACCCTACCGCGATAATGGTCCTTTTACTGTGATCTGCGGAGAAGAGATTCAGAGAGCCTGGAGTTTGAGTAAAAGGCGAAGACCGCGGTCCGCGGCTGATTTACTTCAGCTACGGTAGCCTCCCCACTACAGTAGTCCATTTTTCACTGTCATCGATGCCTCCGTTAGGGAAATTTATGTCCGAACATTTAGTTGTATATAAATATTACTTTTTTGATTTTTAGGTCATCTTACTTTAGCAGAGCACGTGAAACACAATATTTGTCTATTTTGAGTAATTTTGTATCTTACTTAGCAACTAATCTTAGTCTCTTATCTTATAATTATAATTTATAGATTATTCTTCATCTCAATCTATGACTTTTGCTTCAACTATGAGTAGCTAAGCCCATTAGCTAGGATTGTGGCTCAACCCCAGCGTGATTATTTAATGGGTCTTTTATTTTAGGGCTTAAATATTTATGGGTAATTATTATTTGGCCTGATTTATGATTTCTATGTTGAATTAGTGGTTTCCAACACTAATTTGTGCCTTTTTTACTTAGGCTCTTCTTGAGAAAGACAGACTAAGTCTATGAATTTCAGGCGAACAAGGAATTAGGGTGCATTCAAGAGATTGATAGCCCTAATTAAAAGGTTAAACCTAGAGATAGTAATAACCGACTTGAGCCAACATTGGTTGCACAAATTGAACACCCAATTGGGCTTGAGAAAGCCAATCAGGACAAGGCTACTCTTAATACCGAGAGGTGTAGAGTGAGTAGCTTCATGCAATGTCTATATTACGATCCAAATTACATCATTATTGCCCTAAGTTCTAGATCCCATTAGGTACTCACCTAGCAGTAAGTCGCTTAGCTAGTGCCTCTTTACCCATTTACAAAATTGTACATATACTACATTAGATATGAATCTTAATCCAAACATTGTATTAGCTAGTAGGGAGAAATTTTATGAACACACCTTATGATCAAGCGTCTCAGATATTGGATGAGATAGGAGATACTTCCTCATCTTGGAAATTTCGAGCCAATGTGCCACAAGGTGACCCCACAGTCATCCACTTGCACAAAGAGCTCCGTGATCATGGCCAGTCAATAGCATAGTTAACTACCACAATGAACAGTTAGCGAAAGCTCAATTGCAACAGGTTCAAGCTCCCAGACAAGTAAATGCTATGGATGGTGTCAACATGTTGGTCAACAAGAGGCGACAAAGAGGTCAACAAGGTCAAGGTAGTCCAGATCAATATGACTAAGGTAGTGGTGGTTTCAAACAAGATATGGACTATGGTGAACATAATGAAGAAGTGAAACATGTGAAAAATTACCAAGGATAAGTTCTCCTAACCAATAACAAAAATGGAGATCCCAAGGAAATTGGGGGAATCAAAATCAACAAAGAAATAGCAACTGGGGGAACAACAATCAAAACTGGGGCAACCAGAACAATCAGGGTAACTGGAGTGGCAACAATAACAATTGGGGAGTAAATAACAACGAAGGGGGCTTGAAAAATGGCAATAAAGGGAATCGGGGGAAAGGCTTTCAAAGGCCTCCGATGTATGAACAACCAAACAACCCACCTCCATTTTTGTTCCAAGGTCCTAGCTCATCAAAAAATGAGATGGGAAGGATCTAGATGATGTTTTAAAAAATAATGAAGAAAAACACCGACACTGATGCCTATTGGCATCCCACAATACTTAAATCCAGAATTTGGAGGTTTAACTTGGCCAAATTTGACATTCTTTGAATACTCTCCCTAAGGGAGCTCTACCTAGTGATACGGTAGTACACCCGAAAAGTGATAGAAACATCGAGCATGCAATGACGGTGAATACTAGAAGTGGTCGAGGTTGTGATGTGAATACCTCTAAGAAAAAGGAAATTGTGAGTGATGAGATTCAAGTGCAAGATTGATGTTCATGATGATGAGGTGGAGACCCAAGATAACGTGAACCTGTCTAGGGAACACATAATACACATACCGGAAATGGTTGTGGCAAAGGCTAAGGATCCCTTGCGAAGGCCTCCTCCACTTTACCCTTAAAGGCTTCAGAAGCAAAAGAATGAGAACCAATTTAGAAAATTTATTAAGATGATGAAGAGCTAAACAATCAATGTTCCTTTGGTGGAAGCTCTTGAGCAAATGCCGGGTTACGCCAAGTTCATGAAAGACTTGGTGACTAAAAAAAGATCCATGAGACCATCAAAATGACTCATCAAGTAAGTGCAATTGTGCACTCGATGGCTCCAAATCTTGAAGATACCTGAACTTTCACCATCCAGTGTACCATTGGGAGCGCAAATTTTGCAAAGGCATTGTGCCATTTGGGTGCAAGTATCAATTTGATGCCTTACTCCATGTTAACAACTTTGGGTATTGGGAAACCTAGGGCTATTTCAATGAGGTTGCAAATGGAAGATAGAACTATGAAGAGGCCACTTGGTATTGTAGATGATGTTCTTGTTCGGGTGGAAAAGTTTATTTTCCCCACTGATTTTGTGATCTTGGATTGTGAGGTTGATTATGAAGTTCTGATCATATTAGGAAGACCTTTTCTTGCAACTGGGAAGGTCTTAGTTGATGTGCACTCAGGGGAACTCACCTTCTAGGTGGGTGATGAAAAAGTGGTCTTTCACGTGTGCAAGTCAATAAAACAGCCCAACAGTACTAAAGTGTGCTCTTTCATGGATCTTGTCATGGAAGTGATTGTTGATGATACTAGTGAAATGATCAATGTGGAGGACCCTCTAGAAGCGGTGTTGTTGAACCTTGATATAAATGAGGGTGAAGGTAGGATGGAGTGTGACAATGCTTTACATGGAATGGGATCTTTCTCTTATGAGCCTCCGAAGCTCTCTTTGGATCTTAAGAATAGGAAGACTCCACCAAAAAAGCCCTCAACGAGGAACCTCTCGTGTTGGAGTTGAAGCCGTTGGCTCCACAACTCAGGTATGAAGTATTAGGCCCTAGTTCAACTTTTCCAGTTATTGTTTCCTCTTGTCGTACAAACATGTAGGTAGATGCCACATTGGTGGTGCTTAAAAAATGAAAGAAGGCAATTGGATGGACTTTAGCTGATATCGGGGGAGAATCCCCGCTTTTTGCATGCTCAAGATTATTCTTGAGGAAGATGTCAAGCCCTTCGTGGAACATCAGAAGAGGTTGAATGAGGCTTTGTAAGTAGTTGTGAAAATAGAGGTGATCAAGTGGTTGGATACAAATGTTTTTTACCCTATCTCCGATAGCTCTTGTACTTCACTGGTACAATGTACGCCGAAGAAGGGTGGTATGATCAAGGTTACCAATGCGCAAAATAAGTTGATTCCCACCAAGGATGTTATCGAATGGAGGGTGCATGGATAACCGCAAGCTGAATAAAGTGACTCGTAAGGATAATTTTCTATTGCCTTTTCTTGACCATATCCTAGATAGACTTGTTGGGCGTGCCTTCTACTATTTATAGGATAGGTACTCTGGGTACAACCAGATTTTGATTGCTTTGGAAGGTCAGGAGAAAACCACCTTCACGTGTCCATATGGTACATTTGCCTTTTCTAGGATGACGTTTGAGTTATGTAATGCACCGGTTACATTTCAGCGGTGTATGATGGACATATTTACCAATATGGTGGAGGACATTTTTGAGGTGTTCATGGACGACTTCAGCGTTGTGGATGACTCATTTGATTAATGTTTGAAGAATTTTGATAAGGTGTTGGCCCAGTGTGAAGAGACCAATCTTGTGGTTAAATGGGAAAATGCCATTTTATGGTCAAAGAGGGCATTTTCCTAGGCCATAAGATCTCAAAGCACAAGATATAGGCGGACAAGACTAAAATTGAAGTGATATCAAAGCTTCCTCCTCCGACCTTAGTAAACTGGGTTAGAAGTTTCTTTGGGCATGCGGAGTTGTATCGGAGATTCAATAAAGAATTTTCTAAGTTAGTGGATCCCTTGTCCAAGTTATTGGAAAATATTGCCAAATTCGTGTTCAATAAAGAATGTATGAAAGCTTTTGAACTCCTCAAGTACAAATTGACAACCACTCGCTTATCTTTCGAGCTCATGTGTGATGCAAGAAATTTTGATGTAGGAGCGGTTTTGGGTCAAAGAGAGAATAAGATGTTTCACCTGGTGTATTGTACAAGCAAGAAAATTAATGATGCTCTAGTAAATTACAAAGTGATGGTAAAAGAGTTGTGGCTATTGTGTTCACAATGGAGAAGCCAGGCCTTATCTCATGGGTGCCAAGGTGATAGTTTATACCGACCATGCTGCACTCCGCTACTTGATGACAAAGAAGGATTCCAAAGCTCGGTTGATAAGATGGGTCTTATTATTTCAAGTGTTTGATTTGGAGATTGTGGACTGGAAAGGGTGTGAAAACTAAGTGGCAGACAACTTGTCCCGCTTGGAGGAGGACAGGAGGCCTCGTGATGGCATCGAGATTAATGATTCATTTCCCTGTGAGCAACTCCTCTCTGTGTCTATGAATGGCATCCTTGGTTTGCGGATGTTTCCAATTTCCTTGTAATATTTTCGTATTAGATCTCTTCTAACCAATGGAAGAAGCTTAAACGAGATAGCTTGGACTACTATTGGTATGATCCATACTTGTCCAAAATCTGTAATGATGGTGTGATCCGGAGATGTGTTCCAGAGGAAGAACAATTGAGTATTCTGGATGCTTGTCATTCTTGTCCATACAGTGGTCATCATGATGGGGCGAGGACAACTTCAAAGGTGTAAATTTGTGGTTTTTATTGGCCTACATTGTATAAGAATGCAAGTGATCTGGTGAAGAAAAAGAAATGTGATGAATTTCAAAGAGCGGGTGGAATTTCAAAGAAGGATGAGATGCCTCTCACCACTATTCTCGAGGTTGACACACTTGATATGTGGGGCATTGATTTCATGGGTTTTTTTGTAAGATCTTGTGGCAACACGTACATTCTTGTGCTTGTTGATTATGTTTCAAAGTGAGTTCTGGTCGTGGCTTTACCCAACAACTAGGCCCAGAGTGTTGTGGACTTTCTCAAGAAGGGTATCTTTACTCGGTTTGGAACTCCTAGATCAATTATTAATGATGGAGGGTCTCATTTTTGCAATAAGGAATTTGACACTTTCCTTGCAATGTATGGTGTCAATCACAAGGTTTCTACCCCTTACCATCCTCAAGCTAGTGGGCAAGTTGAACTCTCTAATCGGGAGATCAAGAGTATATTTTCAAAGACGATCAATGTGAATAGGACCGATTAGTCAAAGAAATTGGATGATGCTCTTTGGGAATACGACTGATTACAAGACCCTGATTGGTATGTCTTCGTACCGGTTGGTATTTGGGAAAGCATACCATCTACCGGTTAGAGAACAATGCCATGGCAGCAAATATTTGGGTGGAGCAGCTTAATGAACTTGATAAGTTCCGGTTTCATGCCTACCCAGTTCGTCGTTGTATAAGTACAAGATGAAGTACCTTCATGAAAAGTATGCGTGTGGCAAGGAGTTCAAAGTGGGTGATTTGGTTCTCTTGTTCAATTTTCAGTTACGATTGTTTCTGGGTAAGCTTAAATAAAAATGGAGTGGACCATTTGAGGTGGTGTTGTGACTCCATTTGGTGCTCTAGATTTGAAAAACAAATATGGTGAGATCTTAGGAGTTAATGGGAACAGAGTCAAGCACTATCTTGGCAAGTTTAATGTCAGCCACGAGGTGGTAGCAATCCATCTCAAGTGATTGATGGTAACCTATATCATGCCACGACATTAAATAACGCGCTTCTTTGGAGGAAATCCATGTGTTTTTCTTTGATTTTCTTGTTAGTATAGGATTTGCTTTTGAACTAAATAGTTGTGAGATATGTATGTGGATGTTTGATACAGTGCAGGACTAATGTGGAATAAATTGGCTCTCTATGAAGTTTGGATCACTATCACTCTCCAATTTTCGTGGTCACGATGGCCTAATCGCGGAGGCGGAAATTGTTTGCGGCCATTGGTGCTAAAACATTAAAAGTGGAGACTCTTTGAATTTTCAACCACTGCCACTGTGCATTTTTCGCGGTCAGCGGTGGCTTATCGTTGTCGCGGAGCATTTTTCGCGATCCGCAGAGTTCTCAAAACAACAACCTTTCTGAGTTTCGCAACCGCGATCCGCATTGCATTTACCAGGACCGCAGTAGGTAAGAATAAGTGGATCCCAGGGCTTTTCTATAAATAGAACCTCAGGACCCCTTTTACACTTTTCGCCCTTTACACTCTCAGTCAACATAAACTACTATTCACTCATGCCCTAGCTTGCACAAATACAAGATGAGTTGAATTTTTTTAACATTTCACATCTAGTAATTCCAATAAACCCTTAGTCTTTAGTTTTGTTCTCTTTGTCTTTTAAATTGTTAGTTATTACTTATTCTTCTTCTTCTTCTTCTTTTTTTCTTTTAATTTTGACTTTAGATTCCATAGTGTTAATTAGATTATGTTTTAATAAGCCAGAAACCATTATTAACTACCTAGTGGATTTATAATGTAATTGATTAATGCTAAAATGAATGAAAAATTTGAAACCCTAGGTGTTGAGCTTTGACCTTCGCAGTCCGCAGATTTTTTCTGCGGTCATGTATCTTTTGAGAGATTTTTTATTCTTGATAACCGCAGTCAGCGGTGGCATTTTTTGCTAACAGCGAGTCCTCTCCTTGGTTGCATTTCTATGCGGTCCGCGATAATAAAATTTAGAGATTGAGTAGTCTAAATCCCACCTCTTCGCGGCCGCGGTGCATTTTTTCGTGGTCCGCGATCTGCTGTTTTGTCTTGCATTGTCAACTATTTTCCTGCACTACTCTTCTAGTCTTTGCACTAACAAGTTTCAACTGATTATAATTGCAGACAATGGTTAAATCTAGAGGAGGTGGTGACAAACAAAAGGGTAAAGAAGAATCCCCCCGAGGTAGGGGACGAGGCTTGATTAAATTGACACCAACAATCGGAAAGCAATTGGGGAACCAAAAAATCATCAAAGTTGCAAATAGAGCTACTTCCCATTCTCAAAGAACTGAGTACTTGTCCTTCCGGGAGGCATCAGAGTCTGATTTAGTGTCAGAATATGTTTCGAACTTCCCGGGGAGTCTTAGGTTGAGAGATGAGCCCACACCTCCATCCTCCCCTACTGCTCGTGCTCCAGTTCATGTTTCTTCTGAGTTGTCTGATGGGTCAGCAGAGAGCAGTGATAGTTCAACTTCAACCTCACCTACACCATCGTCACCTGGATATGATGTAGATATTTGGGTACTGAATGAAAAGGGGAAGGGGTCTGCCCCATACCAGGGGTGTGGAAAGAACTAGAAACCCTGAGGTGTGGCAAAAGTGGTTTGCCAGTGAGCTGGCTTATCACAAGTTCTGGGATTGGTGGCTTCCTAGGTCGTTTATTCATGAGCACCAGCTCATAGAGAGGGATCTCCTTCCACATAACCCTAACATGAAACAAAAATTAAATGAACGAGTGGGGTGGGATACTTTACCAGCCGGGTTCAGAGGCAAATGAGCACTTAGGTCAATGAGTTTTACACCAATGCTTCCCATATCAAGAAAGATACCAAAGTAACTAAAGTGTGGAACTTGAAAGTGAAGTTTGATGGGAAGACAATGGGCTTTAATAAGGAAGATGAAGCATTATACTTGGAGAAGTTGACACTTAATGAGGCAGCATGTCCAGAGTTGGCATCATATCTAGATTTCCCGAGCACCTCTCCACCATGATTGATAATAAGGGGTTCCTATCTTGAGAAAAAACCTAAACATTAAGGCTAAGGGGTAGGAGACTTTTGTGTGAAGCAGGCTGGACCCTATTACCCATATAAACTCCATACCGGTCTCCTGGGTGATACTAGTGGCGGATATTGTGGCGGGGTTCTGAATCAATGCCGGGAATGTCATGTCTAGGGTGATCACTAGGGTGGTCAATGAGTGTGACATATCATATCCCTTCTCAAACTTCTCACAATGTATTTGGAAGATAAGGGGGTGGATAAAAGAAACTTTGACGTGAAGGAGAAACCCAAGATGCCGTTTTCATGGTACAACCTCAAGGTAAAGGACAACCCTAAAACTAAAGAATCCAAGGGTAATTCCACTACTTCTGCTGGCCAGTCTGAATAGCCGATAGTAGTAGTCACTTCTTATTATCCTTCCACTGCTGTACCAGAGCCTACCCCCCGATTATATACTTCCATCCCTCTAGATATTCCATCCCCATTAGCATACCCATTGACTGACCCAGATTGAGCCAAAAACTCTCCAGTATCAACAATTGGATATAGGCTGCAACTTCTAAGCTATTTGTACTCTCTAGTTCAGTGGCATCAGTCAGTGCCCCCACAGCCACATGTGCCAGATGCGGTAGAGGAGACTCTCAAGGAGCTTCTGGACAATCAGAAGAAGCTCCTTGATAACCAAAAGCTGATAATGGATGCTCTAAATGATCAAGGGAAAACACATAAGGAGATGAGGAAATACACAAAGAAGATGAAGAAGACGTGGGTATTGATGGAGTAGGTTAAGGAATTGCGGGGAGAGGTAGAGAATTGACTTTGGAGGTATTATTGCATGATCAACGCCAAATAGCTCAGACAAAGCAGGTTCCGGAGCAGGAGATTGAGTGAGCTTCGAAGAGGAGGAGGATGATCCCCTAGGTAAGATAATGTTGAGATTGAGTTGGAGGAGATGGAGGGTGCTACTTCTGGCCAGCCGCAGGCCCACGGGACATCTGATATAGGTGCTCAGCGACAGGATCCTATGCTAGCACAGGACCCCATGCAGTGGAAGGATCCATAGGGAGTCTTCTTCAATATCTATATTTCTTTTTGATCTTATTTTTGGTTTGTTAGCATTGAGGACAATGATATATTTCATTTGATAGGGTGGCCCTACTTTGATTTGATAGTTTGATTTGATAATTGGATTTTAATTATAACACTATTTTCTTTCTTTATGGTTATTTTTCACTTTTGGTATGTATATAACTATACCTTTTATTTTACTTTTCGTTATTGCTCTAGTTTGATATGTATATAAAGTTACTCTCATGTATATATTCTTTATTTTTTATGCATATTCATCTATACCCTCCTTTTGTAAATTTTCAATTACTTTCTGCATTTTACTTCATAGCTTCTTTTGCAATTTCCTTAATGGTATAGCTTCTTATTTCATTAAATAGTTTCTTTTTTGGTTCATAACTTATTATTATTCAATTTCCAATAATCAATAAACCTTTAGTTTTCTTAATGACATGGTTCTTTCCAAATGTATAGCTTGTGTGAACCGCGTGGCTCTTCCTGATGATGGATGGCATGACAACCTTCTTAAGGGTTTGAGTCTATTTTTCTTTTGTTTTTGTGTAAATAATAGTTAGTATGCAATGGCGCCTCAGGCAACCCTTCGTTTGGGCCTAACACATTTACCTTTGACCTTATGGTTAAAAACAAATTGTTTTGTATAGGATGGTGATAGTTGTGACCTTGAGACTCTTGTGTTGGCTAAACAATAACTGAGTGGTTTCTCAAAACTATTTGTGTTGCTCAAGTCTTAGCTAAGGTTGTTATGGGCCCCCGATTCCGTTTCTTTAGCAATCCTGTAGCTTGTGTGGTGAGGTGTTGATTTACAAGTCCAAGTCTCGTGCTAATGAGTCTAGAACTTGCCTTGAATATTTATCTAGGCAAAATAATAAGTGAAGCACGACTTGATAAGTGACTATAGGCTCTCCTTGATCCTAATTGAGACTTAAAAACATCCATAGCCTACCAATGATAATACCCCTAGTCAACCCCGTTGAGCCATATCATTTATTCTTTTAATAACCATGATGCAAACCGTTATGCATTCTGAAATAACCCTCTCTTGGCACCCCTATCATTTCTTAGCACAAGGCGAAAGCATAATTTGGGGGAGAGAAGAGGAGTGCAAAATTGATAAAAGGTACAAAATGAATAAAACAAAAGGCAAAAAGAAAAATAAAGAAAAGACAAAAAAGTCAAATAGAAAGTGAACAATGTAGAGGAAATGAAGGGATTTAATAAAAGCAAAAGATGAAAGGCATGGAATGGTTTGAAAGGATAAAATAATTGAAATAAATAAGAAAGAGTGACAGTGTGTCACTCTAGCCCCTAAAGAAGAAGTAAATGGCTCAAAGAGTCAAGAAAATGTGTGCCAAAATGATGTAAATGAAGTACTTATGGGAAGATGAAACCTTCTTAGACCATTATATCCTACCTTGAATAAAAATCCTTCATTACATTCCCACAAACACCCTATATGATCTTGAATTATGTGAGCTTACATTCTTGGTGACTCAGGTAAGGGGTAAACTTATGGTACTTAGAGCCGGAATTCTGACATTCCTATGAGAGAGATGAGTGTGTTTCCCCAAATCCTCGTTCTGGGTGCTACAATTTAAAGGTGACGGTTGATTATTCAGAGTTGAGGAGTATGAGTTTTGGTTCCACTTCGATCAATGTAACAGAAAGATTTTCCTTAATGAGTTGAGTCAACTTTTGATACTTTTGTATCGCACTATAGGCATGGTGCTAAAAGGTTGTGTATTGTTGATAATGCATTTGAGTTGAGGTTAATATTTACTCCCAATTGATTCTTGATGTGGTTACTTTTGGAAAACTAAATTTTTCCTCTTTTTTATTTTGAGGATGTGGGAATTACTTAATTTGCTTGAGGACAAGCAAAAGCTTAAATTTTGGGGAGTTGATAACTAGGGATTCTAGTTCACTTTATGCTCTTTTTTCCTAGAGTTTTTGACTAAAATGTATATAAGTATTTTCAAAAGTTAACTTGTTGTGCTTGTTTGCAGTGTTTTGTCAAAAGGAGACAAGGATGTCAGAACTAGCTCAAAAGGGAGTGAAACCTGCACAAGTTGAAAGCCAAGTCAAAAGCAGCGCTACAACGGAAAATCCACCGCGACCGTGATCCTTTTATCGCGGTTCGCAGTGGAAAGGTTTGGATAGATACAAGTTGAGGTATTGTAAGTTACTGCGATCAGCGATGATTTTATGTGACCGTCGTACCCCCACCATGACATCGGTCCTTTTACTGTGATCCACGGAGAAGAGATTCAGAGAGCCTGGAGTTTGAGCAAAAGCTAAACACCGTGGTTGGCGGTTGACTTACCGCGGCCACGATAGCCTCACTGCTGCAACAGTCCATTTTCCACAGTCAGTAGTATCCCTCTCAGGGGCATTTTTGTCTGGAAAATTTGGCTATTTATAAATACTACTTTTTAATATTTTTAGGTCATCTTTCTTTAGCTGAGCACATGAAACATTGTATTTGTCTATGTTGAGTAATTTTGTAGTTTACGTAGCACTTAATCTTAGTCTCTTATCTTGTAATTAAAATTTATAAATTATTGTTGGCCTCAATCTATGATTTCTTCTTCAATAATGAGTAGCGAAACCCAGTAGCTAGGGTTATGGATCAACTCTAATATGGGTATTTAATGTGCCTTTTATTTTTGGGCTTAGATTTTTATGGGTGATTTTTATAATTTGGCCTGATTTATGCTTTATATATTGAATTTGTGGTGCAAATACTAATTTGTGCCTTTTTACTCAGGCTCTTCTTGACAAAGAGAGACTAAGTCTAGGAATTTTAGGACAACATGGAATTGGGGTGTATTCGAGAGATTGATAGCCTTAATTAAAGGGATAAACCTAGAGGAACCAATACCCAACTTGAGCCAACATTGCTTGCAGCAATTGAACACCCAACTGGGTTTGAGAAAGCCAATTAGCGGAAGGTCACTCTTACTACCGAGAGGTGTAGAGTTAGTAGCTTTGTACATTGGCTATATCACGATCCCAACAATAGTATTATTTCCCTAGGTTCTAGATCTTGTTATATACTCACCTAGGAGTAAGTCGTTTACCTAGAGCCTCTTTACCCATTCAGAAAACCCTACAAACATATCTACTTAGCTTAATTTCATGCATCATTAGTATAAAATTATAAGTAACAAACAAATAAGAATGATTGAAAGTGTAATCAAGAGCACCACACGCTACTAGATTATATAGGAATCCAACTCCAAACATTGTATTAGTTCTTTGTGGATTTGATCCTGACCATCCCGAGTAAAATCTGCATTGACCGCACTTGCCACTCTATAGTGGTGTAGGGTTGCACCCGATCACCACACCCAATCATCCTCATTCGAGTGTTCGGGCTGAAATTTGTAATAGAGATATCAGAAATATCCTAACTAAAATCGTCAATGCAAACAGAACCGACTGGTCAAGGAAGCTAGACGACACGTTGAGGGCAAATTGGCGCTTTACCATACCAGTGGTTTTTGGAAAAGCATTTCACATGCAAGTGTCACTTGAATACAAAGCCATGTGGGCATTGAAGAAGTTGAATCTTGACTGGGCCAAGTTTGTTAATCTGAGAATAACACAACTCAATGAGATGGAGGAATTTCATCTTTGTGCCTGTAAGAGTGCAACCATGTACAAAGAGATAATGAAGTTTGTCCATGATAACAAGATATTGAAGCGGGAGTTCAATTCTGGTGACTTGGTCTTACTCTTAAATTCAAGGCTCAAGTTATTTTCCGGAAAACTCAAGTCCAAATCGCATGGCCCATTCAAAGTTATGAATGTATCTCCCTATGGTGTTATTGAACTGGAGTCACATGATGGGACTCAAACTTTCAAGGTAAATGGAAAATGTGACCAGCACTACGTCGGTACCAAAGGAAAAAGTCAGTTGATAGAAAAATATTCTCCAAGGAATAATCCAACAAAAATCCATACCAATGAATAACCGAAAAAGGGTCAATTGTGTCGTGTCGTAACGCTAAATCAAGCACTTCTTGGGAGGCAACCCATGTGTGGTAACACCCTTTTGTAGTTTGTTTTATGTTGTGTTATTTACATAGTTTATGTTAGAAAATACGCTTAACGCTAGAGGGGGGGTGAATAGCGTTATAATAAAATTTAGCGTAAACATGCGGAAATTAAAATTTGCAGGAAATAAATAAGTGCGTTAAATAAACAAAAAGGAAAGAACGCACCGATATATGCTGGTTCACCACAACACGTGGCTAGTCCAGTCCCCGAGAGACTCTCTCGAGATTTTCCACTAACTTGTTAAGCTTACGGGTGCTCAACAAACCTTTACAACTTAAGGACACAAGCCTTAACACCTTTGCTCGGAGATACAACACTCCAAGACTTCAACCAAGGAAACACAAGTTCCTTACAACAAGAGAATCACAATTCTATTACAAGTGCATAAAACACTAAACACTCAAAAAAAATACTCCTTAATGAGTAGATATGAGTAAAAGAAGTAAGCTCTAGATCACAACAACTTTGGACAAGAATATGGCTCTCAAAAGCTTTATGAAATTGAATATAAAATGATAAACAAAAGTATGCAAGCTTATAGCAATGTAATGATCAGTTGTAGTATGTTGTTGTGTTTAAAACACTGAAATGAAGCTGTATTTATAGTTGAAAAACTTGGCATTACCGTTGCCTAATTGCCCATTAAGAGTTGCTGATTTTACTCACTGACAATCGATTGTCAAACCCCAACAATCGATTGTCTGCCTGTCAGATCAAAATTCAATCCCAGATTTTACGCTTGATAATCGATTACTTACAATCCATAATCTATTACTGGCAACGTTCAAAAAATCCTTTCCAGATTTTACCACAAACAATCGATTGTCTAGAATCAACAATCGATTACTCAGCAACGTTCAAAAAATCTTTTCCGGATTTTAATCAAAGCAATCGTTTATACAAAATCAATAATCGATTACCCAATAACGTTCAAAAAATCTTTTCCGGATTTCAATCAAAACAATCGATTATACAGAATCAATAATCGATTACCTGACGTATTTGAAAACTTTACGACAACGGTCAGCTTCACAATCGATTGCACAAAGTCAACAATCGATTACTTATCAGTTTTTGAAAAACATTTTAGACACTGTCTCTTTGACAATCGATTGTCCAATGTAACAATCGATTATTTAATAAATTTGAAAATCACTGGAAGACACTGTCTCAACATAATCGATTACCATTAGTTCATAATCGATTATTCTGAGTTTTGAAAAACTTTGATGGACACTGCCTCAGTCACAATCGATTGTCATTAGTTCACAATCGATTGTCATGCAGGTTTGAAAAACCTGATGCTCACTGTCTTACTCACAATCGATTGTCATTAGTTCACAATCGATTGTCATGCAGTCTTGGCTTAAAACAATCGATTATCATAAGTACATAATCGATTATCTTAGTCCAGATTTTTTAGGCATGTCTAAAAATTATTTTGACTACTGTAAATATGCATGATTTAAAATCATTTGACATTAAATTAAATATGCATGATTTTGGAAAATAGTTTTATGAGAGAAGCCATGTTACGAGTCAAGTTGTAGGATCAATATCACAATTAAGAATGACTCAATTAAACTATAAAACTTTGTCTTGAGCTTGAATCTCGTTGTATATCAATTGTGCGCTTGTTTCTTGAACTTCGTCATATATCAATTTTCGCTTCGTTTGTCATTCATCAAAACCTATACAAAAGAACACACGTTTTAGTATATTGCATTGAGAACGTGTTTCCAACAATTTCCCCCTTTTTGATAATGGCAAACATTAAGCGCGATATGCAAGACAAGCAATTTATAATGACGATTCAAGACAAGTATATACATGCAACAAGTATGCAATTTGTTCCCCCTCAATTTGAGAATTCCCCCTCAATTTAAGCTTATAACTTGAGAGTGCATCATACCCATTATCTTCCCCCTTTTGCCATTAGCAAAAATAATAATAAGATGCCAAAGATGAAATAAACCTTGTTTATTTATTGGAAAGAATTACAGCAATAGGGAAGACAATACAACATATAAAAACAAACTTAAAAACTACAATTATTCATTCATCATCTTCCGCCTCATCATCCGGCGCTGCTTCATATGGAACAAGACCCGCATATGGATAATGAACGTGGTCAAAATATCCATGAATCTCGTGAGTTAATTGACCGAAAGAAGAGGTCAATGAAGCAATTTGGTCGGAAATGAATTGGAGGGAAGGCTCTTGAGGCGGAGGAGCACGACGGGTTGGGGGAGGAGCAGGCACTACATGATCACCGTCATGATGAAAGGAGGATTCCGAAATTTCCCACTTCTTGGTACTCTTTTTGAGAGGACCATTTCCAGTGACGAATCCGGTGGCTTCAAGAAAGTTCCTGATGAGGAGAGCATAAGGAAGAGGCCTATCATCTCCGATAGCGTCACGCATGTGAATTTTGATAAGCCGACACCAATTGATGTTAGCTCTGGTAACTATGGCATGCATGAGCTTGGTGTCCTCTTGGGAAATGGTAGTATGGTTATGCTTACGAGGCTTATGGACTCGGGTGATGAAATAGAAAATAAACCGATAATTGGGATCCATTCCCATAATTGTAGGACGACGGGAAGAAAGATTTGGATCATAAGAAGTAAGACCGATTTGGTGTAAGAGGGCTGTTTCATCAAAAAGGGCTCCGGCCTCTCCGGTGTACCGAAAAATGTCTTCACCATTATGAGGAAGACGGGCAATGGTATGAAGATTTGCATCGGAAAGAAGAATTTGAACACCATTAATGTTGGTGACAAGCTCACCATCATCATCCTCATGGAGGTTGGAATAAAATGCTTGAACCAATGTAGTATTGATGTAAGGATGGGTAAGGAGTAAAAAGTCAAGAAGTTGAGAATTATTTAGCATATTTGCAGCAGGCCCAAATGATTCAAGATACTTGTGGGTTGAAAAGCGGGGTGGAAGAATGTCGCGCTTTTCAAATTTGGTTAAGAATCGAGTAAGCTCGATGTCGGAATTAAAATATAGAACGGAACCATCTTGATAGGGATAGTTCGGACGAGGAGGGCAGCAGAGGTGGATGCGCCGTGCCTAGCAGAACGGGAACGTTTTGAGTGACGGCCCGACATTTTTAATGTAAGCTGCTGGATTTTGCAAAGGATTAGAGAGAATTTGATATTTTGAAAGCTAAAATTGATGCTTGAGTGAATGAATATGAACATATATGAAGCCTATTTATAGAGGGGAGAGTGGCTTATCATTTATGGAAGAAATCTGCTGAGAATTAAAGCCAAATCAGTCAGAAACGGTAAAATAAATTCACTGACCGTTAGACAATCGATTGTTGAGATGCAATAATCGATTGTTGAAGAGTTATGACCTGACTTGAAACTGACACAAATCGATTGAGGAGCCAAACAGTAACAAGAGTTTAAATTTCTGACATGAAATAATCGATTGTCAAATGTGGAATAATCAATTTTTTTGGAAAAGTATTGCTGAATGGCTGAGACAGAAATCGATTATGCAATTTAAGGAATCAATTATTAAACAAAACTGCATAATGAACATAAACCATAAACAATCGATTAGTGATACTGCTAATCGATTTTCAGCACAGTAAAATAATCGATTATTTGCTTGGAACAATCGATTGTTCTGTGCCAAAACTTTATAATTCACCCTATCTTTTAGGGCGATACCTGCAAAATAGAATTAAACGTCTCCGACGCTCAAGTCAGTAATTTGTAAAGAAGTAATGACTTAAACTAGGGTTGCCAAGTGAGAACGTGAGCTCTTAAGAAGTGTGTCCTAAAGTGTTCTTAAGAGAGTTTCGGGTACTTACCTTTCCTCCGACGTCTCCAATCACCTATTTAAGAGGGTGATCTTTGATCGTCCTCCACTCATTTGGCACTTTTGTTTCTTTTTCCAATTGTGGCGCTTCTTCCGTTGGTTGTTCCTCAGTTTCATCTTTATTTTCCTTGGGTGGTTCCTCTTGTATTTTGTCTTTCAAGCTATCTAAGATACCTGCAAGATCAAAACTGGAATCCTTTCTCGCCAAGCGAGCATTATTTTCGGAAAATACAACATGAGGGGATTCCTCCACAATTTTGGTTCTTTTATTAAAGACCCTATATGCTTTACTACGTGAGGAATATCCAATGAAAATACCTTCATCCGACTTAGCATCAAATTTACCCAATTGGTCTTTGCCATTGTTATGAACAAAACATTTGCAACCAAAAACTCTAAAATAGGAAATATTTGGTTTTCTACCCTTATAAAGTTCATAGGGGGTTTTCATGAGTATAGGCCGAATTAGTACTCTATTTAGAACATAGCAAGCGGTACTCACGGCGTCCGCCCAAAAATGTTTGGGTATCTTAGCTTCGTCGAGCATGGTTCTAGCCATCTCTTCGAGACACCTATTTTTCCTTTCCACCACCCCATTTTGTTGTGGTGTACGTGGAGCGGAAAAGGTATGCTCGATTCCGAGTTCGTCACAAAAGTCCGCAAAGAGATTGTGATCAAACTCTCCCCCATGATCACTTCTAATTGAAGTGACGGTTGTTTCTTTCTCATTTTGAACACGCTTAAGAAAATATTTAAAATTTTGAAAAGCATCACTTTTATTGGCAAGAAATAAAGTCCAAGTAAATCTCGAGTAATCATCAACAATCACAAAAGCATATTTATTTCTTCCTAGACTTTCAATGCGAGAGGGACCAAATAAATCCATATGAAGCAATTGCAATGGTCTAGAAGTTGAAACAATGTTTTTGGATTTGAAAGATGCTTTTGTTTGCTTCCCCTTTTGACACGAGTCACAAATAGAGTCATTTTCAAATTTTAAATTGGGAAGACCAACAACTAAGTTTTGAGAAATCAATTTGTTCAAAAGATGCATATTGATATGTGCTACTCTACGATGCCATAGCCAAGTATCATCCTCTTTACTCTTTAGACAATCAACATAATCGGGTGAGGAATTTGCAAGATCAACCATATAAATATTATCCACTCTAAAACCACGGAGGATAATTTTGAGATCACTACGTCTGAACACTAAGCATTCATCCGAATCAAATAAAGCAAGATTTCCCTTGTCACACAATTGGCTTATGCTCAAGAGATTATGCTTTAATCCTTTAACAAGTAATATATGCTTAATAGAGGAATTTTCATCCTTACCGACCGAGCCGATGCCGATGATCTTTTCTTTATTGTTATCACCGAAGATAACACTTCCTCCTTCTTTGTGCTCTAATTAAAGGAATTTGGATTCATCTCCCGTCATACGCTTGGAGCATCCACTATCAAGGTACCATAGTACACTTGATCCCTTCAAGCACACCTACAAAACAAATTAATGTTCTTTAGGTACCCATGCCATCTTGGGTCCTTGGGGGTTAGGCATATTATAATGATGCGATTGAGTAATATGTCTATGACGTGTAAAGCATGCAGGAGCAATATGACCAATACGTCTACAATAATGACAAGTCACATTTGGGTTATGCATCCTTCTAGGTTTATAGTAACTAGACCGATGAAAATTTCTTACTCTATTTTGAACACTATGACTATTTCGCATTTCATGAGAATTATTTCTCCTACTATGAGCTCTAGGATGGGCAGCATTTCTAGAGTGATTGTTTCTCGGTTGAAGGCCATTTCTAGGTCTTCTCAAAGGTTCAACATTTGGCCTAAAATATGCATCATTTCTAGGGTAACTATTTCAGGTGGTAAGTCATTTCTAGGTCTCCTAATATGTTCAACATTTTATCTAGCATGCATATTGGTTCTAGGATTGCTATTTCTAGGATAAGCATTTGTTTTATTAGTCCTAGGTTGTGCCTTAGGTGGTTGGGGTTTAGCTTCAACCTTTTCTTTAACCTCATTCTTAAATCCTATGCCATGCTTGGTTGATTTCAAATTTACAAGGACCTCATTTAAATTCTTGTGGGAAGAATTAAACTTATCTAAGGTACCTTTGAGTCTATCTATCTCATTTTTGAGATGCAAGCAAGAAGAACAATTTTTAGTAGAATTTTCGGGCTTATCGATGCTTCTATTTCCAAAAAACTTGTTTTCCTCTTTCAGCTTTTCATTTTCTAAAACCAGTTTTTCTAAATCCTTTTCTTTCAAAGAAAGCTGTTTTTGAAAATCCTTTTCTTTTAATGAAGCATTTTCTTTTATGCCCTTAACAGTTTTTGAAGCCTTAATAAACTCAGCATATAATTCATCAAAAGCAGTTCGCATTTCTTCAAGAGTAAAGAAGTTTTTAGACGAGATTTGACATACCTCATCTTTGTTGTCTTCTTGTGCCATAAGGCAAAGATTTGCTGCTTCGTCTTCTTCTCCTTTGCTTGACTTATCTCCGGAGTCGCCTCCCCAAGAAATGTATGCACGTTGCTTTTTAAAAGGTTTCTTCTCCTTTTTGATGTTTGGGCAATTTGATTTGATGTGCCCGGTTTCACCACATTCATAGCACTTGATTTGTTCGCCTTGCTTTTTGCCCTTGCGTTCATACTCCTTGCGCATGAAATTTTGAAATCTTTTGATAACGAGTCCAAACTCGTTGTCTCCTTCCTCATCAATTTGCGGTTGGCTTGTGCTCGCCTTTAGAGCTATTCTTTGCCTCCTTTGATCATCAACAAAAGGGTTAAGAATAGTAGATTCATAGGTCTTAAGGTTACCTCTTAGTGCGTCGATGGTGACGTTTGAAACGCCAATGGATTCTTGAATTGCGGAAATTAAAATTTGCAGGAAATAAATAAGTGCGTTAAATAAACAAAAAGGAAAGAACGCACCGATATATTCTGGTTCACCACAACACGTGGCTAGTCCAGTCCCTGAGAGACTCTCTCGAGATTTTCCACTAACTTGATAAGCTTACGGGTGCTCAACAAACCTTTACAACTTAAGGACACAAGCCTTAACACCTTTGCTAGGAGATACAACACTCCAAGACTTCAACCAAGGAAACACAAGTTCCTTACAACAAGAGAATCACAATTCTCTTACAAGTGTATAAAACACTAAACACTCAAACAAAATACTCCTTAATGAGTAGATATGAGTAAAAGAAGTAAGCTCTAGATCACAACAACTTTGGACAAGAATATGGCTCTCAAAAGCTTTATGAAATTGAATATAAAATGATAAACAAAAGTATGCAAGCTTATAGCAATGTAATGATCAGTTGTAGTATGTTGTTGTGTTTAAAACACAGAAATGAAGCTATATTTATAGTTGAAAAACTTGGCATTACCGTTGCCTAATTTCCAATTAAGAGTTGCTGAGTTTACTCACTGACAATCGATTGTCAAACCCCAACAATCGATTGTCTGCCAGTCAGATCAAAATTCAATCCCAGATTTTACGCTTGGTAATCGATTACTTACAATCCATAATCGATTACTGGCAACGTTCAAAAAATTCTTTCCAGATTTTACCACAAACAATCGATTGTCCAGAATCAACAATCGATTACTCAGCAACGTTCAAAAAATCTTTTCCGGATTTTAATCAAAACAATCGATTATACAAAATCAATAATCGATTACCCAATAACGTTCAAAAAATCTTTTCCGGATTTCAATCAAAACAATCGATTATACAGAATCAATAATCGATTACCTGACGGTATTTGAAAACTTTGACAACGGTCAGCTTCACAATCGATTGCACGAAGTCAACAATCGATTACTTATCAGTTTTTGAAAAACATTTTAGACACTGTCTCTTTGACAATCGATTGTCCAATGTAACAATCGATTATTTAATAAATTTGAAAATCACTGGAAGACACTGTCTCAACATAATCGATTACCATTAGTTCATAATCGATTATTCTGAGTTTTGAAAAACTTTGATGGACACTGCCTCAGTCACAATCGATTGTCATTAGTTCACAATCGATTGTCATGCAGGTTTGAAAAACCTGATGCTCACTGTCTTACTCACAATCGATTGTCATGCAGTCTTGGCTTAAAACAATCGATTATCATAAGTACATAATCGATTATCTTAGTCCAGATTTTTAAGGCATGTCTAAAAATTATTTTGACTACTGTAAATATGCATGATTTAAAATCATTTGACATTAAATTAAATATGCATGATTTTAGAAAATAGTTTTATGAGAGAAGCCATGTTATGAGTCAAGTTGTAGGATCAATATCACAATTAAGAATGACTCAATTAAACTATAAAACTTTGTCTTGAGCTTGAATCTCGTTGTATATCAATTGTGCGCTTGTTTCTTGAACTTCGTCATATATCAATTTTCGCTTCGTTTGTCATTCATCAAAACCTATACAAAAGAACACACGTTTTAGTATATTGCATTGAGAATGTGTTTCCAACAGTTTAGATTGAGCAAGTTGACATGTGTGCTAGAGTGCAGGTAGTCCCAAAATATCATGAACAAGGTCCCAGTGCTGAAGAAATTGAAGTAAAGAAAGGTC
Organism: Nicotiana benthamiana; assembly: GCA_034376525.1. Classification (NCBI taxonomy): domain Eukaryota; kingdom Viridiplantae; phylum Streptophyta; class Magnoliopsida; order Solanales; family Solanaceae; genus Nicotiana; species Nicotiana benthamiana. The sequence continues at coordinate 36,676,920 of CM067337.1, read as the reverse complement.
CAGATTGGGCAATAACTATGCTGTTGCATAATGACTATGCGAACCGCATAGTCATCGTTGGCCTAGGCAGAAAAATTGATTACATTGGGTGTCAATTATGTTGTAGGTTTTTCCTTTATGTGGCCCACATAACCACTTTGTGATCGCATTTTTCATCGCAAAAGAGAGTTTAGGCTACCCACTCATCTGTCTATCCCACAACACATATGTGATCGCATAATGTGTTATGTGACGGACTTAAGCACCGCACATCTGCCAGGTAAAAACCCTAACTCTGTGCATTTGTAGTCCTCTCTTTATTCACACATTCACGCTTAAACAAAAAAATCAAAAGAACAAAAAAACAAAGAAAATCTTGTTACCAACTAAGGAAAAAAAGGGAAAGGATAAAAAATAGATATAATATTCACAAGGCAAGGAACATTTGGCAGTTCCCGTCTTTCTCATTTTAATTTTTGATCTCCTAGTTCGGTATAACTTCTATTTCTCATCTCTTTTCATTTTTTACGCTCTTTATACCTTCTTATTCTCTTTGTTGTGAACCTAAGCTAATTCAAAAGCCTTGATTATCTGAGTATCTTTCTATATATGGCTGAATTGGGCCTAATTTATGGTTTGAATGGTGGTACAATCTATGAAATTTGATTTTCTTTGGTGAGGATTTGGTTGGGTGATTGTGTGCGCTATTGTTGATGAAACAAAAAGGGGGAAGTCTAAGTACCCTTCACTAAATAAATTGGAATTAGAACTCTAAGTGGGTAGCAATAGGAAAGCACGTGTATTTGGGGGGGGGGGGGGGGAACTAGTCCGTTGAGGAAGGTGATCTTTAAGGGCTGCGTAATTGCTTTGCGGTCCGCAAAGTAATCACATAAGATCCATATTTTGACCTAATGTAAAAAGGGTTATGCGATTGTTTTTGCGATCGCAAACCCTCTATGTGGTCCATATACACGACGCATAGTGAGGCAGTCCACCAACCCTTCTGGCTCTACGAAATGCGGCAACTTTGCAATCTCATAACAACTTTTGTGGTTGGTTTTGCGATAGCATAAATATTTTTGGCTTTATGCTTGTGAACATCTACGATGGGTTTGCAGTCCACATAGTTGATATGCAATCGCATAACCTATCACATAGTTTGCTTATTTTTTCCTTTTATCTCTAATGAATTGATTATGCTATTTCACTCACTCCTACAATGTTTCATCAACATGAATGGCACCAAAGAAGTCTGTTTACTGTGAAAATGGTAACAACAATTAAATTTGCAAATAGAATTAATATGATTTATTCCTGAGCTAGTTTGTAAGGGTAGCAAATGCTAAAATGTGAAGTAAAGTGATAAAGATCAAATCAATCAAAGCAATAACCAAACCAATAAGGAGATGTTTCCCGGGTGCCAAGCCTGCTAGTGGATACCTCATAGTTGAGCCTCGAGCCTTTCTCGGGCTTATCGATGTTAGTTGGGGAGGGGATAACAAGATGAAAATATAGATTAAAAAGGCTTTATATTGAGAAAAATAATGAAGAACAAGCAAGGAAATAATAAAGCGCTAAGGCGAGCTCGAGGTCGATGAAGACAAATAGCTTAGAAGAAAGAGAGGGAGAGAGACATTATAGCATTTGTGGAGAAGTGGCACAACCATTTGTGGAGAAGTGGCACAACATCAGTGCTATACAATGTAGGGTTAGTCCCCCTTATATAGACGAGGGAACTCGGTATAGTACATGTGTGTTAATTTCAAGAGTACAAAGATGGGATGGCTTGATGCAAAACCTCATAGTAGGCTCTAGATAAGTCGGACCTATCAGGCGTAGCCATGTGCCTAGGAGACTTCCTCTTTTATCCCAACCTCAGACATTACTTCCTTTAAGTCGAAATTCATATAGCCCTGAGGCTAAGCACTTGGTCGCGGCCTCCCACCCGCGGGGTCTCGGGAAAAAGTCTTCGAGGCGTCTTGATAGAAAAATTCAAGTCTTCTGATTTTGTCGTGTACAAAGTCTAATCTGACACATTCACTGCCCGGTTGTAGACAAAAAAGGGCTGCCAATACAATCCAACAAGGATAATAATCAAAACATCATCGGGCTCAGGCAATCCGCATTACTACTAAGTACTCCTCCCAGTCTGAAGAGGATGAGTAATTGAGTGACCTCGGGCCATCTCTTGATCTACAGGATGAGGCCCGAAGGAAGATCGGGGGAAGATTTTAATATCCTGTTTGAGGTCAAAGGCTTCATAGATTTATATAAATCAGGGTTATCGAAGAGAAATATTCTGGAGGAGTAGTTGAGTTTAAAGGGATTGTTGGACAATTACCCTCATACACTCGACGACATCAAGCAAATGAAGTGGGAATTCTTTACTGAGGTTCCTGACGAATATAGTAAGATGATTGTGAGGGAATTTTATGCTTAATATGGTGCCTATAGGACTCCTGAACAAAAGTAAAACAAAATATTTGCAAACTCTGTCCTAGTTCGCGGGGTCCAAGTTTGTTGTGATGATGAGACAGTCAATGACCTGTATTTCGAGGATTGAACATTAAGCATAGTTGAGTATGATGCTAAGGTCTCTAACAAGAACAATAAACGTGCATGGGTTGCCATCGTCATAGCAAAGGGGACACCAGTCTGGGTTGACCCTAAACACAACATTTACAAAGAGGATCTAACAAGAGAGGGTTGATGTTGTCTTAGCTTTATCACATACCGCCTAATACCATCTAGGAATGAAACTACGATCAACATTGAGAAAGCACTCCTCATTACACACGTCATAACATGCATCAAGAATTTTGTGGGAGAGATCATATTTCGAGAGCTAGGAATCAGAGCCAACCAGAAACAAACATAACTTCTTTTCCTCTACTTGATCATTGCTCTCTGTGAAGCTGCAAGTGTCCCTCCGATGCCAAAGCATGACAAACTAGAGAAAGCTCTCAAAGATATTAACATCAAGAGAATCAGTGATGCAGTAGAGAAGGAAACTACAACTCTAACAGATACTCACATTCCTCCTCCAGCAGATATAGCAGCATCAGAGGCCCCATCACTGCCTGACACCTCCCAGGCCCATGCTACCTCTACAACTACTCCACAACACTCCAGTGCACAGCCCTAAGTCCCTTTACTAGCTCTTTCCAAGTTTGGTCTACGAGATCAGCATTCCAAAGCTAAGGTAGACTGGATAATCAAGGAAATTCCCAACCTCATCCGGCAAGCATTGACCCTTACGAGGATAGCCTCAAGCACTTTGAAGTGCGTCTTAAGAAGGTAGAGCAATGTGAGGTTCGAGGTACACCTCACCTAAGGAAATATGTGGATGAATAGAAAGTAGAGCTGTAGAAGATGTAGTAGTTGGAGTTTAACTTGACACCTTTCCTCCCGGAGGAAGGTGAACGGGGTGCTGACACTTCTATTCAAGGAATGGACATAGATTTCATGACCCTAATGGCAGCTCTAGAGGCACAGAGTGTTGAGACCTCAAATGATCAAGTTCCTCCTGTACACACTAATGTTCCGTCAGATGGGGAATCCAGAGATACTTGGGAGTCCAATAAGGGGGATTCAGAGGATGAAGAGACTGATGAAGATGCACTAGTAGAGGATACTGAGGGTCACCAAGATAAATATAAATAGCTTACTATTTCTACAAAAGCACAGGATGAGGAGGAAGTAGTTGTGCAGACAACAATTGCATATTAGATAGTAGATATGATCACAAAGGTAATTCCATCAACCATTCAACCATCACCAGATGAGGCTAGCAGCTCCCAGGCCCCAGATCCAGCCTTACAGCAGGTGGAGCTTCCTCTTATACCCTCACAGCAGTTGGAGTCTCTTTTTCCAGCAGTACAGGACACCACTCAGTCCAAGGTTCCAGCAGCTGCAGTTTCACTACCAGCAGTTGATCACATAACTGCCCTAGAAGCTTCAACTTCCCCGAGTGCCTAGTATGCCCAGGGAGTTTTGAGCTTTATTTTTTATATTTCTATGCATTATGGATAATACATGATTTTTGGTTGGTGTGGGGTAGTTATGGTCATGCTCTTGTTTCCCATGTTTTGTGTAAATATTGTGTTGTACCCCATATTTTGTGTATAAACTCTTATTGTTCAGAAATGAAATTCCTTTGGTTTTTCTTTACCGGATTCTTTTCTATGGGTGTGATAGTAGAAGAACACCAATAGCATGAAATGTTTTGACTTATTTTGTTGACTGTTGTAACTTCAACCATGTGCTAAATAGTATAAATACATGGTACCATTCCTTATTTTGAATCTAATAATAATAATAATAACAATAATAATAATAATAATAATAATAATAAGAAGAAAAATTATGTTTGGTTAGTATTCTTGTAAATTTGAGGCTCGCTCGTTGAATTTATGCTTAATCAAAATCTTACATATCTTGATATTAAAGTGTTGAGTTGCCTTGTGTCAATTGAGGGCTGAAACTATGTTGAGTTAAACAATACATGCATTCGTAATGAGTGAGGATTTGTATAAATAAGGCACATGCCTAACTTGTGATGTCTAAAACTTGCCCGGTTGGTTTCTTAGTGCAACTCTCAGGTTAATTATTGGATGTTGAAATGATCTTAGGCTCTCATTGTGACTACTAGCCAATTTTACCTAAATATACCTCCCATGTACATTAATTACCCTAGTTACCCCGTTGAGCCTTTAAACTTTCATTGGCTACCAACCATTACACTTTCTATGAAGTAATTCCTTCTTTTGAAACCATCCCTCCTTGAACTTGTGAGATTTATACTAAAAGCCTAAGTTAGCGATGCCGTTATAAAGTGAAAATTGGTAAGGTTTACTATTGTGTTTATAAAAAAAGCAATACCTCAAAGTTGTTTATATAACAAAATGCAAGCTCCAAAAAGAAAAGAAAAGAAAAGAAAAGAGAGAAAAGAGAAAAAGAGTGGAGTGTTGTATAACTTGAAGAAATACGTTGAGGTGATTCTAGGTCGGTAACCCGAGGTAAATAGGGGCTATATAGTAAAAGAGCATAATGTATGTAGAGTTCAAGGAGGGTATAGCCACTACATTCCCAAATATTCTTCCAACCTGTCTGGAAGCCTACATTATAACCCGTGGAAATTCCTTAGTGATCTACGGGCGATCATTCCTGAGATAGCGGCAAGGTTAAAATAAAGGCAAGCATATGGACTAATACTTATAGCATGTAGCTTTCATTTCGAGTGCTTGAGTATTTTGATTACATCCTTTGTACATATGTGAGTGGGGATTTTCTTTGTTGTGAGCGCGCATGAATTATAAGACTTAGCAGAAGATAGGTTCTTGAAGTAGAACACAAGTGCACTTAGCTGTGAATAGCATTTTTGTCATTTTGGTCGAGGCTCTAAGGTCATGATATGATAACTCGAATGATAAGTTGTCTTCTAAGAATGGTAAATAAATGGAGTTACAAGCTTGTTAGCAGTCAGTCAAAACCACCTATCATCACTAGTATTTTGTGGAACGTCGGAAACATAGGTAGTATAGAGCAGGATAATTTTGTTTTAGATACTTGAGGACAAGCAATAGTTTAAGTTGGGGGTGTTGATGTGCCATAGAATTTCTAAACATTTGATGCCAATTACTTAGATTGTAACTCGTCTTTTAATGCATTTTTAGTTAATTTTGACCAAATTTGGTTATTTTGTAGTGCGTGAGCTTGGAGACCCAGAAACATGGAAAGAAAGTCAAAAGGTCACAAAAGAAGGAAAATGCTACAAGTATATGACCGCATAATGCACATGCGGACCGCATAACTAAGAGGTTGATCGCAAACTGAAACAGACTTATTGGCCAAATATATAAATATTAATATATTCCATTTTACTCTTTCTTTACTTGAGAACATGGGTTAGGGTTAGGTAGGATTGAATATCAAGAACTCAAGACTTTGAATCTTATTTAACATAATTACTTATGAATAAGTGGGTTCTACTTGGCATAAATTATTTTTTCTTAAATTGCAACTCTTTTATATTTGAGAAAATCATAAAGGGAAAATACTACCCAGCCATTGGAAAATATTGGGTAGTCATTTAGAAATTATTTGATATCAAAGGACCTTCCATTAGAAATATATAATATTAACACCAATAGTATTTTATTTCATTGACAGGGACACAACCTTGGATTCCTTAATCAAATTATTTACATTCTCATAATACAATTAGTTATCTTCTTAATTCACAACTATATCATTCTCTTGTTACGTTAAACGAATAGGATTACGACCTTTGTCATGTATCACACTACTCAAGTAAACATTTTACACCATATTCCCTGTGGGATTCAATCCCAACCTTGTTGGACTATTATATTAGACACCGAACACCTTAAACTATTCAATTAAAGTGTAATTTGAGTATATAAATATGTACCTTATTTAGCAACGATAAGTCTAAGGAGAAATAGCCAAGTACGTGACATAAGATGTCTCCTTGAGTGTAGGAAAATTTAGTTGAACCCGAAAGAGAAGATCCTTGAACCATGAACGGGATAGAGGTTTCAGAAATACACAAAGTTTCATTATGCTTTTAACTATAATTGACACCATAAACTTACGCCTCAAGCCCATGAGGTTGAAAAAAAGGTGGAGCACTTATGAGGTTATTACCCTGGCAACATAACCCTTCTCGATAGTTGATCCAACACAAGAGGAGTTGAGATATGATAGAATTATCCCTCGTGTTGATACGTTTAGAACATGTGACAAAATCTGGAACGTTCACCCCAAAGGGGGGTGGGAGGAAAGGTCACGGCAAGTGTACTTAATTTCAACCACACAAGAGTGTGACCATGTAGCTAGGATATCCTAATTCTGGGGTGAAATCATTCATGGATCAAAGAGGTTTTAATAGTTAATTCAAATCTTCGAAGAGGGATGCAAAAGACAGAGCCTCGCCCACCTAAAGATATGGAATGTTAGGAAAAGTAAATTTTTCGCACATAACAATGGCAGAGTAAATGATTCTAGAGGCCGAGTGTCAAAGATAATGGAACCCAAGGTGGTACTACATAGTAAACAAGGAAGATTTAGTGGATGTTGATAATAAGATCACCATGACTTTATGACTTTGAAAAGTACCCAGATGATAAAGGTAAATAGGATAGGCATGATATATAAATGTTGTGTTGCGATAACCCTAAAAGTGCATTTGGACTTGATGGAATGTCCTTTAAGAATCCTACGAGAAGGGGAGTGTTAGAGTGACGCATGGAACGACGCTCTCATTAATGGTTATCCCATCATGTGTCGGGGGACTAGCACAATGAATTTACAAAGAACACAGTCAGAACATGTTGCATAGGTGAAAGAGAAAATAAACACTTGTTACAAGCTAGACATATTTTTGCTATAAAAACTCTGAAACAACAATACCAGACCACGTCATTGGTATCTATAATATTGGGAATGAGGTGTGTTACTTATTGAAGATGGAATCAAATGAACTAAGTGTACACATAGAAGGTAAAGAAGAGTTTGTATGATTAATTTGTGAGGACATCAAATTTAAGAGGAAGCCTTATACAGACAAGCCTTATATATATATATATATATATATATATATATATATATATATATATATATATATATATATATATATATGGTTTTGAAATGCGCTTTTAAGTTGTTAATTAGGGAAGAGGATAATATTCACAAAGGAAGTAAATTGATTTCTTACCTCCTATGAGCCACATACGAAAGAAAGAGAGGGTGGTTTAAGAAAGATCTCAATACTAGGTTGCTTTACACTAGACTTGATGCCATGTAGGTTAATATTATAACGGCGTGTGCACAAGTGAGCAGATGTTATTCATTTAAAATGGAGGGTTCTATAGGAAATTCGTCAGGTATAACCCTTTGTTAAGAATTTCGGGAAGCAAGTGGAAAGTATTAACTAGGGGTATGAATAGATTCCAGGAAATTGTTATTGGACTCAATTCCTTAAGAGGCTAAATGTAAAATAAATGTGGTCAATAGGCTGCACAAATGATTCATCTTGTTCAAAAAGTAGGCACATGCAATGTGTGAGTAAATGTCATGTCAAGATCGTGTTTATGTTGTCTCTTTAATATAGATGTGCATATATGACAAGGAAAATTATGTAGCGTTAACAATGATGTACTAATGAGTGATTTGGTGATCTTAGGTTGTCGGGGCAGTGCCTTAATTGATGCCCCTCAACACCCATAACATAGGTTGGTAAGATAATGGCTTACCCCCGAATGACACCTCCTACATTTTGCGCAACGTGGTAGGCCGCTCATCTCACTAATGAAATCATTGGTACCATCTATTTATCTTCAACCGGAGCATCCTCCCTACCCTTCCTTTTTCCCTTCCTCGTGATAGGGTTAACAATCTATGGACCTTCTTACTGTGTAGGCCCTTGGAATTGCCCAAATCTGCCGCCCTTAAACTGCTCCTGAGCATACCTGCGACATGGAGCTAAATATTGGCTTGCACGCACTGGGAAGATTGGTTAGTTGTACCCAAGCTGTAAGACTTATTCTTTTTGTTCCCCCTCTTTCTACAACCATAATATATTTCAGGAATCATACAACATATCCCAGGGTGGCGCTTCTTACATACCAGACATTCCTGCTTGTTGGTATGAACAACCCTTTCTCGCTTCCTAGGCGCACATAATTCGGTTGTGCGGTTATATTAAGGGGAACAAGTGCATTTTCCCCAAACACTAGTGCTTCTAATCCCTCCATGGCTCGACCCATCATTACAAAAAACATTTGTGCAATCTCTCCCAGATTATATAACGGGGTCATTCCCTCCCCACTGCTTCAAACTCGAGGTCTACTTATCTGGAAAAAGGAGACATGATGGAGAACCTAACTTCGTATCTTGAGCTCTATAGGACGATCTAAAATTTCAAAGAATGATGACATTCCTAAATGTCCAAGTAGCCTTCTAATTATAGATGTTGTTGAAAACACACCGATAAAAAGGACTGTACTAGACACGGCTCTGAGACATCCTAGAAAACTTTCAAATCTTAGACTCTGATAGCAATCTTGTCATGCCCCGAACTTGGGGAGAAGGACCCAAGCTTGATCGAGATATCCTAGTCATGCAAGCCTACCTAGTGTCTACTATTCCACCTCACCCATGAATTATTTGAGGGTAAATATAAAGAGTTAAACCAATCAAGAGGATAGTGAAAAAAATTTCCTTCTTACAAAAGCTTCATTTACAGTCACCAAAATATTTCAAATTGATAGCTAAAAGAGGAAACATCCAACAATTTCAACAATATTTTAATTAGTTTTCCCCCAATCTAAACACAATCTACAATATATCTACGGAGCTTCTAAATAAACAAGAGTATAATATGGAAGTGTCAGCGACAAGGCCTCGGCTATACCTCAAAATACAATATGAGAAATCTAACCTCTTAATGCCCTAAAGTAGAATAGGGCTCACCGAATAATATTAGAAGAGGTACACCTACCAAGAACCTGAGCAACCTGCTGAGGAGTCACCTACATTTATTAATGATGCACCATCCCCGGCAAAAAGGATGTCAGTACATATGGAATAATACTAATATGTAAAGCTCAGTACCCTCTCATGAAATAGAGTGATAATAACCACCGGACCGTCTAGGTTGTCTCCCCACATATGCCATGTGAGTCGACATCCAATCCAAGGCTAGCAACAATCTCATCCCAATTAAGGGCAATAAACTCAAAACATCTATCTCATTCCAATTAACTGGAATAAAATGAATCAACTCTTACACAGGCACGTGTAGTTTTTAGGTGTGGGCAGTTACAAATCACCCTTCCTTAGCTTGCTAATGATACTTCCAAAAAATATTTTTGTACAAAGGAAATAGAAATATAAATTTATTCAACTCATAGTATTTCATTCCATATATACATTAATTAGCACTATTAACTACTCACAACATTAATATTTCATTAGCTCTCTCGGCCATACATAAAGTTCTTTATTCATGGAACGATGTCTGTATATCACGTTTCACACTTTCATTTATCTACTTTTAAGGATCGTTATGATAAACATCAATATATAGGATATTCTAAGAATCATGACTTTAAGTCCATTAGTAATGGAGGCTCTAAATACTTGGATTTCTTTCCAAAGAATATAGCATAATGACTGGCAATTGATTAATACATAGAAAGCTAATACACTATTTATTTTTGAAATACTCTTCAAACAAATGGAAATATACATCTTCAACTCATGAGTATGTAAATATTCAAAACACTTTAGGAATACTTTCAAAGGAGAGTGTGATGATCTACATCTTAAATATGGATTCAAATTATATGCAATTATCCACAACAACCATATTTGGATATTTTCTCACAAATAGGGAGAACAATATGATAAAGGAAATTTGAACATGGATGTAGTACATAAGCATTTAGGAACATCAATTATTGGAAGCAATTTGGAATAGTAGGAATAGGGGTTTGAACAAACCACATTTGAAACTTACGAAGAACTCATGGATTCCAATTCTAGAAAGGGAATTTATTCTACATACCTCAAATTCAACCCTAATGATACTACAATGTTCCACCATTCTAAACAACTTCAGTCTACAATAATATAAAAATATTATACCAATATTAGTAAGGACGTTCTACATTTTGCTCATCTAGGCACTATGTCAAGCATCTTGACTGCACATCTTTCTACAACCTTCATCAATGATATTTCTTCATCATATACCCACACGTTTCCCCACCTATTCATACTACAACAAACCTTAGATATTTTAGGACCTCCAACAACATATTCATGTCTTAGCATTCATCCCCAACTAACCAATTCGTCAAATAAATCACTTTTCATTCTCTATAAATTCTAACAAATTCGATTGGTGAACTTATGGATTTCACTCCCTTCTGTAGATCTCTAGCTGAGGAGGAATGTCTCCCTCTTAGTATCTACCAAGTGGCATCTGTATTCCCAACCGGTGGAACTCGCCAATTGCCTGAAGCCGTTGGCTTCAGAGAAATATAAGAATAAAATAAAGTCTCTTTCTAGGAAGTGTATGATATATAATTCCATGCACAACATAACAATGATATCGTTCTTGTTCTTTTTACTACTTGTTTCCTTTTGACTTTCTATGACAGAGTGTCTTCTTTGGGTTTGCTTCACGGGCCACCTTCCTTGATTTCGAGGGCCTTCAAAAGTTGATCCTCAATAAAAAATCATTTTTTGACTGAGAGAGACCAAATTGATACTCTCCTCCAGTGCTAAAAACAAAAACTACTGAACCTGGAGAGTTGGAGGCTCAATAGCAGTTCAGGGAGCAGGAAGTGATGGCCCTCAGTAAAGAATCCTCTTAGTTAAATGTACAATTTCAAGAAATAAAAGCTAAATGGTCTGAGGTCCAAAATATTGTACTTTATGCAGCCGAGTGCGAGGCTGCCTCCACTGAGCGAGTGCAGAGGCCGCTACTGCCGAGGATAAGCGTGCCCAGATGGAGGATAGGTATAAGAGGATCATGTATATAATAAGGTTCGTATAACCAGTATCTGTGATCTTGATCTTAGAATTAGTGTCGCGAGATCCGAGCGGGATGGCCTTTCGATCGACGTTGAGTGGCATAAATTAGAACTGCAGCGCTGACTGGATTGCATCGTCATTGAAAAAACATATTCTATGTATAACATGCGGAGAAAAATCTTAGAATATGATCAAAAGGGTGTCACCTATATTGGCAATAAAATCGCTAAGGCTCGAGAGTTGGAGCCAATAGCTTGAAGATGCCTCTTGGCTTAGCCTAATGCAAGTGACTCTTCTGGCTCCGTTTATGAATTATCAGAAACCAAGGAGGAATTTGAAGAGAATAATGGTGAAGGCCAAGATCTCGAGCCAATGTCAGATCCTCCTACTTCTCATGGGGTCGTTGATTCTTATCTTTTCCCAAGTTCGGGGGACGATATAGTTTTCTTTTTTGCTTTATTTTCCTTTGTTGTTTTCTTTGCGCTCGCCAAATTTTTGGTAACGACCTACTTCAACCCACTATGTAATATAATCAGTTAAAATTAATAGAAATATTACTTTCCGGGAAGCTGGTGGCATCTGCCCGACTATATCCATCCTTCATTTCATAAATAGACATCGGGACAATAACCGAGTGCAGTATCTATGCCGGTTGGTGTACCAATGGGCCATGGCACTGACATTTGTCGCTAGGGGTGGAAATAGTTTGGTAAAACCTGAAATCCAAACTAAAATCTGAATTTTTTGGATTTCGGGTTTGGATTTTTGGATTACAGATTGAATTTTTTAATTTTTTTGATTTTGGATTAGATATTGGATTTGGTATTTTGAATTTTTGGATATTTATATGTCAATAATAATAAGTTTAATACCCTACCCATTAGATAGTATCTCATATATTCAATATTGATTAGTACGTTACTGTGAGAATACCCTCTATTTAAAAATGATTTTATTATGTCTACTTCATATTGGCTGTATTAATATATGTATTATATTTTTCTGATAATAATTTCAGTACTTTAATACTTCATTTTGGATGATTACAGTAAGAATGAGGAATGTTTCAGGCAATTTTACATGAATATTATATTTGTATATTTATTTTTGTAAAAATAATTAACATATAAACTTATAAGCTCAACCGAAAATCTAAATTATCCAAGCCGATTAGTTTGAAATCAAACTTAAAAAAATTGATTCAATCTGATAATTGGATTAGATTTGGATTGTTATTTATTCAATCCAAAAATTGAAAATTCAAACCCAAATTTTCATATACAATTCGAACTGGCAGAACGACCACCCCCACTTGTCGCATTTTTGAATGAATTCCTTAGCGTCCTGTTGAATCCGAACCTAGTAATATCCTATCCAAACTAATTTTAACACCAACGAGTCTGCACCTTAATGATTTTCACATGTTCCTTTGTGAACCTCTCTTCTAACCTAATTAACTTCGGATGCACCTAAGCATTGGGCCAACGGGCCTTGGAACGATCTTTTGTATAACTGCCCTCCCAAAATTTGTAACGAGTTGCTTTGGTGCGGATTGGTCGTAAAGCCTTTGGGTATTCAGGCAATTTTCCATGCTCAAGGTAGTCAATGATTTAATTTTATCGAGTCTTAGACCAAGTGGGCCGCATTTACTTTGCAATATTCGTCCACATCCAATACCGAGTGCATGACTTATATGACCGTGGCAGAATCTGATCCTTAGATTTTCGTGGATGAGCCCAGATTGTCCAATGCATCTGCTTCTACATTTTCGTCTCTTAGAATGTGGGTGACTTACCATTCCCTGAACCGCGTGAGTAGAGTTTGAACTTTCATCCCATACAGCTGCATGTGTTCCTCCTTGGTGTCGAAGATTTCGTATACCTGATTTACCACCAATTGGGAATTACATTTGATTTCAATGACCTCAGAATCTAGTCCCTGGTCAAGTTTAAGGCATTATCAAAGCCTTATGGCTTCCCTCAAGACTTCTCCCGAAAGCGTGATTAAAACTACCCTGAGCCCAGACCACCCTTTAATGTTTGAAGCTTCATACATGAACAAGGTCCAAACTCCTGATGTCATTTTCGACACTATCACCACTTGTTTTGTGGCCATAGGAAGCACACGGGAGTGGAATCGTCCACGAAATCGGCCAAAACCTGTGATTGATTGCAGTACTAGGTTTATATTCATATCAAATTCCCTAATTTTGATTGCCCATTTATCCAGTCGACCTGACAAATCGAGTTTATGAAGGATATTTTGCAGGGCAAAAGTTGTCACCACGGCTATCGGGTGGCATTACAAATAAGGCCTAAACTTTTAAGCGGCGACTAAGAGATCTAAGGCCAGTTTTTTGAGGTGCGGATAACAATATTCCCCCATCTATAAAATTCTACAAATAGAATACATAGGAGATTGCGTACCTTTGTCTTCCCGGACTAATACGGCATTTACCGCTGCCTTTGAGACCGATATTAGCAATTTCCTCCAACTTTGATAGTAATGGAGTGCTTGATAGATACTGTTTTAGGTCTTTCAAGGCATGTTGTCATTTTGAGGTTCACTCAAAATTGTTCTTCTTCTTTGGAAGTGAGAATAAGTGATGGCATTTTTTCAAGGACGAGAAAATGAACCTGCTTAAGGTGTCCAGTCTTCCAGTTAGTCTTTGGACTTCTTTCACGTTTGTCAGCTAGTCTGGAATGTCTTTTATGGTTTTAATTTTGTCAAGATTGACTTCAATCCCCGCTTTGATACCAGGAAACATAAAAATTTAGTGGAGTTGACTCCGAGCACACACGTTTCTGGATTAAGCTTCATGTTGTGCTTTCTTAAGATGTTAAAGGTTTCTTGGAGGTATTTCAAATAGTCACCGGCATTCAAAGACTTAGTCATCTATGTAAACTTCCACTGTTTTTACTATTTGATTTAGGAATTTTGTTTACGAGCCTCAAATAAGTGGCTCCAGCTTTCTTAAGCCTGAAGGGCATCACATTGTAGCAATATGTGCCAAAGTAAGTCATGGAACAAAGTTTTTTCCAGATCCCCTGGGTTTATCTTAATTTGGTTGTACCCGAAATAGGCATCGAGGAAACTCATCAACTTGTGTCGGGACGTTGCATCAATTATTTCATCAATGTATGGCTAGGAACAAGTCTTTTGGACAAATCCTATTCAGATCCTTATAATCTACGCATATGTGCTTATTCTTTTTTGGAACTACTAGTATGTTAGCTAGCCAGTCGGGATATTTTACCTGCTTCTTTTGCCTTACTATTAAGACGCTGTGGTCCATGCTTAGTTTGTGCATGACTATCACTAGCATGATAACTATCGTATTCATGTACGACCATGCAAAACAATAAACATTAATTATAAGAGATTCTGTAAATCCTGACGGGGGTGAGGAGGTTAAGAGGCGCTACTTCAAGGGGTTGGATGATATTGTGCATAGTATTTTTCCTTCTAAGAGGTTATTTATTTTAGGGGATTTCAACGGACATATTGGGTCGACTGGAGGAGGCTATGGCGAGGTGCATGGAAACTTTGATTTTGGTGAATATAAATGCAAGAGTTACTTCACTGTTTGACTTTGCTAAGGCATTTGAGCTGGTGGTTGGTAACTCTAGTTCTTTTAAGAGGGAAGAGCATTTGGTTAATTTTCAGAGTATGGTAGCAAAGACTCAAATTGACTATCTTCTTCTTATTATGATAGAGGACTGTATAAGGATTGAAAAGTTATCTCGGGTGAGACCCTCGTTGTGTAGCATAGGCTCTTGGTAATGGACGTGGGTATCATGATTAAGATGAAGAATAGGATTGCACGAGGTCATCCGAGGATTAGGTGGGGAGCATTAACTAAGGATCAAGCTCAGGAGCTGGAAGGGAGGATATCAGTTGTGGAAGCTTGAACGAGTAGTAGGGATGCGATCGTTGTGTACGATGAAATAGGATTATATAATGGAGGTGGCGAGAGAGATGCTGGGAGTCTCGAAGGGTTATACTAGAAGTCACAAAGGCAACTAGCGTGAAATAAAGTGGTCCAAGGCAAAGCAGAAACAAAGAAGGTGGCATACCGATAAATGAGGATTTTAACATGTTTTATGTCCCTACTTGCCTATGTTTTTATCATCGATTGCTACAAAATAGTACCAAAATGCTCATATGTTATGCTTGATTTCATATTTGATCGACAAAGTGATGAAATGTCAAAGATCAGCTCAAAGGAAGTGAAACATGCTAAAGTATCAAAGTTTAAGTGAACTGAAGGAAAGAAGGCCTAGTGCGGATTGCGTAAAAGTGAATGAGGCTACACTAGGAGGTTCATAGACATGGATAAACTGAGCTTCAGGCTACGTGGATGCGATACATATTACGTGGTCCGCGGTGAAGACTTCGCGGACTGTAATGACCTGACCGATCGATTTGAGAATTTAAGCTCCGTTCAACGTCATAAGGTCTGAAAAAGCTTCAGAATATGAGTACCGAATTTTGTGCATGGTGGAATTCGGCTTTCGTATGGTTTTGCATCAAATTGGAAGAAGGAATCTAGTTTTGCAAGTTAGAACGATGAAAAGTTGACCGAAATTGGAATTTTGGGTAAACAACCCTAGAGTGGGTCGTAGATGATCTCAAAAACTTTGTATGCTGATTTTGGACTTAGGCGTATGTTTGGATTAAGATTTGGAAGTTCTTAGAGTAAATTGAGGCATTTCGGCAGAAGATGAAGTTGGAAAAAGATGAAGTTTGACCCACAGTTGACTTTTGGGATATCGGGTTTGAAATGCGATTCCGCGAGTTGCTAAGCTCCATTATGTCATTTTGGACTTGTATAAAAAATTTGGCACCATTCCGAGTTTAGTTGATAGGTTCTGGAACGGGATTTGATATTTGAAGATTTGAATGTTCATAAGCTAGGTATTTTGTGTGATTCATCATTTAGATGTAGTGTTAAGTGATTTGGGACTTCGAGCGATTCCATGTTAGGTTTCATGACTTGTGTGTGTGATTAGACGGGGTTGCGGGAGCCTCGAGTGTGTTTCGGATGGGCCACGGGTCATTTTTCCCTTTGTTTGAACTGTTGTTCTGCTATTTGGTATTTCCTTCTATGTGGTCGTATTGATTGTCCCGCGATGTCACAACACAAATTTTGGGTAGCATAAATTCCTTCTAAGCGATCGCATCATCACCTCCGCGATTGCATAGTGTATCTTAGAGGGGTTCCAAATCCTTCTATGCGATCGCATAGTTATGTTCTCTTTTCTTCTGCGATCGCATGACCCTATATGCATTCGCATAGGCCTTTTTTCTGGGCCTTCCAGTTTTACTCTATGAAATCATATTCCTTCTCTTGCGATCGCATAGAACAAAATGTCTGGGCAGAAAGATTTAATCCCAAATTCGAGGGTTTTACCATTTTATCACATTTTGACTTCTAGAGCTCGGTTCTTGGCGGTTTTTGAAGGTATTTTCACATGGGCAACTTAGGTATGTATTTCTCACTCGATTTTGACCAATTCCCATGAATCTCTTCTTAATTTCATCAATGGGTAGAACTTCATAAACCAAATTATTGAGTTTTGAGGGGGTGTTTGACCTCCGATTTGAGAGATGTGTATGTGGTTAAACTCATGAGAGTACGAGGGTTCTGAAAATGTTAAATGCATTCGGTTCCAAGACGTTGGCATGAGGGGTGTTTGGTCATTTTACCTAATTCACGCTTTAACTTTGAATTAAATAGTAGAATCAGTTGCTTGAGATGTTAATTACAATGTGTGATTTAATTGAATAGATTTGGGCCACTTGGATTCGAAACCCTGTGGCAAGAACGTGGTTGCAAGTTGATTTTAGCCGGTTTGAGGTAAGTATCCTGCCTAATCCTATGTAAGGCAAGCAAGATGAGGTATGTCAAATCTCTTCTAAAAACTTCTTTACTCTTGAAGAAATGCGAACTACTTTTGATGAGCTATATACTGAATTTATTAAAACTTCAAAAACTTTCAAGAGCATAAAAGAAAATGTTTCTCTAAAAGAAAAAGATTTTCAAAAACAGCTTTTTTTAAAAGAAAAGGATTTAGAAAAACTGGTTTTAGAAAATGAGAAGCTGAAAGAGGAAAACAAGTTTTTTGGAAAAAGAAGCACCGACAAGCCCGAAAGTTCTATTAAAAATTGCTCTTCTTGCATGCATCTTAAAAATTAGGTAGATAGACTTAAGGGTACCTTAGATAAGTTTAATTCTTCTCACAAAAACTTGAATGAGGTCCTTGTTAATTTGAAGTCAACCAAGCATGGCATAGGTTTTAAGAATGAGCCTAAAGAAAAGGTTGAAGCCAAACCCCAACCACCTAAGGCTCAACCTAGGATTAATAAAACAAATGCTTATCCTAGAAAGAGCAATCCTAGAACAAATATGCATGTTAGACCAAATGTTGAACATTTTAGAAGACCTAGAAATGACTTACCACCTAGAAATGACTACACTAGAAATGATGCATATTTTAGGCCAAACACTAGAAGGAGTTTTGAACCTCTTAGAACATCTAGACATGACCATTACTCTAGAAACGCTGCTCATTTTAGAACTAATAGTAGGAGAAATGGTTCTCATGAAATGTGCAATAGTCATAATGAAAATAGAGTAATTCATTTTCGTCCATCAAGTTACTATGAACCTAGAAGGATGCATAACCCCAATGTGACTTGTCATTATTGTAGACGCATTGGTCATATTGCCCCTGCATGCTTTACACGACATAGACATATCACTCAATCGCATCATTATAATATGCCTAACCCTCAAGGACCCAAAATGGCATGGGTACCTAAAACGCATTAACTTGTTTTGTAGGTATGTTTGAAGGGATCAAGTGTACTATGGTACCTTGATAGTGGATGCTCCAAACATATGACGGGAGACGAATCCAAATTCCTTCAACTAGAACACAAAGAAGGAGGAAGTGTGATTTTTGGGGATAGCAATAAAGGAAAGATCATTGGCATCGGATCGGTCGCTAAGGATGAAAATTCCTCTATTAAGCATATATTACTTGTGAAAGGTTTAAAGCATAATCTCTTGAGCATAAGTCAATTATGTGACAAGGGAAATCTTGCCCTATTTGATTCGGATGAATGCTTAGTGTTTAGACGTAGTGATTTTAAAATTATCCTTCGTGGTTTTAGAGTGGATAATATTTATATGGTTGACCTTGCAATTTCCTCACCCGAATATGTTGATTGTCTTATGAGTAAAGAGGAAGATACTTGGTTATGGCATCGTAGAGTAGCACATATCAACATGCATCTTTTGGACAAATTGATTTCTCAAAACTTAGTTATTGGCCTTCCCAATTTAAAATTTGAAAATGACTCTATTTGTGATTCATGTCAAAAGGGGAAGCAAACAAAAGCATCTTTCAAATCCAAAAATATTGTTTCAACTTCTAGACCATTGCAACTACTTCACATGGATTTATTTGGACCATCTCGCATTGAAAGTCTAGGAAAAAATCGTTATGCTTTTGTGATTGTTGATGATTATTCTAGATTTACTTGGACTTTATTTCTTGCCAATAAAAGTGATGCTTTTCAGAATTTTAAATATTTTCTTAAGCGTGTTCAAAACGAGAAGGAAATAACCGTCACTTCAATTAGAAGTGATCATGGGGGAGAGTTTGATCACAATCTCTTTGCGGACTTTTGTGACGAACTCGGTATCGAGCATACCTTTTCCGCTCCACGTACACCACAACAAAATGGGGCGGTGGAAAGGAAAAATAGGTGTCTCGAAGAGATGGCTAGAACCATGCTCGAAGAGGCCAAGATTCCCAAATATTTTTGGGCGGATGCCGTGAGTACCGCATGCTACATCTTAAATAGAGTAGTCATAAGGCCAATACTCATGAAGACCCCTTATGAACTCTACAAGGGAAGGAAACCAAATATCTCCCATTTTAGAGTATTCGGTTGTAAATGTTTTATTCATAACAATGGCAAAGATCAATTGGGAAAGTTTGATGCTAAGTCCGATGAGGGAGTTTTCATTGGTTATTCTTCACGTAGCAAAGCATATAGGGTTTTTAATAAAAGAACCGAAACTGTGGAGGAATCCCCTCATGTTGTATTTGCCGAAAATAATGCTCACTTGGCGAGAAAAGATTCCGGTTTTGATCTTGCAGGTATTTTAGATAGCTTGAAAGACAAAATACAAGTGGAAACGCCTAAGGAAAATAAAGATGAAATCTTGGAACAACCAACGGAGGAAGCGCCACAATTGGAGAATGAAACGAAAATGCCTAACGAGTGGAGGACAATTAAAGATCACCCTCTCGAACAGGTAATTGGCGACGTTGGAGAAAAGGTAAGTACCCGAAACTCCCTTAAGAACACCTTAGGACATACTGCTTTTGTGTCTCAAATTGAACCAACAACCATCTCCGAAGCAATTGGGGATGAATTTTGGACCGTGGCAATGCAAGAGGAGCTTAACCAATTCAAACGGAATGACGTTTGGGATTTGATGCCAAGACCCGAAAATCATACCATAATTGGTACGAAATGGGTTTTTCGAAACAAACTAGATGAAAATGGTGTAATCACTAGAAACAAAGCTAGGCTTGTAGCAAAAGGCTATAATCAAGAGAGGGTATTGACTATGAAGAAACATATGCTCCCATAGCTAGATTAGAAGCTATTCGTCTATTGCTCGCGTTTGCCTCTTCTATGAATTTCAATTTATATCAAATGGATGTGAAAATTGCTTTTCTAAATGGTGTTATACAAGAAGAAGTTTATGTTGAACAACCCCCCGATTTTGAAGATTTTAAATCTCCCGATCATGTTTTCAAACTCAAAGAGGCTCTCTATGGTTTAAAACAAGCTCCCCGAGCTTGGTATGAAAGATTGAGTAAATTTCTATTGAAAAATGATTTCATTAGGGGGAAAGTTGACACCACCCTTTTTGTTAAGCATAAAAACAATGATATTTTATTAGTTCAAATATATGTGGATGATATCATATTTGGTGCTACTAACAAAGTCTTATGCAAGGAATTTTCCGACTTAATGACAAGCGAATTTGAGATGTCTATGATGGGTGAGTTAACATTCTTTTTGGGATTACAAGTAAAGCAAATGAAAGAAGGTACGTTCATTTGCCAAGCCAAATATTGCAAAGAATTGCTGAAACGATTTGAAATGAACAATGCAAACGCAATGGCGACTCCCATGAGCACATCCGATCATCTAGACAAAGATGAGAAAGGTAAGGAAGTCGACACTAAGAAGTATCGAGGTATGATTGGCTCTCTTCTCTATCTTACTGCTAGTCGTCCGGACATCATGTTTAGCGTGTGCTTATGCGCCCGTTATCAATCGTGTCCGAAGGAGTCTCACCTTACTGCGGTAAAACGGATTTTGAAGTACCTTGTTGGTACTACAAATGTGGGTCTATGGTACCCCAAAGGTTCTTCATGCCAACTCTTTGGTTATTCCGACTCCGATTTTGCTGGATGCAAATTGGACCGCAAAAGCACCAGTGGCACTTGCTATTTGCTCGATAGCTCTCTCGTTTCTTGGTTTAGCAAGAAACAAGTAAGTGTTGCATTGTCCACAACCGAGGCTGAATATGTAGCCGCGGGGAGTTGTTGCGCTCAAATCCTCTGGATGAAACAACAACTCTTGGACTATGGCCTAAGTCTTGATCATATCCCTCTTAGATGTGATAATACTAGTGCCATATGCTTGACGAAGAACCCCGTTCTTCATTCGCGAACAAAACACATTGAAATTAGACATCATTTTATAAGAGATCACGTTCTCAAGGGCGATGTCGAAATCGAATTTGTTGAAACCAAAGACCAATTGGCCGACATCTTTACTAAGCCCTTAGAGAAAGAGCCCTTCTTCCGAATTCGTAGTGAACTCGGGATTCTTGACTCCACGTTGATCTAAGTCATGCATTGCATCTTTTTATCTTACATGATTTCTAACTTGAGCATCGGAGACGTCTAACAAATTTTTACAGGTATCGCCCTAAAGGTAGGGGGAAATATAAAGCATGACGCGCAATAATCAAGTCTTCTTCAGAAAATTCGGTCTCTGTCGTCTAAATAATCGATTATCTCGTATCAATAATCGATTGTTCTGCTATTACTTGAGTTATTGTACTCTCTTTAAGTAATCATGTTTTCTTTCCAATAAATAAACAAGTTATATTTACATTTTTGGCATCTTCTTATATTATTTTTGCTAATGGCAAAAGGGGGAAGATAACGGGTATGCACTCTCAATATTTATAAGCTTAAATTGAGGGGGAATTCATATATTGAGGGGGAACTAATCGCATACTTATTGCATATCTTTACGTGTCTTGAATCGTCATTATCAATTGGTTAAGTTGCATATCCCGCTTAAAGTTTGCCATTATCAAAAAGGGGGAAATTGTTGGAAACACGTTCTCAAGGCTTTATACTAAAACATGTGTTCTTATGTGTAGGTTTTGATGAATGACAAACGAAGCGCAAAGTGATTTATGACGAAGTTCAAGTACAAGCGCACAATTGGTGGATAACGAGATTCAAGCACAATAGTTTAAATGAGTCGTTCTTAATTGTGATCTTGATCCGACAACTTGACTCATGACATGGCTTCTCTCGTAAAATTATTTTTACAAAATCATGCATATTTAATTTCATGCTAAACGACTTTAAATCATGCATATTTACTTTAGTCAAAATGATTTTTAAACATGCCTCTAAAATCTGGACTAAGATAATCGATTATGTACTTATGATAATCGATTATGTTAAGCCAAGACTGCATGACAATCGATTGTGAACTAATGACAATCGATTGTGTTAAGGCAGTGAACATCAGGTTTTTCAAAACCTGCATGACGATCGATTGTGAACCTTATGACAATCGATTGTGATGAGGTAGTGTCCATCAAAGTTTTTCAAAACTCAGAATAATCAATTGTGAAGCTAATGACAATCGATTGTGAAGAGACAGTGTCCTTCAGATTTTTCAAAGTCACAAAATAATCGATTGTGAACTTATGACAATCGATTGTGTTGAGGCAGTGACTTCCACTTTTTCAAAATTATTAAATAATCGATTGTGAGTATATAACAATCGATTGTCACGAGGCAGTGTCTAAAATGATTTTCAAAGTCTGATAAATAATCGATTGTTAACATTGCACAATCGATTGTGAAGCTGACCGTTGTCGTAAAATTTTCAAATACCGTCAGGTAATCGATTGTTGATTTTGTAAAATCGATTGTTGATATTGAAATCTGAAAAAGATTTTTTGAACGTTGCTGTATAATCGATTATTGATTTGGTATAATCGATTGTTTTACGTAAAATCTGGAAATGATTTTTTGAACGTTGCCAATAATCGATTGTTGATCTTGGACAATCGATTGTTAAGCGTAAAATCTGGGATTGATTTTTGGTACGATTGGCAAACTATCGATTGTGGCTTCCTGACAATCGATTTTCACTGAGTAAAATCAGCAACTCTTAATTGGCAATTAGGCAACGGTAATGCCAAGTTTTTCAACTATAAATACAGCTTCATTTCAGTGTTTTAAACACAACAACACACAACAACTGATCATTCTATTGCTATAAGCTTGCATATTATTGTTTATCATTTTATATTCATTTCATAAAGCTTTTGAGAGCCAAAGTCTTGTCCATAGTTGTTGTAATCTTGAGCCTACTTCTTTTACTCATATCTACTCATTAAGGAGTGTTTTGTTTGAGTGTTTAGTGTTTTGTACACTTGTAAGAGAATTGTGATTCTCTTGTTGTAAGGAACTTGTGTTTCCTTGGTTGAAGTCTTGGAGTGTTGTATCTCCGAGCAAAGGTGTTAAGGCTTGTGTCCTTAAGTTATAAAGGTTTGTTGAGCACCCGCAAGCTTGACAAGTTAGTGGAAAATCTCGAGAGAGTCTCTCGGGGACTGGACTAGCCACGTGTTGTGGTGAACCAGAATACATCGGTGCGTTCTTTCCTTTTGTTTATTTAACGCACTTAATTATTTCCTGCAAATTTTAATTTCCGCAAGTTTACGCTAAATTTTATTATAACGCTATTCACCCCCCCTCTAGCGTTAAGCGTATTATCTAACATATAGAGCTTTTGTTGAGCCATTTGAGAGACAACTTTGAGTTGTTCATAGAGCTAATATTGTATCTCTTTATCTACTCTTTTGAGAGAGTTCTTGTTGTAAAAGAGAAAGGTGTATTAGAAGACCATATCTTCTCATTGATTGTCGGGTTTGCTAAGTACCCTCAATCTTAGTGGTTGAAGCCTTGTGGTGCGGTATCCACGAGCAAGGTAAAGTCTTGAGGTGCGGTATCCTCGAGCAAGTTGAAGTCTTGTAGAGTGTACATCTACGAGCAAGTGTAACGGTTTGTTAGGCACCCGTAAGCTTAACGGAGTTAGTTTATCTCGAGAGAGTCTCTCGGGGACTGGACTAACCACAAGTTGTGGTGAACCAGGATAAACTCGGTGTGTTCTTTCCTTACTATTTTAATTACCGAATTTATTTTATTCCTGCAATTTTAATTCCAGAATATTTATCAATATTCTCGTGCCGCGCTATTCACCCCCCCCCCTCTAGTGATGGGCATAAATTCTAACAGAGTTCTCCAAAATCAAGGGTACGCGAGTGCCATTGTTCCGTCCCGAATTCGATCAGGGAACTTTGAAATCACAAATGTCATGTTGACCTTGCTCGAGCAAAGATGATATTTTACGGGCGCCTCCGATCAAAATGCATACAAGCACTTGAAGGGGTTCGTAGATACATACTGGTGTAGCAAGCAGACAAACGTGTCCGAGGATGCGTTGAGATTGAGGCTTTTCTCATTATCTATTCGGGGTAAAGCATTGTATTTGTTAGTAAGGCGCCCCAATCATTCCATCACAATGATGGGTTGAATTGCCGGACAAATTTATTGCCAAGTTCTTTTCTCCAAGTCATATGGCAGCACTTTGGGATAAAATTCTAGCCTTCAATAAAGAGCCAACGGAACCTTTGCACGAGAGATGGAACAGATATAGAACAATGGTGAAAGAGTGCCTAAATAACAACATGACCGAGGCGATGATTCAACAAACCTTTTATCGTGGAATCAACACCAAAAATCAATGCATTGTGAACCAATTGGTCGGAGGGAACTTTATGAAACTTTCTTACCAAGAGGCATGTGATGTACTTGACAAAATGGCTGACACCTCTTTGGCAAGAAAAAGCCGAGAAAATGTGCCTCAAGGTGACACAACGGTCATCCATTTGCAAAAGGAATTGCATGATTATGGCCAAGCTATTGTCGAGCTTGGGAAACTATGAACCAATTGGTGAAGGCGCAATTGCAACAAGCCTAAAATCTACACAAAGTCAACGCAATGGAAGGTGTTTCAATGATGAAAATAAGGAAAGGAGGGCAACAACCTCAAAGTAATTGTGAGAAATAAGACAACAACAATGATGGGGTTGTTATTCCAATGAGTTCTATGGTGATCAAAGAAAAGAGGTCCAATATTCCCATAACTACCAAGGGAATAGAGGCAATTTTTCGAATCAACAATAGCGTCCCCAAGGAAATTGGAGATGTCAATAAGGCGACGGTAATTGGAATAATAAAAACCAACAACTAGGTGGGGGAAATTGAAACAACAACAATCAAAACAACAAATAGCGTAACCAAGATAACAATTAAAGCAATTGGAATGGGAACAACAATAATTGGAGCAAAAAAAACAATCAAGGAGGGTAGAATAATAGCGGCAATCAAGGCGACCAAGGGCAAGGCTTTCAAAGGCCCTCCAAGTACCAAAAATCGAACAATCCACCTCCCTTCCTTTCTCAAGGTCCAAGTTCTCCCAGAAGTGATATGGGGAGAATTGAGAGTATGTACGATCAAATGATGAAAAAAAACAAATATTCCAATGCGCAATTGGCTTCTCCTAATTCATCAATCCGGAACTTGGAGGTGCAGTAGGTCAAACTTCTCAAGATTTGAATACTCGTCCAAAGGGCACAGTAGGCATAATTGATGATGTTCTTGTACGTGTTGATATATTCATATTGTCGGCCGACTTCGTCATCTTGGATTGTGAAGTGAACTTTCAAGTTCGATTATTCTTGGGAGACCTTTTCTAGCTACGGGGAAGGTGTTGGTTGATGTTGAAGTGGGTGAGTTGACTTTTTGTGTGGGGGTGAGAAAGTTTTCTTCCATGTTTACAAATCAATGAGACAGCCCAATAGCACAAAGGTGTGTTCATTTGTGGACATTGTCACTGCTGTGATAGTGGATGACACAAGTTCCATGATCAATGTTGAAGATCCCCTTGAGGTCGTACTTCTTAATATGGATGTAAATGATGATGCTAGGAGAGTGGAGTGCGTGAATTCATTGCATAGTATGGGTTCATATTCACATGACCTAGGAAGTTTTCTTAGGATCTTGAAAACCGCAAAACTCCACCAACAAAGCCATCGATTGAGAAGCCACCGGTGTTGGAGTTGAGTCCACTTCCTCCACACCTCAGGTATGAGTTCTTGGGTTATAGTTCTACGTTACATGTTATTCTTTCATCATGCTTGACTAACATGTAGGTTGATGCCACTTTGGCGATTCTTCAAAAGTGCAAAAAGGCGATTGGATGGACATTGGCCGACATTTAGGGAATAAGCCCCGCATTTTGCATGCTTAAAACCGCCTTAGAGGAGGATGCAAAGCCTTTATTGGAGCAGCAAAGAAGACTAAATGAGGAAATGCAAGAAGTGGTAAAGAAAAAGGTTATCAAGTGGCTAGACGCCAGTGTGGTTTATCCTATTTCTGATAGTTCTTGGACTTCTCTGGTGTAATGCGTACCGAAGAAGGGTGGGATGGCTTATTCCTACTAGAACAGTGACGAATTGGAGAGTTTGTATGTATTACCAGAAACTGAACAAGGTGACCAGAAAGGACCATTTTCCATTGCCGTTCCTTGACCAAATGCTAGATCGCCTTGCGGGTCAGGCTTTTTATTGCTTTCAAGATGGTTACTCGGTGAACAATCAAATTCTAATTGCTCTAGAGGACCAACAGAGGACTACCTTTACATGTCCTTATGGCACATTCGCTTTCTCTCGAATGCCATTTGGATTGTGTAATGCTTCGCTGACCTTCCAACGTTGCAGGATTGCTATTTTCACCGACATGGTGGAGGATATCTTGGAGGTCTTCATGGATGATTTCAATGTAGTTGGGGATTATTTTTCGGAGTACTTGGTAAACTTGGATAGAGTATTGGCCCGGTGTGAAGACACCAACATGGTTCTAAATTGGGAAAAGTGCCATTTTATGGTAGAAGAAGGTATAGTGTTGGGTCACAAGATCTCAAAGCTAGGGATTGAAGTGGATAAGTCCAATATTGAGGTTGTTTCGAGGCTTCCTCCCCTACTTCTGTCAAAGGAGTGAGTAGTTTCCTTGGGCACTCGGGCTTCTACCGGAGTTTTATAAAGGATTTTTCTAGAGTGGTGCACATGTTGTGCTAGTATTGGAGAAATATGCAAAGTTCTTATTCCATGAGAGTTGTATTCAAGCGTTCAAGCGTCTCAAGCTCAAGTTGACTTCTACCCCCATCATTACCGCACCATGGCAATTGGGGCTGTTTTGGAGCTTGCCTTTTGAGCTCATATGCGATGCTAGTGACATGGCAGTTGGGGCTGTTTTGGGCCAAAGAATCAACAAGATTTTCGTCCAATGTACTATGCAAGTAAGATCATGAATGGGGCTTAAAGGAACTACACATTCACCGGGAATGAGTTATTGGCTATTTTTTTGCTATGCAAAAGTTTCGACCTTAACTTATATGGGCCAAAGTTTTAGTGCACACCGATCATGCTGCCATTAGGTATTTGATAACCAATAAAAACTCTAACGTGAGATTGTTGAGATGGGTTCTTCTTCTTCAAGAGTTTGATCTAGAAATTGTGGATAGCAAAGGAAGTGAGAATCAAGTGGTGCACCACTTGTCCCGTTTGGAGGAAGCCCGGATGACTTGTGATGTCCTTGAGATCAATGATGCATTTCCCGATGAGAAACTCCTTGCGGTTTCAATGAATGGAATGTCGTGGTTTGCCGATGTCGCAAATTATCTTGTTACCGGAAACATCCCGTGTGAGCTGTCTTCCAACCAAAGGAAGAAGCTCAAGCGGTATTGCTTGGAATTTTATTGGGACGAGCCATATTTGTTTAAGACTTGCACCGATGGTGTGATTCGACGACGTGTCCCAGAGGAGGAACAATTGGGTATTTTGGACATCTGCCATTCCCTACCCTATGGTGTCCATCATGGTGGGGCGAGGACGGCTTCTAAAGTGCTTAGTTGCAGATCTACCCTGTTTAAGAGTGCGAGGGATCTTGTAAAAAGATGTGATGAATTCCAAAGAGCCAGCGGGATTTCTAGAAGGTATGAGATGCCTCTAAATACAATTCTCGAAGTGGATATCTTATATGTTTGGGGCGTCGTCTTCATTGGTCCATTTTTTAGCTCTTGCGGAAATACTTACACACTCGTGGCGGTAGATTATGTCTCGATGTGGGATGAAGTCGTGGCTTTACCCAATAATGAATCTCGCTGTGCTGTGGCATTTCATAAAAGGAATATTTTCACAAGATTTTGCACCCCTCGTGCTATCATTAGTGACGGGGGGTCTCACTTTCGCAACAAGTCTTTTGATTCTTTGCCTTGTCAAATATGGAGTCAATCACAAAGTGACCTCCCCCTATCATCCTCAAGCCAGTGATCAAGTGGAGGTCTCCAACCGGGAAATAAAGACTATATTGTCCAAGACGTTCAATGCTAATAGGATCAATTGGTCGAAAAAGTTGGACGACGCTCTGTGGGCGTACCGGCTAACATATAAAACCCCAATTGGTATGTCTCCGTACAGGTTGGTGTTTGAGAAAACATTCCATCTTCTGGTCGAATTGGAGCACACTATTATATGAGCCTTAAGGAAGTTGAACTTGGAAAGGGATTTTGGTGCGAATCTCCGTGTTGATCAACTTAATGAGCTTGATGAGTATAGATTTCATGCCTATTCCAGCTCATCCTTGTATAAGTACAAGATGAAGAATCTTCACGACAAATATTTTTGGGGAAAGGAATTCAAAGTTGGTGATATGGTTCCACTTTTCAACTACAGGTTACGGCTGTTTCTGAGAAAGCTCAAATCAAAGTGAAGTGGGCCATCTGAAGTTGTATGTGTGACCCAGTTTGGTGCTATTGATCTCAAGAACAAAAATGGTATAGCTTTCAGAGTCAATGGACATAATGCCAAGCACTATTTAGGTAAGTTCAATGATAGCCGTGTGGTGGCACTCCTTCATCTAAAGTGATGCGGTGATAACATGCATTGTGTCGCGATGTTAAATTAGGCGCCTCTTGAGAGGCAACCCATGTCTTTTTCTTTCTCTTTGATATTATTTGTAGTTTAGGATTTTATTAGCAAATTGGTTGTGAGATGTCGTAGGATTGTGTTGATGCAGTGCAAAATAAGATGGAAAAATTGCACAGTCTCTAAAGTTTGCCAGTACGGCCACAGTAAACATTGTGCGGTCCGCACTGGCATGAGCAAAAAGGGGTGCTCTCTGTTCCACTGCGGCCCCATTCCATTTAATGCAGTCCGTGGTAGACCTCCGCAACCGCGGTACGCTTTTGTGCAATCCGCAGAAGTTACCTTCGCAGACTTCCAATGAAGAAACCCAGCACGGTCCGCGGTCGCTTTTGTGCGACCACACTATAGGTAAGGCTGGGGCCCGTAACATTTTCTATAAATAGAGCCCAAGGACCAACTTTTGCCCTTTTCAAACTCTAAAAACTCAGAAGCATAAAATTACTGCTCACACATACCCTCACCGTGATTCATGCTTGCCTTGATTAATTGCACTTCTGTTAGATAATACGCTTAACGCTAGAGGGGGGTGAATAGCGTTATAATAAAAATAGTGTAAACTTGCGGAATTTAAAAATTGCAGGAAATAAATGAGTGCGATAAGTAAATAAATAAGAACGAACGCACCGATATATCCTGGTTCACCACAACTCGTGGCTGGTCCAGTCCCCGAGAGACTCTCTCGAGATTTCCACTATCTTCGTCAAGCTTACGGGTGCTTAACAAACCGTTAATATTGCTCAAGGATACCGCACCTTAAGACTTCACTTGCTTGAGGATACCTCACCCCAAGACTTCAACCACTAAGACTTTGGGTACTTAGCAAACCCGACAAATGAGAAGATATGTTCTTCTCAAAATAACTCTCTTTTACAACAAATACTCTCTCAATAGAGTGGATAAAGAGAAACAAAATAAGCTCTATGAACAACACAAAGTTGTCTATCAAATGGCTCAACAAAAGCTCTAAAATGATGCTTGAAAATGATCAATATGTATATCAATATATGAAAGAGTTGTGTGTTTAAAATCAGCTCAAAAGACCTCTTTTTATAGGTGAAAAAGTGGTGCTGACCGTTACTTAATTGACAAATAAAATCCCTGATTCTGTGCTCAGACAATCGATTGTTTGGAGTAGACAATCGATTGTTTGACCAAAGTTCAAAAACAGATTCCTGATTTTGGGCTAAACAATCGATTGTTAACTCTAAATAATCGATTGTATTCAACGTTCAAAAATCAATTTAGGATTGTGGGAACGGTCAAAATATAATCGATTGTGTGAAAATGATAATCGATTGTTGGTAATCGATTGTGGGACAAAGACAGTCGATTGTTTTGATATTTAAAAACTTCGGTTGCAGTCTCAAAATAATCGATTGTTAACAGTAGACAATCGATTGTTGACTTCATATAATCGATTGTGTACTTCATATAATCGATTATGTTGTTCCAGTGTTCAAAACTTTGGCAACGGATCTATTATATACCATTGATATACACTTGATATACACTGTGTATACCAGAATTGAAAACTTACTTCAAAACCCATTTTTGTTAAAAATGAAAATGTTAAAATCATTTTGTTTGAAGTATATTTAAAATAATTATGATATATATGATTTAATAAAATGATTTTATGCATATTTATGATGACCTAATGTTGAGCCAAAAGATAAGATAACTTAAACGTTGTTCTTACATTGGTTCGACCTTCGTCTTGGGTCTTCGGTCTTGAACTCTTTGGCTCGACTTGGCTTGTCTATGCAATCCCGTCATCAATTTGCTTCTCGCCATTTGATAGTTTGTCATATTATATCGTTGTTTGACGCTTTGACTTCATTGTTTGTCATTCATCAAAACCTATACCTGAAAATCATGCTCATACAACCAAAGCGCACACATCATAGATATACATGATTTCCACCCCTTTTTGATAATGACAAACAACGGAAGATATGCATATTGAATTCCCCCTAAGGCATGCATATCGCCCATATTCTTCCCCCTTTTGGCATTAGCAAAAAGACTATACCAAAAAATTTTAAACCATTGACGATACCAATCGTTATAAACAAGATCATATCAAATATTAGTAAATGGCATACTAATGATAACGGTCATTTTTCTCAACAATGCCAATTGTTATTTAAACTAAAAATATTCATCAAAACATGAATCAATCATTTATTATAAAACCAATTGATACTAATTGTTATTCAAAAATAAAACTTGTTAAAGCATGTATCAACCAAAACTGATATAGATTATTTGCACATATCAACTTATTGCGTTTTTATTCAAAATACGATAACTAACCGACGTCCCACCTTAATGCATTAAGGTTTCGTGCTTGGTGCATCCACTACAATATTGTAGTCTTCAAGCACACCTGCAAAAAGAACCTAAAAATAGGTTTTTGGTACCCAACTTCTTTTGGGTCCTTGGGGGTTAGGACAATAACAATTATAATCAACACATAAATCTCTATGTTTAGCAAAACAAACGGGTGCAATGTGTCCTACCCGATTACAATAGTGACATATAACATTTGGATTGTGCATATGTCTAGGTTGAGCCAAATGCGTTCTAGGTGATCTAAAGTTGTTCCCCTAGAACCGTTGAATTTCCTAGAGTCATGTCTAGGTGGTCTAAAATTATTCATTCTAGACTCATTAGCAAAAGTCCTAGAGTTGTTTCTAGGTTGTCTAAAACAATTAATCTTAGACTCATTTGTGAGGTTCCTAGAATTCTTTCTTGATGGACCAACCTCATTACTAATATCCTTTTTATTCTCTTCAATTTTAGGACTATCAACACTACGTTTTTCTAGTGCGTTCCTAAGTTCTATGTTCTCTAATTTTAAAGAACTACAAGAAGAACAATTAGAACATTTATCATTAGAAGAAGCTTCATTCAATTCCTTGATTTTATTTTTGAAATCAACAATGTCATTTTCCAAAAAATTATTTTCTTTTTCTAAAACTTCAATTTTATTTTTAAGAACGCCATTTTCATTAGTCAATTTTTCAAAATCTATTTCTTTCAAAGAAGAGGATTTTTCAAAATCTTTTTCTTGTAAAGAAAGTGTTTTCTGAAAATCTGTTTCTTGCAAAGAAAGTGTTTTCGGCAAAGAAAGTGTTTTCCTCAAATCTTTTATCGTTTTGGAAGCATTAACAAATTCACCATACAATTCATCATAGGCATTTTGTAATTCTTCAAACGAGTGAGAGTTAGAAGTACTTACCTCTTTTTCGTCGTTTGCCATGAGACATAATGCGGAGGCTTCATCGCCCGAGCTGTCCGAGTCCCGTGATACTCGCCTATGGTGTTTCTTCTTTTTCTTGTCCTTCTTCATAGACTTACAGAACTTTTCAATTATATCTTAGGAAATATTATCCCTTTTCGAATCACTTACCTCTTCTCTTTTAGAGGATGAGGCTTTGAAGGCAAAATTCGAATTACTTCTAAGATAAGGATTGAGAATTGTGCTATCATAAGTTTCGAGGTTACCTCTTAGTCCATCAATTGTGATATTCGTGAATTCCATTGACTCTTGGATGGCATTGGCTTTGGAACGCCATTCGGGAGTGAGACTCCGTAGGACTTTTCGAACAAGATCTTTGTTCGTGTAAACTTTCCCGAGAGCATGTAGATCGTTGACGATTTTTAAAAATCGTTCAATCATAACGGGTTCCTTCTCCATATTAAAGATTTCATATTTATGTGTTAGAAAATCAATTTTAGATTCTCGGACTTGAGGCGTACCTTCATAAATGATCTCGAGTTTGTCCCACATCTCCTTGGCGGTTGTGCAGCACGAGGTTTTCCTATAATCATCCGCATTCACCACACAATATAATACATGGATGGCCCTTGCATTATTTTTAACTTTCTTGATATCCTCGGCATCATATTCATCTTCGGATTTTGGAACCGTGGTCTCTTCAACTTTCTTTGTTGGCATTGGTTCACCGTTTTTGATTATTTGCCACAAACGAAAACTGTTTGCTTTGAGGAAGATTATCATTCGCTCCTTCCAATATGAGTAATTCGTTCCATAGAAAAATGGAGGGCAAGTGGTGGATTGTCCTTCATTCATCGTTCCTGCGTTCAATAATCTCAATAGAAAAAATATATACTGCTCTCAACCGGTTAAGGCTTTCAGAGAGTTAGCCTCTGATACCAATTGTTAGATAATACGCTTAACGCTAGAGGGGGGTGAATAGTGTTATAACAAAAATAGCGTAAACTTGCGGAATTTAAAAATTGCAGGAAATAAATGAGTGCGATAAGTAAATAAATAAGAACGAACGCACCGATATATCCTGGTTCACCACAACCCGTGGCTAGTCCAGTCCCCGAGAGACTCTCTCGAGATTTTCACTATCTTCGTCAAGCTTACGGGTGCTTAACAAACCGTTACAGTTGCTCAAGGATACCGCACCTTAAGACTTCACTTGCTTGAGGATACCTCACCCCAAGATTTCAACCACTAAGACTTTGGGTACTTAGCAAACCCGACAAATGAGAAGATATGTTCTTCTCAAAACAACTCTCTTTTACAACAAATACTCTGTCAATAGAGTGGATAAAGAGAAACAAAATAAGCTTTATGAACAACACAAAGTTGTCTATCAAATGGCTCAACAAAAGCTCTAAAATGATGCTTGAAAATGATCAATATGTATATCAATATATGCAAGAGTTGTGTGTTTAAAATCAGCTCAAAAGACCTCTTTTAATAGGTGAAAAAGTGGTGCTGACCGTTGCTTAATTGACAAATAAAATCCCTGATTCTGTGCTCAGACAATCAATTGTTTGGAGTAGACAATCGATTGTTTGACCAAAGTTCAAAAACAGATTCCTGATTTTGGGCTAAACAATCGATTGTTAACTCTAAATAATCGATTGTATTCAACGTTCAAAAATCAATTTAGGATTGTGGGAACGGTCAAAATATAATCGATTGTGTGAAAATGACAATCGATTGTTGGTAATCGATTGTGGGACAAAGACAGTCGATTGTTTTGATATTTAAAAACTTCGGTTGCAGTCTCAAAATAATCGATTGTTAACAGTAGACAATCGATTGTTGACTTCATATAATCGATTGTGTACTTCATATAATCGATTATGTTGTTCCAGTGTTCAAAACTTTGGCAACGGATCTATTATATACCATTGATATACACTTGATATACACTGTGTATACCAGAATTGAAAACTTACTTCAAAACCCATTTTTGTTAAAAATGAAAATGTTAAAATCATTTTGTTTGAAGTATATTTAAAATATTTATGATATATATGATTTAATAAAATGATTTTATGCATATTTATGATGACCTAATGTTGAGCCAAAAGATAAGATAACTTAAACGTTGTTCTTACATTGGTTCGACCTTCGTCTTGGGTCTTCGGTCTTGAACTCTTTGGCTCGACTTGGCTTGTCTATGCAATCCCGTCATCAATTTGCTTCTCGCCATTTGATAGTTTGTCATATTATATCGTTGTTTGACGCTTTGACTTCATTGTTTGTCATTCATCAAAACCTATACCTGAAAATCATGCTCATACAACCAAAGCGCACACATCATAGATATACATGATTTCCACCCCTTTTTGATAATGACAAACAACGGAAGATATGCATATTGAATTCCCCCTAAGGCATGCATATCGCCCATATTCTTCCCCCTTTTGGCATTAGCAAAAAGACTATACCAAAAAATTTTAAACCATTGACGATACCAATCGTTATAAACAAGATCATATCAAATATTAGTAAATGGCATACTAATGATAACGGTCATTTTTCTCAACAATGCCAATTGTTATTTAAACTAAAAATATTCATCAAAACATGAATCAATCATTTATTATAAAACCAATTGATACTAATTGTTATTCAAAAATAAAACTTGTTAAAGCATGTATCAACCAAAACTGATATAGATTATTTGCACATATCAACTTATTGCATTTTTATTCAAAATACGATAACTAACCGACGTCCCACCTTAATGCATTAAGGTTTCGTGCTTGGTGCATCCACTACAATATTGTAGTCTTCAAGCACACCTGCAAAAAGAACCTAAAAATAGGTTTTTGGTACCCAACTTCTTTTGGGTCCTTGGGGGTTAGGATAATAACAATTATAATCAACACATAAATCTCTATGTTTAGCAAAACAAACGGGTGCAATGTGTCCTACCCGATTACAATAGTGACATATAACATTTGGATTGTGCATATGTCTAGGTTGAGCCAAATGCGTTCTAGGTGATCTAAAGTTGTTCCCCCTAGAACCATTGAATTTCCTAGAGTCATGTCTAGGTGGTCTAAAATTATTCATTCTAGACTCATTAGCAAAAGTCCTAGAGTTGTTTCTAGGTTGTCTAAAATAATTAATCTTAGACTCATTTGTGAGGTTCCTAGAATTCTTTCTTGATGGACCAACCTCATTACTAATATCCTTTTTATTCTCTTCAATTTTAGGACTATCAACACTACGTTTTTCTAGTGCGTTCCTAAGTTCTATGTTCTCTAATTTTAAAGAACTACAAGAAGAACAATTAGAACATTTATCACTAGAAGAAGCTTCATTCAATTCCTTGATTTTATTTTTGAAATCAACAATGTCATTTTCCAAAAAATTATTTTCTTTTTCTAAAACTTCAATTTTATTTTTAAGAACGCCATTTTCATTAGTCAATTTTTCAAAATCTATTTCTTTCAAAGAAGAGGATTTTTCAAAATCTTTTTCTTGTAAAGAAAGTGTTTTCTGAAAATCTGTTTCTTGCAAAGAAAGTGTTTTCTGCAAAGAAAGTGTTTTCCTCAAATCTTTTATCGTTTTGGAAGCATTAACAAATTCACCATACAATTCATCATAGGCATTTTGTAATTCTTCAAACGAGTGAGAGTTAGAAGTACTTACCTCTTTTTCGTCGTTTGCCATGAGACATAATGCGGAGGCTTCATCGCCCGAGCTGTCCGAGTCCCGTGATACTCGCCTATGGTGTTTCTTCTTTTTCTTGTCCTTCTTCATAGACTTACAGAACTTTTCAATTATATCTTTGGAAATATTATCCCTTTTCGAATCACTTACCTCTTCTCTTTTAGAGGATAAGGCTTTGAAGGCAAAATTCGAATTACTTCTAAGATAAGGATTGAGAATTGTGCTATCATAAGTTTCGAGGTTACCTCTTAGTCCATCAATTGTGATATTCGTGAATTCCATTGACTCTTGGATGGCATTGGCTTTGGAACTCCATTCGGGAGTGAGACTCCTTAGGACTTTTCGAACAAGATCTTTGTTCGTGTAAACTTTCCCGAGAGCATGTAGATCGTTGACGATTTTTAAAAATCGTTCAAACATAACGGGTTCCTTCTCCATATTAAAGATTTCATATTTATGTGTTAGAAAATCAATTTTAGATTCTCGGACTTGAGGCGTACCTTCATAAATGATCTCGAGTTTGTCCCACATCTCCTTGGCGGTTGTGCAGTACGAGATTTTCCTATAGTCATCCGCATTCACCACACAATATAATACATGGATGGCCCTTGCATTATTTTCAACTTTCTTGATATCCTCGGCATCATATTCATCTTCGGATTTTGGAACCGTGGTCTCTCCAACTTTCTTTGTTGGCATTGGTTCACCGTTTTTGATTATTTGCCACAAACGAAAACTGTTTGCTTTGAGGAAGATTATCATTCGCTCCTTCCAATATGAGTAATTCGTTCCATAGAAAAATGGAGGGCAAGTGGTGGATTGTCCTTCATTCATCGTTCCTGCGTTCAATAATCTCAATAGAAAAAATATATACTGCTCTCAACCGGTTAAGGCTTTCAGAGAGTTAGGCTCTGATACCAATTGTTAGATAATACGCTTAACGCTAGAGGGGGGTGAATAGTGTTATAACAAAAATAGCGTAAACTTGCGGAATTTAAAAATTGCAGGAAATAAATGAGTGCGATAAGTAAATAAATAAGAACGAACGCACCGATATATCCTGGTTCACCACAACCCGTGGCTAGTCCAGTCCCCGAGAGACTCTCTCGAGATTTCCACTATCTTCGTCAAGCTTACGGGTGCTTAACAAACCGTTACAGTTGCTCAAGGATACCGCACCTTAAGACTTTACTTGCTTGAGGATACCTCACCCCAAGACTTCAACCACTAAGACTTTGGGTACTTAGCAAACCCGACAAATGAGAAGATATGTTCTTCTCAAAACAACTCTCTTTTACAACAAATACTCTCTCAATAGAGTGGATAAAGAGAAACAAAATAAGCTCTATGAACAACACAAAGTTGTCTATCAAATGGCTCAACAAAAGCTCTAAAATGATGCTTGAAAATGATCAATATGTATATCAATATATGCAAGAGTTGTGTGTTTAAAATCAGCTCAAAAGACCTCTTTTAATAGGTGAAAAAGTGGTGCTGACCGTTGCTTAATTGACAAATAAAATCCCTGATTCTGTGCTCAGACAATCAATTGTTTGGAGTAGACAATCGATTGTTTGACCAACGTTCAAAAACAGATTCCTGATTTTGGGCTAAACAATCGATTGTTAACTCTAAATAATCGATTGTATTCAACGTTCAAAAATCAATTTATGATTGTGGGAACGGTCAAAATATAATCGATTGTGTGAAAATGACAATCGATTTTTGGTAATCGATTGTGGGACAAAGACAGTCGATTGTTTTGATATTTAAAAACTTCGGTTGCAGTCTCAAAATAATCGATTGTTAACAGTAGACAATCGATTGTTGACTTCATATAATCGATTGTGTACTTCATATAATCGATTATGTTGTTCCAGTGTTCAAAACTTTGGCAACGGATTTATTATATACCATTGATATACACTTGATATACACAGTGTATACCAGAATTGAAAACTTACTTCAAAACCCATTTTTGTTAAAAATGAAAATGTTAAAATCATTTTGTTTGAAGTATATTAAAAATATTTATGATATATATGATTTAATAAAATGATTTACTTTAATAAAATGATTTTATACATATTTATGATGACCTAATGTTGAGCCAAAAGATAAGATAACTTAAACGTGGTTCTTACAATTGTTCGACCTTCGTCTTGGGTCTTCGGTCTTGAACTCTTTGGCTCGACTTGGCTTGTCTATGCAATCCCGTCATCAATATGCTTCTCGCCATTTGATAGTTTGTCATATTATATCGTTGTTTGACGCTTTGACTTCATTGTTTGTCATTCATCAAAACCTATACCTGAAAATCATGCTCATACAACCAAAGCGCACACAACATAGGTATACATGATTTTCAACAACTTCATCTTCAATCCGGTAACAATTCCCTCGTCTTTCATTGATTACATTTTATAGTTTGATTTTATTCTTATGCCCAATAGTTTTAGCTTTTTTCTTCTCATTAGTTTCTTCTTCTTTATTTAATTGTTAGCGTTGGGTAGTTGTAAATGCGGGGTTTGTGTAATTGATATGCTTAATCAATGGGTAAACTGAGTAAGGACAACATAGGTGAAAACTTGATCAAAAATGAAGAAACTGAAAACCCTAACTTGGTGCCCATGAAGCCTAGTCTACGCGGCCCGCGGTCACCTTAGAGCGGTCTACAGCGCCCTGACACGGTCTGCGGTATCGTTTTGTGCGGTCCGCAATTTTCAATTAATTGAAAGCTAACTTGCCTCCAGCACGACCGCATTGCACTCTTTGTGGTCCGCGCTAGCCTACAGCGACTGTGACCCCATCTTGTGCAGACCGCGGTGGGTAGATTTGGAGATATGTCTTTCGGCCTTGGACGCAATGTGGACCGTGGTCGCTTTTGCACGATCCGTGGAGCACCCTATGCGGTCGTACTCCTGTTTGTGTGGACCGTAGTGCAATGTTCTACAACTGAGTCTCCAATTCTTCTAATGCTGTCTACAATTCAAATTTTGTGCCTCTTTCACTGCATGTTCTTATACTAATCATGTTAGATATGTATGCTTGCAGATAATGGTAAAGCAAAGAGGTAGAGGTGCAAAACAACCCGACCAAGGTGACTCGTCCCGGGGAGGCAAAAGAAAAGCAGTTAAACTCACTCCCCAACCTAGACTAAAAATAAGGAAAACACTGAGGATTGTTGATACGGTTAATTACCAATCGGGTAGTTCGTACTTGCCTTCTTAAGACCTCTCCTCTGACTCAGTTCCAGCTCCCTCAGTTCCAGCTTCACCCACTGCCCAAGCTCCACAACGTATGTCTTCTAAGTCGTCTGATAGCTCAATAGCCGGCAGCGATGAGTACTCCACCTTCCCCACAACTTCTGTATCTGGGGAGAGTGCAAGCAAAGGTGATGGGGGTGGTGATGACAGTGATGAGAAAGTACCCCGAAGTGGTGTAGCACAAGTTGGGGGTATTGCACATGCAAGAAACCCCACATTCTATGAAGACGGGTTCCTTAGCTAGTGGCTTTCCATCAGTTAAAGGCATGGTGGCCCATACGAAAGCTGATTCAAGATAGGAATTGTATCACAAGTGACCTTCTGCCCCCTCATCCAAATGTGCATAGACAGTTTCATACAATAGTAGGTTGGGAGCATTTTTGGGATGAGTGTGTAAAAGACAGTGAGCACATGGTCAAGAAGTTCTACTACAATGTGTCCCACATTAAAAAGGGTACAATAGTGACCAAAGTGCAAAACCAAAATATGGTGTTCTATGGGAAGGCTTTCAATGATTATTTGGGGTTCAATGACGAAGAGAGACCTGGTACAATCAGAAGTTGGCAATGGTCGAAGAAGTTTGCCCTAGATTAGCTGGATACTTGGCACACTGGTGTATTGTTTGAGATTGGTTACAAGTGGGGTGAAGATAGTTAGGAGGACTTTAAATTTTGAGGCTAGGGGGTGGTTGAACTTTGTATGCAATTGACTTGACCCCAGCTACCATGATCAAACCATCTCACTTGCCCATGTTGTTATGATTGCTTCTATAATGGCAGGTTTCTCTGTCAATGTGGGTAATGTGATGTACCGGATGGTTTCTGTGTTGGGGGATGAGAGTGACCAGTAATACCCTTTTCCAAACATCCTCACCATGTACTTTCGGGACCTGAAGGAGAAGAAGAAGCCATTTTATGTTAAGGTAAAGCTGGTGGCTCCATTCTCATGATACAACTTACAGAGGACAGACTACCTGAAGGATAAGATGCACAAGCCACCAGCCTATGCCCAAGTGGCCAGTCTAAGGAGCCGGTTGTGGTAGAATGCTCTACTGAGCCTTCCAATGATCCTGTTGCACTTACTATTGACTTGCCTCCAGGACCTTCCTCTACTACTGGTCCCAATACTTCAGCTGGACCGGGGATTCCATCTTTCCTAGCCCACCCTCTCACTACCCATCAGTTAAGCCAGACACTGCACAGTTTGAACAACTGGATCGAAGCTGCATCATCCAAGTTGTCTGCTTTATCTCCCATTGTTGAGGCTTATTCAACACAATAGTCATCTCATATCCCTTAGTCCAATGAGGACACACTGAAAAAGCTCCTAAAGAACTAGCAAAAGATTATGGAGACACGGACTACCCTATCTAAGGTAGTGGATATACATGGCAAGGCTTTGAAGGAGCTTGCCCGAAAGCACAAGAATATAAAGAAATCATGGGCTTCCAAGGAGTTTGTGAAAGAGCTTAGAGGAGATGTGGACAAGATTTTAGAGGACCAGATGCCTCTAGACTTGCTATTCGGGGATCCAGCCCCAGCAGCAGCACTAGTAGCAGAGCCACAGCAGGAGCAGTCTTTAAAGCATCCAAAGAAGAAGAGGAAGCTCCTCAGTGTAGCTAAGGTGATCATTGAGTTTGCCGGGCCATAGGAGTCTTCCTCTAGTCTACCATAGGATGCACATGATATCCAGCCTGTCCAGGTCCAGGACCCAACCCCAGTAGCTGAGCAGCAAGACATCGGGAATCATGAGGTTTCTGCACATACAGAGGACCCGGGGACCATTGATGATCTTACGTAAACGGACCAGGCTTAGGGAGCTCTTATATCCTTGCTTTGTGATTTTTTATGCTTATTTGATAGTTGTCATTGGGAACAATTCCAGCTTTTATTCGTGGGGGTGCGCCCTACCTTTTATCAACATGATTGTATATATTAGTTGACTTAGTTTATATTTCTGTTTATTTTCTATTTGGTATGTATATAACTTTACATTTAGTTACTTTAATCGTACTTTTTATTCTCTCTTTGGTCTGTATATAAAGTTACATTTTTGTATATATTCATCCCCTGTTATATATTCTAATCCCTTTTCGTAAATATTCATTCTATTTTCTATTTTCGTTAAAACTTTTCATATTTAGCTTAGTAGATAGGATCATAGCCTTTTTGTTTCATTTTAGCGCTATAAATAAGCTCTTGGTTTTCTTAATGCCACGGTTCTTTCCAAGGGTAGAGTATTGTGTGAATCGGGTGGCTCTTTCCGATAATGGATGCCGTGATAACCTTCTTAAGGGTTTGAGTCTGCTTTTTATTTTTCTTTTACTTTTAGTAGTTTATAGTTAAGGGTACCACAAGCAAAACTTTACTTGGTCCTAGAACATTTTCCTTTGATCTCATGGTCAAAGACAAAATGTTGTGTTTAGGATGGTAAAAGTCATGGCCTTGAAACTTTTGTGTTGACCAAACAAAAATCATGTGGTCTTTCAGACTATTGTGTGCTCAATCATGTCTAAGATTGTTGTGGGCCCTCGATTCTATGTCTTTTGCAATCCTTGAGTTTGTGTGGTGAGAAATCAAATTTTGAGTCCAAGTCCCGAGCCAATGATCTAGAACTTGCCCTGAATGTTTTTTGAGGAAATATTTTGAGTGAAATTCGACTTGGGAAGTGATTATAGGCTCTTCTTGATCCAAATGATAAGTTGAACAATTTCATAGCCTACCAACAATATAATCCCTATGTAACCCTTTTGAGCCTTAATCCTTTTTCTTTTAAACAACCAATGCTACACGCCCATAACCGTACAAAATTATACACTTTCTTGGCACACAAATTTTCCCTTGAGTAATTGAAAAAGCCTAGGTTTGCGGGGGAGACAAGAAAGAAAACAAAGTGGTAAAAGGTAAAAAGGCAAAAGAAGAGGAAGGCAATGAAAAAGAAAGAAAAGAAAAAGACAAAAAGAAAGCCCAATGTGAAAAAGAATAAAAAGGGATTCAAGGAAAAACAAAAGTGAAAAAGGTGTGGAGAAAGTAAAAAAAAAAAAGGAGAAATGTTTTGAATTACATGAGAAAGAGTGACAATGTGTCTCTCTAACCCCTTGAAAAAAAGTGAAATACTCAAAAGAGTTAGTGTGCCAAAATGAATCAAAAGAAGTGCTTAAGGAAAGATGGAACCAATATAGACCAACAACTTTTCCTACCCTCAACCAAAAGCCTTTACATTGACTCCACAAAAGCCTTATATGATATTGAGTAGGATGACGTTCGCATTGGTGGATTCATACATGAGGTTCAAGCATATGGTACTTAGAGCCGGACCTATGATCTTCCTTGAGAGAGACGAGTGAATCCCTATCAACCTCGGTTTGTATGCTTATACTTTTAAAGGTGAGTTTTACTCAGGGGGAGTTGAGAATGTTTGAGTTTGGGTTCCACAGCAACCAAAGTAATTGAGTGAGTTCCTTGACACTACTACAAAAAGGACCTTTAGCGGCAATAATAAACAGCTTTAGCGGCAATAACTATAGCTGCTATATCTTTTACCAGCAATTAGTCTTTTGTCGCTGATGCTGGGGTCGAAAAAGGCTTTAACGGCATTTATCGCAAAAGCTGGTGAAAGGTATAGTTTATTGCCACTATAAATTATTATCTTTAGTGGAAATTATATGCAGAAACTATAATGGCTACTAAATTCTATCCAAAACGGCCAACTATACTTCTTTAGTAGCTATTTTTATTGCTGCTACATTCAAAATAATTTCCGCTAAACGTTCGTATCTCTAACGGCAATTGTTTGTGGCAGTTATAATAACTATTAAATTCAAACCAAACGGCTCACTATACTTCTTTACCATCCATTTTTATAGCCGCTAAATTCAAACTAATTGCCGCTAAATATTCGCATCTCTAACGGTAATTGTGTATGGCAACTATAATGGCTACTAAATCCAATCCAAAAGTCTAATTCTACTTATTTATCATATATAGTTTTATAGCCACTAAATTTAAAATAATTATCGCTAAAAAGTCCGCATCTACCATATATATGTATGTATATGTACTGGGATGTGCATGTCAGCATGCTTGTATAGTTATAGAAAGTTTCAATCTACAGACCATGATAGGAAATAATTGTCCTGCTCTTTTTTTGCTAAATGTTGTATATGTTCCTGAAATATTAAGTAATCATAACAATATTTACCAAGTCACCAAGTTCATAGAATTTTAAATGACTAAGATGGTGAAATGATTCTGGATGCCCCTTGGGTGCTACATCAATTGTCCTTCCATTTTAGACAAACCGAATCTCCACAAATTCACTTTGATGGTTTGAGTTGGTCTTTATAACTGTCTTAGTACTGCTAAGTGCGTCAAGAAATGGAGGAAAGGCAATAGTCTAGCTGATCATTTGGCTAATCTTGCTTTGGATAACGGGGATATTGAGGCTCATGGCTTTGCACAACTTAACGCTCAGATTTTTGTTGTTGACAATTGCTGACAACTTGATGAATAGATTTAATAGTTCATCCTTGGCAATAATCAGAAGACAGCTGATCATTACACGATTGCTTGTACAAATGAAGCAAACTAATGGTCATTTCCTCAGGGGAACAGACTCTCCGAGGTGAACTGCCAAAAGATTTTTAACCTGCCCATGAAATATTTGAAGATAGTACAAAGAGCAAGCACAATATCAGTTAGTTACAAACGACACAGTTGTGCAAAAGTAATGCAGAAAAAGGAATGAGAACTCAAGATAAATGATCTTGAGAATTAAACCTCAACTCAATAAGTAAAATCCACAAGGTAAAGTTTGCATGCAAGACACATAATTACCAATATTAGTCCAATAATATTTGTTGGTTTTCTGTAGTAAACAGGAACTCTACTATGCCCATTATCATTATATCATTTAGTCTTTCCCTGCATGAATTAATAAGGGGGGATTAGAACATAACAAGATTGTGAAAGCTTGAAATTAGATTTAATAGCAACTTATAAACCGCACAAATTAAGTGTTCCGTCCAGATCAAGAGAAAAAACTTTTGATATTGGGGTCATTACATCTTTTGCATTTTTTCTGTCAACTCAAGTGCTCCAGCAATTATTGTTGTTTCATCATATGTCAAATCTCCTCCTTTTCCAGCCAATCGCAGCAATATGAGGCAAACAAGCTGAGACATACAATAACAAAAGGAATAAAGAGATTTGAAAAACAGGTTCAGCTCTAGCACCTAATCTTGGTGAGTGAACTTGTTCATTTAAGCAGCGACATTATTCATGCATATATATGCTATATTGTTCGGACTCTTCAAAAATATATCGGGATACGTGTCGGATACTCCAAAAGTAATGTATTTTGAAGAATCTGACACGGGTGCTGCTACATTTTGGTGAGTCCGTGCAACATAGTATATATGAATATTGCATGTTTAAAGTATATCAAAAAATTGAGAAGTAGAGACTATTGATTACCTCATTGCGATGGAAATCCATAAATGCTTTTAGCTCAGCTCTTCGAAGAAGGGCATCGTGACCCTTTCCTAACATCCAATCCAAGACCTAGAAACAAAAGCAAGGATGAATCTATAAGATCCTTAACTAGAGAAAGTAGCATGAAGAAATTTTCTCAATTTTCTGCATTGAGGTTTTGTGTTGGTTTCATGCATCTTAACAAACAAAGCACTATATATTCTATGTATCCAATTATTAGCGT
Organism: Nicotiana benthamiana; assembly: GCA_034376525.1. Lineage (NCBI taxonomy): Eukaryota > Viridiplantae > Streptophyta > Magnoliopsida > Solanales > Solanaceae > Nicotiana > Nicotiana benthamiana. The sequence goes on along the minus strand of CM067337.1, from coordinate 36,631,976 downwards.
GAGAAACTTCATTTTTAAGGTAAAGATTAAAAAGAGATATGATAGAGAGAGAGGGGATGCAGTTAACTCTAATATTATTACTATAACCAAGTAGAGCAGAATAACAAATATATTGAACTCATCTCTTTAACTTATGTTGCATTCTTTCCATTTTATTGCAAAAGCTACAGAAAAGGAACAACTCACACACTTAATTTGAATCCAGAACTATCTAATGCCTTACGAGAACTTTACTATATTAGTGGATTCATAAAGTTTTATTTATTAACCCTGTTATTTAATCAGTATCATGACTACACATTGGCAACCAAACCATACGACTTGGTGAAGCATATCTCTCAGCAAATATTAACACATTATAAGTAATATGAAAACTTAATAACTCTACATGAGTCAATTATAGGATGTGATTTCTCTTTATACCTTACTAATTGGATAAGCAATGGGAAAGAATAACGAGATAAGAAGTTGAACAAAGGGTGCTACTGTGGCTCCAACTGTCAATATGTAGCGAGTACAGATTTCTTGAGGAATTATCTGCAATTATTAAAAAGTAACAATGCCTAGTTACAGAACAAGAGACGAGCATAGGCTATAGCTAACAAGCTTAAAGATTAAGTTGTAGAATCGAGAACCTCTCCAAACATGAGAATTAGTGACACGGACACCAGTATTGCTGCCCATGAAGGTACAAGCTTGTCCAAGAAAATAGGAAGAGACTATAAAGAGAAAGGATAAAAGTAATCAAACAAGCCAGGACGCGTAATAAAAAGAGAACTACAACCAAATAAGTAAATATTACACAAACCTTCATTACTAAAGAATTGTCTATCAAGAGCGTTCAAAGCAAAAGTTGTTGATTTTTTACCACTGGAAGTATTTTAGTTGTCAAAGAAAGGATATAATCTTTAAAAAAATAAACTGATCAAAGCAGACATATGTACAACTCATATATTGGTTCAATTACAGAATCATGATATAACAAGTGGCTTGACTTTCTTATTTGTCTATTTAGTAAATAAAATACCTTTTCTCCTACTTTTTTAAGTATTCAATTACCTTTCTTCAAGTACATAGTCGATACTCGATACGCGATTTCCTTACTGGTTGCTTTACGGACATAGGCTATAAAATTGTATATTGTATGAAAATGTAGGTACTATATTGGATTCCAGATGTATAAATTATAGCAACATACACGAGAAGCGAAAACAATCCCACTGTCTAGAGTAGGGGTCCTCATGATATCACGCTAGGATTCAAGAAATGCACAAGAACGATATCAAAGTGAATTATCAATCTAACAACAGCCACAAACGACTTAACAAACGTAGAAAAAACTACACTTTCACAAATTCACAGCCTATTTAAAAATTTACTACCAAACATGAAGTCTTGAAATCAAAGTTTCCTAAGATGTAAACACCCGAGCAGCATCAATCCAAAATCCATTGCAAAACGATTGTAAAAGACTGATTTAACAGAGGAAGAACAAAATCGACGAAGATTACCAATTATCAAAAGTGAAGCAATTAAACAGGGGAAGAACATCCTATTTAAAAATCTACAAACAAACATGAAGTCTTGAAATCAAAGTTTGCTAAGATGTAAACGTTCGAGCAGCATCAATTCACTGTAAATCAATCTAAATAAAAAATCGAGCAGCATCAATCAAAAATCTATTGCAAAACGATTGCAACAAATAGATTTAACTAGGGAATAACATAATCAATGAGGTCTATCAATTTATAACATTCGAACCAATTCTTTTTTAGTTTAGCATGTAAACTCGGGGTTACGTCGACACGCACGGCAAAAACGCTTTCAGTCAAGTGTCAGTTCCTTGTCTGATTCTTGGCATCTAGATCGATTACCAACAGTGGAAAGCTAGTAGCCTTTGACAGAAGATCTTGATTTCTTTCTCACTCCCGTCCTATGTTCTTGTCGTCTACTCAGGAAGAACCCAACCAATACAGTTCGCTGGGCCTTCCCAACTTTCTCCTCTCTCGAGGAGAATTGAAAGGGAATGTGATCCCCTCTATTGTAATAAAATAATTGAAGCTCATTTATTCTTTCAAGGAGAGCTTTAGCAAAATCCCACATTCTTTGGAAACGAAAGACCCCAGGCTTGCGAGTATTATAATCTTCTAAGAAGATTACTAGAGGAGAGTGATCAGAGGATACCCTAGGCAAATGGTCAACTCTGGTGGAAGCAAAACAGCTTTTATATAGAAGCGGGCAGATGAGATCATCTTGACGTTAACGTACTCACTCTATTTATAACAAGTGATAAAGAAGTGTCATGAAGATACACGAATTAAAGAAAACAAGTTTCGTTGAAAGTGGCCAATTTGGAATAAAATATGGATCAAGCGATAATACCCGATAATTATAAACTAGTACCATGCAGAGTACCATATGACCACGATAGTATAATATATAAAGCATATAAAAATAAATAGAATTTTGAGTAATTTGTAGTAATTTTTAAATTATACGGATAATTGATTAATTATTGGGTAATAAAACATTACCCAATTAACTAATAAGTAGATAAAAAATTAATAAATTAACCACCCACCCGCGTGGCACGAGGCCACTAATTAAAGAAGATGATTCATTACATATTGGTAAAGGTGTCTAAAGTGAATTAAACGATTTGAGTCTTGTAAAGACTTGTAAGAATCTTATCCAAAATTATTTAATGGCTTCACCGCAAAGGATGAGGAAATGGACCTTATCGTTCAAAAACATCCAAAGCTTCATTCCAATATTCGTCCAAGCTGTATTTCAAATCAGATCAATTCTTTCCAAACTTCAACATTTATCCTTCAAATTCTTAAGGAATCCAAACGTTTTCCTCTCCATTTAAAGGAAACCAAAAGTGTGATTTCGTTCCAAAATTTTAAGGAACCAGAAAACAATTTTCGTCCATGAATTTCTAAGGAGCAAAGGCAAATTTTGTTCAATTAACGAAAGCTTTTCATCGAAATATTATACAGAGTTTTTCCTACTCCGGGTATGTTAAGGCAAAGCTTTTCCTTTATTTTGATAACACGGTAAAAATAAAAATTCTTATCCCGGAATTTATGTATATTTTGTTGTTCTCTCAAATGACGTGTATTTTTCTAATTTTGTAAGTTAACATATTCTTCTTATCGGGACTTCATATTTGGTTGAGTATTTCCTTATATATATATATATATATAGATAGATAGATATATAGAGAGAGACTACTAAAAGTATTATCATTACCATCAAGCGCCTATAAGCGAGCCCAGGTTGTCGAGATACAGAGCCTAGTATATATATATATATATATATATATATATATATATATATATATATATATATATATATATATATATATCACTGCACTGGCGCAGTAGGCTCGCTCATAGGCACTCAGCCATACTAGGCTCTGTATCTCGACCAACCGATATATATATATATATATATACATATATATATATATATATACATTTATACATATATGTATATACATTTATATATACATATATATATATATATATATATATATATATATATATATATATATATATATATATATATATATATATATATATATATATATATATATACATACACACACACGCGCGGTCGCTATATACAGAGAGTTGAGTGAGCATCAGTAGATGAGCATATCTTCAGATTTTCTTTGACTCCCAATTGTTTTCAGTTATTATGTTATCAGTTCTGTTTTAACTTCGGTATATTTCCTTACATACTCGGTACATTATTTCGTATAAACGTCCCTTTCTGGGGGCGCTGCATTTCATGCATGCAGGTTCAGACAGATAGATGGGTAAACCTCCTCATTAGGTGTTGTTCGAGTTCATCTTTATCTATAAGCTCCCCTTCTTTCGGAGTTGTCGAGTCTAGCAGTGTGGTGTATATCTTATGTATATAAGTAGATACGTTATGGGTAGGTCGGGGCCCTAATCCGTTCACAGTACATCTATTAGTATAGGCTTATAGACATATCCTTACAGTTAGTGCAGTATGTTGGGCTTGTAGGCCCTGTACGTATATATTGTTGTCTTGTCAATTGTAGTAATTATGACGGCTTTGCCAGCACAACTTATGTTGACATTAGTAGCATTAGTCTCACATTTGTTTTATAATTTGTATCGCACATTATCTTGTAATGTGGCTCATTGTTAAAGTATGACATTACATGTCTAGAGTCTCTTAGTCGCAAGTGGTACGCAAGGATTGATGGCACCAGGTGCCGTTCTTGCCCCCGAGCTCGAGGCTTGACAAAGTGGTATCAGAGCAGTTCTGTCCTAGGGAGTCTATAAGTCGTGTCTATTAGCGTCTTGTTTATGGGTGTGTTGTGCACCACACTTATAGACATGAGGCTACAGGGTATATAGGATGTTATCCTCTTTTCTTATCTTAGATCGTATGATATAAGCATTCATGTTCCTAATGATGTGTTGCGTTTTTTGCAAT